>CM063251.1:6048252-7248252 GCA_032158295.1 Pycnopodia helianthoides
GCTGTTGCTTCTCATGATAGTGTTGCTGCTGATCATGCTACTGTTGCTGCTCTGCTGTTCATGCTAGTTTTGCTGTTGCTGCTGCTCCTGCTTGTGTTGCTGCTGCTGTCGCTCATACTAGTTTTGCTGCTGCTGCTGCGCATGCTAGTTTTATTGTTGCTGCCCAGCTTGTGATGCTGCTGCTGCTGCTCATGCTAGTTTTGTTGATGTTGCTCATGGTAGTGTCGCTGCAGCTGTTGCTCATGCTAGTATTGCTGCTGCTACTCATGCTCATGTTGTTTGTGATGCTGCTCTATTCTGCTGATGCTGCTCATGCTAGTGTTGTTGCTGCTGCTTCTGTTCCTTGCTAGTGTTTTGATGCTGTACTGTACTTAGCTATTGACTGTGTTGCTGCTAATTATGCTTTTGTTTTTGTTGTACTTAGTGTAGTTACAGTTGCTGCTGCTTATCCTCGTGTTGTTGCTGTTGTTCATGCTCATGCCAGTGTTGTTGCTGCTGCTGCTTCTCGTGCTAGTGTTTTGTTGTTGTACAGTACTTATGCTATTGTGTTGCTGCTAATGCATGTTTTGGTTTTGTTATAATGTGCTTAAATGCTAGTTTCGGTTTCGTTAGCCATTTGCTACGCAATGTGGCGGATACCGTTATGATCATTTTCTAGAAAGTTGAATTCCCCCATGATGATTAATTTTACACAAAGTGGGTGTGACAAATAATCATTTAATAATTTTATATAAAGTCTTGGGACGTCATCTAATCCCCGAGTGAATAGCGAGGCCACGTCGCGAAGTCAAAACAACAAAGATACATTTACTCTGTCAATACAAAACGTGAACCGAGCATTGTATTTTTAATAAATTTGCCGTGGCATTCACCATGTCAATGACAAAAATGGCAATTTGTCCGATTAAATCATAATACAGAGAAGATTAGACCTGCGCAGATGAATGACTCTTCAATGCAGTGAAATGCAATCGAAAACGGGCTCTTTGTATACGAGGTCATCTAGATGGTAGACAATGTGTTTTTTATGGATATGCAGATAAATGGCACAACAGGGGAAAGTTAACTGTATACGGCTCGCTGTCGAACGAAAAAGATTGCACAAAACAACAGAACATTGTCTTCAATTTATCTATTTGCATTTATGAAAGCAAACTGTTCTCCTTTTGGCGCCCTTTCGTCTGGTCCGTCATTGTTTGGAAATTTGACAACCAGGCGCCAAACAAAGCAGCTGTATCATAAATTATGATGGAAGCTAATCGGTTTCCATTTTTAGTTAAACTTATTCATGGAGAAGAGAGCAGCCTAAAATTACTTTAAAGTTCACACTCGGTGTGGTGCGTTGTAAACAAAACATTGTTGAGGGAAAACTAATGATCACTCTGAGAAAATCTTTTTCAGTTAGGGTAGTCACCAACATACTATTTCCTCCTAGCCTCGGTTTGGAGACATACATTTCAATTACTGTATCTATATACCTGTATCTTTAGGTGCCGCCATTTTTTCATTTTCCTTGCATGCATAACATTACTCCGTGTGTGAGCGGTTAAAGGCACTGGACTCAAGCTCTGGTGTTTCTGAATATGCATTTTTACTTCCAAATCACCTGCGAATTTTGCGACTACGACATACAAACACGAAGCCATTTGGTTCAATACAACTGGAAATTTCATTTAACATTGACCTTGCAAAAGAGATAGCCTCTCCTTTTTTATCCCATCTAGAAAAAGTTTCCAGTCTGTTTTATTACCTTCCATTTGAACTATTTGGGAATTAATACATGTACGCACTGCCGTAATAGTAATAAATACCGAACCATGTGATGTAATACTGCGGTGTGAATGCTTTCATATATATTATAACTAATGAAATTTCATAGTGTTTCGCTTGCAATCGCACATAATCCTCTGGTACACAGTTTTCTCATATAAACAACAGTGAAATGCTCCAATAAAAATGCTCATCTATTAATACAAATTGATGGCTTTTTGTAAATATCAATGTAGGCCTACACGAAGTTGTGCCTAAGGCCTATTCTATGAAAAAAAATACGAATGGTGTAAATCAAGAATATGTTTTGAGAGGAAAAGAGAGTATCTGATACCTCGAGGTTCAAGGGTCGTTTTTCACTGGCTAATATTATTGACAGGTTTTTTCCCCTTACGAAATATCATGTTGCATGACCCTTTTAGAGCTTGATATTGTTGCTGGCAAAGTCGGCTTTGCGTCAAAAGTAGATGTGAGATATATTCATAAACGTAATATTCCTGATTCAGTTTCAATTCTTAATCACATAATTTACAATATAATTATGTAAAATCGTGTTGAAATAGCATATTTTTGTCAATATCGAATGCTGCATCTGTTCAATCTTGACCAGTTTAACGCTGCATGTGACAAATTTATCGCAACAGTGGATGCTATCACGTAGAATTACCAACTAATTCAATGTTACTGAGTGTGATTCTGGACCGGTTGATATACATATGGAATATGTCAGTGATATGCATATTGGTTTCTTTATTACTTATATTATTGCTATTTTTTCTCACTTGCTGCATACTAGGCCCTTAGATCTTCTTCTTCTTTTTTTGTCCCCCTTTAAAAAAATCATTAGATAACCAAAAGACTGTTCATTTACCTACCAAGCAACTTGCCTTTTCGAATGAGAAATTCATCTTTGATGTTAGGACGCTGACTTTCACTGACAAGATGAATTTATTAATGAAAAGAAACGCAGATCAAAAAACACATTTTACCATGACCGCATTGACGGCAATTCAAACCGCTGTTTTGCACAAGGTTTACAATTTTCATCATTAACATTTCACTTCCATCAAAAAGCTGGCATCTTCAATCATACAGAACTGTCAAAAATTGTAATTATCGCTGCTGCTTTAATTAGCAATTAATCATATGAGTTTATATTCTTCACTTAGTTCAATTTGGGAGGGGAAACTAGATCTTCCCGCAAAGCGCCGTGTACACAAGTGCACATGTATTCGTCATCATGTTCGAGGTAAACCGTCACTTCGGGTATTTGTCACCATGTCAGTGGTAATGTGTCCATATTTATTCATGTGCAACCTGGACTTGTCACTTTGTGAAAACATTAAACTGCAACAAATTCCATATATTACGATTCACTGGTCGGGCTTTAATATTGGTGTTATTGCTAAACTATTACCTTTTAGGTCCTTATAACACTGTGGAAATGTTTACAACAAATGAACGTATTAAGAATTTGAACATAGACTGATTCAACACAATATCTTTGTGAATTTGACTCCATGAAAACGCCGACGGTATGATCAAAGATTGGTACAGTAAAAACTCAGGGCAAAACATTTTGGATGAAGTTTAAACTCATGCCCATTTAATGCCCTTACCCATACGTATCAAGATAAATTTTACCTATTTGCAAAACGTCCATGTTAAAGAAAATTGTACGGCTATCAACAATGATTTATTTCAATATACACGTCTTGTGACGTGTCGTGGCCACAGGGCTCAAGTTCTTGTGTTTCTGATCAGTAAAGTATGGGTTCGAGTCCCGGTCTTGTCAGTTGTATCCTTAAGCAATACACTTGACCATTATTACTTCGTCCTTCGAATGGGACGTAAAGCCGTACGTCCCGTGTGCTGTGTCATACACGTAAAACAAACTTAGTGACACATGTCGCTAAGAGAAGGGGTTGGCCCTAGTGTTTTTAGCGGTGGATGTTGAATGCACCGCAGCACCTTGTAAAACCCTTATAAGTTGCCACCAAAATTGGTTTAATATTTTTTTTTAATCTTTAAAAAACATTCTCAACATTTATCTTTGTTCATGCGCCTTGAGTACTTTATTGGTAGATAAGTGCGCTGTAAAACTCCCGTGTTATAATTAGTATTATACACTGTTACCGAAATATTTGAAAGTGCATGACCATATATTTAAAGCGCGTGAAACTCTGTGACAAAAGATAGACTGTCATTCTGTATCCTTTTGTGAAAACGTTGATCAATATACCATGTGTTTTGTTAACATTGTCACAGTTGGTTGCATTGTGCGTAAATTGAATCTGAAGTGATTGAATGCACTTTTCCACAATTCGACTGTGCTATGATATACACTTCAAGTTCGGAGGAATCATTTAGACGGAGGGGCCCGATCCACCAAGAGCGCCCCACGTCTCAACCACCCCACCCGATCCTTGATTAAAAGTGTACCACACTATTATGTTGTGTGCATCGCTACCAAACACTGTGTGTTTTTGGCTTTGTTTTTGACGGAGCAAATCCGACAGGCCAACTCCATCTTTCGTGGTCTCTCATAGTGCCCCAAGGCGCATCAATGTGTCAGATTTCGTTCATGTATAATGTTTCGGAAGTCGGTACGCCATATTTGTATTTGGCCACGCGTGTCATTCTTGCCTACCTTAAAGGAATTGTGCAGCATTGTGTCGTAAAAGGCTAGCGTCCGCCTAGTTCTCTTGTTTGCACGGAAAACGAAATAACCCGTGAATTTACTTAAACAAAATGGTTGCTCACGTTCGTGGGGACGGATTACACGTTTTGTTGTGTTGTCTAATTGATGCTACGTTCAGATAGAAAGTAAGATGAAACGCAATGTTCCCTCGAAAGTTTGGCTACCAACCACAATGAGAAACGCTGCCGTTGCTGTAATCATTTTTATTGCACTTTATGTGTTGTAGTTTGATACGGTAGAAAATTGGGTATAGCAAAAACGAGAAACCGTTTTGATTGTGTTTGTGTGGTACTCGAAAATTTAAAAAAAAAATCACAATCTTTACAAGAGCAACATATAGATGGCATTTGCAGAATTTCATTTCAAAGCCCACGCTAAAACTGTTACCATGGTAACGGTGATGCACGGACAGTAGCATTTTTGATGAAAGGTTATTTATTTTTATCCATTTAATCTTTCTTAAAGTCTACGGTGAATGCAAATAGTATAGTTATAAATTTCTTAACCTGAATCCGGTCTCCGCCATCTTTATTACTGTCCTTGCGTTCGAAACGGTTTTTTTGTTGTTGTTTTTTATTGAATTTGTGTAATCATTTTGAGCTTCCATTTGGTCTTATTCATTTATTAGGAAGGCAAAACAAGCGTGGGTCGTTCCTCATATAACAAACAGTACATCGTAGGATTGAGTTCTGAATAACTGATTTGTCTTCACTCTAAAAACTTCCGGGTCAGAGTTGACCCGGAATCAGTGTCAAAATGACGCAGAATCCGAGTTCAAATGCAATTTGTTAACCCTTTCCAGGGTCAGTCATCCTGACTCCGAAATGGATCAGGTCCCCTGGGACCCGGAACACGGGTCAATTCTAACCGGGAGTTTATAAATTGTAATGGTCTTCTCATGAACTAGTATATTTCAGCTTTTAAGCTGCTGTCTATATAGAACGATATGATCTAGTCTTGTCATACGCTAGTGTGATATAAACAACGCTTTAAAGGTCCGGCAGGTTATTTTTGTGTTTTTGTAGAAAGAGAAAAAAATCCACTTGTTTATTGCGTCGAGGGTGACTTAGAACAAAAACCTTGTATAAAAAGGAAGATTCTTATATTAAAATTAAAATTGTGAATCAACACTCAACACGTTTTCATAAGGTCTAGGAACGCTAATGTATTTAAGTTAGACGGTGTTCATGCTTTCTGTATACGTAGCACTGTTCGCACATGTTGTTATGAAATCAACTTAATTTGTAGGGCTAGAATTGTTCACATCGTATCCGCAGCTTTTGCATTTGTGACGATTGTGACTGCACGTTTGCTATTGTTATTGATGTCGATCATTTTATTGACCCAACTTGCTGACGTCATCCCAAGCATTTTGATCCCTCTTGGTTGCGCCATTTTGGGATTCACATATTCCCCGTATGTTGTTACTGTGCAGTGCGCACTTTCAGCAACGCGCTCGCGGTCAGAAGCCCACTATATCTCTGCATGCAATTTGATTCCCAAAATGTCAGACCATGTAGGCAGAAAGTAGCCACATGTGACATCAGTTCAAGGAATCTATACGTGGAAGGCATCCCTACACATCTCAAATGTATTATTCAGGATTGGTAGAGCCGACAAATTAGTTGCAGACAGTGTTCAAGTTTTGTGTGATCAACCAAACATTAAAATAACAAACCTTTGAAAATTTGGGCTTAGTCCATTGTTATGAGTCAGGAGAATATAGTGAAAAACCTGAGCACGACACACGGGAGAATTAGGCCACGACTCTCAATCAGCACAAGCATGCATACCCGTACACGAAATGCTGCCTGAGCGAGTAATTAAACCCAAAGCTACTAAAATTAAGTATCACATCATAAGTAGACTATTATTCATAAAAAAATGTTTTAATGGGGTGATAACTGAACTCGCCCTCGTGTTTAATGAACCATAGGCTAATCTTTGAAATCAATCATTTCAGACACTATCACAGTATATACAAGTTAACAAGCGGGCTCACACGTAAAGCAATTAGGATTGACCTTGGGGGTTAAGAAACGTTGTTTAAATTGAGAAAGACTTGTTGAACAGGAAAAACAAATGCCACAGTCAAATGCCGCACGTGAATTGGACTTAGTCGAGTGTTATTTTCTGCCGTTGTAGAGTCATCGAGTCGTAATCTTATAGTGTAAGCTGAAGTTTAAAGCCTGGTTGAGAGGTCACGTCAGTGTGTCAAGAATTCGAGTCCTCAAAACTAGAGTCCGAGTCCGTTGATCCTCGGTCGAAGTCACGAGTCATAATTATAGCGCGAGTCTGAGTACGAGTCACGAGTCACTCATGTTTAAGAAAATAAATTGAATTTCTGTTTTTATCCAACTTCCTAGCAGGGGGACGGTTGAATAGTTAATTAATTCTTGAACAGCTCAACTGTTTGAACAGTAGAAGCCACTCACTACTTAAATATTTTTTTGAAGGAGTTAAAACAATTGCAGTCATTAACAATGTGCTGTCGAGCCCTGAGTCACACTCGTCGGGTCCCAAGTCTGTGTACAGACGGTCCAGTCCCCTTTGGCCGTCGACACTCAAGTCCGAGTCCGAGTCATCCAAAGTGTGACTAAACTCATAATAGGAGTCTTGCAACACTAGGTCACGTGAACCTACACTCGCATGGGCGTAAAGACACGGAGAGATGGTAAAACAATCCCGCTTTCATCTTGGGTACACTTTCTCGATACCCTCTTCTTTCATGGGCATACGTATGGCTAGGGCTACAAAAACCCGACTGTAACGGATGTAGAAACGGAGAGAGTGTACCTCCTATGTCACCGGGGGTTGGATGAGTTTAACCCATCACTTGGTGGATGAGAATGCGAAGAGGATTCACTAAAGCGTATACAAAGTACCCCTCGGAACAAACAAAAACCTTAGTGGTTTGAAATAAATGAGCCATACCCTTCATGACAACCCAATGAAAGGGAGCTGGTTCGCCCTTATCCCAATCAAACCAATCAAAAGTGTATCTTAACCCACCCATGAAAGGGGGATACCCAGCTGTGATCTCACTTCGACAAAAATTAGCTATCCATCCCTACCCCCATCATACAATCCTAGTTCTAAGCTGATGAAACAAATAGAGAACAATAGTTTCATAAATACTTTGTGTATGTTTTTTTTTTTTTTTTCTATGTTTTCTTCTTGTGCTTTAAGCGTTTCTATTTCCATAAGTGTTTCTGTTTCCATTGTTTCTGTCGTTGAAGAGCATACATACAAGTTCCTTTTCATTCAATTTTGTTGATTGTACCTCGCCATGTGTAGTAATTGTGTGCTCTCGCTGGAAACTGCTCCCTAACAGAATACCAACTTTCGCAAGTAGAAAACAATCTCCACCGCATCTGAATAAACTTTCAAACGAAATCAATGATAAACACCGACTTGCCATCTGGTTTCTTTTTTTGTATTCTTTCTTTTTCATTTTTCTGTGGTCGTGGGGGTGTTATCATTTAGGCGTCAAGTATGCTGCATTTCGTCTAATTAGGCATTCAACAATTGTTGCAAGATGGGCCCAGTTCGTCGAAATCAATTTCAACTATTGTGAAGTCTTATTTAGTGCGAGCTCAAACACTGTCCTAAGGGTTACTAGGCAAGTACATTCTGCCCGGTCATATCAGAAAATCCGATAATTAAAAAAGCCACACTGCCTCGTACGGGAAGATATGGAAAATGATACCCTCTCCGTTAATAGCCAAATAGTGGATATTGCCCAGGTTCCTTTTTTTACTTTTCGAGTGGATTCCGGCAAGTCCTATAGCTCCTCCGGGTCACTGGGTGAATTGGGGAGAATTGATGGGTCGGATGGTGCTATGGCTCTGCATGATCGATGCTTTAGAGAGACGGCATATACACCGAAATAAATTCTATTGAATTGAGCGTTCGGGCGATGTGTTCGCGTATTTGGTTGCCCGAGCTAGAAGGCACACTTAACAACGCACACTTAAAATGATATCGATCATACAGCCTTAACAATTATGCCCTCGAAATATGGTAAGGATAGATTCATATTTATTCGGCGCAATATTTGAATGCAGGGCAAGCTCCAAGAGAAGGCATGGACATTCTAGAGCGGACCGGATGTATGGCAACGAGAAACTAGGATCAAGTGCAGCTTCTAGCGCCTTCTAATGGTTCCCATGGAAACCGGCTTTTTTCTGGGATATTGGGTTGTTGCTGAAGCATCGTTGAGAATGGAATTAATGTAAATGTTCCTCTTGTCTAAGCAGTTGGGCTTTCATTTCACATCCTTGGGATGGACTCATTTCAAATGGGACACGTCTTTGTCAAGATCGACTTTTTTTTCGTCTTTCTCTTGAGCTAATTGAACCCTGGAGCACTTAAAGACAAATGTTGTTGCGCCAACTGCCGAACGTGCGTTTAACGAAAACGTTTGTAACCCAACTAAGTGCCAGTCTCATGTTTTCCAGGCTAACGTATGCCATGGTGTTTTTCTCGTATTTTCTTCCAGACCATTTTGAGGGGGTAGACAGCTCAGATGATTTCCAAAAGCTTTATGTAGTATCAAAAATGATCTGCAGAATGTGCCAACGATATAATGTGAGTCCCTCGGGCCATGTTTGTATCCTTCGCTGATTCCAAACGATATCTTTCTTCTGATGGCTAGGCAGGCAAAGTCCCGTCTGTTGCTACCTTCAAATCAATCCTGCGCCGTCAACAAGCTTTGCATTCTCCTCCTGGTGCTGGGGCGATTTACAGTCCTACTCTATAACCATATGTTACCTTGGCAACGCTCCCCTGTCGTCATAACAGCAGCATGGCAGTCTGTGATATCAGCCACAGATGTAAAGGGGGGGTTAAAACCGCAAGACTTAGAAGGTGACTTTTTTTTTCAAAACATCGACGCTCCTCTGGAGAGCTTTAAAAGATCCATCTGCTATGAATTTCATAAAAAAAAGCTTTTATCATACGGCAGAAAGAAATAGATGCTATCGACCCCCATTGCGGAGATATAAATGGCAACTGCTAAACCCAGCTTGTCTATATTTTATTTTTAAGCTAGGATATGGACAAACATCTTTTATCCTATCCGAACATAAATAGTCATTTTTTAATAATCGAGCCTAGTGCGGAGTTACACAATTGCTCAAACAATTAACGTTAGAAAATAAGTTACGGAACAAGAATAATTAGGGTGGCGAGTATAAGATTTTGACGATTTGTGCGTGCGAAAAGATTAAGACTTATTGGAGTGTGACAACCATGAAATACTTGGGGGTTCTTGTAATGAAATGAACAATTCCTCACAAGTGCCTTGCACCGTAACCTAATAGATAATGTTTATAGCCTGAGTTTGCCTGTCTGTAGCTTGAATCATAGAGCAAGGACCTGGCTCTATGCTTGAATGTAGTAGCCTTAACATACCCGTGTATAGCCCGAATATATCTGTAGATAGTCTGAATACACCTGTATACAGCCTGAATATTCCTGCAATTAGTCTGGATATACCTGTGTTCAGCCCGTATGTACCTTCAGATAATCTAAATGTTATAGCCCGAATATACCTGCAGGCAATTTGAATATACCTATAGTATAGCCTGAATATACCTGCAGATAGTCTCAATACACCTATATAAAGTCCAAATGTACATATAGATAGTCTGAAAGTGTGTATAGCACGAATGTACCTGTATAGCCTGAATGTACAATGTTTATGGCCTGAATTCTCTTCCTATAGAACACGATGACGAAACGTGAAGTTTTTAATGTGGGAAGAAAATGAAGAAAAGCCACGCATTTGAGGGATGGCATTATCAACATGCAAGTCTCAAATTCATCAAAAGGCGAGGGTTGTTATGTTTAATGATCGGGGGAAAAGGCAAAAATCCTACGCCCAAAAGCTGTGTGTCCTGGTGTCAAATGGCCTTTTAAAAACTCTTTTTTGAATTGGTCGATAACAATTCCCCTGCAAAACTCGATTTGTGTATTTTGATTGAAAGCAAATCGAGATAGGCCAAAGTACCAAAGCATAATTGTGCCCAATATCCACCACACACAAACAATTTTTGATGTTTTTGAGTCAATTCATGGCCGCCTGATCTTCACATGTTGGTCGTCTGAAAGAGAATTGTAATATTGTAAATATATATGTTCCCAACACCAATGATGCATGATGTTTTAAATAATGGCTTATTCACGGCGCAAAAACAGTGTTTATAGGCCTATTACATTACAATAGAACACTCATAATAAAACCGCAATGCCACGCAAGATGTGAGACAGACTATTAATAACAATAAAAAGTACAACGAACTATAGCCAATAACAATTAATAACAAAAGAAAACGTTACTGAAGTGTAATTCGTTTCCCCTCACACGATAGTGATTCAGTTGACAGCAGTAAAGTTTGCTGCCCTTAGTTTGTAGTTCAATTATTTAGTGTTTGAAGCCTATTGTCAACCACCTGGCCGCAACAATCCACGAATAAGAAGGATGAAAATAATCAAGCTTCGCGTAAATTTCTGAATAATACACTTGTTGTTTTGTTGAAGTTACAAAAGCTTCGAGGAAAATTAAATGTCATAAATTTAGTCCTAAAAGGGACGGTACAATTTTTTATTTTACAATTGAGTTCTTTCTCATTGGTTTCAAATACTGTGTTGTAAAACTTGACAAATTTCAAGAATGTTGATTATCGAAACAAAATTATATACTTGTCAATCCTCCAGAGAAACGTTTCCTGATTGTATTCCTGTCAATGTCGAGGAATGGCATCTTAATTTTTTTTTTATTCCAAATGCTGCAATAGACATTTGCCTGGTAATGAATGTGCGTTTCATCTCTGAATAGTGAATAAATCGTATTGTTGTTCAAAATCCACGAACGATCTATTGTGGTTGAACCCCTCCTGAAACTACAGGATCAGATTTAGATTATACTCTTCCACTGAAAAGCACAAAGATGTTCTTTCACTTTTAAAATTGTAGTTACTTCAAGCGAGGCCACAATAGGACACACTGTTACGCTAAACTGCAGAGCAGTGTCGTGAGAGAGTTGCGATTAGAAGTCATTCTCGGTCCAAAAAACCGCATTTGCACACACAGGGTGCCAGGCTAGACTGCACATTGGGTTGTGCTGCATTTGGACCGAAAATGGCGTTCAGTAATCACGTGACCAAAGACAACTGGTCCCTCCATGTCGCAACTCGTCCATTACAGAGCTCTGGTCAACTGCAATGGGACGTAATCGGGCTCCGAAAGGAAAACAAAATAAACACCCTCAAAAGACAGACGACAATTCAGATGCTAGATCCGATTTTTGCCCGATTTAACCCGAAAATTAGATTTAACTTGATGTAATAGTTATTTTTAAAGATTCGAGAAAGTTATAAGCTTTCATATGATGGGTTGCACAAAAGAAATCCGCCAATGATTAGTGGTAGTTAAATAAAAATTATTGTCTGTATCTTGACATGATATTTTTCCATCAGCCATGTAGTACAAACAATTTTGAATGATACATGCATTTTTCGCATTGTCCGTGGCATATGCGAAAGTTTTTGTATTTGTTTTCTGTCAAATGTCTGTTTTATAAAATTAATAAATAAATGAAAAGTAACGAATTGGTGAAAATCGGCTATGCAATACAAAAAGGCTTGTCATTTCCTTTTGTTTGATTTCTTGTTTGGTCGGTTTTATTTTTGTTTTGTTTGGGGGGGTTATGTGTTTTATTGGGTTTTTGTGGGGGGGGGGTTCGGGGGGGTTGTGGGGTACGTGTGGGGTGGTCTTTTTTTTTGGGGGGGGGGGTTAAATGGTGTTTAAATCCGATTAATGTCCAACCCGGTATTAACTGTTGCGGCACTTTTCCAGGCTGTCAACATAGGCTCACTACATCATGACCGTATACTTTGCCGACCCGCTTTTGACAATCCATCGACAGCTGCTAATAAAAGACTCACCATACAACCTACCTTTGAAAAAATTAATACAATTAATGCATTAAAACGGACAATGAAAGCGTCTTGTCTGTCATTAAGTATTGCGCATATATTTTCTATGGGAAAAATTAAGCCTTTCACAATCGTGTTCCCACATGATTGCTCAACAAATGTTTATTATTAGGAAATAAAATGTTTATGCAAAAAGGAACAATAAGCAATAACAACTGAAGGGCATATATCAGTCAACGTTTGATTATCTTTGCCATAATTTTTTGTTTTGTTTTGTTTTGTTTTTTTTGTTTTTTTTTTGAGAATGCAATAATATACGAGCAGAGGCCGTGAGGGCAAAAGTACTTTAAACAAGGTAAAATCGATTTACCCAGAAAACATAATAAGATGGAATAAATACATTATGTATTTATGCATTTGCAATCGAACGTCTGGAATATAATGCTGGCCAAAAGATGTAATTTATTCATATCGTTCATTCCATTCTTGTTTTTCGTTACTTTGGTTTGAATTTGGGGGGGGGGTGAGAATTTAAGAAAGCCGTACTTTATAATAAGGGTCTGTTCTTCATGTTTGTAATGACGATTGTATTCAGTCCTACAGAAACCAAATTTGTCATCAGGGTAAAATAAGGCGGCTTTCAGCGCGTGGCAATCAAGTCCCTTTTTGCCAGGCTTTTAGGCACCCATTCGACCGGGGCCGAGCATTCATGACGACAGTTACGCCCTGGTTGGCAAAGAAGAGGTCCTCCGTTTAGCATTATGGCGCCAGTCTCAATACTTTGGCAGGTAGATAATAATAATTAGTACTTTCCAATTCATATGTCTATCCCATAATCTATTAATAAAAGGCAGTTATTAAAGTGCATCAAACATTCCAAAACAACGTGTTGTTGTATACACGAACAAACTTTATTTTACAAAAATATCATCAAAATTGATTTTTGCAAAGCCATGCTTACAAACTGTCTTATACACAGTACACAAAGTCATTGTACAGAAAGCGACTTTAAACAAACATATTGAAAACAATGTATCACGACACTCTTACAAGTATATGAAATTAAAAATTTAAGGTCGTTGTGAGCATTTCTAGAAGTTCAGGGGGGGGAATGACAGCAAGTTTCAGTCTAACACCACACTGGTTACCAAGTCGGTAAGAATAGCACCAATTCTCTAGAGAATTATTCCAGTCTGAACTACTATCAAACTGGAGGAAACTGCAACCAAATAACCACCGAATCACCATATTCCTTTTTTCGATTGCCGCGATAGAAATTAGCCGGTTTAATTATGCACTGATAAAATCCCTTTCATTGATTTCTCTAACACTTGATCACCGTCGGTTGTTTATGAAGTGTTCTAGAAGAAATCTAGAAGATGTAACAGATAAAAACAAACATTTTTAAATGTATATTTAATCAATGTAACGAATTGCATCTTGGATAAAACTATCCTGTTTGACCCCAAACTACTGTATAAAAAAGCACTTTACTCAGTCCTCACAATCCAACAGCACGTTTTTGTTTACATTTCCTTCATTCAGAGTGGACGTGAATCTACTGCCTGGAAATTGTTGCAAGTACATATTGATCAAGTTGCAGAATATTTGCAGGAAAAAATTGAAAGAACTCTGATTGTTTATCAAGTTTACTTTCATAACCTTAAAAAAACAAAATTTTGACTTGATTTGTTTACAATGGTGTTCTTCGCGCATTATTAACGAATGACGTGACCTTTGCAACACTTTTCCAAAAAGTAACTTGCTGTCTCATTTGTCATTTTGACATAATTGTTCATTTTTATTGAGAAGTTGTATTATTTTACTTTGTTGGCAATGGCTAGTTTTGAGTATTTTTGTGATAAAGTTGGTATTTGTGTGAGTGATTTGAACCGTGTGAAAGCTTGTAAAGCAGATGAGATTGTTGGTATAAGGAGAGGAGTGGAGAGTTTCAGAAATGCATTTTGTGTTTGGTTTGCGGGATGAACTTTTGGTTGTGGAAAGGAAGGTGAGTTGTCGGAAAGATGTGTTTGAGAAAATGAGAGTATTTTTGTGCCAGTATTTTTAGTATGAGAAAAGCGGGAAAGCATTTGAGAGAAGGGTATTGCGTACGCTTGCTGCATTGAAACGTAGTATTCGACGCAAAGTAAGCAAGTAACAACCGATGAAGAAGTGTTTCTGTGAGCAAAGGAAAACAATGTGTGAGAGGCAAACAAGACATTTGTAGAAAGGGAAAAGACTATGCATGAGAAAAAGGAGGGTGCGAGAGAAAGCGAGAACAGCGAGAGAAGAGAGAGAGAGAGAGAGAGAGAGAGAGAGAGAGAGAGAGAGAGAGAGAGAGAGAGAGAGAGAGAGAGGAGAGAGAGAGAGAGAGAGAGAGAGAGAGAGGAGAGAGAGAGAGAGAGAGAGAGAGAGAGAGAGAGAGAGAGAGAGAGAGAGAGAGAGAGAGAGAGAGAGAGAGAGAGAGAGAGAGAGAGAGGAGAGAGAGGTAGAGAGAGAGGAAGGAGGAGAGAGAGAGAGAGAGAGGAGAGAGAGAGAGAGAGAGAGAGAGAGAGAGAGAGAGAGGAGAGAGAGAGGAGAGAGAGAGAGAGAGAGGAGAGAGAGAGAGAGAGGAGAGAGAGAGAGAGAGAGAGAGAGAGAGAGAGAGAGAGAGAGAGAGAGAGAGAGAGAGAGAGAGAGAGAGAGAGAGAGAGAGAGGAGGAGAGAGAGAGAGAGAGAGAGAGAGAGAGAGAGGAGAGAGAGAGAGAGAGAGAGAGGAGAGAGAGAGAGAGAGAGAGAGAGAGAGAGAGAGAGAGGAGAGAGAGAGAGAGGAGAGAGGAGAGGAGAGAGAGAGAGAGAGAGAGAGAGAGCATCAGAAAGATTGTGTTAGATGTAAACAGTTACTGTCCTTTGTTGTTGAGTGTGAGAGATATGGTGTAAAGTTTGCGAGGTATAAGGTATAAGTGAGAAAAAGAAGGAAACCTAGTGCAAGTGCAGATGAGATACAGGAAGAAAGTGATGAAAGATGAGCATTCAAAGGATGGTCTACTGAACATGTCAAGTGCAGGGAAGCAGCTGAGTGTGAAACAGATGATAGAAAACATGAGTAAAGTCCTTGAAGGAGATGGTGAACATGTGAATGAGGAAGGTGTGATAGATGATGTGAGTGAAAGCATTGGTGAGGATAATGATGAAGCGATGGATGCAAAGCGTGCAAGAAGGAGCCTAAAGTTGATGAGTTGATTGGGCGTTTGTGAATGCATACAACGATGTGTGTGTGATAATGCTGAAGAGAAGAGGGAAGTATCTGTTTAAGTATGATGGGTCAAGGACGAGTTTGAGTACACTAAGACACAGGTGCAAGATGATTTAGACAATTGAGATTTGAAGGAAATGGATGTAGGTGTGAAGGAAGCAATTGGTCGTGACATGGAGTACATCTGGCTGGATGATGATTTGAAATGAGATGTGGTACAGAGGTTGAGTAATTGATGTGGAAGATGATGGTAAGCGTGTTGTTGCATATGGACCACTAAAAGGTGACAATAGTGATGATGATGATGATGATGATGATGACTCGATCGTCCATAGTGAAGTTTTAGTGGAGAATCTAATTGATAATTACGGGAAGCGAGAGGTAAAGTTAAACCGGTTTGGATGTAAGAGTGCGTAAACAGACCTTTTTATTTCACCAGAAGGTTGCCCATGCCTATCTGAAAGAGTTTGGGGAGCATCCAGTCATTCTTAATGGAGATGCTAAACTGAATGGTACTCTACAATGAGCACCTTCACGGTAATAATGTGCCATCTTCTTCAAGGGGCAGATTTGTTTACTTTGTATAAAACGTTTTCCTTTTTCGTATCAGGTTTCGTGGCCGGGGAGCGTTGCATTCTGCTGTTAAACCAGGTGTAAGTTAACTATGAGATAGTCCAATGTGAAACCTAATTTAGTGTATTTGTTTGTTTGGGGGTTTGGGGGGAATCAGGGCTCAAAACTGGAAGCAATGCAGTTTGTTTTGGGTTGTTGTTGGTTTTTTGTTTTTTCTGTAGTTTGAAATGTCATACTTATTACTATACATGATTTCCCCTTCAACTAAAAGGATAACACAAATTCAGCTTTCGAATTTTAACAATGCTGTAAACAACAGGCCTCTGTTTAAATGGAAGGCCCTTCGCTGCCTCGTCTTGTAATTGAAACTATTAGAGCCGCTTTCTGATCTGTCACTCAGTAGGAAAAGCTCCCCTACCCTCTCCCCCCCCCCCCATATGTGATCTCTCACATTTAGATGTACCTGAAGATTTCTTGCTTGACATTTTGACTTAATTCATCCCATTAAAGCAGGTCAGAGAGTTAATGTCACCATCCCTTGATCTAGTTTAAGGTAACGGTATTAACAAATGAAAATAAAAAGCCTCACTTGGGAGTGCCCTCACAGAGTAACTCAAGTATATGTCATTTTACACCTCAGATCCACTGGGACGCTTGGATTAAGTCTAATCCTTTTGAACCCGTTAACCAATACAATTAATAGATTAGCTCAAACCTGGCAATTCCTCACTTGGGACTGCGTCATACGATAAATGACATTACAACCCTCCAATCAGATGCCGTGAATTCCGTGGAAGAGCGCCCCCCCCCCCTGTTAATTGATAAACTCATGTGCAAGGATGTCATTGTATCGGTCAGATAGCGTTGAGCAGATAGCAGGGTGTCACAATACAAGAGTAAAGGCATTCCTCACACTGGATCATAAAATGAAGTTCTAAACTACATTAGTCGGTAAACCCCTGTTAGACCCGAGTCCTATCGTCATCCTCGTCTAGGCCTACGTCATACAGTTTCTAAAATCAGTGGCTTTTATTTGTAAGTGCCAAGGTCGGATATCGGAATTGAGTACTGGTAATTGACTTGAGTGCACTATGGTACACATTTACATTATGGGGGGAAATGCTGCTACGTGGAGCAGTTTACCTCATGTTCAGTTATTTCTTACCACTTGTGCAAAAGTTACACTGCTTGAGGGTAAAACAAACGTTGCTTTACCCACTTCTTGAGTGATTCGACCATCGGTGTCTTGCGATTTTATTTCTTTTCCTCAATTTTGGGTAGGCCTACTGTATTACCTTTTCCTTGTGCATGATAACATTTCACATAAATGAGAGGTGCAGAACAAAAATTGCCGTTTTACCCAATATAGACCCAAATGTTACACAAAATTCGTAGCAAAATATTGCACTTCTTGTTTAGAGCATAAGTGAGTCAAATAACTTTTGACCAAGTGGGTTCTTGTTCATGCATTGGTATTCGGGGTTTTAGTTTTCTCAGTAATCTATACCGGAGCGTTTCCATTTTTGAGTTTTCGTCCAACATCTAAAACTGAACACTATCTTCTTCATCGTGTTCTCTTCGCATGTATATTTGTAGGCCTATGAAGGGTTATAGTGCCGGTTTCAAATCATTAAATAAGTTCATCTGGATTGATAATAATGTTGAGCATTGGACATGGTTGCCAGTCTGACGAAGCTCCTAGCTTAAAGGAACAATACAGAATTGGTGAGAAAAAAACCTGTAAAATATACTTTTTGATCACAGATTTACATAAAGCTTACACAGTCTAATGATGATGATGGTAGAAAACATCCCTTGAAATATTTCTGTCTGAAATGCCATATTTGATGAGAAATGAATAAACTAATTTTCCGATTGGAGTTTATCGCTCAGTGAGCGTGTTATTCATTTGTTGAATTTATATGATTTCATGCAAATGTGTAATCGGTTTTTCACTATTTTCTCGTGACCCAGATGGCCGATCGATCTCAAACTTCTACAGGTTTGTCAGTTTATGTATATGGTGCATTACATAAGGTGCTTACACTGCAGGCAACTGTTTTGTTAGCAAAAACAATTCTGGAATGTTCTTTAAGAGTGAAACGTCACTAAATTTGATGTTTAAAATGACGGTAAATGTGTTCTTGGATATGGAAGGTGACAATAGCGATGATGGTCATGATGACTCGTCTAGTGAAGTTTTGGTGGAGAATCTGATTGATGATCACAGGAAGCGAGAGGTAAAGTTTGTGTGAAACTGGTTTGGATGTATGCGTGCGTAAACAGACAATTTGAATTCTTTAAATAAATATTTTTTTTAAATCTCATTATCAGTTTCTTTTGACAAGAAAGCAACAGATAATTATAAATAATCGTGAGGAAACCAGCAGAAGTAAGTCTCAATTTATCTTTAGGGGAATAAGCTTATGTATTTGTGAGTTACTCTCTTCTAATTTAAGCAGGATGTTGTTTTTCATCCATTCAACCTCAATTCTAGGAGCAACAACTTTTCCCGAGAAGATAACATACAATTAATTGTAAGCCTGCTGCAAAAAGCTCGCCTCCCCCTCTTATTTTCCTGTGAAAGCTTCAAATTAATCCCCCGTAATGTTGAAACAGCCATGACCGAAATGCGATCCTCTTCATCATCCCAATCACTATATTTGAAAATGTTCTATTTCGAGTCAAACACATATATATATATGCTCCATAACAACCGAACATTGGTTAACCCTTAAGGGAACTTCTCCTCTATGTAATAAGTTATCCAGATGAAATTATAGAATTTAAAAATATATATAAAGTTAAACAAATACATAATATGTAATCTGGCCCGGTGGCTTGTTTCAACAGAAACGGCAGTTAAAGGAAAGGTGAAGCATGCAGCACAATCTGTAACTGTGTGATTTATCATCTTAGTTCTAAATCTTGTGTTGATGTTTATTTAAACAATAGTAATGAACCATGCAAATTCTAGAAGACTACAGTGAACATTTATAGTTGTTTTCCTCTGTCTCGTTTCTAAGAAATTATTACTTTTTAATAAAAGGCGCAGGATTTATTAAACCGTGAGGGTAAAAAAAATGCCGAACAACCACAATCAAATGCAGTACCGTCCCTACGGTAAGTTTCTTAGCGAGACAAATGCAGAAGAAGTGAATCTTTATAAATCGGTTTCTCTATATACTAAAACAAAATTTTGTGACTTACCCAAAGGGGGAAATTAAAGTCGGATTATAATCGTTTGGCAGCCATAATTTTTTTCAGTTCAGAAATCATGTAGGGAATTAATTAAGTTCCCGAGTTCCCGATTAGAAAAAAAAATTAAATTTGGGAACAGATTCCTGCAAGGAAGCACTTATTTTGAGCTGTTACTGAAAGCCCTGCAGTGTTCCGAAAAGCCGGGATCCGCCGGAGCGTGACACGATGAGCCGTAAAGTGTCATCAAACACGTTCCTGAGCTCGAACGTAACATCTTAGGACGGGGGGAGGGGAAGCAAGAGAGGGAGGACACAAAAGGGGGGTAATAAAATAGCGGGCTTGGAAACGAATGCTGATGGAAATACGGTGCGGGGATGGTAATGTAGATCAACTCATGTGTCGTCGGGTCTGAGACTCGCCAGGCCCTTGTGTCACGTACTGCTGTCAGCGCTGCTAAGGTTAGGATCTAGCCGGAAGATATCGGAATTAGCACACCGCCAAACGGCGAAGCTCTCTCGTCTCTTGCCGATCAAAGAGAGCGCTGTTTGAAGTACATGGAGTGAAAGAGAACTTCTGCTCGAATTTAGATTACGTACCAATTGCTCCTCTATGCTAGGCACAAGAGCACTTCTGAACCCTAAGTGATTCCACTTCAAACTCAGAGGGTCGTGAAAATAACTCAGGTTTTGTTCTGTATGATGAAAAACAATTGTTTATCAGTGGGGATGAAAACTTGTTTCCGTCTTGTTTGCAAACAAGAGAAAAGTTTTTACCAATCATGAAATAATGTTGACTTGTTTGGTTGGTTCAGGCTTGTACAGGATCGCGTACCACACTGGCGAGCAATGCATGTGTTTGCAAACGTTACACACGCGTTTTCAAACCGGAACATGTTGGGCACTAAATGCGTTGCAATTGTCAGCGAAATTCGACGAATATTTTATTGGTGCTGTAGGGTCATAATTCGGTAATGCAAGGAATCTGTGTAATTTCTATCCGAAAGCTTATTATATTGTAAAGATGGTAAGCTTCCTGTGAACTTATTTCGTCTGAAGTGCCCCCGTTAATTAGAAATCAATAAAAAATTGTCGAAACAAAATGTCATATCCGAGGACTGCCTGCATTTCCGTGGTGTCCGTTTAAATGCTGCCCTCAATACTGCCGGAGGAGCGGTTCGGACCCGCCGTCACACCACCTATCACCTCGCTAACTGTGGATGGATCCGACGTTCTTTATGAATATATCGGGTCAGGTTTTTTTTTTCGAAGCTGAAACTTTCACAGTTGACTTTCAACGTATTTCTGTTAGCCATTTTACCTGTAAATCAGCATTACGTTGACAACTATACGATGGTTTAAAGGAGGTGTTAGCGCATAATCAGCCAACTTTTAAAAATCATGAGCAAAACATGCAGTAAGAATGTTCATACAGATTACAGTTTGTTTAGATAAAATTGTTTGTCGCAAGGTGTGTTAAAGGTACGGTCATAGATTGAATAGTCTCCACAAACTAATGTCAATAAAAACAAACGTGGTGAGAAGCACTGCAGCTGTTGATATAGCATAAACTATTCGAAAAAGGACTCCATCCTAAGTATGGTTTCGATAACTTTTCACCCCAAAATATTTGAATGTGAGAAACGATTCATGCAGGAATCATTTGTAAGATTTCTGGGGGGTGGTGCCCGTTCGCGAATGCCCACGGCCAGAGATGCGGTTGGTACCCGCTGTCACAACCGAGCGTCCCAATTAACCTGATTGTACTTGTTGGGTTTTTTAGAAGATTTGGTGAATAACTTTTTTAATCTGGGGTAAGGCCCCCTGGGATTCAGAAAACGGGACAGTTCTGACCTGGGAGTGTTTTCTGAGTAAAACTTACAAAAAGTTCTAATTATAAGGAAAATACGAATAAGTTTTGCTGTCAATTTGGACCATATTGTCCGGTCTTTACAATATTCCTCTCAACGTGCGTTCTTTCACAATTCCTCACGCTACATCCGTTCGGCGATAATCTCTGTTTGTGATTTTCAAAACTGATTACTGACGGAGGGGAGATAGAATCCCACTGAATGCTTCGAAATCCCACAAGTGGCATTCGAGCGGTTAACATCTTTAAATGTTCTGTTTGTAAAGGTTTTATTATCTTCTAGCATCTCCTTTCCCGAAGCTCTTTTTCATCTTAATTTCCGCAGAGGAGACAAAAGGACACAATCTCAGGTTTTCGCTTCCCTCCTGCACGTGATGTGATATACAGGGGGAGGAAGGAAACACTGAAGGGGGGCCGTTGCGGAATGTACCAGCAAACATGGAGGAGAGACGGGCGCTCCCGGCACGGGCAATAATGATAATTTGCACGGCGGCAAAAATCAATTCGGGGCGGCAGGTGAAACGGGCCGGCACCGCCGGTCCGTTGGGGGTAAAGTGTGCAGTTTGAAAAGATTGCCTGTAGCCCCCCGTACGCCTATGTACTTTTTTTTAATGTGTTCATGGAGCGGTTCTTACAGGATGAGAGAGTATCTGTAACAACTCGTGCCATAAACGCTCATAGTTGGGGCCGGCTTGTTTGTTTGGGCCTTGGAGGGCCACTCAACCCACGCGGCTTCGCATGAATATAGAATGTTTTTTTTTTCTTTTTTCTTTTTTCTTTTTACATCTTTAGGTACACACTTGCATTATGACTGTTTATGTCCTAAACCACTGCCACCGACTTACCTTGAGATTACCATCAATTTTGCACGCGTGGTCTAGTTAAGTTTGAAAGGATAGCATTTTGAGCTATGGTGCGTTCACTTGTTAAATTCATTCTCGTATATCATGGTTCCCTGCGTCCATCGTTAGTTTCAGCTGCATTTACTCAAATCAAAGAAGATGCGTGCTTCTCTATACAGATCAAAAGCCCTTGCACTAATTAAACGTCAATAGCTTAAAACCACACTTTCACATAGATTAAAGACGTGACCAGTATTTACATAAATTATATAAGTCCACCAACACTACATTGCGAACTTTTGAAGGCATACTCTATATAAGGGACACAATAACTCAAGGATGTCGATCAATAATATTGAGCGTATTTTACTCAACCTTACTATGTCCAAAAATATGTCCGTCCCTCCTGGCCTCAGCATGGATCTTTATTTATGTTGAAACCAACACCTTGTTGTCATCGTTACTGAAATCAACGGGTCAAAGGAGTATTATATTTCAAGACTGTCTGTGTGTTTATGTCTCTCGATGAATTTGTTAATATATTGTATCGTATTACAAAGGGGTGGATTGAGTGTCCATCTTTGTCGTGTTCCCTTTGTGCTGCCATATATATTGATTTTTGTTGTAGGCCTTCCGAAACGGAGCCAGACTATTTTACCTTGTAGCCTTGGCTTGGTCATAATAGCTTTAATGGGAGAGAGAAAAAAATGGCTGGATGGTGACAGACGGCTATCAAATCTTTATTATGAAGTACCAATTTCAAAAGGCTATTTAAGCAGAAAGTTTTTCTGATAAGCCTTAATAAGCAGGAAACCAGTCACAGACGATGGAGGTTCCCTTACTCTGGTAAGCAAAAATTATTTAGAGCCAATCAAGCTATTTTGTGGTGTTAAGCAGCTTTCTGATATTGGACCCTGGCTATCACTAAAAGTATAGTTTACATTGTTGCACCTGGTGCCATGCTGTCAAAGCAAATTGCCGCTCACAGCGACTTTTTCGGTTTAATTTAAGTGAGCCAACACCAGGGCAGCCAATAATAGACCTTTCTATTGCAACGTCACAGCCCGAGTTTTTGCCAACCGAGGTCGGAAAACTATGGAAAGCCATGAATGCAAAACAAAAACGATCGCCACAGTTTTTAACAATGTTACACAAATATTCAAAAATAGTGTTGAATTTGTTGGAAACAAAGCAACCAATCATGAGAGGTACTTTACTTAGTTGAAAGTTTGCAGAAAATGTTAAAATTTTGTTGAAACATCTATTAACACGATTGAGTGTTTTGCTAACATTCGGCCTTCCATGCCAACCAGCGCGGTTTGTTTATCAACAATGGAAAGGTCTATAGAGACCGGAGGAGAAATAGGCTGGCTCCTTCCAGTGAAAACGACACTTACCTCTGTATCTATCATTGTGTATACTTTAGGAACTATACAGACATGGCTATGGGACGATAAAGGTCTTCAGTGAGGTACTGTTTGGTTGACTCCAGTCAGATTCACCCATCCGTGCTAACCAATGAGGACATTAGATCGCCTTGGTGACTGCGTGTACGCTTGGTTACTTTTTCATTTGAGCCTAAGTCTTAAACCATTGAATTCGTAAATAACTACGATCCGTTAAATATAGAAACACAATTATATGAAGAGCAGCCGGAGGTTCACCAGCTTAAGCAAAATCAATAGGCCTAATATAAACCGAGTGTTTACTTTTAAGATTCGTATTTTTAAGGAAAAAATCTAATATTTTCTTTGGCTCAAATGAATGAACTTGGGGGTTAATATAAAGACCATGGATTAAGTAACTGTTTTTGTTTGTTCGTTTTGAGGGGGTGGTTGTTTTAGTGCTTTGTTTTTGTTTAGGATTATATAAATTTAACTTTGTTTAAGTTTTCTACTACAGAAGTAGTGTATGCTAATTATAAAATGGGCTTTGAAGAGTGACTTGCCAATGAACAATTAGTGAAGAAATAAATACACATGGAAATAATTAATTGTTTCATTTGTTTGCAATTCATAACTTGAAAACTCAAATGAAGAGATGCCTCTCGATTTTCTGATATCAAATTATGACAACAATAAAATGTCCACTGTTTTCGGAGTTTACCAACGTACGAATAAAAAAGAAAACACGACGAGTATAATTTTTTTTTATTTATTTTTTTTATCATAAGTACGGGCTCTTGGTGAAAATCAAGGACTACTTAATTGATAATTTAGATTGGTTACCGTTGCGAAAAGCAAGGTAGTGGTGATTCACCATAACAGCATATTACACAAGTCATAAAAAACAACATTAAGCTGCAGAGTGAAAGTTAGAGAGGGAGAGTGGAGAAGAGTTGTTGCCGATGTACGAGCTGTTTACGAACACCTCGAGCACACCGACAAAACGTATATCCGTTGAGTCTCGATGAAGCCGGAAATGATTCGGTTACCATCGATTGGGGCGATTTAGCAGTTTACCTTGTTGTCACTTGTGTTTACATTAATGAATCGGATATTAAAGGGGCAGTTTGGAAGTAGATCTATTAGGTTGTTGTTGTTTTTGTTGTTGTTGTTGTTGTTTTTCTTCTTCGTGATCAGGAACCCTCTTTACATTAACCATGAGTCAGCGTCACGACTGAAGAAAGTGAGAACGGGCTAAGAAAAAGACGACTTCGCAAAGTAAAAAGATTTAAAATATAGTATTGACTCATCTCGTGTTTTTGATACTCGAAACTATTCAAATCCTCCAGTTTTTGGCGAACACACTTTACTACTTACAAGCAACCTGTGAAAGTTTCATCAAATCGGGGCCCAATTTCATAGAGCTGCAAAAATAGTGATTGAACAATTTCTGCTAAGCAGGATATTTTTCATGTAACATGCTGGTAACCTTATTCTGGTAAGCACATTGTGCTAAGTTACATTTGGGGCTTATAAAGCAGCTCTGTAAAA
The DNA here is from genome assembly GCA_032158295.1 of Pycnopodia helianthoides. NCBI lineage: Eukaryota > Metazoa > Echinodermata > Asteroidea > Forcipulatida > Asteriidae > Pycnopodia > Pycnopodia helianthoides. Next base: position 6,073,317 of record CM063251.1, read on the forward strand.
TTAGCCCCAGAGGGCTTAAGTTGTCAAGTGAAACCAAAAACATAACGATTTACGTTGTGTTTTTTTAACTGGATTGTGTGCTCGTTCAATTTCTAATTGGGAAAATGAAATGGCGGTTGCCGGGAGACCATTTTTTTGCACGTGACTGTATTTTGAATACAGAACACCTGTCCTCGTCTGTTTGTATAAGGCTTAACCAGTAAGCTGTCAGATTTGTAGAAATCATTCACGGTTTGTGATCATTGCAAATCATGTATTTTACCTTGACATTTTTTACTGATAGTATAGAAGAGGGACAAGGATACTGTCTTGTTCAGTGATGTTCCAACTGTTCTCCAGTGCAACTTCCTCTGACCACGCCAGACGTCTTTTTGTAAGACCTTTGTCATCATCGAGCAGGCCTGTAGTAATATGCACACCATCAAAAAGTGCGCCACGTAGAGTTGTTGATAAACAATTATAACAGTTTCTTGAAGGTTTTTGGTCAGTTGTGGTCTTCTTTTTAGACCAGGTTGGTTATCGTTAGAACTGACACCTTTAAGTTGGAGCGCTCCTTGGGGGAGCTGCGCAACGGTTAACACTAAGACAATAGCTTCTACCGTCCTCTAGGTCCATAAGTAGCCAGGCCATAGAAGTACATAGGTATAGACGAACGTATAGAATCATGCTCGATGTTTTGGATCCCCATGGGCCAAACCTTAAGGTTCAAACAAATATGGCGACCTGAAGTATGGTATTCCACGTTTTAGGTAACGGAAATTACTCTTAAGGTAGGCCTAAACTTGTCAATCTCAAAACACTGCAAAACAAGTTTGACATGTTGGAGCAAGTTGCTCATATGCATTGAACAGGTTTCATTTTACACAGATGATGGAGAGGGAATCAAAGGTTGAATTCAGTTCTGTGATGCACTCATTTTTCAAGAGTCCTCGTAAAACTTGGGGAAAAGTTAGTCTTTAACCTCACGTTAAAATGGTGTTATATGTCACTTTATTTGATACTCTTTCAGACCTAAATTTTTAAGCATGGCGTCATCGGACGTCAGGGTCTGTAAATTCCAAAGAGGATTTGTTGTGCCTGTCAATAGGTCAAAATCAGTGCCGTTTTATTGAACATCATACAAATTCAGAAATAAACTATAAAGAGGAATGTTTTGCTCCAGTCAAAATGTAAAATTTAGGAATGTACTAAAGAGGAATTGTAACGCCAGTCAAAAAGTTAAATTCAGTGTCGGTTAATTGGGTATCATTAATTAAAAATGAACTAAAACTTCTCCGCACTAAAGTGTGTAGATCATGCATTTGAAATGTGAAGTCATCTAACGTTTTTGGATTTAGGCAAAAATTGCACTTGAAGGGTAACAAAAAAGGTAATTTTACACCATTTTAACCTGAGTTTGTTTTTATTGGGTTTTTTATAATTTTTGTTTTTATAACTTCCTCCCACCCCTAAATCCATAAGGAATTTAAGTATAAGGTATCTCGTGATAAATTTGGGGGTCGACTTCTGCTCGCAAAACTCTCTTATTGTATAAAATTGATCAGTACAAAATATAACTGATTTATACCTGATATAGGTTGTTATAACTGAATCCATTAAAACTCCACTTCAATTATAAACAGAGCATACTTCACAAAATAGTCACATCGGAGTATAGCCAACAGTAAGGATGCAGACACCCTAAACGAAGACAAGTTCGCATACATCGCGTGAAGACTTTTAATTATGTTATGAATTATCCAATTTGACTACAACAGAAACCAAGCGTCTAATTCCAAATCAAAATTGTTGTGCATCTGTTTAAAAGGTACCAAAAGGCATTTGGGCATCACCGTTGTTTTTTTGAAACATGGTTATATTTGTAAGTAGGACCAAAGCTGACTAAAGACCTTTAACATTTATTTACATACACCATGAAAATTTCCAAACATATAATTTTAAAAAATGAATTTTAAGAAGTAACCATAAACGCAGAAAATCAAACTAAGTATAATGAAGCATCTTCTAGAAGCCGGGGCTTGTAGTGAGATGCCTGACGGACAAACAAACAAAACGTAAACAGGAACAAAACATAGGGACCAACAGATTGAACAAAGACATAAATAGATCAATAATTTTAAAATAAATATATTTATCTAAGCTATATACACTCTCTGACCGCGAGCGGATTCTTCTTGGCGACAATTGCTGTTCACCCCCATAGACGCTAAAGTGCAGTACTAATAATTTCCCCACGGAAAGTCATTAGAACCTAACGAGGCTCGATCTTGCTATGTCATTATAGGTTTGCACAGCTGACGATTTGATGAGAATTGACTTTATCCAATTAATAATGCCTTGTTTGTTTGGAGGTAAAGTACAATGTATAATTCAGTCTATGTGCCAATGCCCCCTGTGTCATTACGCACCGATGTTTCCCCCTATTTGATAACAAAACAATCTATGTTGATGAGCATGTTTAAGAAATTCTTAAAGTGCCAGCTGCATAAACCCCTTCCTTTATAAAACTCGATCAAATTTTAGGTTCAATGGAGGGGTAAGTGTGCACCAAATTATTGCTAATACTATACTTTATTCAGCCAAAGCCATCTTGGTCTGGTGTCCTAATATGCGCAAGACAACGGCAGTTCTAATTCTCATAGCGAAAAGGCACCAGACCATGTTTTCCTTTCGATCTCAGTTGGGACGGTCAGGTTGGGGTTGGGGTGGTATGGCTGGCGTATTAGGTGATTACTTCTCTCGCCTTCCACCTCTAGGACTCCGGTTCGAATCCCGCCGGGGCACTTGTTGATTGGGTTTCACTTCAGTCTCTACCTGATTGCGTGGGTTTTCCCTGGAATATTTCTCATGGGTTTTCCTCCCACCTATAGTGATTAAGTTCGCTTTGGCTTCACAACCAGAATACATTAACCAATTCATCAATTAGTAAACAAAAAGTGGTTGTACAGTACAACTACCGGTTTATCTAATAACAAAACACAACCAGCACACCATGAGAAAAGTACACCCAGATTTTAAAAACCTGTTGAATAATTATGTTACCGTGCTTTACACTGCTTAGTATGATGTGTGTTCGAGCCACACTCCAAAACCCCTAGGTTAGAATTGACCCATAATCCAAGTCACATGGGGCCAGACCCATTTCCGTGTCAGTATGACCCGAATTCTGTGTCCAACTGATCCGAAACTGTGATGTCAAACTGACGCAGAATCTGAGTCAAAATCCCCTTCTTCTTTTTCACCAGCTTCCGTGTCGGCCTGGCCCGGAGGTTCCTAGACTAAATCTGTTTATAGTTAAGATAGAAAACCGAAAGCAATTTAAACAGAAAAATTGTCGCCTGTGGACTTTCCAAGGTTGGATCATCACTCATCCCTACTATGTAGAGCTCATAAAATAAGTAGGAGTGTTCGTGTTTTGTGGATCAACCAAATACATGAAATAACAAAACTGTGAACATTTGGGCTTAACCCGCTGTGTGAGACAGGTGAAAATGGTGAAAACCGTGCACAGTTTTCAGCACGTAAACACAGTGTCCGTTATTTCAGTTTTAACATATCTAAACTATGTTTTCAGATACATTTTTCTCGAATATGATTTCATTTCAGAGGAAAATATTTCACAGGAAAAAGATGGTTCTAGAGTACGAGCTTCATAATCAGTAGGCTTTCAGACTAAAATTTATTTATTTTTTATTTTTTTTTGTTATCCTTACCAATCCTGTTTTAATACCTTTAAGTTGGTGCAGGTATGCTTAATTATCACCTGTCCCCACAAGGCCATAATTGACATATGCATCGATACATCATAGTCTCTCAGAGGCCACCGCAACCGAGATGCAGTTTCAAATTCCCCGCTCTCCCGTAAACACATTGTTAATTTGCCAAGACTTCTTTAGTAGATTCACCAGCCGTGCATCATAGTCCGGTGGCTTAGGGAAAAAAACGTGACACGCTGGATTAAAGCACCAAACTTTGCACACTTGTTTTAAGGGTCCCAGGCATATTAGAGGGGGGTGCCCGGTCTAACATCTCAAGTTCAAGATGGCCGACACTTTTCAAAATGGCCGCCCATTACCCTATAGAAAAGCATGTATTTTGCCATATATACTACCTATTTGCATTTTTTGGTAACTTAAAACAATCTAAATGAGGTTCTAAACAAGGAGAATCATATAATACAAGATTAGCAGTGTGTCAATAATTAAACAAACCTTCATTAACATAAATCCAAGATGGCGTCCATATTCTACATATTTTAGAATTTATGTAGATCGAAAAACAACAATTGTTGAGGTTGAAATGTTTAAACCGAAAAATTGGTGATGGCTTAACGGATGTTTATACCACTCGTCGGCCTCACACAGCACCACATCACCACCTCAAGCCAGTTCGTCAACATCACCAAAGACATTCATCTCAGTCAATCTTTTCAGTTTTTGCGTAGTCTCTCTCTTCACCAAAATACCGACGCAAGAAGCATTCAGAAAGACTAGACTAACACCCACAAGCTACTATAAACACCATGACAGATTTCACATGCCTCACTCCTCAACATGTCCACAATCTTCTCATCACCTGCGTTTCATCATCAAGCTTCCGGTGAGGGACCAATTCTATGAGCAAACCTCTGGTTCTGCCATGGGATCTCCTCTATTCCCCGGTCCTGGTTGATTTGTTCATGGAAGAGTTCAAACTGGACACCATCGAGAATGCTGATCTTTGCCCTAACCTCTGGCTCAACGGTGGTTTGGCCCCACGGCAAGACAGTACTTCACCAGTTCCTCTGACACCTGAAAAACTAGCATCCACTCATCAAATCCACCATGGAGCATGAGGAGAACAACACCATATGTCTGCCGTCCACAACACCTTGATCCACCGTTATTATGACATGGTCCTGTCCACAAGAACATCATCTCCACTCATCAAATCCACCATGGATCAAGGAGCAAGAGGAGAACAACAACATCTGTCTGCCGTCCACTATACCTTGTTCCGCCGTTCTTATGACATGGTCCTGTCCACAAGAACATCCTTTTACATATAGACTGTGTTCTGTTCCTTTCTTATAGGGTTTTTTCCATTGTAAACAGGTCGTAGCCACAATTTTATCAACACAGCTGTGAGAGTCAAGGATGATGAGTTCTTGCGAATCTCTCAGAAAAGGGTTACCAATAGATATAATATTGTTTCACAGAGCTTATTGACCTTTATCTTGACAGATGTGTGAGTTGAATCCTCTTGTTTGTGGTATAAGGAAGTTGATGCTCTCATGAGAAGTATGCTAGTCTTTAAACTCTGAGGGTAGTCTAGCCTGATCAGGACCTGATATCATTCATCTCTTGAGTTCTGGAGGGTTCTCTGTCAACCCGATTGCTCCTCCATAAAAATCTTTCACCAACCTAAGTTTTTGCTCATGTGCCTGGAGAAGTGGCATCGCAGAGAACCTCCATTGTGTCTTGGGGAAGACCCAGATTTCATGTTGTTTATATTTGATACCAGTCGCTTCCTTCTAACATATGACCAACCATCCCCCTCAGAGTACCTTAGTTTTAACACATCTCTGGAGAGGACTGAACAAGATGTTGGACCCACTGTTCTTCTTTTTTAGCCTTTGCAAGTAGTCTGTCGATGTCAAGGTTGACAGCTTCAGACACAACTACATTATCACAATTGCAAGCAACATCTTCTATACATTATGGTATCTGTCTTTGGGTAGAGATTGGGTTATATTCAGGAGGAGGAACAGTGATAGCTGGCCAGCTGTATCAGAGTTGGTTACAGTTTGGAATTGAAATATGCTAATAATACTTATTCATGAAAGGATCTTTTGGCTGTTGAGGCTGGATGTAGTTGATTAAAATTAAAAAGTTCATAAATCTTAGTTAATAGTTACCTTTTAGCCAGTTAACCTTTGGCACAAAGCTCTGCCTTAGTGTCTGAAATAGAAGCTGTATGGTAATTTGTAAAGTTTTAATGAGATATGCAGAAGTTGCCCTTTAAGCCCTATTGGTGAAATATTGATAGGTATTACTACTGATATGACTGCATTCAGTTATTAAGATATTTTGATAGCTTGTTTTGTTTATTTAGCTTTTATTCCCAACAATAAGTTCAATGAAGAAGCCCCCCCCCAAAAAAAAAAACACATCCAAAACAATTAAAACATTTTCTGCTATATTTTTCTAGAAAGTGGGAGGCACTCAAACCTTGATATGATAAAGTTCTTCATTTACACACCATGTGACCTTTGACCTAGGCCTGACCTTACCCTATACCCCTGACACTAGGTATCCCGCTAGAGTAAATCAATAGGTCATATCATGGCACTTTAATATCATTTTTGGTTGAAGGTGGAATGCACTAAACCTTTATTTGCAATCGTTTCAAACAGTATTACAACATATGACCGTTGACCTTGGCCTGATCCTGGCCTAGGCCATTGCCACTAAACACCCCTACTACAATGGATCCTAAGGCATTATAAGGTTACTGAGCATAACATAGCACCCTAATCTCATCTTTGGTTGGTGGATATGCACTAAAACCTTGATTTGCAATCATAATCATACAGTATTACACCATGTGACCTTTGACCTCAGCCTGACCCTGACCTAGGTCACCCAAACCGGGCACCCCCCTCTAGAATGATTCTATGGGACCTATAGAATACCTGTACAAACTTTGGCACTTTAATCCAGCGTGTCACGATTTTGCCAAAAATTGGCCCTAAGCCACCGGACTAACAAATTATAAAGCATATTAATACCGTCGAGACCTTTAAACTTTTTTTCCTTTTTTTCAGTGAATGATCAATTCAATGAAAATGGTACCCTGTTTTATTCCTCTTTCTTTTTAATTTGATATTTAGTGGTTAACCGCGTGCCACTTACAAGCTCGTACAGGCCTATACATGCTGTTCCCTATATATACAAAAATCGTCATTTATAATACAGCCGGATCAGGCGACAAGATCGAACCGTGGAAAGGCATACAGGCCATTATGCAAATTTTTTCTTCTTTTTAACATTCCATTGTGCAAAGGTTTTACGTCTGCTCAATGCTTTAGTTCGCTTTAGAGAGCATTTCCCGTAATGAAAGTAATATGTTTTCAATGCACTTTTAAGCCCGTCTGTATCATAGTTTACTCAGACTCTATTTTTAACAAATAGTCGTCTTTATTTTTCTCAAATTAAGAATAAGTGGGGCCTTAACCTACTTATTATGATTTGTACCATGGTTCGTTGTCGGGACATCTTCAAACAGAGTGAACTTCTCTTTTCACTCCGTACACTATAGGCCCTAGTTTAAATTCATAAATAATACGATAGTAGCCTTCTTCTTATTTTTATTCATAACACATTCTGAAAAGGTTGACAAGGGTCTGTTCTTTTGCATGCATACCGCGCGGACGGGTCTCATGACTGTGGGTTGTTAAAGCACAATTCCAGTTTAAAATTGGTACGAGATGTGTTACAATGATCTCTGTATGTTTGCAAGTCCGATCGGCCTTCAGCTCCACATAACAGATGCAAATGACAATTGAGGTGTCTTTCGATGCTGCCAAATCTTCTAATATGCAATCAGTTTTGTACATTGTAACACATGCACTACAAACATACAACTATAGCTCCAGTGGCATAACCAGACATTGACACTTGGGGGGCAAGTGGGGGCATACGTTGTATTTATTGATTAATTGATTAATTAATTGATGTGTTTATTTATTAATTTATTTGTTGCTGACATTTTTTATCAACATTTGTTTTTATTGTTGTTATTATTATTATTGGTTTTGTTTATTATTATAATTATTACTATTACTCATTCATTTGTGCATTTTTCGATCTCATTATTCTTTTCTTTTTTTAGGGGGGGGCAAAAGAGGGGGGGCAAGGGTTCTGAGCTAGGGTTGACTCCCCAATGTTTGACTCTACATGTCACCATGCCCCTACCCCACTAGTTACGCCACCGGGTAGGTCAAGTCAGCTTTAAAGATACTAATGAAGATACTGACTTAAAGATGCAGACAGTTTTTTCGCCAGATTGACGGTTAGAAACTCGTTTCAAAATGAGATAGCATGTTCCTGGAGCCAATAAAGCTTAAAACTTCCATTTGATAAACTGAATCGAAACTAATGAAATCGTAAACGACTAGTAATAGTTAGTTACACTATTTAAATGAGTTGCCACTGCCATTGCCACACCGCTGCCATCTACAAACAATTTTCAATTCGTGCAGTGTGTGTGGCATTATGCGAAAGTGTTTTCGGTGTGTTTTTATTTCACACAGCACCATCTGTCGAGACTCTTGAAGGGTCCATGACATTTAATTTTGTTGTAATGCAACCTTTCGAGATGCACCTTTGTGTCCCATTTTACCTTATTTTTAAAGTTTCGTTGTGCCATTTTGGAAGGTATTTTGGCGCCTTTTTGTATTTTATGCTGATGCAAATTTCCATATTCATAAGCAAAAGTGTGATGTCATGTAAGGCAGAAATATCAGTTTTCAATAGTTTATGCACAAAAAGTGGACCGAATTCAAGATATTCCGCTATCGTGAACTTTCTTTTATTTAGTGATTTGTTTTTTGTGTGGCAGTTCATGGCAGTAAGCCAACGCGCAAACTTTCCTCACAAATTCTTTAAACAAGCACATTTAGGGTTCACGATTTAATTTTTGTCAACATAAATAAAACAAATGTCTCCCTGATATGACGTCACTGCCACAGTGCCCTCTGTTGTCCGGATAAAAGAGGAAGATTTGTAAATATGTGCAGAAATATTTTTTCAATGACATTAGCCTATTACGATTAATTAGTTTTCATACACATAAGGAGATCAGGAAGTAGCTGAAAATATATTCCTAAGAAGTGTTTACTTTAGGGGCCCTTTAAATTGTTGGTCTTTCAGGGAAAATCGGGCGATTCAACTTCTAACTGCTTTCCCCAGGTTTCTAGATGTTGTGGACAAATCTAGACGTTAAACTTTAAGTTTATCCCCACGGATAACGTGACCCAGTTTGTAGTACCATGTTTATACTCGTAAAGTACAAGAAAATATTTTCAGAGCTCTGCTCATGCCATTAAGATCCTTGTCTGAGCCATGCGTCTAGTCAAATAAATCCGAAGGCAGGTCGGGTTTTTTTTCCCCCCTTCTTTTTTTTCTTTTTTTTATAGTTAGCACTTCCCCGTCTGGTAGTTAACGTATTTTCCCTTTAGAAGTACCCCGATATTGCTGAAGTCATCCATGCATTGCAAATCACAAAACTGTTCAAAATTGGCTCGTTGTATATGTGCCTGATGGATTATCTTATAAAAAGTCACATTCACGGCCGTGTTGGTTGTAAATGGGGAAGTTTGGGGGGGGGGCTGGCATTCGCGTTAGCTCCGTACATACGTAACGTACAGGCAATTCCAAATCAAATAGCAACCTGTGACGTCACGAGTCCTTTGTCACGTGGCTTGTTTGACCTGACGTTTTTCAGATTTTTGGCCGGGGGTGTTTCGGAGAAAAGACATGTTTACCCTGCTTGATTGTGAGGTAAAGGATTCATAATATTTTTTTATAATTCTTGTGGACTCCATCTGTTGGAAAAATATAGAAACTCAATATTTCAGAGTATCTTAGAGCCGCTCTTTATACAGTAGTGTTGACTCGGTTTACCGACCAGTGATCTAACATTCGATTGCTCGTACACTATACCAACCCCGGGTACTGATTGACCCGGATCCCGGGTCTCAGGGGACCTGACCCATTTGTGGGTCAGGCTGACCCGGACACTGGTTACACATGGGATTTGAGCTCGGATTCTGTGTCAACCTGACCCATATCTGGGTAGTTTTGACACAGACTCCGGGTAACACTGATTTATTATGATCTGCGGTAAATGGCCCTAATTTTGAAATGGAAATATGAGGGAAACTGTATAAGACTATCAGCAAATAACATGGAAATTCTTGTTCTACTCTCGAAAAACTTTTTGCTCAAAATTGGGTGGAAAATTAGTCAAGAATCACCATATAGAATCAACACATTTCCGGGACTCTTCAGTGGGCCCCGCACCCCATGCCATAGGGGCTTCGCTCTTCACATTTACACCTGGGGACAAATCCTGTATCCGCTTCTGTGTTGGGACTGCATGGACAATGATTTGGAGCTTCCTACGGGCTTGTTTTCATTGCCTCTCATTATAAAACCTCTTCTCTGGATTATCACTCAAAATAAATTAGGTCACTCTGCATCTATTCTGAAAATTATCGACTTGGAAATTAGCCCTCAAAGTTTCCCCTGATCACATTGTAGTGGTGGAATGAATAATTTCAAATGATTAAGATGAATGTAAGTTCAAGGTTGTATTTAGTAACAATGCTTGATTACAGTTATTATAAAGAATTTGTACGGGTAAACAAAATCTGTGTTATATTTTAGCCTGAACGATTACTGATTATGCAGTTCGATAGCAGAACCATTTTTGCTGTGAAATATTTCCCTCTAAATTGAAGTCATATTCGAGAAAACTGTATCTGAAAAAAAAACACCAAAATCAAAGACAATGTGTTTACATGCTGAGACTTATGTATGGTTTTTCTTAAATATCTGTAATTACATTTCTTAGTGAAACATCATTATAGCAGGTCAATGTTTTATTGAATAGAAAAGACACCGAAATATATTTATAATGCTAAACTGCATGTCCATCCATAATTTCTTTCGGGGGCGGGGCGGGGGGCAAATGTCAGTTGGCAATTATAATAGACCCACCTGGCACGGACCATGTTTGATTCGAAAACAACACTTTGAGCATTACTTTTTATAATAAGAAGAAAAGGTATTCTCTTCAAAAACAATTTAAAACGCCCAATAAAGAAAGCACTCAAATGCTGTAATAGTTCCGACTGCTCCGTTCAAATTTGACTAGATGTAAGAAGTGCCATGTAATAATATTTTTCTGGCATAGACAATGTTTAATGAGAAAACAATATTTTGAGCATTGGCAAAGTAAACCTTTGGTTTTTGGAACCGTTCGGTTGTTTTAATCCTGCTTAGATATATACAATAAAACTAACCTGTGAAAATTTCATTTCAAAAGGAGGTAGCGTTTTTGAGATAGCGCCATAAATCTGGAGCGGTTATGTCCACGCATGAAGAATAATCCCTAATAGGAATACACAATCTTAGAAACGTTTCTGACAGAAACGTTTCTCAGATTCAATTTTTTAAGGGAGAAAAACTGACATCTCTTTCCATATCCACATTATTTTGAATTGAAATATTTCTCAAAATGCTTTGTACTATCGACAGTTGCTGTACTTCTAACCAAGTACGTTTTTAATGCCATAAATGTTTAGAGTGATTACAAATCGTATACCTTCCCTTTAATACTAAAATAATGTACTTTCAAAGTAAAGCAGGCAACACAAACATAGTTGTCTAATTCCTTAATCATGTAACAGTGCCCTGTCCAAATTTCGACAGCTGTCCGGAGTTCAGTAACCAGAGCTGCTTGGTGTATACAACATGTTTGATGAGAAAGACACATTCTGTAAATGTCATGCCTTGAATAGGTTTTGTCCTCTTTTTTTAATTAAAAACGCAAAAAGATGAAACCTTTTTCAAATCCCTAAATCGTATTTAAGCTTTTTCCAAAAAATTGCAAAAGACGTCAATTGCACAATTTAATAGGCTTTCACAGACAATATTTTGATGAGAAAACAACATTTTGGATCGTTATCATTGTTATAAATTATTCATTGATTGCGTCGTTTCAGGGGGGACCCACACACAAGAGTTTTTGCTTAATGCTTTAACCCATAAAAAAGTGCTCTCCACATTTTGCCAGATTTCGAGAGTGCAGTATGTCGGCCATTCTGGTGTGGACAATCTTTGATGGGAAAAACAAATATTTTTGCGAAAATGTCCTTCAAGTTTTCGGAGTCCTTTCAGACTGACCGCTTGCGCTTAAAAATTTCACAGGATTGTTTCATGACTTTCATGGTATCGCTGGATCACAAAATATGTAGATACTGGTCGGCCGAAGGGTTAAGTGAGACGTTTTAAAAACAATTAAGTGAGTTTATTAAAGACAAATGAACAGGTGAGGCTTAGGCTGGGATTCCCCCCCCCCCCCACCCCCCGCTATTTCACGCCATCCCGATCCCGACGTGGAATGTTCCACGTTATGTCCTGTAGTGGACCACTCCAACCCCATCCCTTCTAGAGGTAGGCTAAGTTAGAAGAAGGTGGGTTTTTTTAAGAAGAGCGCCACTCAAACATTATGATGAGAATAAACATAAAATAGCATCTACACACTTAAATATTTTCAGTACAAAACAAAGCTTGAATTTCTGAAGAAAAAATGAGGTTTTGTCACGCTTCTTCATTTGTGGTTATTCCTTGTTTAGTTTCTGTGCTTGAGCTCATCCCCTCCCCCTTGCACTTTTTTACAAAACAAGTATTTACTTAAGGAATATAATCTTCTCACTTCCCAACGATCCTTAATTCAACCTCGGGAAATTCAACACCTTTCCTCGGTACGGCTTGAGCCACCGAGTACTTGCTCAGTCGGTGTTTTTTAGGCTCTCGTATTGCCCCAGAGGCTGGTCGGATTCGGTTCCCGGTCATAACACAAATGTTGTTTTTGAAATGATATACGTTTGTATACAATAAGAGAAACACAAATCACTGGCGGGCGTGACTGCGCAAAGACACTGCCATTTTAAGACACGGCCATTTTGTTTTCTTAGAGCTGGACGGCGAGCGCAGCTTACAGAAATTAGGTCTCCGCATTGAACTGTGGGTCTTCGCAATTAAACAAAATCAAAGAAGCATTTGTAAGTGAATGTTTTCTTTATGAACTTGGGTGGAATAATTAGAGCAGGTGGGTGTTATGCAAATGGAATCATATCAATAATGTAGTTTTTCAGTCACCCACCCAGAAAACTCTTTGACATTTCAATTTACCTCAATTAAAATGTGATTAAAGTCATGTGCTAATGGCCTTGAAGTTATTATCCTCACTGTATTCAGTTCAGTTATTTAGGGAGTGAAAACAAATATGGCTCGAAACGATCATTTGTCTGAGATCGGTATTAAGTATTCATGAACTGTATAGATTAAAGTGTTTTGCCATATGAAAGTACATTTGGCCATGTGAACCGTGGCGACATGACGTATACAACAAATATATTTAAAAATCAATCTGGAAACTTGGGTCTAAACAGTCACCCACCTAATAATTTTGTTTCCCTAACTTTTGTATAGTGATAAAAATAGGTCTCCTTTGACGTGACTAAGCCCCAATTTTTTGTGCTCATTTTCTCGCAAGGTCAAAGAGATTTGGAGGGACTAAGATTGGATAGGCCTGTTCCTTGACTGATTGGATAGGCATGTTCATTGACTAACGTATGTGCCAACCACTTAAGCATTTCAATTGATGTTTTGTATAATTAAATAAGTCACATCAAAACTCAGCAGCCATCTGAGAATCAAACAACGTTGTGATAATCCCGCCGATGAAATTAAATTCTTTTTTTTATGGGGGGAGTGGGGGTGGGGGTGGTGAAGGTGTTTATGCAATAAACCAAGTTTGGAGGTAAAAACATTCTCGGGCGAACACTAATTGCCCACCCCCCCCCCCCCTCCCCATTTTGGTATCGCGTGCCTTATCGGGACGCATGCTAACGGGACAGACATGTATTGCCGAAACTCAACAGACCAGGCCTATACCTCTAACTCATTATCCACTAAAACAAATTATTTGCAGTATTTTGATTCTTATCATCCATTTGACAGACATAATTAGATAAACGGTAAGATCCATGATGCAGACAGAAAGATCTTCACCGTATTGGTCCTTTGTGGAGTGGATGCACCGGGGCAGCATCACCTCCCGACCGGGGGCACACGCCTTACGGGCACCGATGTAATACTCCATCCTCGTGTTACTATTAATCAGAATATAATTTCATTTCCGCCGTTAAATCCATGCCTTGTTCAGTCCCTTCAGTAGACAGTGACAAAAGACTGTTCACATTCCGAGCTGTGGAGTGCGCCAGAAATGCAAGGCGTTGGGTTGTAACCGATATAGTACTAATCCAGTAGTACGGTTGCTTCCGAAAGCGGGTTTCCTTCCACTTAATTTGGTGCGGTCAACGGTTCAAGTTTCACAATGCGATAACACGGTGCATGCAGTGACAATCCCTTGTGTATTGGACTCTACTTATTAGCTGCAAACCCACACCGTTCAAAATATTCTGAAAGCAAAAACTGAGCAGGCCGGGGCTTGCTGGACAGTGTGGGCAAGATGTGTTTTTCAAAACTGCATTTCTTAGTGTGGTCAATACACGAGCAAGAAAAATCCTCCTTCAATTGTGAAAAACAAATAATGAGCCGACGTTTTAGAAAGACCTCAGAGACCCTAGTGTTTACTTTCTGGCGCTGTATCATTCAACGTGTGGATTTTTCATGAATCCCTTGCTCTAGACCCGGCTTCGAAATGCACCGATATACCAACTAATAAACTAGCACTGTATAGAATTTCAACATGGCTGACAAGTTTTCCATTTCAATTCCTAGACACAGTCGTCTTTTTTCCCCTCCCCTCTCTTTTTTCTCTCTCTACGGTTTTTTTTTCATGTTTTTATTTCCCCTTCCTGAATACTCTGAGGATTTGATGGGAATTTACGTTCTGTCGAATGTTTTTGTTAATTCCATGTTTATGCGAATCAAAAATACAAGTGTCAGTTTCAATATCTCAAATGAAGACTAACGCAAATAATGTTGAAAATTATAACTACTTGACTTTTCCTCTGATCATGCTTTGTTAAGGTTGACGTAAGACCTTATTTTAAAGGCCCTCTGAGGCCTGCGTTTACATGAATTTCTTTGAGGCCACAGCATGTTTAACCAACTCTTACATATTGAGTTTGAAAAACTCCTGACAGGATCAACATGTTTTTCGACTTGAGAAAACACATGATTCATAACCCAGAACTGCCATTCATCAAATCAAACTAATATCCTGCGCTGGCCGTTGTTGTAGAGGGCGCCCTACTGCATCGCTGTAAATCTCTGGGTTGACCCGTTGGAGGTTTTGTACGGTTCGTCGACCGATGTGTTCTCAGCAGCCCTAAATACCAGTGCAGCTTGAACAAGTCCGGATTGATGACACTGACGAGTAATTGCTCGATAAATATCAATCACCAAGATTGGTGCTTGGGCTATAGTCGGATGTTGCGAAGATAAATGTCTCAGTAGGGACGGCCATGTCACTCAGTGGTAACCATTTTTTGTAGTTCATATAGCTGAACACGAAGCCGATTGCAATAAGATACTGTACATGCGTTGTCAATAGGGAGTTTAGAGACGGTAGACTATGATATTCTTGCGGGCCACAATAGAAAACCCTCACTCAAGAATAGTTTAACAAACGTTGAAACTCACTTTACATTCGGTGTTTCTCAGACCATTAGGCAAAAAAGGGTTTGCTCTATGATCAGACATAAAGCCCCTTTCACACAAGACAAAATTGCCAGGAAATACCCAGGAAAATGTAGTTGACCCTTTCACATTCTAATTGCTAACCCTGGCAATGACGAGAAAAATAGTGACTCTAGCCTGAACATAACGTCACACTTAACGTCTGGATGTTGCCAGATTCGCGGTCAATTCACACGTACATGTACACATAAAATTGAATAAAACAACATTACAAACATTATTCACATGCTGCATGCAGACGATCAAAAGTACATGCTGACAAATTACATCACCTCGGACCAATCATATAATGCAGATGTGGAAAGCTTATGTTACTGCACGTTTATCCAATGAAACCATTGTATCCAATTAAACCAATGGGCCTGTAAGACCAATGTCTGTCTTTAAAATAATGAAAGAAAAAAACACCATTTGTTGTATATAACTGTGTGCTTTCAGATGCATGAGAAAGGCTTCATGCCTGAAGCCTTTCTCATATTCAAATTTTTGGGGTGAAAAATACCTCTTTATCTGAAACTACTTTACTACAAAGTGGGTCGTTTCTAACAATATTTTATCAACAATTCTCTAGTGCTCTTTACCAAGTAAGTTTTATGGTCATTAACTTGTGGAGTAATTACCAAAAGCACACCCTGCCTGACTTGCATGTACATTGTGGTTTACCTATATGCACGGATCGTTTTCTCAATTGTTTTGCCGGTTCCACCGTCGGTACCAACTATTATATTTCGAGCCTCAGTGGGTAAATCCATTATTTGTATGTGTTTGTGTTTATCAATGCAAAGCTTCGTTTCCTTTTCATTGAAAAGTTATTATTACAATAGAATTTATAGTTACTATTTTATTCTCATTATCACTCATTATGTGTCCAATATTTGTGCATGAATACAATTTTTAAAAAAACATAAGGTCTGACTGGTACCATGTTCGTAAACAGTGGAACCATGGCCCAAATTCATGGTTCTGCTTTCCTCAGAATTCTGCGCTTACGATCACCATTCTTCGCTTACAGGCAAGGGCCGAGTTTCTGGCGCAACTTGACTCCGCTAGCTGTAAGCGAAGAATACCTAGTAACGTGGAATACGCATTTGTATACAGGCACATAATCATTGCGAACCTATTAAATACGCTGATGTAGGCACGGAATTCACTGCTTCCGTAAGCGCCGATTCTTTGCTTACGGTGAGCACACGAAGTTGGGCCCAGATCGAGGCTTTCGACCAAAATAGTCTGGTGCCTCTTGTAATGTGACTGACTACAAAGGAATCTTACCCTGAGGGTCTTGACAGCCAACGGTGAGTAATGTACTAGCAGTGTGCTGGTATGAAAACAGCCTCTCTGTACGATGTCCCACCAACGCTAAATCGTGCTGGAGTTCACACGTAAAAAGACCGATGTAATTGAAATCGGTTTCGATGGCCGTTGCTATGACGTCAACATCAAGGGAAAAAACAATCAGCGAAACACTTTGGCTTTATTTCCTGGAAATTGAAAATGTGCATGTTTTAGTTCAAAAAGGGTGACGCCAAAAGTGCACGTGTCTGGCGAAAAAAGAAACTCTAAAATCCAAGTAGTCAAAATATTTTACTTTCATTCAATGGAGGACGAACGAGACTGAATTGTAATTAGACGCAATGCTGCGGTTGTGAGGACAAAACTTATATATACATATTTCTGTTGAAATGGGTGGATTAGTTCTGTACGAGCAGGCCCAGAACCCCATCAGGAATTTCGAAAAGGTGGATTTTAGTTTTTGATGACTGTGGGTACGGATCAATAATGGGGATTACCTCCTCCATCATCAGTATGTAAAACTAGCTTCTCTCCATGCACGTATCTACTCTCGCATGTCTATAAAAAGCTGAATTGAAAAGAAGGTAAGAAAAAGAGGGGGTAGTTGAGACAAGTTGCCCGTTGCGTCGTGCCGTTGCCCGTAGCGTTTGCTGTCTTCTGCCGTGTCAAGCGCACAATGACGACGCACTACCTTCACAAAGCACTTTGAATGAATAGTATAGGCGACACGAGGGGCGTTGTCATCCATGGTGTGACGCTGCAACGGTTGGAACGCACTCCACTACAGTAATTCAAAAAAGGCGACCTACGCAGCAGGCGACGCGTTCGGCGACCACGATCGGATACACAGCTGTCTTCTTCAAAAATTGACGGAAAAGTAACAAGAAAATTTAAACCAAGGACTGAAAAAACAAAAGTACACGGAAATGTAGTTATTATTAATAGTTCTTTGGTTTATAGAAACAGAAAAGAGCGTTCTTCCTATACTCCAACAGTGAGTTCGATCCTTTGACATTATCATGGATATTAGACCTACCTACTTCATGTATTTTGTTAGACAAACTGATTTTAAAAGATACATAAAATTAAGTCAATGCCTGCTTGTAAGGGTTGTCATATATAATACAAATTTCAAAAAAATGTTCATGATTGTTTAGATGACAAACAAAACGAGCCATCAACCGTTACTTTAGACTGGTCCCCTGTCCTTATCCGCAGAGGGCGCAAGAACAACAACACGGCCAGACAAAAATTAATCAGGATCGTCAGTCATTGCAGACCATCCATTTTCTGACGTTTATCAAACCAATTTAACAAAAACAAGTCTGACAGTTTAAAATCCCGGCTTCTTTTTCTTATTTATTATTTAAATAAAATTAGTATTTGTTATTGTCTCTGCATACAGCCCAGCAAACATTGACAAAATAGTGAGAGTTTTAGGGCCGCAAAGGGCGCGCTTTGTTACTTTCGATGGTAAAACTAAATGTCAAGAGCGGGCGCTATAACACCAAACAAGAACTCCGAAAAACAGAACCAGACGTTCACGTGTGCGCGCCATTTACGAAGCTGTAGGAGTCGTCACTGGAATTGACTAAACAGGATGAAATGACTATTAGTAATAATGAAAGAACATAAAGTGGGGCAGATACATGGACTGACACATCAACAAATAGAACAGTAAGTAGCACTGGATACTTGTAAAGAGAAAAACAAACAAACTAAAATTTGTACATGCAATGAATGGTGCAAGTGCTGGGATGGGTGGTAGATTATTGTACAATGTGTACATTACTACATGTACATACATTACATGTGATAAACACACATTTTATGTTCATGGTTAGTTCTTAAGCTACATGGTTCTTATCTTATACTAGCCTACAGGGTTGAAATACAATATTATACTCAAATTGGTTGACTGTCGGTCCCGGGAAGCTTCCCTTTATACCAATTATTTTAGTGCTTGGTTTGGGGTCTTGCATAGACTGGTCCCCTGTCGTCATAAGGCGGGCACTGGTAAACTGGCAAACCAAATGGTTACATTGGATAGAAATGTACACGACGCATAAGTACATGTACCAGACTGAGTGATAAGACACTCAACACATAATAGAGTGTGTGTGGGTACGGTTTATACACTCAAACCAGGGACAAGGACAATAGGATCCCCAGCTGGGTGAAGTGTCCCAGTTGGAGATTGTGTACAAAACCATTTGGAGATGTTGCCAAAACATTAAGGTACAAACAAAATGGGTACATCTGGCAGGCAACCAGCACTCAGCAGGTTCTAAAGGTGGGTATCTGGCATCATTCACGAGGCTCGAAGTGTGATGGAGGTGTTCGGGCTAGGTCTCGCACTAATTCAGTCACCCATAATTGCTTGGAAATTATTTGTTTTTGAGACATTTGACCAATGTCAAACCGTATTTGTGCCACCATAATAACATCTTTTCCTTTTCTTTATTCTGCTGGGCTTGTCTATTTTTGAAGGATATGTGATTCAATAACTTGAATAAGCCAATTTTTATAATTTACAGTAGTACAAATCTTATTTCCATCACCGGGTCCTAACATTGGGTGTTGATTTACCATAGACTGAGTATGCAAGAGGAGAGTGGTGGATTCAAAGGGGTCTCTTGCCAATAAGAGTTTCACTTTATAGGGAGTCAGGTTAAATGCAGTGGAGTAACCACACATGTTCATTGGGGGAGGGCAAAATCATAATTTAGGAAGGTGGGGCTTTCTGAGTATCGAACCATTCATGTGTCATTTTTTTCCAATCTCATTTGGAGCCCAGCATCCTCCTCCTTGCCCCCACTCCTCTGGTTATGCCACTAGCTACATGTACATGTATTATCACGATTCAATCTAAATTAAATATTATGTACAGCAGAAACCTGCCATGAGGGGTTGATTTTTAAAGGTCACTATTCTAGAATGTCCGAACAAAATCATTACATGACCAAGCATTCCTTTCGTGCAAAGATTCACAAAACTTTTTTATTGCATTCAGATCAAATAAGATTTTCAAAATAAATTAATATTCAGTCAGTTTATTATTATTGCATTATTATAGATTGTACACAGATCATGGACTGCTCCCTCAAGAAAGAAAATGGCAACGACAACTCTGAGTTGGGTCGGCAAAATTACCATTTTTTTCAACATTGCATCACCAGAAGTTACATGTACATCTGATGCTGCATTGCTACAACACATGGAGAGTTTCAGCACAGCCAAATTTAAAGGTAAGAGCATGACATTTAATTTGTCAGGATTCTTTCCTGATTTCAGGATTTTTCACTGTGCCTTCAGATTTACTTGAAATGAGATGA
Source organism: Pycnopodia helianthoides (assembly GCA_032158295.1). Taxonomy (NCBI): domain Eukaryota; kingdom Metazoa; phylum Echinodermata; class Asteroidea; order Forcipulatida; family Asteriidae; genus Pycnopodia; species Pycnopodia helianthoides. Next base: position 6,093,445 of record CM063251.1, read on the forward strand.
AAAGACTTTGCCTTTGGTATGACTAGACCATTAGATATCTGTTTGAATGGATGTAGATAGTCTGTAAACCTTTTATGTAACATCATGTTCACTCTGGGAGCTTTATTTCCACGCCAAAAGAAACTTTCATCAAATTTTCAGGACTTTTGGTTTTTTCATACTATCTCATCCCTTTAAAACAGCACTGGTTTGGGAAAGCATACAAATTTCAGTCTTCCAGTTTGTAATATAAAACAAACTGGAATTACACAGCTAGGCCACGGAGGCCATGGCCTCAGTTGCCCCTGGTCTTGACATTGGTGCCCCTTCAAAAGTTTACAATAGCCGTTAAGATTTTCCAATGGAAGAGCCCTTTGCCAAATGATAATGGCCTTGCCCTCTTAAAGATGATTTTTTTTAAGGCCTGAATCTTGTGATTTTGATTTCAGCAGAAAGTCCTGCCAGGAAAAAAACCAGGTTACTTATATGGGGTTCAAAACCACAACCCCAGCATTATGGGCACGATTTCTCAAAGCTTTAAGATTCATCTTAGAATGAGTTTTCAATATTGCCACAGTGATATGTACTGTGACATCACACTTTTAAGTAATTAAGATTGATTTGCAGTAAAGATTAATCTGAGCTCTTTGTGAAATCGGCCCCAGATGTATTAACCACTTGACAACTGAGAGTGCCCGTGTCTAGAGCAGGCCTGGAATTACACAGAGGCCACGGAGGCCATGGCCTCCGTTGCCCTAGCCTTGGCCTCAGTGCCCCTTCAAAAGCTTTCCATGGACTTAAAAATTTTCAGATGAAAGTGCCCTTTGCAAAATGAAAAATCAAAATGGCCTCGCCCTCTCAAAGATGAAATTCCAGGCCTGGTCTCGCACTAATTCAGTCACCCATAATTGCTTGGAAATTATTTGTTTTTGAGACATTTGACCAATGTCAAACCGTATTTGTGCCACCATAATAACATCTTTCCCTTTCCTTTATTCTGCTGGGCTTGTCTATTTTTGAAGGATATGGTATTGACGTACCGCCAATAACTTGAATAAGCCAATCTTTATCATTTACAGTAGTACAAATCTTCTTTTCCATCACCGGGTCCTAACATTGGGTGTTGATTTACCTTAGACTGAGTATGCACGAGGAGAGTGGTGGATTCAAAGGGGTCTCTTGCCAATAAGAGTTTCACTTTATAGGGAGTTAGGTTATATGCAGTCAGGTTATATGCAGTGGAGTAACCACAAATGTTCATTGGGGGGAGGGCAAAGACATAATTTAAGAAGGTGGGGCTTTCAGAGTATCGCACCATTCATGTGTCAATTTTTCCGATCTCACTTGGAGCCCAGCATCCTCCTCCTTGCCCCCACTCCTCTGGTTATGCCACTAGCTACATGTACTATCACGATTCAATCTAAATTAAATATTATGTACAGCAGAAACCTGCCATGAGGGGTTGATTTTTAAAGGTCACTATTCTAGAAATGCAATCCAACAAAAATCATTACATGACCAAGCATTCCTTTCGTGCAAAGATTCACAAAACTTTTTTATTGCATTCAGATCAGATAAGATTTTCAAAATAAATTAATATTCAGTCAGTTTATTATTATTGCATTATTATAGATTGTACACAGATCATGGACTGCTCCCTCAAGAAAGAAAATGGCAACGACAACTCTGAGTTGGGTCGGCAAAATTGTCACCTTTTCAACATTGCATCACCAGAAGTTACATCTGATGCTGCATTGCTACAACACATGGAGAGTTTCAGCACAGCCAAATTTAAAGGTAAGAGCATGTCATTTAATTTGTCAGGATTCTTTCCTGATTTCAGGATTTTTCACTGTGCCTTCAGATTTACTTGAAATGAGATGAAAAGACTTTGCCTTTGGTATGACTAGACCATCAGATATCTGTTTGAATGGATGTAGATAGTCTGTAAACCTTTTATGTAACATCATGTTCACTCTGGGAGCTTTATTTCCACGCCAAAAGAAACTTTCATCCAATTTTCAGGACTTTTGTTTTTTCATACTATCTCATCCCTTTAAAACAGCACTGGTTTGGGAAAGCATACAATTTTCAGTCTTCCAGTTTGTAATATAAAACAAACTGGAATTACACAGATAGGACACGGAGGCCATGGCCTCAGTTGCCCCTGGTCTTGACATTGGTGCCCCTTCAAAAGTTTACAATAGCCGTTAAGATTTTCCAATGGAAGAGCCCTTTGCCAAATAAAAATGGCCTTGCCCTCCTAAAGATGATTTTTTTTATGGCCTGAATCTTGTGATTTTGATTTCAGCAGAAAGTCCTGCCAGGAAAAAAACCAGGTTACTTATATGGGGTTCAAACCCACAACCCCAGCATTATGGGCACGATTTCTAAAAGCTTTAAGATTCATCTTAGAATGAGTTTTCAATATTGCCACCGTGATATGTATTGTGACATCACACCTTTAAGCAATTAAGATTGATTTGCAGTTAAGATTAATCTTAGCTCTTTGTGAAATCGTCCCCAGATGTCTTAACCACTTGACAACTGAGAGTGCCCGTGTCTAGAGCAGGCCTGGAATTACACAGAGGCAACGGAGGCCTTGGCCTCAGTGCCCCTTCAAATGCTTTTAATAGACTTTAAGATTTTCCAATGAAAGTGCCCTTTGCAAAATGAAAAACCAAAATGGCCTCGCCCTCTCAAAGATGAAACTCAGGGCCTGGTCGAGAGGCCAGTTTGAGTCATGAGCATTGTAGGCAGTGGCAGTCACCACGAACCATCTTACTATTGTAATAAATGAATAGGAGTTATTCTTATCACCCATGCAACTATTACAATATTTAAACTGTGAAATCTTCCTAAAATTTTGTCATGTTTGCCAGGAAAAATAAAACACCATTATTTGTTTTCTTTTAAGGAGTTCTGAAAATCATTTTGAATCCAAATTCCAAATAAGAGTCTAGTTTGGATGCAAAATTTTCTCCCACATTATTGTTTCAGACCAAAATATATCTCAGGATATTTCTTCTATAAGATATAAAGTTTATGTCAAAGCCTAATACAGATTGAGACAATTTTTTTTTTTCATTTGGTTTGCCGTTGGTTACCAATCAAAATTCATGTATTTGATCTGCACCAATGACTCTAAAAAAGATGATGTAAAATTCCTCTTTGGGCCAGGGTCATTAATATGTTCATAAATTGGATTAATTTCAAAACGGATAAATGTTCACAAAAGATTTGATTAAAGTTAAGTTTTACATTCTGTGAAGCAAGGATTTGAAGAAGCAAACACTTCAGTTTAGAGACGCAAAAAACTGCAAAACAAATCACACAAATATGACCTATACATTGGTTGCATGCAAAATGAATACTGTAGAAACCTGAGAGAGTGTAGAAAATGTCCAACTGCAAACACAAAAATCATGACATTTTCAAACATAGAAAGACTGAAGGTGGATGTTGTTTGTAACACTGGTTTTAAAGTCCGACCAAAACAAGTTCAATAAAGTTATATTATCTTCATAATCGTGTAAAAAACAATAGGAGTTCAGTTTGACTTACACTGTGATTTCTGGTTTGTCGGTTTTAATTATTAGTGAAACAATAATACTAAATGTTACTGTTATGTTTTGTTTATATTGTGTTTTATTTGTCTGTGTTGTTTTCTGCATTATTGCTACAAGTATTTTGATTTTTGTCTTCATGTTCATTGCAGACAGTTAATTGCCAATCGGACTTTCTTATGGCTTCTGTAGATTTCATTGTTAGTTTGTTTATACGGCGATTGATTTCTGCTTCGTGGAACTATTCCAAAATCATTTTCTCCCTTCCTATTAGTTTGATATAAATGTGTACTTAAAAAAGGTTGTGAGTCCAATCATAAATGAAGAACCATTATTATTTTTTATTGTTAGAATTTGTTAAGTTTGTGTACTGTCAAAATGCATTTCACACCCATTGCGATGAAAACAAACACGAGCAAAAAGACAGAAGTGATTGTGTAAGTTTTGTGCAGTGTCATTGTATATTTTTAAATCATATAAAACTATGGTGTTTTGTTAAGAGCATTGTGGGTACCAGGACTTTGAACTGTGTTTTTGTATAGTGACTTTAAATGATGACTGAAGCTTTGCATGGTGTGGAAAATAAGAAGCAACTATAACTAGCGAACTTACGGAAACAACCATCAAAAGTTCTCTTTTGGGAGGAGTGTTGGCTCTGGAAAGAGCCGGTGAGTGGCCTCGACGTTTCGAACAGTATACATGTACTCCTGAAGACGAGCAGAGTATACTGTTCGAAACGTCGAGACAACACACCGGCTCTTCTTAGAGCCAGCACTCCTCCAACAGAGATGTACACCTAGTTGTAGCCACAAGTAATAGTTTCATCTTATAATGACTGTGTTTCAATGCTCGTTTGCAAAAAAAGAAAACAAATGTGTGGTGAAACATTTTTATTTAAACTGTTGACTTGAAAGCATACTTTTGTTACAATAAATCATGAATTATCCAATAACTCAATATATAAAATCGTACAATGCTGGAGGTATTTGGCAACTCTCAATTCTGCATCAAATATCTCCTTCAATTTAAGTTAAACACAAATTATTGGCACCAAAAGCTGTCAAAAAGCTTTTAAAAAACAGAAATAATGACACAACTCTTTAAAAGGAACTTACTAATTTAAGTGTGAAAACAATCATACTTTTACAATTGATTATACTAGTTTAATATAAATTATTATGAAAAACACGAAGCCGCAATGTCAAGTGATTTTAAATGGTTTGATCACCATTACATGTTGGCCTAGATTTTTATTATAGCGCCCCAACTTCAAAAGGACTCATATGAAAGGCCTTCGCTCGTCCCCAGCGCCTTCCAAAGGCGCTGGGATGGGCAAACGTATTGTTAACGTTAATGCTCAGTCCCATGCTCAGTCCCATCATGCATCACACTCACACTGCAAGCACTGCACGCATGACGTACTTCCTGAACAAGAATCTGTGCAAGCTGATTAGCCCATCCCAGCGGTCCTGGATAGGCCGATGGGGCCGAGCGAAATGAAAGGCCTAGATAGATGATTTTAGCTTCCCCAAACACATTGGTGACAAGTATAAATTAAACAATATAATTGTGATCAAAACAATGCAAGTCGTGTTAATAATAAAGTAAGGTTAAAGTTTCCCACACGAAAACGTTGGTTTTTTTTTTTTGCCTCTTTTATTTTGCGTGAAATAAGAAAAAAAAGTGAGTTACTTAAATTAAAGCAAATGTGTCATGTTGCTGTTTTTTATTATACATTCGGCAACACGGACGCGGCCATATGTACATGATATGCTTTTTTTTTTTTACAAATCTACAAATTAGTGATCGCAATTTCACTTCAACGTGTATAAGTGAACCCTGTTTACCTTGACAACAACAAAAATGTTAACTTTTCAACAGTAATTTTTCAAAAACTAAATATAAAACTGTGTTTTGTACTCAAATACATCGTGTTGTTAAAATATTATTAGTCAACGTACCCCCGCTTGGATCGAACGGACAGCACAAACTAAGTCGTTGTGTAAGGTTTGTGCATTAGCCACTTTAAAAGTGCAAAAGAAAACGTTCAGTGTTTGTTGGTCGTGAATGAATTTGAAATCATTTGAGCACTAAAAAAAAAACGGCAAATACTCTTAAGGTGTCTGTTGTCAGTTTTTGTGCATCACAAAAAAATAGTTCAAAAAAAAATTGTCTTCAGTGTTCAATCTTAATATAAAAAAACATTTCGTGCCGATGCTGCATTTTAATATAATTGCGTTTAGTTGTACGTGTCGCAGCTGGGTTTTATGTTTTATAAAATTCCATGCACCTTCGGTAATTTAAGTTTCCTATCACAACCACCTCCTCCCATTTATTATTTTTAGTTATATTTTTGTTATCATTTTTTGGTTAAGACACCTTACATTGTCTAGATGGTATGTGCATAGTTTATAGCTGTACCCTACGGAAAGGAGGCTGGACTTTTCTGACTCTATGCATGCTATGATGCTATGATTAATCCTCATTGATGGGGTCAGTTAAGGTCACAACTACCGGTTACCTATAAGGCCTAGTATTGACTGCCGAGATGGATTTTCACTTTATGTAAAATTCCTTTTTTCTTTCTTTCTTTTTTTTCCGTTTTGAAACCAATAGCTGCAAATTTGAAACCCTCCCTTTGTCCATTAAATCGGAAACTGTTTTTTTAACTCCGTAACTACATGTGTAGTTTTGTTATTTATTAAAAGGTGCACCGTTGTTTATTTATCTTCCACTGCTTCAGTGCCAATGGCATGCGTTCACTCCTTCAAATTCATGTTTCTTCCCAGTAAAGATATTGTCTCTCAGATCTGGGTTCGTTTCCGGAAATGTCCTCCGGTACGACTGTCTCGTGTCCGTGCGCGTGAAGGAATCCTGCATCTTCAACAGCTTTGTCTGAGGACGAGGCCCGAAAGGCGAGCTTGGCTTCCAATCCAGCCGAGGATCTCGCGTTCCTTCCGGATTGAAATAACGGCCGTCCACCTGGGGGCTGCTACCGGGGTTCTCAAAGGCCGGGTAGCTCCAGGAGTTGGATGTACCACCTAGTCTCTCACTGGGCCGGTATGTTCTATTGACCACAAGGGGCGAGTCCCCACCCCCTGTAGCAACCTGGGCCGTTTCGTTGATGCGAACAGATTTAGGTGGGCTTCCAGCTGACGCACTATTGTACATGTTTGGTAGACTTTTACTCATTTCTCTGAGGTCGTATCTACTGTTTTCGGGTGTGGCCACGGTTTTGACCTGGTCGGGGCTGTAGCTGTAGGTGTAGCTAGACTGTGCCACTGGTTTCTGGGCTACAGACGCCTCCAGTCTTGGCATCCCCTGCATTAATTGTCTCTGCGTGTATTTGGGTGTGATGTACGGGTTCTTACCCGGGGAACCAGCGAACTGAACATTCATGCTCGGTGCGGCACCGTCTCTCATTGCGTTTCTCGCCATTTCTCCCATGGCAGCTTCGAGTTTGTAGGCGTCTGTCAGTGTCTCCGTCTTGTGGTAGTCCCAAGGGGTGACGTAATCGTACTCGTAAGGGTCATCCCCGTCGTGATAAAATGGCGGCTTGGTCGTGTAAATCTTGTGCAGGGTGTCGTAGTACACGGGAGATTGTAGTATGGGCGTGGTGTAATCCACTTTTCGTTTCAGCATCCTTAAGTCGTGATGATGCTGCTGCGTCTCCGCTTGCTTCCACCGTGTATTCTTAGTCAGCTCCTGGAGCTCCTCCTTCTTCCTCTCCGCCATCTTCTTCAAGTAACTCCCTTCCTCTTTCTTCTCTTCGTCCGTGATGATGGGGAGGGAGTTTAAAGGTTCCACGGCGGCCTGTTGTTTCATCTCTTCCAGTTTTCTTAGCTGTACATCGGGATGTTGGGCAGACTGGAGCTTCTTCCATTGGTCCGTGACGGCAGGGTTCTGGAAGGACGTTTGCGTCTCTGTTGGAAGGTTCTTGTATTCTGGAACCTGAAAATAAATTTGCAGATCAGTAAACAAACATGTGAGCATAAAACTGTACAAACGACCAGGATGATTCAATACAAATAATGGCGAAGACTAAGTACAACTGGTTTAACATTTTCTAATGTACATGAAACCTTGACTGATTCAGAGTCCTATGAAGAAGAGGCATCTTAATTACAGCCTCACTTTCAAAATAAGGCGACAAATGAGACTTTAAACTGCCCACAGAAACAGCGACAAGGGTTCTCGTTTAGTTCAATTACCAGACCACTACTGAGTCATTGTGTATCGCAGCCGATGGTGTAATTTTGACTTGATTTACATTCAAGTGGTCGTTATTTCCAGTGCAAATTATTGTGTGACATACAACTGTAAAAGTGACTGCGATTACTCAGTACGAGGATGGTGTGACAAGTACATTTATTACCTAATGAAGCATTTTAATGTGATCGTACATGTATGCAATGCATGGAACCGTGGTTCACTGTCATGTCATGTGGGGCTAATATCAGAAGTATTTCGTTAACCTTCATCTGATTATAGGGCCAACTTGGGCTTTTATTTTAGTGAAATCGATTAAACCAAACCGAGGTAGGAAGGACATTAGGTCTCCTTTTATTTACTTGCAAACATAACTGCGTTATGTGCACGTAGTACCTGAAAGATTGGCTGTATTGTGATTGTGACGTTTCGTGTCCGGGCGGTTAAGAGCACCGGGCTCAAGCTCTAGCACTAAGATTCATCTTAAGATGAGTTGTCAATATATTACCATAGTGATTTGTATTGAGGCGTCACACCTTGCTCAGCAACTGAGATTTTTTCACAGTTAAGACCAATCTTGGCTCTTTGTGAAATCGAGCCCTGGTGTCTCTGATCAGCAGAGTTTGGGTTCGAATCCCGGTTTTTGCACTTGTGTCCTCGAGATTGCTTAAGTTATCATAATTGCTTTGTCCTTAGGATGGAACATCAAGCTGTAGGTCCTATGAACTAGGATTGGTAAGACACGTAAAAGAACTAGGAACACTTTTTTTATGGAAAAGTAGGGGCTAACCCCGGTGTTTCTGGTTCACACAGTATAAGCATCCTTGTTTACAGGTTTCCTCAGGCTTGCAAGTTACAGTGATTAATTTCATTGAGGCATCCTTGGTTGTGTTACCAACAATATACAATAGTATAAATAATAGAAGAACTGAACTTGCTACTCTGGCTAATCTCACCTTGTCCATTTCAATCTCCAGCTTGGGCGAGAATGGAACGTACTCAATGCGGCCATCTTTGACGACACATCTAACACATTGGTTTGGACCGATCAGGCGGGAAATTCGACCTTCCATGGGACGGGGTGGCATGAAGGTAGGATAAGATCGTGGGCGCTGAGAAGAGATTGTTTTTGAAAAATAAAAAGCAATTAGTATAATTTCAGCCACCCACAGCAGCGTCTGTGACAAAGTGACAGGATATTTTATTAATATGACCGGCTGGAGAAGGAGAGAGAAATCAGGGTTAATCATGAAACGATGACGTTACTTGAGAAGTTGCCGCTCACTGCCTCAAGTCTCGTCCTGCTGTTAGAACTGAAAATCTGCTTATGCGTAGGGGAAACAGTTATAAAATGTCAGTGGCTGTGGAAAAGGAAAAAGAAATCAATTAACTGTTGACTGCATGAGTAAGTGGGCAATCGGTTGAAGCCGCCATGCCGAGACCGTCAGTTCTAGACATTCATATAATGAAATTGAGCGTGTTAACGAGGGACCTGAAAATTGGAAATGAAAGTAGGACGGACTTGTCCGGTTAAAGCGGCCTAAGGCTACGGCTATGCCCACAGACTAAACAAATATTCGGGACAGAATTGACCCGGGTCCCGGTCCCGTGGGGCCTGACCCAATTCTGGGTCAGTATGAACCGGAATCTGTGTCAGCCTGGCCCGGAAAATTTGTCAGGCCGTCAATTCTGAAGTATTAAGAGTGCAATGGCTTCTATTAAAGAGTGTCTTTTCTAGCCATAGCTGAAGCAAAAGTAGCCAAATATGACTCGGCCTTAAAGCGGTAGGTTCAGTTGCAGTCATCGCAAATGCGTTTGCTGCCATGTCACCACCACCTTGCACATTATCCCAAAGTGCCCACAAAGACCGGCTAGGGTTTGGGGCTTGTTAACTTTCGATTTATGTACGGATTCCAATATACTTAACCAGAATTATCATGGTTTTTATACTGAATAAAGTACTATTGTATTGCGGAATTGACAATACTAAGCACATATTTTGACAGGCTTACTTGAAATGTGCACGAGAATGGAAAGTATAGCTACGTGTTAAACATACCGGTACAGTTTTACATACAAAACATTATGACTGCAAAGTGCATTATCATTCCACCCACTTAAAGCGTCAGGGTATATCATGAATAAATAGGATCTTGATAGATCACTACAGTATTGAATTGTCACTGACCAAGTATCCTTGACTGACTCCTAGTGCTGTCTCATGCTATGTATCTATTACCCTGATGGAAAACACTCGATGTTCAGGTGTGTGTTATTACAAGGAACGTAGTATTAGCCTCTTGTGTGTAGAAACATCGACTGGCCTTTTGAAGTGTTATTCTTTTCAATATTGTGCTCGGATGATATTGTTAGTCACCACAGACTTTATACATTCTTCTTGATATTCCAAGTAATGGGGAAGTCATAGCTGGATAGGTGACATCACTCGCGAGATTTCATGAGTAAAGTGTTTTTAATTATACAAAAACAAAAAACTTATATATACCTGTATGTATAACAGACCTGACCTATAACACATAAAGTGTCCCTCTACATTTTGTTTGTCTTCATTAGGTCGGTGACATAAATTTAACATTCAATGCAGGAGACTTGATTTGAAAACTATCAGACTTCTAGCATGTACAGAACATCGATGTTTTGGTATATGTATGAGTAAATGTGTAACTTTAAGTTTCAAATATTGAAAGGAACGCAATTCTTGTGGACAGCGTGGATCCAACAACATTATCTAAATATAGCATAGAGATCTTCAAACAAAAGTAGTTAACCATATATACCCAATCCCCAACAAGCCCACGTTGTAATGCCGTTGCTTTTAACGCCATCCACCCCTGTCGCCGTGTTTACTTTTCTCCATGCACTAATGATTCCCCGTTAGACTGAGAACCAATTTTAGTCCCAGTCATGTCGCCGCTTTTTAATGTGTTGACAAGGCAGCACACTGAGCAGCGAGCAAACGGAAACCTCCGCGAAATCTAGTGTTTTCTCATGACAAACAGTCACAAATGGAAAAGTGTCAGAGAAAATGGAGACGTGGTGCGATGAGGTCTCCCGTGACCAAGTGGAAAAAAATATTATGTTTGCTTGATCGATAGCTGAAACACAACGCTGTTTTGTAACCAAAACGTTTCGTGCACTAGCCTCCAAACAAGCCGCGAATCTTTTGTTTCTTTTTCGTTTCATCCGGTTTGTGCCAAATAAAGATTTTATTGGCGTATTGGCTCAGTGTCTCATTTTGTGTGTTTCATGTTGAATGAGATTACGACAAAATTAAAAGCATAAGTAAAAACTTTAATGGACCGATCGTTTTTCTTAATTTATTTCAGGATTTGTCAAGTTTGGAGAACGTATTTTAAAAAAATGACAATTGCTCGCACAGGTTGTCGCATTAGTATCGTAATAGCAACCAGAATGTCTAACAATCTTTCAAATTATGTCTTTTTCTAGAAACACAAGACGAAGATGAGTCTTCCCTATAATCTTAAAAATGGAACAACAAAGACATTTTTTCATAACATACCAATTTTATTGCAAATACAAATATACTTTTAATTCTGTTACAAGTTTAGTGCATGCTGAAAAAGGGCTATTAAAATCATTTTAATGTCGTGCATTATGTAAGAGTAGGTCGTCTGTCTAGACAACATGGAGCGCTTAATGAACGTCATACATATCGCAACACATTGCTTTAGTGCGATAACTGAACAAACATTGCACATTAAATGCTGTTTTCGTTTATGCTGTAAACAAATCCAAAAATGCTTTTGCGTTAATTCGTTCAAACTGTTTATCGAAAGCTTTGTTTATTTTAGTTCATGCTAAAACCCGCATGAACATAAACATGAGCATTCTCTCAAATAGCGGTTGTTGTGTAGCCTTGATGTTCGATTCCATTCTTCATTGAGCTGTACACTATTGTACATGTATTGACGTTAAGTTTTCTAAAAACCTATAAGTTAATTAATTAATTATTTATCAAAAACATGTACGTGAGATTTGAAGAGGATCTAGCTGTAACTGATACATGAGGAACTTATAACTTTGAATAAATTCCCTTTTATCGCAAACTCTATTAATTGATTAATCCTAAATAAATTGATTAAATAACTAGTTAACTTCGTTGGAGACGGTTTTACTGAATCAACATCGTCCATTAACGGCTATAAACTTGATTTGGGGACTATAATCAGCGTCTGGTTAAACTTGACGATATTTTAAGACGAATAAGGTTACACAATGTATATATACCTTCTATTAAAACCATAACCCTCGTGTCTTTTGCTAACAACTTCGTGAACCCTCCAAAATGTTTCATTCAATTTTAACTCTATTGCCTGGTTTGATGGTGGTTATTTGTCTTTTGGCCCCGCAGTACACTCTCCTTCGAAGTCAGACAACTTCCTTCCATAGGTTTTTTGAGGTTTGGGCACTGGTCACACTGGCAATGTGTTACCCTGATAACCTATAGGCGTACGACCAAGGGGGCAAGGGGCAATTTTGGGAAAATTCGGACACAAAAAGTCGGAGGGAAAAAAATGCTGATAATATTATAATAGTTCCCTTGATTTCCATGCAGTCCTTTTAAGACTGACCAATGGGCCTTCACTTTGCATTATAAAACCGTCGGATGAGCGCGCAGACAAATCAACAATACAATTTGTGAGGCCATTTTCATTAACAGTTATACAAGGCTGCTTCTAATGTCGAGAACGCTCAGACACCAGATTGATGGAGTAAAATATAGAAAAAAATTGTCCCTCGTGCCCTCATCATCGAGGGAGATATGAATTATTGAGTGCTGTTCTCTGTACACCTCTGCGCAATAGCGGGAGAGACGGCTTCGGCTGTAACAGAAAAACCAAACGGATTCTGTTTAGAAAACAATTAAATAAACATGTTCACAAATATCTGACGAAGCTGCTGTGGAGGCCGATTTCAATACCTATAGCGGTTATGGGGAAAGTAAGAAAATCTGTTCATTATTCACTTTACAGACCATGTAACCTTTGTTTACATTACGGGGCATTTTCTGGCAGGCAAGATACCAACACTGGTCATTTGGGAAATTTTACATTTTCTGTTATAATTTCAACATAAATTCATGGGTTATAAAAAATAACAGCTGAACAAGTTTTAAGATGTGCCCGTTTCTTTGTATCAAAAGTTGATTTCAAAACATCAGACAGTGCAAGTTTCTCCATAAAATGTAAGATTTTATGTGTTATTCCATTGTGCACAAATCATGCATGCAGGAAGTTCAGGCTCTGTGGTTTTTTGTAAACATGTCACAGGTTACATGGTACAGATATGACGTTAAATGATCAGTTAGACATTATCACAACCTCGAAGTAAAATTTCTTGAGTTGGTGTATAATCCAGATTTAATAAGAGTACGGTATGTATAGTGGAAATGAAGAGTAGGTGTTCCTACCTTAAATAAAGAAAAAGGTTATGTTATTACATGTATATGGTTTTTGAGGCATTGCATGGTGAGGTATCAATGTATATTCGGTTATTGTTTTAACAAAAAATGAGTACATATACATGTATATGAACCTCAAATACAGAATTGTTTAAGGGATATTTTTACCCTTCTGGAATTTCTGAATACAATTGAACTTTTCTGAAAACCTCTTCTGATATCTTAACTCCTGTTTGTTTAGGAGTGGTATACACATTCAAATTTGCAGAAATGAAATCTAAAAATAAGTGATGTTTGAATCTTTGCATGGTGTGGTTCATAAGATGAAAATATAAACTTGCAGGTACAACCATGTATAAAACTCTTTTGTGGGAGAAGTGTTGGTTCTGAGAAGAACCTGTGTGGTTTCGACGTTTCGAATAGTATACTCTGCTCGTCTTCAGGAGTTTATGAATTATAAAGCTAAGTTTTACTGATATTTTTCCGGAGATGTATGTTTTCTTCAGATGTAATTCTTAGGTTTTGGGGTTTTTTTTTTTGCATTCCAATAATAAAGCCACCATTGAGATCATTTTCTGGGAATAAATACATTTATTGTATCTCACACACTTTAAAGCTGTACACTTCAATTAAATTCCATTCAATATGCATGTACACTGTACGTTGCTATACTTACTAGGCTATGGTTCTCGATTCCAGTTCGTTTCTCCATGTCGACCTTTTCGTCGAAATTGTCTAGTCTAAGGGCATTGGCGGGTCCGTACCCGTTGAAATTCTTCGAGTACGTTGTAACCCACTGCGAGCGTTCGACATTACGCAGTGCATTAGCGGTACGGGGATGGATGGAGAAATCTAAGTGTCTCGGGGCGTGGGACGGAAGCACTGCCTTGGGCGGGATTGGGTAGAAGGTCTGCTGGCCGCTGGTGGGAGTCTTACGGTTCTGTTGAGAGAGGGGCAGACAGACAAACAGAGAAATTAAAGCTTTATCAAACAATTTGTGCAAACAGTTTGATTTCAAAACCTTAGAAACAAGTCAATTAAAACCTGACATGGAATTCATCAATAAGTTAGTGTATCAAGTTATTCCTTGAAGGAACTTTGGTGGATTTTTGAGTACGACTTATTACGTACTTTGAGAACTGTTGGAACGTTGACATGTACATTTTTAGATGTTGCAATCGTTGCCCTAAGAATGTTGATAAATTGGTCATCCCTTAATTGCAAACAGTCGTCGTGTTTGAATTGGACCCGATCTGCTCTTTGGTTACCTTGGTTTGAATAGGAGAAATGTGCATAAATTGTTTACAAACTGAAGAGTTGTTCTGTTTTACCTGGAAGAAGACATCACCAGGCCAGGACAAAGGCCTCTTGTGTGAATCTAGTGGAAGATCTTGAGTCTCCCATCTATCACCAGCACCTGAAAACAATTACATGTGTAAACAAGGTTAAGTTAAGAAGATGATTAACTAAACAGGTTTTAGTTATCTTTAACCATTTCGTGCAATAAACTAGTTAACCACAATGATCAATAGGTGGTTCATCATCAATTTTTTTTTTTTTTTAGCTATCTAATGAATTGTTGTGATTTTGACGTGGTTAAATTTAATTTTAACGAGGTTTAACATGTTATGGTGATGAAGAGTGTGCACAAGGTATACATAGGCCCAGAACACTTTATCAAAACAAACAACGGTTTAACCGGGTCAACATATAAACCTGAATTAATTGGTTCGAAGTACTGTTATATACATGTATTTAATAATTTATTTATTTATAATTTGTTTCTCTCAAACCATTTTGAATGCTTGCGTTTTTCCGTGAGTCTCTACTGTTGTCTTACCTTTGCTTTTATGGTTGGTTGTCACATCGTAAGCACTAGCAGGCATCTGAGGGTGGAGTGTACCGGCGGATTTAGCTACTTCCCCGGTCTTGTAGTCATCTGGTGAGTTGGAGAAACTCGGGAACATTGCAAACCGTGACATGTGAGAACTGTAGGGATGCTCGGCCGGGAAGGCCTTGTCGATTTGGATTTTCCTGTAGGGTGTCAAGAAAAGTTGAAATTGTTGTAATTTTTATGAGAGTGTAAACTGTTTTATACTTGTGTGAAATAGTGTTGTCTCCATGAAGTGCTTCGATTTGAAAATTGTGTTCGGAATTAGTTCAGACTTGTTGTTTTATTCCTGTCACAAATTGTCATCATCATTATATAGGTGTTTAAAATTGTAATTTTTGGATTGTAATTTTAGTGTTGTAATGTAGTTGCCCATGTCCCATGCACGTTTACTGGGAATTTGACTCGACTTATTGGCAAGGTCTCTTTACTTCTTTATTATTACAAACTAAAGATAATAAATAACAACAAATACTTACGTCATGTCAACTTCTGTAGGTCTTGGCAACCTGGAACGAGATTTTAAAAAATAGTGCATTAAATAATTTTTCAAAATTAATACACAGATAATATTGCTTACCTATCAACAACAAAACAACTAACATTTAACATTCATTAAATCATGTAATTAACAAACAAATGAAACAATCAGGATACTTACAATTGATCATTTGATCTGATGTTACTTCTTTTTAACAGTGTCAAGTCATAATACTGTTCAACTGGGAGTCCCCTGCGAGAAAATAAGACAAGTTTGGGATTGAAAAACAAGGAGAAACACAGCAAATTGCAAAAAATATAACTATCCGTATAGTTTAATTTAACTTAAATTAAAAGCAATGGAAGATATCCAATTAATGATTCTCTGGTCATATCTTGCCACAGTTACCAAATATTTCCGATACTTTTGAATGATTTTAATAACGCAGCGCGGTTGTTTTTCGCGACACTTCTTCAGCAACTCTTATATTGAAAAGTTTTATTCGGCGGTGATGAACACTGTGATTGCTGCATAGTAATGTGCACGAAGGAAACGAAGTACATGTACTCGTATAATATAGTTAACACAATGACGTATCTGAGGTCAAAGTTCAGGATCCACGTTAGTTGGCGTTCGGGGTTTCGGTATAGCCGGTTTTTATAGTACAGTTGACGGTACACGTTAAAGGCATTTATTCCGTACATTTTGTCAATGAACGACTCACTTCTCATTTCAAGTTCAAACACAATGATAAGATAATTAGTCACTAAAACTTGTTCAATTCTCGACATCAATGCAATGCGCCAATGGTATACAAGTTGAACTTAATTTTACAGCAATCTACCAAAACTTAAATGAAGTTGAAAGGATACAGATAGCATGCACTTGTATCCAAAAATACAGAGAGTATACTGATTATATAAGTTTCAGTTGGAACTTTTCCTAAATCAATTAGGTTGTGTATATATGCATATACTAATACAATATTTACCGATACAACAGGTGCTATAAATACAAACAGTAACAAGGCCCACCCTATAAAGTAACCACTAGTCTTACGTGTAGTATATGGGGTGAAGTTTGCTGAACACTCGCTTCTCTTTCATATGAGGGTAACTTCTTGGAAGTGACGGCAGTAAAGACGTCATTTTGGACTCCAAAAATGTCAAAATCACCCCTTAAAATGACGGCCGGCTGTCTGAAATCTCGTTCATATGTGTATGTACTGTGTGCGTGCACTACTTCCTGTCGGGCCCCGTTGTCAACGTGAGTGTATACACCCCAACCCAGCACCCCAAGCTTAGCCAAGTTGCCATGGAGTATGTAAATGAGGTAGCGAGCAACGTACTGACCGTGATCGATCATTGATTCAATCAATGCAGCCACCTGTTAGTGTATTCATTGGGTGTTGATGATAGGGACGTTGAGGGCCAACACTGACAGGGGACCAGTCTCTCGTGAGCGGTGACAAACCCGATTTTGGGATTAAGGCAGGCTTTTTTCTTTAGCGAGCTTCATTTTGGCAGTACCGGTATGTGAGAATTTCTTTCTCAACGGTATGTTGTCAAACTTCTGAGCTTTTGTTTCTTCTTTTAGCAATGGCACCGGCTTCTTGGGAGGACATAATTATGCAGCCCTCTATTACTACGGAAGAAGCCATGTTGTTATAGGAGTATGTTTTTTCATGAATTTTGGCGCTATATAAATACTGATTATTATTATTATTATTATTATTATTATTATTATTATTATATCAATTCTTAATTCTTCTTTTCAAAAAGCGGAACTTAATTGTCCATAAATTATTTGAAAAGTGCGTCCCGGTACCTAATGTCAGTTTGTGGGGTTTGGGATTTGTTTTTCTTCTTCTTCTTCCTCTTCTTCTTCCTCTTCTTCTTAGTCGAACATGCTGGATTTTGTTTTCCAATGCCGTCTTCAGTAAAATATTAGGCAACAACGCCTTTTTATAACAGGCCTTGAATTTGGGAGAAAATCCACAAGACCACAGGGCTTGTAACTTTAAAAAAATTATACTGCACAAGATCTTTTTTTACAAGACCAGAATCAAAATAGAGAAGAGCAAAATTCTTCACATTTGAACTTATAATCGTTTTTGGTGCGCGCGTGTGTGTGTATGTGTGTGTGTGTGAGTGTTTTACAGTTTATCTCACTTTTGTCTTATCGGTCAAAACTCTATATCATATGAATTTTACTGCGAACAACATCAGGTTAAAATATTGGTCTTATATTGTTCAAATTAAGTCATAAATCGTTCAATAATCAACAGAATTTACAAAAAAAATATAATTATTGTACAAAGTGAGGTATTTATGATTTAAAAACTAAAGACTGCCGGACTGGCCTCGGGCCTGCAATCCAGTGTAAAAGTCAAGCCCTGTTATAAATTGTCTTGTTTGGTCATCAGAAACAAAAACTTCTACGATTACGACAAGTGACTTTAATTATAATACAGACTGTTTTACACTACCATTTGATTGTACGTTAACATGTTTTTGCATTACTTCCGAATGGGTAATGTATACTAACAACCGAATTTTTGTAATTTTCCTTATACACAATAAGTAAAGATGCAAAATATCTTGCAACTACATGTACATGTATCAACCACCGAACTACATTCCTTAGTGTTCAAACTGCCATGACTAACTATAAGTTAATTTAGCTCTTGTACTTATACATGGTTATAAGTTAAACTCCAGTTATACTTCAAAATAAGTTAACTATTAAGTTTTGGATAGAACATCGAGAACAGTGAAAATCATAATTTTAAATTATAACCAAAATTTTAAGTAGAGTACACTTTGTGTATTTAGAAAATGACAGCATTACATATTTACGATCATAACCACAATATTTGATTAATGTAACGAAAAACTTAATCAGACTTAGATAAGATAATTGAAAATACCACTTACCTTAATTCTGTTCCTGGTCGCCAATCGTTCCCGCCTTGTGACGTCACATAAATAAAGCGCCAATGAAAAGATTCCACAACATTGACACTCAAAAAGACTTACCTCGGATACGGATCCGTCCCTGTGCCGAAGTGTCGATGACCTTTCTCCACAGCGGGTGGGGGCTCATTCTTTGGTCGGTGGTCCTCTGGGAGATTCACGGGCCCCTCGCCGGCGTATTCCCTCGCCGTTCCCCATGGTATCTTCGGTGTTTTCTCAAGTGCATCTCGATGGTGCTTGTACCTGATATCGCAATAAAAACAAATCATTAGGGAATAATATAAACATGTTATAGCAGAATTTACGAATAAATTAAAAAACTCCTGAGATGAATGAAATGTTAGAGGGGCTCCAAGGTCAAATTCAGTTTTGTGATCTTTTCATTTTCCAATAGATAGAGTCCAATATGAAAATGTGTGTGGGGAAGTTACAAGTCTGTATAAATGGTGTAGAATGCCGCTTTGTTGGATACCAATCAATTGCGATTGTTGTCAAAATCCAAAAACGTTCGATAACGTCACTTAAAAAAAAATTGTATTTACTTTTTTTTTAAAGAGATTTTTCAGTTCATTTTTGAATTCTGATGGTATTCAATCAAAACGGCATTGAATTTGATCTTTGAATTGAATTCGAGCGTCTCATTAAATATATACGGTATTAACTGTGTAGGAACTAGTCTGCCCTTTTTATTTAAACTCTTAAATGAAGAACCTGTAACGATTTTTTTATGGGTAGCACAATTTATTTATCCGTGGTATGGGTAATTTATTGATTTGGGTTGTTTGATTTGGTGGTTGTAGGGGGAGTTGGAGGTTGTTTGTGTGCAGTCAATGTCGCCCGTATGTTTGCAACCAGCGGGAGAATCTCCCGGCTGTGACGACGCGAAAGAAATTACATAAAGCTAGGCCGTATCCGAATTAAGTGGCTTCGGCTACGGCTATGGACGTTGGCTGCAACTACGGTACAACTTTGAGAAATTGGACTTTTCGGCTTTCCGGCCATAGCAACGAAGTCATCAATTTGGACATGGCCTATGGTACGCCCTACCTTACCAACCGTCTGAACCGTCGAAAAATTCACTCGAAGGTGCCGCGAAATGCAGACCACATTGCGATTACGGTGTACACAACACACAATCCATGCGACACACAAGCGGTCACAATGTGACAACATGATAGTAAACGCCCGTGTGATAGCATACAAAATCAGTTACAAACGCCTTGACCAAAGATTTAACGTGTCTGCACATGCTCGGGCGAAACGGTTATTCCCCCGAAATTGCAATAATCACCATCGCTGGTGCGCGGTGCGCCAAAAACCATATACATAACTGTTAGTGTTATCACTGGTTCGCACGCACACGGTTTGCGGAGCACAGTTTCGTTGAAATTTTAGCTTGTAATTTACGAAAAAAACTACAAAACTTGTAGGCTTCGTTTACAAAAATTACACAATTGAGGATACCCTGGATGGACAGAAAGACTATTTTACTGTATAATGTAAGTTTTTTCTTGATTTTGTCTTGTTTTCAAAGCAAAGAGACGTTTATGTGTGTTGTGTGTTAAATGATGACTATGTGTTTCTAGCAACCGGTGACGTCAAGGGGTTAATGCATATCATTATCATACATCAGCAGGTTTTGACTTTACGGCTGAAAAAGCCACGCGGAGAGGTGCATTTTGACTTCAATTATTGTCTACTAAATACAATTTTGTGTGTAAAATACTTATTAACCGGTATCTACAATGTCTACTCGGCCACAAAAAGGTAATAACTAAAATATTAAGAGCATCTTAGAGCCGCTCTTTAATTGCGTGTTCTTACATCAGACTGGGCACGTGGGAGGGTTGAGTCGGCGTCAATTATCCCCGTCATCATGAAACAGGGGGTAATAGACTGTGCAAATCTCGCACGTATCAAATGGTATATTATATTTACACGAAATTCTTGAACATTAAAGAAAACGTATAATGTATTGTTTTATATATACAGTTTCAACTCTAATATAACTCAAATAATTTGATAAAATTAACACGGGAACAAAATTAAAACTTGGGACAATGATGCTTTAATTGTTTTTTTGTATGCCTATATTCGTGCGACCATTTCATAAGTTTATCAATAAAATGAACTTCAGTTGTACAAGGCATTCTAAATTGTTTACAAATGACTAAAAACGGAGGTCTAGTTTTATTCTCTGAATTTCTTTGTTGTTTTGTTAAATTTGTCTTACTTTGATACATTTAATGGCTGAATTTGACTTTCCAAACAGTATTTTAAAAAAAATTGTAAACTACGTTAAACTGAAGTATTTGAAAAAAAACTGAATCGCGCACACTTAAAACTCAATATGGTTTGGACTTTTATAACAAACTTGGACCCAGAAGTTCGAATACGCGTAAGTCTATTCAGGCTTTCAGAAAAAAAACTTTTTTTTTCAAAAAGGTTTGAGTAAAGCATAACTTCCTGAACTCCAAATAAACACAACAATCGGGCACAAGATGTTGTTATTGTTTCGATTGTACATAATAAGAACACTCCACAGGCCAAGTTTTTTGAATTTATACTTTTGATGCATTTTTAAGTAATACAAGTTTTGTGAAGCGTTGATAGTTCACCTCGTGAAATTTTAGGAGTGAATGGTGTTTGAATTACACTTGGGAAATCGAAACACGCGAACCGTGCAAGTTGTTTGAACGCTTGTCCCAACTTCCTCCCCAGCTTTGTAAATACATTATGACACCTATGACCTGTCCTGACTTCAGGGTTGGAAATTAGATTCGGAACGCATTTCCTCAACAGATTTAAGAAATCTTCGTTTTGCAATAACATTTCCATCAGCAGTAAGCAAAACAGTATTAACTTTATCCGATGTTCCCCTGAGCGCTTTCTTGCTAGTAGGGTCAATACATAAATGCATATCTTTGTGCATCCAGCCCCTACCTTCCTCCCATTTCCTCCTCACGATATTCATAAAATGCAAAACAGTTTCCCTGTTCTTCAGAAGCTATGGTTATTTATGGGTTTTGGCAATAGCAACAACAAGTACAATCACCTCAGCAATTATTTGAAGGGCATTTTCTTCTTCTTCTTCTTTTTGTGTAATGGTTTTACTCCATCACAGACCGAAGTCCAGAGCTCAGCCTAATTGCAGCAAATGAATTTTTAATCACTGCGACACTTTGTGGATACTATGATTACCTCGTGTTTGCTTTGACACCACGAAGTTGTCAATGATCAGCAAAGAGGTCATTGCATATTATAACGACAATCTTTTTTAATAGGTGTGTCTACATGTTCCGCTGCTTATTAATCTTTTGGTTATTTCAACTGATAAAAAAAGAGAAGTAATTTGATATCATTCATGAACTGACCCTTTTCATTTTTATGATACAATTATGATATTGTCTCTCTTCTATCCAATCAATGCGAGACTGGGAATAGTGTGGTACCTTTTTGTGATTAGATAATCGCAACTGCGGTTAAAATTGAACCACGTGCGGTCAACAGAATGTGTTAGTTAACCAAAAAGCAAGTTTCATCTTTTTTCAATTTTGTGGGCATATACCATGGACACATTTTTTACAAAAAGAGAGACCATGGCAAAATAATGCACATTTTATCCAGATGAGAAATTGTACACTTTCAACCAAGAATTCAAAAAAAAAAAAATAACAGCTTATGATGTTTCATATCCTTATCAATTATATATATGTAACATTAAACTATACTTGTGTTATATACATGTATATACTGTGATCAAAATCGACACTATGTACACTTTGTGATAGCACCGAATTCTTCAGTTTACTCAATAAGGTCTAATGACAGTCGTTGCTACATGTAGATTTGACTCGCGGTATTGATTGTGTAAGCCGTTACATCAAATTGCAAAAGAGACTCTTATCCTGGACTTCCTGCCGGCACATTTTCCGTCACAGAAACTATATAATGACCGATGTTAAAAGGTACTTTTTATCTGAATTACTGGCGTGTGCCAGGAGATAGTCCCCAACAGTCGATTTCTTATTTAGATATTTAAATCGAATCAGGTTTAAACAGTTGCAAAAGTAAAAGTAAATCGCCAATCGGCGTTTTCACTAAAAACGAGACCACCTTATTCGATGGACTTTTCACAATGTTGAAAGTATGGTATGCTTTATGTTAAAAGGTAAGCTACTTCGGTTAGTGATGTTCTAATTCATGGGTTTTGTTTGTTGTTTGTTTGTTTGTTTGTTTTGTTTTGTTTTGTTTTGTTTGTTTTATTTTGTTATATTTTCTATTGCTGTTTTATTATTTTCACAAGTGTGCCTAAGTTAGGAAAAAACCGTGAGTCACTGAAAGGTACATCAAATAAATAAATAATAGGTTCTTATATAGTGCACAGTTCCTAGGGGCTAGATCGAGGCGCTGTGAAGATGGAACAGTTAGAATCGATACAGTTCAGTTTTGAGCATTTTTGTTAATGTAGCAGCCGAGGTAGAAGAACGTATGTTGTAGGGAATATCGTTCCAAAGGTGGGGGGCCAATATAACCCAAGGCACCTCGGCCAATGAGATTTGAAGCAGGTAGAATCACTGTTCAAGGTGAGTGGATCACGAATTGTTCTTAGTCTACTATCACGGTGATAAAATGATATGAGCCTGGAGAAGTAAGATGGAGCCTGGGAGTTGATGGATTTCCAGATGATTGGAATGATTTTGAATTTGATTCGTTGTTGAAGGGGGAGCCAGTGCAGATAATGCGTGCGGCCCAATTCTGTATTTTTTTGAGTCTTCTAAGTTGATACCCTTCTAAGTTGGAATGTTAGACAGGAGTGAATTGCAGTAGTCAGTATTATAGAGAACTAGGGCTTGAACTATATGACGAGTAGCAGATGTAGTCAGATGTTTCCTAATGTATTTGATTCGGCGAAGATGAAAATTGCATTTTTTTTGCGGAGAGCTGTAACCTGGGCAGTCATCGCTAGATTGGAGTCGAACATCACGCCAAGATGTTTACATTGTGCTGACGCATGAACTGTAGTTTTGCCTATGACAATTGTTGTGAGTCCAAACTTTCGTAGTTGGCGTGGGGACATGAACTGTAGAAACTCGGTGTTTATGTCATTTAGCTTCCGGCGGTTAGCAAACACATAGAGTAAATAGGATAGCATGGATAATTTATATAAAATAAACCAATCAATAATTAATTTAGGCTACGCTTTAAAGATGATGTTGAGCATATTTCATTCTGGTCATTTGTATATGATTGTGTTTCCGATCTTCTTCAAAGCTCCAAATGTCACAAAGACCTTCAGCTCGTTTCGCCTTACAGTTTAATGACTGATATGAAAGTTGTAATTTTCACGACATAGCCCTCTGTAACTTGCATGCTGCATTCATCAGTAAAAATGACAACTAGTTTGATAGAAAGAGCACCATGACGATCCTTGCATATTAAAAAGGAACTATTAATCAATAAGGATGTTGATGCAGCTATCGGTCACTCAACTTGAAACCCTCTGAAAGTTCATCATTTACGCCTACATAATATTACACTGAAAATTGAATGGGCACCCCGTGTGTACACTATCACTTGTAGTGCTGCAGTCGAGAAATCGTGAATAATGAATAATTGCGCGTTACTTCAGGCTCGAACTGAAGCACGCTGAAGTTTATTTGTGTTTGCACAATTTACAATACACTAAAACGTGATTAGATTACTCCTCTGTTTGCGTATGATCTCGTATACTTCTTTTCTAAATCAGTACTTGTGTATGGAGGTCACCGATAAAATGCTGGTGGTAAACTTCTGATGTCCAATTCAACACCCTCCTGTTATAAGCTTACCTTTTTTCCTTCTCAACCCCCCCCCCCGGAAAAAATATGTATATTTCAAGGGAAAGTAACGTAACTTTTGGGGTACCTCCCATGAAACTTTTCATGCATACATGCACCTCAAATATAGACGTTTTGTTTCCATAAACATGATGGAGATGTCATAAAACTAAACATTTTGACCGGTCAGTGCGGAGGCCGGGCTGGGCCTCCACATCAAAACGAGTCAAACCCGCAAGATGTAATTAACTGAGATGATTGCTTCAATAATGGTAACGTTTTCTCATCAATATCAGAATGAGTTAACTTGGCTTTCGGCTCAGAGTGTCAGTTTAAAGGAGAAGTTAAATAAATACACCATAAGTAATTTTAAAGTGATATTTGCATTCTGACCCATTGCCACAATTGGAAACTGACGTTTCCAAACCTTTAATAGTAATACCGGTAAAATGACAGCTCCAAAATGCCAACATAATGTTCTCACTTTGTGACAACACAAAATGTACCCGGAATGTTGGTTTTTTTAGTGCGACCCTTCGGATTCAGTCCGAGATGTCTGTGTTTTTCACGTACATCCCATACAAAACTATTTCGAAAGTCCGTAATTTACAGTGCTTAGCTACGTGATTGAAGGACAAACAAACGTTGGCCATTTTGTCGTCTGCTAAAATTATAATGCGTAACTTTGTGCACACCACTTGACTCTGTAAGTGGCTTTTCATGAGTCGTTATAGTATTTAGATTATATAACTTTGTCATTTTACTCACCTATTAGAAGACACGGTTGGTCTCTGAGGCACAAGGTACGGTGTGAAAAGCTCACTGGATTGGAAGTTCCTTGAGAGGTGATCATTTCCTTGATGTTCCCTGTAATAATGGTGTAAACCTAACGGCCCTGGTACTGAACTCACACTAGCGGCTGCCATTTTGATCCAGTTTCGAAAAGTCCCTCGCAAAAATCCTTTCCTTTGGTTATCGCAGATAAGGGAAATTGTTATCCATCCGTTTTGTTAAAAAAATAATACAGGGATTGAAAATAGGTTTTGATAATCAACCGAGGAGTCTGACCTACAAATGATACATGACACTTATATGTTATACACATGGGTTTCCACTACACGCTGGAGACTCTAAACATGGTAGCCCTAGTAACAGTGCCGACGGCTCTTTGACGATGCCAGACTTTGTTATGTAAATTAGGCTAATAGACTTTACAGCTTTGGCCTTTGTACGCAACAGTCTGTGCGTTGCGAATGACGGGTGTGTTTTGGTTAGCTGTGCTCGGTGAGGTGTGGTCGCTGTTGACGGAGGTAGGGGGTCTGTGTTGGTAAGAACTTGGATGTCAACAAATAGGGGCAGGGGTCATTGGGGTGGAGGGGTGAACAATAGGTGAATCTCAGTTTAATGTTACTTGTATATGAGTAGCGTAATGTTTGCATAGTGTATTGAGCACAAATTCCTGCTTGTTACGCTGAGGGTTGCTTCTTTTTTTTCAAGAATGGAAAATATACGCAAAATAACATCTGTGAGCAGGGCAAAATTTCAGATAGCACTTCTTACCGTGAAATCCTGCGCTTACGGCTCATAATCACACGCTCTACAGGGCGCCGTAAGCGTAGAATTATGTGGTAAGCAGTGCCATAAGGTTGGGCCCAGGTCTGAAAATGTTTACATCAATAGTTTTGAGGTTTGTTTGTGTTTTCACGGGATGGCGCTAGTGATGAGTGCTAACTTGTGAATTTGACACAATTGTAGGCCTATAGTACAAATACTGGGTTTTCGTTTATGGACGGTATCAAGTAATCCTTATTTCATGTGTTTTTACTAGCGTTTGTAAAATACATCTGAGAACATTATTGTTATGAATTTTTGGTGAGTTCAGTTAAACGTTGACTGTTGATTCTCTTCGGATAAGAAAACCATCTAGCAATTCGTTATGGTCTTACTGGACCCCATCGCAATATTACTAGTCCCTTGGGGGAGGGTCAGACCCCTTGATTGGGTCAATTCCTTCCTCCTTGATGTAACCGTGTGACGTCCAAGTCCGGTTGAAAACAGAATACAGGATTGGTAATCATTGGTTTCTGAAAGCTCGAACTAGTTATAAAATTCACCCCAGTACAGAGCCACCAGACAAATATTTCTGGCAACAAGACATGAGTATATAAACGGCATTAAAATACCTAATAATGAGTTATTGCTTAATAATTTGAATCCCGCAATCTAAATTAAGCTTGTGAACGTGCACAATGCCGTTGACGAAGCATTTTTTGTTTACTAACGTGACCACCGCTGGGTTATTTTTTACAGGCTGATTGGACGATGTGGTGATTAAACACTAGAAGATGGAAATGAATTTGCAGTCTTTGGGAAACTAATGATCTTTAATATTACATTACACAGTCGCTGCATGAGCTCAGTTATGTCGTTCGCTTGACTCGACAAAATGATTCACGCAGGTCCTGGACTATCCCCCCTCTGCCACCACCACCCAACCCATTTCTCACCCGACCGCCCAAATCCACTTGACTAATACTGCCCCACCCCAACCCTTTTACAGATATCAGGCCTACATCCCGCGTGTTTGCTTATTCATGAGCTTCAGTGATGTGCAGGGAGCCCTCTGTTGGCGCAGAACATTTCAAGAATGGATCAATACATACTTGTGCATTGACTCCGGGATATAGTATTATTTTTTCCTCAGGGATCCACCCCAAATTGTGTGTGGATGTTTCAAGACCAATGATAATTAAAAAGTTTTACACCCTCAGTTCTGACTTTGTCGGAGAATGCGCACCTTATTCATGAGTTTGAAAAAACGCGGCACCTAATTATTTTGTACAAACGTCAGCACATGCTTCGAAGCTTTTCACGTAGGTTAAAATGGTTTGTTTTGCAATTTTTTTTGTATATTTCTTTATCTAAAAGTGATGTTTACATGTCCATGTATATCCCGGTTAAGCTTCAGCCTTTTGTTTGTTTAATTAATTATTGTTTTAATTTGGTCCACCATTGACAATTGACGGACAATTGATGGACCGATTGTGTACACAAAATATGCTGAAAGAGCTCTGTCCTGCCCTCTCTAACCAAGCCACTGTCCCATGTTGATTGACACCTCCTCTAGGACGTTCGGCATGGTCAAGCTGAGGATCTTATGGCATATGAGCTGACCAGTGTGTACGATAAGACAAGGGCAATGATTATTAAAATATGAAAGCTTATGCTGACAACGTGCCTCGTTGGAAATGTGTGCGGAACGTTTTACTACATTGGGATAATACTACAATCCGCTTGCAGGGGGCTCGGTTGACTTCGCTTTCAAATGCCAATGACATTTCAGTAACTATTTAATCCCAATGAGAATACAATTAAAATGTCAGGAACTAAAGGTTACCTTGGAACGATCACTTTGTTAGTATTAATGAAGAACTTATGCAGTGTCTTATACAGCTGTTATTCGTGTTGTTCTTTAGTCAACTTTGTTTAATTGACCTATATACATTTTGCGATTTGGAAATAAATGTTGATACGAATGAATGATTGAGAATTGCATTAGACACTGAATCTGAAATGAAAGCAGGTTATCTTCACAGTCTGTTGCGTCCAACATGATTTGTAAATTCTGGAGATCACTTTACACACTTTGTACGCGCCTGAATGCGCCAACATACTTTGACACACATGCAACTGTTGAGTACATCTCCAGTATACATAACCCTTTTGTTCAACCATGTATCGTTGAATTGGTGTCATGACTAATACCCGCTGAGACGCGAACCGGGGTAAAACATTAACATAGACACAGAACAATCCATTACAGCATTACAAGGTGACCCATTTTTCCACATGCCTGCTTGATTTGGCACCATCCATTATTGCTACGTTAAGTACAGCCAGACGAGCTTCGAATTAGGTTATATTATTGGGGAAATGTTTTGAGCAAGACTCTCGCGGTTAACTTCCAACGTTAAATGTATAGCTGTCAGATGACGTACAGTCGAGCATGAGTCAAACAATTTTCAGAGCGCCTTGTGCATGATATTGCGTTCGTACTTGACGACATTTCAAATCTGTTCCTCATTTTTAAGGTGCAAACTGTGAAAGTCTCTCCCGCCGCCATGGCAACGCACTGTTCTCCACTGAGGAGGGGTTTCTAATGCGCGCATTATCTTGGAAGAGGTTTTTCCGCGGATGTGGTTGAGGCTTGATCAGATCTAGTCTAGCGTTCGTTACACTGATCTTCAGTCGCGGTGCTGGAGTTTCCATTCCTAGAAAGTGATTCAGTATTCACGAGTAAACGAGCGGTTGTATTAATACACGATGCATCAGTCCGGATTGTGTGGTGAACACACATGGATATGGCTGATAAATCAACTAAGACAAACAGTTTATGTGCCATACTTGTTTTTTTTTTCTAAAAACAAAATTCCTTCTAAATATCGATTCAAGGGTCTTAGTAGTGTACTCAACGGCTAATTCTTAAAAATAAAACAATTTAAAAAAAACAGCTTTACTTTTTGGTTTCACCACCTGTTTTAGATATAAAGCCAAGCCACTTTAAATACTATAAAATGTTTGTTTAAAACCAATCTTAATTTTGCATTAATTGCATTATGTTACAAAATGCACTCTGTTCTCCCTAGGAAGTTCTTTTAAAGAAACATTACATAATTGGTTTTTGCGAACAAACAGTTGCTGGCAGTGTAAGCACTTTATGTAATCCACCGTATACATAAACTGACAAACCTGTAGAGGTTTGAGTTAGATCGGCCATCTGGGTCACGAGAAAATAGTGAGAAACTGATTACACATTTGCATGAAATCATATAGATTCAACAAATGAATAAAACGCTCACTGAGCGATACACTCCAATCGGAAAATTAGTTTTTTCATTTCTCATCAAATATGGCATTTCAGACAAAAATATTTCAAGGGATGTTTTCTACCATCATCATCATTAGACCGTGTAAGTTTTATGTAAATCTGTGATCAAAAAGTATATTTTACAAGTTTTTTTCTTACCAATTCTGTAATGTTCCTTTAAGGTTACCAAAGGTGTGCTGAATGTTCCTCCTGTATACGCTCTCTTCGTCAGCTTGACCCATTTCTGGTAGTTTTGAAACAAAATCCGGGTCACACCGACTCAGAAATGGTTCGGGCCCCCTGGGACCCGGAACCGGCTCAATTAGGACCCGTGACGTTTTTAGATTATTAAGTCATACAGGCCTGAATTCACTTCAAAATATTCAAAAGTGAAGCACCTAAGAGAATTTGATCCCAACGATTACTTGCAGTACAGGAGTAAACCTATATTTGGGTCAATCCAGGTTCGCCTAATCAGGAATAAACGATAATATTCGAAGCTTTATCGGTTTCACTTTAATATGATTTAGGCTTACTGTAGGCTACCAGTAATGGAAATTATATATGCTTTACTTTGCTGTGTGGTAATGTTAGTGATGAATTTCACCTTGTTGGTAATATTTTCCTAAATTGTTTGTGTGCACAGCAAGTAATTGGTGAAGGTTGTTATATCATGTTTATATAATTGATCAGTATTTATCCGTCTTTGGAACTCTAACAACATTTGGGCAATGAGGGACCAACATGGCCCCGATCTTAAGACGTCTGCACTCTTAGCAAAAAGGGTGCTGATCCAGATTTGACTTGGAGAAGGGTCCATGGGACACAGCTATATCCGGGTAACCATGACCCGTTTTGGGGGGTTCAAAGTAACACGGAGTCTGAGTAATTTAAAGGAACATTACATAATTGGTAAGAAAAAAACTTGTAAAATATACTTTTTGATCACAGATTTACATAAAACTTACACGGTCTAATGATGATGATAGTAGAAAACATCCCTTGAAATATTTCTGTCTGAAATGCCATATTTGATGAGAAATGAAAAAACTAATTTTCCGATTGGAGTTTATCGCTCAGTGAGCGTTTTATTCATTTGTTGAATCTATATGATTTCATGCAAATGTGTAATCGGTTTTTCACTATTTTCTCGTGACCCAGATGGCCGATCGATCTCAAACTTCTACAGGTTTGTCAGTATATGTATATGGTGGATTTCATAAAGTGCTTACACTGCCAGCAACTGTTTTGTTAGC
The DNA here is from genome assembly GCA_032158295.1 of Pycnopodia helianthoides. Taxonomy (NCBI): domain Eukaryota; kingdom Metazoa; phylum Echinodermata; class Asteroidea; order Forcipulatida; family Asteriidae; genus Pycnopodia; species Pycnopodia helianthoides. Next base: position 6,123,931 of record CM063251.1, read on the forward strand.
AAAAAACAATTCTGTAATGTTCCTTTAAATCAATTAGTACACTGTGATTCCGGGATCCGTGGGGCCTGACCAGTTTCTGGGTCAGTGTGACCTGGAATCTGTGTCAAAGTGATCGATCCAGAAATGGGTTAAACTGACATAGAATCTAAGTTAAATCCATTTTTTGATGAGTTTCCAGGTCAGCCTAATCAAAAAATGGGTCAATCCCACTGGGACTTGGAATCTGGGTCAATTCTCGGAAGTGTTTATAGTGTTTCTGGTGACAAGTCACATTTCGCTTTTGATATGTCTATTTTCAGTTCTTGAATTGTTTGCTTTCTTTGTATGAAATCAAAATAATGTGAGTTTGTATTGAACAAAAATAACTTCTTGACTAATGAATGGTAAAAAGCGCATTGATACGTTCTTGTAAAATGCGCTTTATAAGAACTAGTTATTTATTTATTATTATTTATTTTAAAAAACAAATTTTTAAAGATCAAACTTTCACACTCCGTTTTCTTGAAACACATTGTTTTGCACATCAATTGCTTACGCCCTTTCACAAGTAACCTTTCGTTATGTCCCCTGTCCGGGCACACGACGATATTTTTATATGAAAACTCTGTAAGCTTATTGTCTGACAAACATCCATTCTTCGATATTGGTATTTCGTGACCCGCATCTATTTAATGCAATGATTCACTGCCTTGAAACGTATACGTCAAACATTGCAAGTTACACGCAGATGCATATAAACGAATAAAATTGTTTCGCATGTTCCAGTTGAATGAGCCGAAACAATGAAAACATAAAAAGGTCTTTCCCCAATATAATGATGTACTGACCTGACACTTACATCAAAAGCATTGATGCGTTTATAGTAGAGTGGGGAAAACATAACAGGCCAAAGGCTAGGTATTATTAAACCAACCTATTGCCTTTTTTGATAATGTTGTCCTCGTTCTTTTTTGGCAGACTTTCAACTGAATTGTTCCAAGGCTACACTGATATAACCGACACTATAATTTCGGGTAAAGGCTTACAATGAGTTTCTTTGTAGAAATAGGATTTTACAGTTCGCGTCTTTATCTTCAGAGAAAATTATTTGGAATAACGTTCGTATGTGGGAAATTTGTACAACTTGAACTTGCACATTGCGCAAAGCATGCGTAAATAATCATCTAAAACGCCTATGGAAAGTGCTGTTTGCCCAAGATACACGCGAGTTAGATAGAAATAATCCCGGAATATGTTGCAGTTCTTTTATACAGCAGAAAGAGGAACTGCAGGATTGCACACTTTGGCCATAATGTTATCTCCAAGCCTCGGCCTTTCTACTCGAGCCGGAAGATATGCAAACCTGATAAATAAGTTGATGTCACGCCAGGTCCTGAAGCGCGGAAGATGCCATTATCGCCGTCTCAATAGGGATGGCTGGCGAGAGCGGCAAAGAGCATCCACGTCTCCCCCGTAGGAGCTTGAGAGGTACCTGGGGACACCATGGTGACGTTACTGCCGGGTCAACACGGCCGGAGAAATCACAGCTCCCTCCCCCCCCCCCCCCTCTCTCTCTCTCTCTCTCTCTCTCTCTCTCTCTCTCTCTCTCTCTCTCTCTCTCTCTCTCTCTCTCTCTCTCTCTCTCTCTCTCCTCTCTCTCTCTCTCTCTCTCTCTCTCTCTCTAGAACTTGTTGAATTTATTATTTTCAACCATTGCTCGAATGTGTGAGACCAAAAGCACTAACCTTGCTAATGGGTTAATTTTGTTCATGAGTATTCAAAACGCGTTCTGCGTCTATGCGATTTTGTGCTTGTGATTATTTCCTAATGTTATGATTTTTTTTCATAGGTGACAATTTAACTTCAGCATTTCTTGAAAGAGCTGGAAAGGCATGCAAGCAAGACAGATGTATTAATGAACATACCTCTAGATTTTCATTTAAGGTTAATGTAGAGTGCAAACCTCTAATACGAAGGAGCGACTCGTAAATAATAAAAAGGCTCATTTTCCTGTTCAGTTCCTCCCCTTTCTGGATCACACAATGACTGGTATAAAACACAATAACGTATTCATATATTCATATTTTACATAGCTCATTGTAAAGCTTGTGAAAACTGCAATGACCTGATGCATAATGTAAATGCAATCGATCCGCGTTAACTGAGGGACAGCGGATCAACCGCATCTCTTGCTGTATTGAGGGCAGCATTCAAACGGAGTGACACCCGGACATTTCAAAAAGTTGCCTGCCGGTGATCTTTGGAGATTCAAATTTGTCGTCTTACTTTGATCGATTTCTAATCAACGAGGGCACTTCAGACGAATTAATTCCGCAGGATGCTATTATCTTTATGAGAAGCATAGGTTTTCGGGGAAAAATTACACAATTTCTTGTCGGGGTCATTACCTTTAAAGCAATCATTGTTAACAACTTGGAGCGCTAACTTGGCGTGCTGGTACATCAGTTTCACTAACGAACATCGGGCGAAACGACAAAAATGCAATAGCAATACTGGTATCAACACTGTATCAACACTGAAGGATAAAGTTGTTGTCGTTTACGAATGGAATTTCTTTTCCACCCGTCATCATCAAGAGTGTAGAGCGAATGTTTATTATGGCTTCGCGACAACTGAACATTGTTACTGTAGTGAAGACACATTTATCCTGGCTGGATTGATCCTGTATAGAAACTGGCAATGCCGTTGAAACACATTTTCTTAAACCGAGTATTTTGGGGGAATTCTTTATATTCTCGCAAGTTTGGAAGCTTCTGAATTATGTCAGTGGACAGAAACATACCCCTAGTATAGTTATCATCATCATAAGTTGTCATCTCAGGTATACCTTTACACGTCTATATATTTCAAAAGTTCAAAATCATTGTTTCGGATTATTCAGAGTTTAAGTAAAATCAGTCAGTTTGCCGGATTGATGATGGAATAACCACGCTCCCAAAACTGCCGGTTCAGAATTGACCTGGATTCCGGGTCCCCGGGGGCCCGACCAAGTTCAGTGTCTAAATGACCATCCGAGTTCGAATCCCTTTTTTTAAACCCGTTTCCGGGTAATCCCAACCTCGTCCCCATGGTTTACTTTATTTCCTCACAGGGGTTAATAGTAAACCCTGGGAGGGAAACTCCTTACTTGGACCCTGATTGGACAAAACCAAATGTTAACCTTTGTCAAAACAGCCGGCCGGCAACCGATGTACAAACAGGCTATTAAATCTGGTACCGGACCACGAGACCATAACGAAGATGTGAAATTCAAAAAGCAGCCAGACTATTTAATTTGCATACGTATCAAAAAAATTAGGATATGCAAATGATCCAATACCAGGGTGAGAGAGCGGTCAACCTCGTACTGCTCGACACACCCTGGGGACGAGGTTGGGGTAATCCTAACCCAGAAATGGGTCAGGCCACCTTGGACCTTCAACCCTTGTCAATTCTGACCCGGGGGTTTTGGGAGTGCTTTTTAGTGTTAAAAGCAGGGGCTGAAAACCCATTTGGTTTGTCGATGCTTTCGGCAAAGAACACGTACGAATCAACTACAATCCTCTCCCATAGTGTCGAAATTGCCAACACGGAGACCATTTTAGCCCTTTTCTTTCACTGAATAATTTCGTTTCCTACGTGAAAATCACTTCTCGATAACAACATATGGACTCCAGCAATCAGCTGCCTACTCCAGGCAACTGCATGTTCATGCTCATTGGCTGGTACACAAGGTTTTGAATGGTATCACCCTGACATAATTTGCTGGTTTTTTAATTACAACTCCACCAGATCGATGCCATGCCTCCAGTTAGTTCAAAATTAAACTTTGCAATTGTGAGTTGATATCCACTGAGTTATATAGCTCAAAAGAATAGATTGACAGGAGTGTTCGACAGGTTGACACGCTAGTAATGTTTTATACTATTTTATCAATAATATGGAATCTACGTGCTTGCAGACAAGGTGGCAGGTATACGCAAGCAAACTAAAGCAGTTCATCGATTGCAATCATGCAATAAACTGTCTTTTGAAGAAGCGCTGGTTTTAAGACAGACAATTTAAACCAAAAAAAATTAAAGGAAGATTACAGTGATTTACCTGGCTGTATATCATTGCCGAACAATGACCGTAAAATCGGGAACGATTACTGGGCGCGGTTGAGTATATCTGCTCAACATTTTCGGGTCACTTTGATCCAGAGTCTGTGTCAAAATGCCCCAGACAGGGTCCAAATGACGCAGAGCCCAAATCAAGATCACATTTTTAAACCACTTTCTGGGTCAGCCTGACCCGGAAATGGGCCAGGCCCCCTTGACCCAGAGTTTATAGATTGTAATTTCTGCTCAGAAGTTGTGACGCTCAAAACAATTAAGAATAAAATCAAATGTGTGTTTACCCCGTTCAAACTCGACATTGAATCTCTCTGTAGCATTAGAGAGGTAGCCCACCTCGACCTTTCAGTTTACACTGGAGAGATGTGGTTTATTTATAATTCCCTCCATGCAATCAATACAATCACATAAAACAGTTTCGCTGTGTGATTGATAGCCGTAGTCGGGGCTGGCTCTATAGCCGTCTGTTGGGTGTGATTAAAGGTGAAATGAAGGATTATTTATCATCGAATTATAGCTTAAATTGGAAAACCCTCTGATTATAAAGTTTCAGTGACAATTCATGCAGAGATGTACTTCCGTTTTTAATAGATAGTTTCTGATAGATGTCATCTTTATTGGCAACTTGGGTTTTGGCTTTGAGCCGTGTCAAGCGTTCACACTTTCGCGCAGCAAAGTGGTTCACCGACCAATCATGGAAGGAGTTGATTAAACTCCCGCCTGCCGCACGCTGTATTTATGCATAATGCATTTAGTGTTGCGCGTTCAAAAAAATGATTGATGTGCCCGTAAAGATGGCTGTCTTGACACTGTCACGTTAAAGGGAAGGTACTTCTTTGGTCTTTCGAACCGTTTGATTGATGTAATCCTATATATATGTAGATATTTACAATAAAACTAACCTGTGAAAATATCACTTCAAAAGGTGGTAGCGTTTTTGAGATATCGCCGAAAATCCGGAGCGGTTATGTCCATGATGCAGGAAGAATAATCCGCATCTGGAACACACAATCTGACAATCGTTTCTGACAGAAACGCTTCTCAGATTCCAATTTGTTGTATTTTTATGACTGATATATTTTTCCATAACCATATTACTCCGAAGTGAAATGATTCTCAAAATATTTATACTATCGAAAGCTGCTGTACTTCTAACCAAGTAAGTTTTTATTGCCATTCATTTTAAGAGTGATTGCCAAACGTATACCTTCCCTTTAAGTGAGAACTATCTATACTGCCGAAGTCAAGAAGATGGCGTTTGAAAGGATAACATTATTATAACTTCAGAAATCTCTATTGGTACTTCGTTTTCACTGCAATATGACCATCTTTTTTTATGAAATTTACACAGGCTAATTGGATTGTGTTTTTATTGAAAACTTAGAGGCAAGGAATGGTATTACTCTTGTGAACAAAATTGTGATACGTTATCCTTTAAAGCTAGAGTCATAGATTTATAAAGAGGCCCTACTCAACAAATTACCATAAAACTTACTTGCTGTTGATAGTATAAGCTTTTTTGAGAAAGGTTTTCCTTCGAAGTAATATGGTTTGGATAGTTATTCACCCAAATAAAATTTAATCTGAGAAAATATTCATCTGTGAATCGTTTCTCAGATTTCTGAGGGTTTGTGTCCAAGTTCGCGAATGCTGCGGCCAGAGATGAGGTTGGTACCCGCTCTCACCTATAGCTAAAGTGGATGGGTTTGAAGTTCTTGTGAAAAATACTTTTACAGTTTTTGCTGTTTTCTCAGCAAGTAGACACTATGTTCAGCTGAAACTTTTGAATGTGACTTTTGTTGTACCTCTATTTATTTTGTAATTTTGCCTCTTAATAAGCAATCCGTTGACAAAAACCAATCTATGACCTACCTTTAAACGAGCAACGAGGGGAAATGCATCAGGAAAAACAAACATATAACCAAAGATAATGTTACTGCAGCGAAGTCACTTTGTCGATATCTGTCCCCTCTCGAATTCGGTTTGGTAAATGCAAGCTTTATGTGAAGAAAACCTAGTGTTGACATTTCGAATGGAATTACGTTGTTCAAAAAGCAAAAAGTGGATTTTCGATATATTCTAACGAGCATAAGAAGATTTCAGCGTAGATTTAATTTTAAAGGTATATGATTCATTTCTTGTGTTTGTTTTTGGGGGGGGTTTTTTTGCTTGTATTTTTTTCTTTTTATATAGCAGTTTTATTCCAGTTGTTAAGTTGTATTTTAACACCCCCGAAACAATCTTTTACACTATCGAAATACGGTGTATTTTTTATCCAGGCCGTCTGGTACGTGATGTATACATGTGCTCATTTTGATTTTCCAAATTGAAACATATCAAAGTGTATCTTTCCTTTAAAACGACAGCACCGTGGTGAAGTATGTTTCTTTCAATTCTGTGGATGATTCTTGATTTGATCGGCACTAGCAGTATTAACCATGCAAACCCACCAAGTCATCCATTAAAGGTTCATGGTATGGTACATGATTTGTTGGTTTACTCGAAAATACGAAAGTTTAACTTTTGTGTACACCAGCACCGATCGTCCTAATGTCATATGCAAAAAAAATCGGAATGCCAGTAGGGGTGCACCACACTAAATAAGCTTCCAGTAGCAACCAATACCTAATGTTACGCACAAAATATTTAAAAGTCTGTCAGTCTCTTGAAATCAATTCAATGTTTGCTGAAAACTAAACTTGTTTTCTTTTCGATTTTAATGTAAACACCTCTATGGCCATTTTAAGAGGGTCGGTGTACCCAAACTGCTCCAGGTTGAAAAACAACAAAACAATATGACACAATAGCGGACCACCTCTTTCAACAATCCGTAAAAGCCATGACCTTTACATCTTTGATTTACAGAAAAGGTTGTTTACATTTTATTCATGAGGCTTGGCGCATGATTTTCTCTCTATTTAGTGTAGTGCACCAGAAGCGGAAATAACCTGCCAAAGCATGAATCATTACTCGTGATCACCCTTTTGTATGATTTGATTAAAAACCTTGACGACTGAAAAACCATTGATATATTTTCCTCTTCGGGTAATCAATTTTAAAATTACACAATTTTACAAAAAATATTTATTATCAAATATTGAAATCCCTAGTTTTCACCGAAACAAAAAATGTTTGTGACGGGTTTGGAATGTTGTGTTTTTTACTTCGGCGTTTTTTTGGTCAAAATACTACCTTGTGTGTTACAACACCCCTGTCTGGACCCATGTAGTCCTGGGTTTCCTCGTACGGGGATATATACATTTCATCTTTTAACTTCATTTGTTTCATTTCAAAACATTCTTGCCATCGTAGCCGGCTTTGGTGTCACCTACGAAAACACCGGGCAGTCGGCATAGCCCTCACGGCGGATTCTCGCTGGGGAAACTCGCCCCTCGATTGAATGTTTGCTTTCAAAATAAAGAATAGTCCTGATATCAATTTAGGATTGCCAAGGGAAAATGGCGAAGTTTATAAATAAAAAAACTTGACCTATAATAAGCTCTGATTTAGAATAGATCATGCTTGGTTATTGGTAGTTCTGCAATGTTTAGAACAAATCTTATGTTGTGCAAATCGCGAGTGTCTAACTAGCAATGAGTGCATATTATAGCCACAATCACACAATCATTAACAAATATTTGTTGCTGGTATCACTTTAATAACAGATTGAAAAACCAAAACATTTCAACCCAAGCTGTTTCTAAATATAAAAAGCTATTTCAAAGTTAGTTATAAATCCATCCATTGCTTTGTCTTTGAAGAGTAAACGAATACTAAATTTACCTCCGTCAGTTCACTATGGTGTCTTTGTAGCATTGTTCCCATAATCAGGCTTGATTGTCTTCCTTAATTACACTGATTTCCGATTTTATTAAACAGTCTTATAAAATCCTGTACCATGGTGTACTTGTCGGCCAGCCCGTGTACTCAATAAGATTATCCTAGACTCTAAAAACTTCCGGTCAGAACTGACTCGGTAATCCGGGTCCCAGGGGCCTGACCCATTTCCGGTTAAGGCTCACCTGGAAATCGGTTTGAAAAAAAAAATGTGGATTCTAACTCGGATTCTGCGTCATTTTGAACCCTTTCTGGGTTATTTTGACACAGATTCCCGGTCATACTGACCCAGAAATGGGTCATGCCCAGCCCCGCTACCATGGGCAGCGCGCCGTATCGATACCTCAAGGCATGCTGGACAAAATGGCGCGGCGAGATCAATCACACCTGGGAACGAGGTTGGGTCATGCCCCCATGTGACCCGGATCCGGTTCAATTCAGACCCGGACGTGATTAGAGTGCCAGATAGCATAGCAATTTATGGTGGAGCTCTGGGGACTCACTTCGATGTGTCATTGATCCTCTGCAAACTTCTTTGCATGCGTCTTTGTTTTGCGTCATCAACCCCATTTTGTTTTTTAGGATTTGAAACTTTGCGTGGTGAAGATACAACCTATAGATGAGATTTGTCGTAACACGAAATATCTCTCCTGAGCTGTGGTGGTTCTGAAAAGATTCGTTGGTTAACAACTCTGTCACTGTTCATAATGAGATGGGCATTAATCTTAAAGAAGTATAAAATGCTTCCAGTCCTCACCGGTGCCTAATTTCATGGAGCTGCTCTGGCATAGTGTTTCTCTGGTTTTTGGAACCGTTTGATTGTTTTAATCCTTTGTTTAATGCATGAAACGTTTCTCTGTTTGAATTTGTTTGTTAATACCTTTCTCTAAAACCACATGTTTTTGAAGGGAATCGTTTCTCGAAATGTTTTACATTATCTACAGCTGCAGTGCTTCTTACTTCTTACCAAGTAAAATGTTATGGTCATGAATTTGTTGACGTAATTACCATATGTATACCCTCCTTTTAAGCAGAAAACATTGCTTGAACATTCTCTGATAAGCAAAAGTGAGCAGGATACCAGGCAGTCAAAGGTGGTACATGTAACATGATGTTATTTTGTCTGGTGACCGTATTTCGTTAAGCACTGTTTTGCAGCTCTATGATATTTGGCACTATGGATCCACATGGATCCACTTCTGGTTTTACATATTTGAATACGCAATGTGTTTGCAGTGAGTCGGCTTACATTTAGAGCCAGTCTGTCTAGGTCAGGTTGCAGTGTGATTCCGTAAAACCAGACACAAACCTAGTGAATTCAGCGGCAAAATTGGAAAGTAAAGTTGTTTTCATTGCTCTCCTTCAACAAAATTATGAGACTTACTCGACTAAATTATTCTCAAGTTCGGATTATCTTCTATGTATCAAGGCCCTAGTTCTAAGTAGTTAACAAAAGAAACTCTACCTTGGTTAGCCCCTTGACAAGTCCAGTACACAATAAAACTGCAGACTTAACTATAGTATCATCAAGTATACTAATCACGTTTCCTCTCTTCTGTATTCCCGTTCAAGGTCTTCGCAAAAGGAACGGAGAGTGGCTGGGACCCGACCTGCTTTATAGATCAACCACTTCAAGAAAACAAGGGAAGGCATCGAGGGATGAGAGGGTGACGGACAGTATTGAGGGCTGGCTGCTGGAATGTTAAAGGTAAAGCATTAGGGTCGATGAGCACTGAAAACAAAAATATTACTATGTACGGCCGTAAGAGGGCTGCCTGCTTGAATCTTAAATGTACACTCTGAAAACTCTTCGATTCTTGACAAAACATGTACCTTTTTGTTTGTTTCTTTCACTAAAAATGTGACCACCTCATTTCATTATAGTCTCACTGCTTGGTTCTATGGTGTGGTCATTCTTCCCCAAACCGATCATGCATTATCATGTCAAAGTTTTGTGTGTATGTAACTTTGAAAACAGTATTTACACTCCAAAACAATTGAATTTTTGAATTTGTGTTTAAGAACATGACGTACGCTTGATACCAATTATACAACCAAACAGAATGCCGTTCGTACTATTCTTCTTCGTAAAGAAAGATTCAACGATCTCTCTTAAAACTTAATCCATATCTAATTGTTTTCGGGCTGGAGGACGCACTTGTTAACAGGTTTCTGATGTTAACAAGTTACCATTTCTTCTTTTTTTATTTTTTTATGTAAAAAAACATTAACATTAAGATTGTAATGTAATGAAGTGACATGAAACCCTTTTGATCTTAAATTTGATTTTAAATTGACTTTTTCATGGATGAAAAATGACAGTTCAATTAAATAAAGGAATATCAACGATTCATTTGTAGATACAAAATTGCCCGATTTAAGCTGTTTATTATAACCTAATGACCGCAGACTTAAAGCTAAAACCGTCATCAAACGCTGTCGAACACAATTATTTATTTTCAAAGAGGAAGTCATTTTGAGAAAGGGTTTTCAAAAGCTATTCTCTTTTTCTTTAATGTATCATCATTTAAGAAAGCAAAAGGTGTTGGCCCTGGATGTCGATTATTGTTCTTGATGTTCTTGTTCTTGTTGGTGTTCTTGTTCTTGTTCTTGTTTTTTTCTTGTTCATGTTTTTGTTCTTGTTCTTGGTGTGCTTGGTGTTGTTCTTGTTGATGTTTTTCTCTGATCTTATTATTGTTTTTGTTGTTATTGTTCTTGTTGCTGCTGCTGCTGCTAATGATGTTGTTCTTGTTGTGGCTGTTGTTGTTTTGTTCTTGTACTTGTTCTTGTTCATGTTGTTCTTGTTTGTTTTGTTGTTCTTGTTGCTCTTGTTGCTGTTTTATAAATTATTTTTTTACGCAAGTTTTTCCCCTCTGTGTCGCATTCCCTTTAAAACCGGGGACGTTTTCATGAAAATTCATGACAAGTAGATTTGAGAGCGTAGCCTGCCGTCTTACGTTAGGGCATCTTGAGTATATTTGGGGGAAAGTAGCTGGGAGCAAGACTAGATATCAAAGAAAACCCTACAATTTACGAGGTACGTAAGGCCTGACTGAAAGGTCAATGGGTGAATGCTGAGAGGCTTGAGATCGCGTCATAACTACAGCATGTATGCACACCGAGGAAATGGAATAATATTGGAGAGACCAAATTTTTCGGGAGATCTATATTTCAGTCAAAAGTGAAGAGCAGGGCATGCATTTTTTGTGGTGGGTAAAAATCTGAAACCGGAGGAAGTAACTATAATCCACAAGATGGATTTTTCTTCTCTTTTTTCTCTTCTTTTATCGAGGGTGTGGCAAAGCTGTCCTTACTTCACAATATTCATCGGAAATACGGGTCAGCTTCCCTGTCCCAGCTGCATAATTATATTGTGTTCAGAACAAAGATACCAATTACGCGAAAGCACAGCGCCACACTGAAATGTTATTCCCAATTAAAAATGTCCTGTAACATTACTCAGTTCAGATGGATGGAGGTTGGGGGAAAGGGAGACAAAATGAGACAAATTAAATGGAAAAATGATGGCGCCACACAGATTAAATTTCTACCTGCTTTTTATCTAATCATTGCCTCACTTGCAGTCTCGTGTTACTGATACGTTTATTATGCACTGATTAGTATAAGCGTAATGTGCGCTGTAATTGACGAACTGGTAATTCATCTCCAAAATAAATTTCAAGAATTTTTAATTCACAAAATTGCCTTTGTTTTTTATGGGTTTTTTTCTCACTCGTACGGTGCATCGTGTCGAAAATAACGTATGTACAGTTTAACTACGTCATCGTTTAAAAAAGTTATACTGAATGCTGCACTAGTTTGACAAGGGTCGGGTTTAAACTGCAACTGCCCTATTGCTGCAACTGTCTTATTAATGCAACTGTCGTATTTCTGCGACCGTCTTGTTGTTGTGCCTGTCTTATTGAAACCAAATAACCTTCGAAAGTGTCGATGATACTTCAACCCGTAACCATAATTAGGCTGGACCACATGGTTTACGGTTATTGTTTGGGATATGGTTAGTTGTGTTCATGGATGTAGTTATGGTCAGGGATGTATTTTACGCTAGTTATGATTATAAATTTAGTTACGGTTAGAGATGTGAATATGGTCAGAGAGACAGTACGAGCTAGAGTTAAGGTTATGATAAAATATTGTATAAACTGAGCTATCAAAAGAAGCTTAAGAAAGGATTAGTCTCACGAGTTAGCAATGGTGTAACCAGAGGGGGGCAGGGATTGGAGACCACCCCCCCCCCCGTCGGAAACCTTACCCCACTCTTGCCCCAAAATGGGATCAAACAAAACGAACCAATGATAGGTCTGATACATTTAATAGCCCCCCGCCCAAAAATAATTAATAATAGTAATAGTATATATAGTAATAATAATATTTAAAAAACACACACAAAAAAACGAACAAACAAACAAAACAAATCAAACAAAAAACTGTCCTAGTAGCCGCGTGCCCCCCCCCCCCCCTCTCCCCACCACAAATACAAATAAAAAAATATGGTTACGACACTGCTTGTTTGAAAGATAAACTGTTACCAATTGCAAACCAGGTCGGGGCCAATGAAAATATTCAACATATTTAGGATGTAATCCCGAGTGAAGGTTTGAGATTATGGTTTTGGGTAAGAAGTCTAAACGAGAAGACGATGCAGAAAGGATCGATACCTGCACGTGCTGGTGACAAATTAGGAAATCAGCTGATTCGTGCGGAGAATGGGTGAACAATATATACCTAAAACTGCCAATGAGTTAGCAATGTTTGACATTTTTTTGTAACTGACACTATGGCAAAAGGGTTTTTCCTCTGAGTCAGTATGCTACATGAGTTATTGAGTGAAATGGATTTTCCGATTATACGATGGCAAAAAAGACACGCACGTATAGCAACGGTTGCGTTACCACGGCCACGTATCAATGTTCATCCTCGAATCAATTATCAAAACATGGCAAACACCATGCAGAAACATTACCCTGTGTTTCTATATGAATTCTTTAAACATTTTGTAATTGCTTTTTCAAAGACGAAAATAGAATCAAGGTAAACACACGCAAATGTTTATTCGGTGTCTGAAACGAGCAAAGGCAAGAGTCTGTTTTGCCACCAAGTCCATGTCGTCGTGTTGTACCTGTATTGACGTGACATATATTGTTGCTTTTATTAAAAAGATGTTCATTATGTTCGACCTTTCCAAGCTCAGGGAACAATGTTGTTTGCGCGAAAACAAAAGCACTTCTTGACACTTTTTTAATTAAAAGAACAATCCAAGGATACCCCACACGAACTAAAGCTAACAATTTTGATGTACGCTTCGTTTCACGTGTGAATGACCTCGAATTGACACATGGTTAACATTCTGAAAACAACTTGCCGAGATGAACGGGAAATTATAGCTCTGTTTTGTGCTGGTACCCTTCATGCTGGTGTCCCAGAAGTCTCTCTGAAGGATAATTCTCTTATTGATGCGATCTGACTGTTTATTACGTAACAAATCTTTCTTGGAGAAGTCTAGATTTCACCTTGTGATTATATTCTTCGACAATGCACTCCCATGCGTCGCATATTTGTACATTAGTTTTTTTGAAAGGAAAGATCCAGCAAAGATCTTTTTGGAGAGCTTTTGGTTTTTATGGGAAAATAGGATTAGCTGCTTGTAAACTGCTAACCAACCAAAAGGACCTGGGTGTAAATGAAAAACAATAGCTCGTGGCCTGACGTTCCGACCCTATCAGAGTCTTTCTCGAAGACTACAGAGGGAAAGACTCTGCTAGGGTTGAAACGTCAGGCCACTAACTATTTTTTGCCTTTGTTGTTATCAATAATATTTCTAACTTAATGCATAGTTCAATTACACAAACAAGTTTAGAAAAAGGCACCTAATGAATATTCATTGACCTCGACGAACCTTTGGAATAAAAATGCATACTTGACTCGAATGACACCTTGGCCGGATGGTGATTGCTGTCAGTGGGATAGAATGAACTCTCTGAGGTAATTACGGTAATGTATTTCCCATAGAGGGGGAAAAAGACTATGGGATGCATCCAAACCACGTATATGAATCTAGAATATCATTAGACCTGTAGGTGGCCGGTAATTTATGACTCGTTTTTATCAGCGCTTTCCACACGCACAAACCAATTTGAATTTGAAGCAAATCCTTAATGTAGAGTCATAGATTGGTTTTTATCAACGTAAGGCTGATTTGTATACGTAAATTTATAAAGAAAGATGCAATGAGAGTCGCATGTTAAAGTTTCGGCTAAATACAGTATCTCCTTGGCGAGAAAACATGAAAAAACCGGTATTTTCACAAGAAAGTCGAATCCATCCACGTTTAGCGAGGTGACAGCGGGTATAAACCGCATCTCTGGCCGCAGCATTTGCGAATGGCCAACATCAATCAGAAATTTTTGAAACGATTCATGCATTAATCGTTTCTCAATTCAAAGTTTTTGGGTGAAAAAAGGTGTACAAACCATATCACTTTGAAGGGAGATCTTTCTCCAAATAGTGTTTACTATCAACAGCTGCAGTGCTTCTCACCAAAAAAGTTAATATGGTCATTCATTTTTCGAGTATTAAGCAACCTACCGTATGACTTTACCTTTAAAACACAGCAAAGGGCTTTTCATTTTAGTCTGTCGTAACAGAACACTATGATCATATTTTAGTAATAACTACACTGCGGTAAGAACTGCACGCCTCTATTTTCTGAAAAACCACGTTAAATCCGTGTTTATCTGGCTTCATGATTATTGAATAAATTATGATAATTTATTTACTTATATTGTTTGACTAACATAATGTCACCACACGCATTGTGCCCCGAGTGCTTTTATGCCTATTTCAATGTAAAGGTTAGAAGTGGGTTGAATTCTAGGCAACGTATTTACGCCGTTTTAAGAGGAAAGGTCACAAAACATTATAAATGCAACGGACAACCATTGTATTATTTGTTTAATTGTTTGTTCCACGTTGAATAACAATGATCGTATGGTCTAATTTGGGGTTGTTTATTCACTCTTGTATTATACCATATGTTTTATGGTCCTTTGTAATGGTATTTAACGGGTCTCTTTGTCGCTTTATAGCCTAATTTTAACTCCTTGTATCTTGTATTTTTGTTTAATGTATGATGTATGAATTTTTGTATGGCCAGTGGATGTCAAATTTCTCTGTTTTTAACGTGGACAATGAAATATTGAATTAATTTTATTTTAATTCAATTATTTTCCGCTGTCTCTAAGCCATCTTGAAGATTGAATTTCACAAGAAATACTTGTCATGGACCCCAACTGATCATGATCACAAGGTGATCAAGTAACTTGACGGCAAAAATTTGCAAAAAAGCCCCGGTGATATACCCTCATTGAGCTGTTCGGTTGATATGAAAGCCAGGTTGATATCAAAGCGAGGCTGTGTTAGCAGTCACTGCAGTTGAAACTGAAACTGAGCTACTCTGATATTTTAAAATCTGACATACAAAAGGTAGTAAATGGACGCACTTACAAAAAGATGTGACTCATTTCAAAGCGAGGCTGCCCTGCAAACATACACAATAGTATTGTCTTCGTAAGCATTGTAAAGGTACAGCACCATTGTGTTCGGGGAACTAGACGTATGTGAGCTGACTCATGAAAAAGGCATGGTTTTTCCAGCATCATTGTTTTATTTATTCATTTATTTACATATTTCCTGCGCAAGCGCCAATAACTGGAATGTGAATAAGGAATGAGAGGACATTTTTTTTCTTCTTTTTTTTATTTTGGAGGAAAATTAAAAGGGAAAACCCGAGCAGCCAGGTAGGGACTGAAAACCCCAATCCGCACGCAAGGCTCCAGGTCTGATTTGGGATTCGAACCGGGGTCCACGTGAGGTAAAAGGCAGGTAAAGAAACCACTGAGACAACCTGATCAGTTAGAACCCACAATGCGATTCTGATATTTACATTAGAACTGCATATGCTACAACTATAATTACAACCTTGTAACATGACCGTTACAAAGTCTACGACAGACTCGCCAACTGCAATGCATAGTTATGCAAATCAAACGGAAACTACCGCTTTCTCTTTAATCGAGGCCTATATTATTAACGAGTACCCTTTTTTGTCGTGACGTCACCAGATCAAAAGAATGAATACTGGAGACACCCACGTTGCCAAAGTACAGTGCAAAAAACTGTACTTTGAAACGTTTCATGTGCAGAAATCGTTAGGGTCGCTTGGGAATACGCTACTGGTTACTGCAATGGCACGCAACTGCGCGGTTCAGAAACTCCAAATTACCATAGGGTGGTCCAACTGCTGGTAACTTTCAGCAGCCAACCATGCTAACATTAAACCCTCGTTGAGCTTTCACCGTTGTCCCATCCTAATTTAAAGACAGGAGACAAAAAGAAAGACACCGCCTGTAGGTATTTGTTTTAAGATCGTGTCGTGATGAAATATCGTGGCTTAACGTAAGCCTTCCCGCGAGATTTGGTTTGGAGAGGAAAACTAAAAAGCCAGTATGGAGAGAAGGCGGGCTGCTGATTGGCTGGCGAGTACGTGTTGTTGCGGACAGCGTGAGTGTGTGATCACTCGGACTCAGTGCTGTGCCACAGACACACACACACACACACACATCCTTACGGATCCGGTTTGTGGGGTACTGCTATTGTTGTTCTATTGTTCCCTTTTCTGAAGAATTCCTTGTGGGGCCAATTGTTCCTATTGAAATGACCTTGTGGGGTCCATTGTTCCTTGTTGTCAGGACCCCACATATGCCCTTCTGTGTGCACACACACACACACACACACACACACACACACACACACACACACTGAGATCGCATTGGCGTCGCATATCTTTGCGTGTATTTTGCTCTCTCCTTGGTCACTTCGCACCGTAAGAGACTATTCATTCTAGAACGCGGGCCGGTAATGGACTGAGCCAAAAAGAAGAAGAGAGAGCTGTCAGCATACGGGCGTGATGACGCTGTGAGCCCCGGCCACTGGGGGAACAGAGACACGCTGTACACCACGTCATTATATCGTCGACGGGTGTAGATGCATCCTGTGGATGGCCACAGGGCAAGCACGCAACATTATCATTCGGGATAGCGGCTCGCTCGCACGCGTACACACATGCCACTGACAACCTAACCTACCGTCAATTGTGATGATTGTGGCTTATTCGTCACGATGAGACCACACCAGTCAGTCTTCTACGGTCATTATGCTCAGCTTTCCGTAACCGGAAATCCTTTAGCCAACTAGGCAACAAATTGTCTCTCCATAATTTTCGGATATTATTACCAAAGAATATTGGTTCACTGTTGGATGGAGAAGACTTGTTGTGGATTTTGTTTGCTATCATCTTACATCTACTTATGAAGGAGTTCGTCATTTCAAGATTGCTTATTGGTTTGGGATATTTTTTCCCGCCCAAATAAAGTATCCTCCGTTTGTTTGTTTATTCGCCCGTTGGATTCTTCTTTGATGAGCGCGTACCGCTGTCGCGACGTGCCGGTTCGTTTGCTACGTTCAGCGTGGTCGGGTTTATTGTGGTTTGTCTATGGTGCTCAGGAGGATCCAGAATCCGTCATGTCGGCTGTACCCAGCTCCAATCAGGTCGAGGACTGGCTTCAGGCCAACCCGGAATGGTTCGAGGATTACTTTCTGAAAAATGGCTCGAAGAAGTTAGTGCAGAAATGGATCGAGAACCACAAGAGCGACGTGGTCGGGACAGGTTTCAATAATGTGAGCCTGCGGCCAATATCTCCGTCCACCCCGCGGCGCGTTACTTACGCTCAACTCACCCGCAGCAAGAGTCGAACTAACTCCCAAGGTGATGAGAAATCGGATAATAATAACTCGACTCCCGAGGAGGTTGCCCCGATCCGGCCCAGATCCGGCTCCAGGCAGTACCTTAGGCAAGATTTCGCCAAGGCGAGGTCCAGAACGTTGTTCAATACCTGGGCGTCGCCGTCGAGTCCCGGCATGGACAATAAGGACCAGGACAACGACGGAGGACCGATCTCTCCCAGGGACCCATCCAACTGTAGGCGGGGTCAGCTGCGACGAGCTTCCACAGTACCGCCGGAGAGACACTCCATCAGTATGCTGAGTCTCCTCTTGGAGCCCAAGGTCCGACTGCCGCACCGGACCAGCATCACCAACGAGGCCAAGCTGCAGCTCCGCTCCACTGATGAGCGGGAGTTTTTCCTGACCCTGGTTAAGGATATCTCGCACGATCTGGACTTGGACAGTCTCCGAGAGAAGATATCCACAAATGTTGGTATCCTGGTCAACAGTGAGAGATCGTCGCTGTACCTCTTGGAAGGACCTAAGGGACGGGAAGTGCTCGCCTGTAAACAGAATAGATTAGGATTTGAGAGGGACGGAAACTTTGGAGGTAAATCCGTACCCAGGCAAGATGGGGGAATTACACTTTCTCTTGGTGAGGGTTTTGTTGGACGAGTTGCTGAGACAGGGCAGGCTCTGCGGATTGAATCTCCGGCTGAGGTGAGTTACTGTTAATCTCGACCACATGGCATGAAAACAAGTGGTATGCTTTAATAGAAAAACCTATTTTTGTATTCACGCATTGATTTATACATGTTTTATGACCCACTAATTGAAATATTTGTTCACGTATGTATGTACATTATGCAACTATGTGTATATTATTCCCAGTTGTTAAATCAATGATCAGCTGGTCTTCAGGATCAGCTCTTAACGGTCGATTGTCGCAATAGATAATCCAGCATTAAACCCAATCCAATTTAGACCTAAAAGTCGGTAATTGTTAAACTTACGTTAAACTGTCTCCAAACAAAAAATAGCATAGTCGACTTTTTTGGTTAAAAATAAGCAAGGATTCAAAGATTTTTCATTTTGGGTTTTGATTTTTGTTGAAATATAAAACCCCGAACTCCATTATAATTTATCTCACATATTTTTAAAGAGGCTTTTATTATCATTATATTCAGTTGATGGGTATCGCATAGCTTCTAGCAATCTCGCCTTTTAATCAAGATAATGCACATGCGAAACGATTCCGTAAAATAGCAGACTGCTGTTTCATTCACGAACAAAATCAGTCAGAGTGCATTTTCTTTTCTTTTAGGGTATCTTTTCTGATGGGAAATTCGGTAATGTTTACCCACCGAACGATCATTTTAAATTTCAATTACTATTAATACAAATTAGATATACAAATTAGATAAATATATTTTTCGTCGAATTCCATTCAAAAATCATAATGTTTTCGTTGTGGGTAACATTTTTGTCTTTCTTTCTTTTTGTACCCAATCGGTACCCTCGAGAGGGAGAGGGACGGTCGAGTGCCCTCATCCCCAGTTCTGCTTATAGCACAACGATCAGCACAAGCCTGGCACCGATATTATCACTGCATTTCGCCAAGAAAGCTTTTCATTTAATTGCATCTCTACCTTTAACATCGATAATGCATTATCGAATCAATACAAACCGCGGGCCGACTTCCACAGACCATCGACCATATTTCTTAACTCCCGTAATTCGATCTAACTACTTTCCTAATAGTGTTTCGACAATTGGAATAAATTAAGTCAGCATTTTAAAGTGAAATGAATCGGACTTCAGATAAATCTTTAGACCTCTATAATTTTTTTCTGATAAACGCAGATAAATGTAGATTATTACCACATACGACAAGTAAAGACACATGGCGTTTGTACTGCCGACCACGAAGCAAAATATGCCCCACGGCAACCCACCAGCCTGTCTAGTAGTAATAAATATTTGAGGCTCAAAGAATTGGCCTAAAATCTGTAAACGCAGAAATCTGCACAACATTTGCATAGTATTTCACTAAACGTTTTGTTTCACGTAACCCCGAGAAAGAGGCATTCATTTAGAGTCTTTTCCGGGTCAGAACCTATCCTGATTTGACCTGGATACGTGTCTTAATGGAAACAGTTTATGGCCCAATTTGATCTGGTAACCAGTTCAGTAATTTGCTTATCTTACTTAGGCTCCGGGTCAAACTGATTTTAAATCTGGAATAAGATTGATTCAAAGTGAGTCAAGTCTGACCCACAAGGATCCATACATGAGGTCAATTCGCTCCTGGGGAATGTAAGACCATTGGCAACAAAAAATGGATCATGTGGAATAATGAGAAATTAAAAAATGTGTAACATATTTCAGCTTGATTGATTACTGGCTCAGGTCAACTGTTGAAAACAGGCGAGTTATATTTGTTGAGGGGAAAATATGGGGGTGTTCTCAACACAAACCTACCACCAGCAACATTAATAGTTTCCAATATGTGAAAATTTGTAAAAAATATTTGTAAAATGTCATTAGTTGTGCAAATCTACAGATGAATAATTTTGACAAAGTGATTGGTCGAAATTCCTGATTGTTTTAGCAGACGCCATTAAGGTCGATTGGGTCTCCAGCACGTTAAAAGGAAATTGCTTTTTTTTTTTTTTTTTTTTTTTCGCTATCAGCATATCGTCTTACTTTTCAAACTGTTTACTTTAGTAACAAGGGCCTATCTAAAAAATAATTAGATAGCTCAGTTTGTAGAGTGCCGGCAGGTCAATCCAGTTACCTTAAGTCGCAGGTTCAAGTCCCACTTTAGGCCAAAAATTATTGTAAAATTTACCCAGTCGGTTTCCCTTGTGGTTTATATTACCTGATATCTGAAAAGAAGAAAATCATCAAACAAGTCATGCTGCAGCCTCTTCTCAGAAAGTGCAGATGTTCCATCGAACATTGCCAACAAGAAATCTCGAAACGTTTTGACATAATTCGTTTGATAGAAAATTTAATTTGCAGCTGACAAATCGCATGTTGCCTTCGGGTAAACCTTATGGCACTGTTGATGTTAATTTCACAGTTAAAATAAACACCTGTGGTGTGTGTGTGTGTGTGTGTGTGTGTACACACAGAAGGGCATATGTGGGGTCTGACAACAATGGAACAATGGACCCACAAGGTCATTTCAATAGGAACAATTGGGCCCCACAAGGGAATTCTTCAGAAAAGGGAATAATAGAACAACAATAGCAGTACCCCACATTCCGGATCCGTAAGGATGTGTGTGTGTGTGTGTGTGTGTGTGTGTGTGTACACACAGAAGGGCATATGTGGGGTCTGACAACAATGGAACAATGGACCCCACAAGGTCATTTCAATAGGAACAATTGGGCCACAAGGAATTCTTCAGAAAAGGGAATAATAGAACAACAATAGCAGTACCCACAAACCGGATCGTAAGGATGTGTGTGTGTGTGTGTGTGAGCTTGGGCGAGGAGTGAGAAGTTGGTATAATCATTGGGTTACACTACTTCATATATGGACATATATGAACTGTACAGTTGTCACGTTCCCTGTATATAGTACAAACATTAATATACAATCCCTTATAATAGTTACGCTAGGGAGCAAGACCATGTTTCAATCGTGCCTTGTCGTAACAACGTAAATTTGAATTGAAGACATTGTGTGCCTCGTCGTAGCAGCGAGTCTTTGGGTTTTTATTTGTTTGTAGACCTTTCTTTTGCAACGTCACAGCCGCAAGTTTCACGGTTTGGCCTTCACCATAAAAGTGCAATAATCTATCTGTAATTAGCCAAATTAAGCAAAGTCACTGACGAACTAAAAGTTGCCACCGTAAAGAAATCGTACTTCATATTCTTCATAGAAAATGGTGTAAATGCTTTTTTGTTTTATTGTTGGTTTTTTTTTAAGTTTAGGCACAATTTAGGCCAATCCGGTTATCAATTTTTTGCAACTCAAAGCTGCATATAGAAAATGGTGGTGAACGTTTGTGAACATAAGTAAGGTCAGCTAAACAAAGTTCCTAAAATAATTTTTTGGGTTGATATTGTGCACACACAGGCGGCTTGACGCTTGGGAACTAGACCCCTGGGTTAGATTTAAAATTGGTTTTCCTTCCATACAAATAAGTTGTTATCTAAGCTCGGCTAGAGGAGGGAGGGGGCTAAACACTTATAATGTTAGAAATGAGACTTTTTGAAATAAACAAGCTACGCCCTTATGTATAGTCTCTCCATGTTAAATGTACAGGTTTATTGCGTTTGTTTCAAACGTTGTGTACATCCTATTTAAAGTGCTTCCTACCTAATGCAAAAAAAATATATATAATAAATTTAAAAAAAAACCTGTAAAAAAATTTTTAAATTAAAATAATACTTCAATGACAACCATGCGGCTCCAAAAGGTAAGAAGATATTGTATTCATTATAGCTGGCCCTCATGGGAACACTTGTAATAGGTCAGCATATGGTATTATATACCCCCATTGTCTAGGCTGTATACAAATTTAGGTCAGAATTTATAGTTTTTAATTATAAGTCGTTGTCGTTGTATTTGTTGTTGTTGTTGTGGTTGTTGTTCGTCGTTGTTATTTTCGTGTCGTCCTCGTCGTCGTCGTTGTTGATGTCGTCGTCGGTATTGTTGTTGTTGTGTTTTGGGTTTTTGTTGGGTTGGGGGTGTTGGGACGTGTGTTGTTGTGTTTTTTTCTTAGTTGATTATTCACTTAATTATTTTATATACTCATTTCATTTTACTTGGTTATTTGTTATTTTTTTATTTGTATTACTTGGGTTTTTTTTTTGGGGGGGGGGACTATGTGAACAAACTTAAAAAGTGTATAACACACGCTTACTTTTAATTTTAGTTTTCTGTTTTGAGGATCCTTTCGTATCTCAAAAATAGCTAAATGATACACCGTCATTGTCGACGATTTGTCCCTCCGTTTTATGGAATTTTGGGACACTCTCAGATGATACAGTTCTCAGGGAATTTGTTTGTCGAAAAAAGGTTCAAATATGTCATAAATTAAATAAATACAGTAAATAAACAAACATACTGCCCGAATGATAAAGTTGGACACTGGAACTCCTTTTCTACGCAGAAGACCCACACCAGCTTCACATTTTATTGAGCAAATTTGGATGTCTTACATTGAAACAAACTTGTTTTGAGCGCTTGATCAAAGCCATGGGGCCAATGTATGTAAAGGTCGTGGTCTAGGTCTTGGTTCGTCAGGCAGTCTTCTTGGATGGAAGCACATCCCCGACGGGAGAGCTCAATTAATGGTGGTTTGATGTTAGGGATCCGATAAATCCGTAGGCAAAGAGTTGGCTAGACAGTGCGGCTACTCCGGAAAGATGAGTGTTATTCCGAAGCCATGTATGTTAATGATGACATTAAGTTTGTTTGCTCTTAAAGTGTTGATCTGAAATACATTTGGGCACATTCATGTTGGCTTACTTTGTTTTCCCCCCTGCTTTTCGTGAACTCCGGTTCAAATCCCTGACCGGAGCCTCGCATGTGGATTGGTTTTTCAGTCCCGTCACGATTGGGTGGATTTCCCCCCAGTTGAGGTTTTCCTCCCACATCCCCAAAACATGAGACTTCTTCATCGATTCTCGTCTCTTCACATGGTTCTTCAGGCCTACGGATTAGAGTACAAGGAACTTTTTAAAGGGTTTCTTGGTGTCATTGCCACCAGATGTAATAACAACAGACGAGGTTAAACTCCCAAATGAGTTACATAAGGAATCATTTTGTTGTAACTTTCCTCCTTTGTGGGCTGTATGATGATATCAAATGACAACCTTCTTCCCTGGGGACGTACTCATACCTCCAGGCGACAGGTTTGAAGTACGTCCCGTGAATTGCAAAGTTTGCCACCCAATGAAAATGTCTAAAGAATCAAATTGTCGTGTGGTTGAAGAACCCACGGGAAGGAAATAAGCCCACACTCTATAGGAGGGTTTTTAACAATAACGGAGCTTAATCAAAATTTCAGCTGAACATGCTTTATTAATCACATCATTTGATTACATTCTGCATGTGATTCGTAAGCCTATAGATGGTTTGCAATACGCGTCATTGACCGCCATCTTTGATGTATAAAACAATGGAAAAGTGCACGCGTGTACGCGCTACGCACGACTCTCAGCCAATAATAGCTCTTCACGCGTGCACAATTCATCAAAGATGGCTGCCGATGACGTCTATTGCATCAATTCGAGGACAGTTTCATTTTGCATAATAAAAGAAATAAGTCAGTAAAAGCTTCCCTTTAGTTTAAATTGAAATGATCTCCCCACAAAATTCAAACAGAGTCCAAACCTTTATTTCATTTCATTTATTTTTTATTTATTTTTTTTCTCCAATTTTTTATTCTGGTTTATGACTCTGAGAAAAGCAAACTTAATCACAATATTAGCCATGAACCCCATGGAGAGAAAACACAGAAGGAAGTTTCAGTTTTAGAGGTGGGAGGAAAAACCCAAGAGTATTATTCCAGGGAAAACCCAAGCAATCAGGTAGGGACTGAAGACCCAAAGACTCGGGTAGGGACTGAAGACCCAAATCCACATAGTCCCCCGGCGGGATTCGAACCGGGGTCCTCAACGTGGAAGGCGAGAAAAGATACTACTTCGCCAACCCGATCGTCAACCCATACTGGGCTGTTTGCTTTTTTTTTAAATGTAATTAAATATCAAATAATTCGTTTGAATGCTTTTCCCGTGATGTGTAGTCACAACTGTTGAACCCTGAGTGGTTAAACATACCCAGCAAAACTCCCTTTTTACAGCTTGTACTGTTCACACCCTAATTAGACAGTGGATGCGTTCGATTAGCTTGCCCAGGTCGACCCCGGTGTGCTAACCTGGGTGAGCTCTGGACAAGAGCTATTACTGAATGCCAACTTCCCCAGTATTCATATCAATGCATCTTAGGATAGCCTACCGGAGCTATTTTCATTGTGTGCATTACGTCAAAAACTGTTCTTGGATTCACGAAAAAATCGTAAAAGAATTATTTTCGTGGTAAAACTGCAATGTTAAATTACTTTGCAAGCCCACGTTGTTACAAAAGTACGCGTCAACGATTAAAAATAAATACTTATTGCCAACAAAGTCACTGTTTTATGGGAAAAAATGTGTCAAACTTACTGAAAGTGTCCCACTAAACAACAATAGAAAATGGCAGCCATTGAGAAACTTTCTTGTCGTGACGTCTTGCACCTGGGTCAGCCCCAAGTAACCTGTTCCACAAGGACTGGTTTGACCCGGGTGAGCGACTATAATGACGTCAAAGCTAATCGAACGCACCCTATGAAACACACCCATGTAGCCTACTGAGTTTTGAGGCAGCTTTGAGGAGTTTCTTCGTGTATAAACAAAGTGTCTGAGAACTGGCTGAAGCACCTCAAGCTAGACGTTTGAGCCATTGCGGAGCAGCAGTCTCGCGAGAGTTTAGTTGCGAGAAAGCCGTTTCGCTATCACCGCGACAAACATTTAACGACTTGTTCACAAGTTTTAACAGAAAAAGAAGAAAATGGCTAAAGCACTGAGGCATTTTCTTGGTTTTTTAGAGAAGTGCAGTCTAGTTTCTAAATACTTTATCGAATCTAGGAAATGTCATTGAAAACTTCTAACACGGTGAGTAAAATCGGTTCGCTTTTGTGATTAATTTTTTTTAACATGTCAAATACTTTATTTAATTTGTGTTACCTTGCATCGAATTAGCTTCGAATTGTTTTGCATTTCATCAAATGTGTGGATCAGGTTGGCTCGGTGGTTTCTTTCCCTGCCTTTCACCTCTGTAGAACCCCAGTGCAAATCCTACCTCAGACTGGAGCTCGTATGCAGAACTGGTTTTCGGTTCCTCCAGCGACATCATATGAATATTAGTCATTCTGCTTTACTATTAAGCAGTGCTATCTGTTCTGTATAAGAGGCAAAACAATCGTTTATGTATTACGGCAGACAGACTCCGTGTTAATAATACAAATTTAAATCCAATCGACCGAAGTGATTTATTGCCTAATAGTAAGCATCTCTGTTACTCTCCAATGAACACTTTGGCCGGGAAGAGCTTGCACAGTCTGCCCGTCTGACTTCCTCCCTCCCCCCTCCCCCCCCCCCCCCATGGCACGATACATTAAATGTTTGATGTGCCTCTTAGCATATCCTCCAGATTTTGATTTACTGTGGGGTTGGGTTGAGGTTACCTTCAAGCAGTTAGTGTTGAAGAAGAAGCGTTTTGATAGAGAGGATGATAATATCAACCTCGCCCTATGAGAGTATATACAAAATGTGCGATTATTAAAGGCACTGGACACTATCGGTAATTACTCAAAATAATTGTTAGCATAAAACTTACTTGGTAACGAGCAATGGAGAGCTGTTGATAGTATAAAACATTGTGAGAAACGGCTCCCTCTGAAGTAACGTAGTTTTTTGGAAAGAAGTAATTTCTCAGTAAAATATTTGAACTGATTTTGAGACCTTACGCGAGAGGTCTCGAAATCAAGCAATCAAGCATCTGAAAGCACACAACTTCGTGGGACAAGGGTGTTTTTTCTTCCATTATTATCACGCAACTTCGACGACCAATTGAGTTCAAATTTTCACAGGTTTGTTATTTTGTGCATATGTTGAGATACACCAAGTGAGAAGACTGGTCATTGACAATTACCAAAGGTGTTCAGTGTCTTTATGTATAGTTTGGAATTTACATGTTAGTGCATGGTATGGATGGTAACGATGTTGTTGTCGGGATGAATGTCTTAGGCGCCTAATTATTTTGTTTTATTCATTTATTCATGTTCGGTTAGATGAAGAGCAGAACCTGTTGATGATTAAATTGTGGTAAGACTTATGAATATTAATAAGTGAAGCCATATACGAAGTGGTTTACAGTTTGGGGGACTTTTTGCAGACGGTTTTAGTCATCTAAGCATTTTGCTTAATTATCATCTTACAGATGCGTTCGTAAAATTATACCACTTTAAAATTGATCCGGATCTGTACACTAAAGTGTCATGACCGAGCGGTCTTATGCACCGGACTCAACCTCTGATGTCGTCGTAGTGTGCCGTTTGGGTCCCGGTCATAGCACTAGCTTCCAAGACACTCCACCATAATTGCCTCGTCCTTCTGATGGGACTTAGAGCCGTACAAGGTCCCATGCGTTGCGTAAGGCACGTCAAAGAACAGAACACTGATCGTTAAGAGAAGGGGTTCACCCAGGTATTTCTGGCGTGTTCGGCTGCAGATTGCGCCGCATCACCTTGTAAACCTTTAGCTTAATTAATATTATTATATATTTGGTTTTGAAAACCAAGGATGTATCATAAGTGAACTTCATCACTGTAGCTCACAAGCTTGGAGATACCTGTAAACAGGGGTCACTGCGGTCCGTTTTGTGGGTGGGTTCAAATTGACTCGGAGTTTAGGTCAAAATAACTTGAAATCTTGGTCAGTGTGACCTGGGAAATGTTGACCCGGATAATGAATCTTGCCCCTGGGACCCAAATCCTGTCAACTCTGACCCCGTTTTCTTGATCTGTCGGGTTTTGCTTGCGATGATTGATTCAACTGTAGACTCAACTGAAGAGAAAGTGTAACTGCGTTTGTGAGCAGTTTAATCTCTGCCCTCAATTTTTTACCATAACTTACAACAGCCATGTCTGTGACATTTCGAAGTTTTGTGTTCTCATGTATTATTTATAACTATACCCGAACATTGCAGAATTGTTTCAATATCAGTGTTTAATGGATTGCTGCAGTTGGGCAGAAGTCGGGTATGATTAAGTGACACCGTGACGATGCCGACATTGTGCCGTCAGTTTGACGGATATACACCTCCTTTCAATATCGTTTAGCAACACACTGGCGCGTCCGGCTCCGATGATGGTCCAAGTTCATAGAAAGCCATTTTGGAGCAATTTTACCTTGTACCCCTTTCGTCAAATTGTACTTCCTGACGCAATTAACGGCCTTTTTCAATATTCTACAGCAGAGACTAGTGGGTGATGCTGATAGGTTTTATGTAATATCTGTAGTATCTGGCTGCACTGTTTAGAAATAGTCGCAAGTTATACGTTAGGAATCAGAGAATAGCGATACGTAATTCGTGAGTACTATAGGTAGGCCGAATTGCAGTAATTTCAAAAAATACTACATGATAACACTTTTTTTACAAAACATCTGTGCTGCACCTATATACACCGTAACCATTTGTAGCCCAAACCATGTACCTAATGTAGCCCATGCCCTGTATCTAGTAGCCCAATTCTAAATGTAGCCCCATCTTTGTACCTAAATGTAAACCAAACCTTGAACCTAAATGTAGCCCAAACCTTGAACCTAAAAGTAGCCCGGCCATGCACATAAATGTAGCCTTAACTAAGTGACTAAATGTAGCCTAAATGTACACAATCTGAGAAACATTTGATATATTTTTTCGTAACCGGTAAAATGATTCTTAAAATGCTTTACACTCTCGAAAGCTGCTGTACTTCTAACCAAGTAAGTTTTTATTGCCATTAATTTCAAGAGTGATTACCAAACGTATACCTTCCCTTTAAGTTTACCGTAAGCTGCACGCTAATTGAAGCTGCCGTTTTTACATGTTTCGGTTCCTTTAATACGAAAGGCTTGGTAATTTTTTCGATTTGAAGTTTTTTGCGATAACTTTTTGTTAGTACCGAACTAGTATTCCCAAGGTCACTCAGTAAACAGTCAAAAAATTTATGTGGAGTTTTTTAGTTATTTCTTGGACCTTTTTGGCAAAAAAAACCAAGAGATCCCCGAAAGCGACAAGCACTCGTGGGCCTTCAATTGAGGAGAACATAATGAATACATTTTTAGTTTTGGATGGGGGAAGAAAGCAAGCAAGACTTCGGTCCGATGTGGGGACCGAACAGGGATCAAATGAAAGTCAGTGAAAGGATCGTGTAGGTACTGAACTTTGCGAATCATGCCCGATCTAGTTCGACCATTACATAGGTTTAATTATAACATGATCGTCAGTTGGGCAAAAGTCTTATTCTCAGGTTTTCTGATTTGTTAAACTTATTTTACATCATATATTTCATGGCTAAATTTTACTTCCCCAACAATTTAAAATCATGTTTCTAGGCATAAACCATGTTAAACTAAAGTATTTGAAGAAGCAGAATCGCGTACAAGTAAAACTCAAAATGGTTGGGTCCAACTTAGTACCGGAAGTTTGATTATTCGCGAGACTTGCAGAGTCTATATGGAGCCGTCGATTCAGCTATAAACGTGTCAGATGTTTGAAATGGATGCCGCATTACTCGGACTGCGGCTTGCCTTGGATGTGGCATATCTTGACATCAGTAGAGCCCGCAACGTGACCGATGAGCAAGGAGTTTCCCAGAATGGGACAAGATAATTAACCTTGGAACAGGGTCTGCCACTTGCAAGAGGAAATAATACCACTCTCTGTGGGGTTTTTTTTTTCTCTATCTCTCTCTCTTTTTGAATTGAATCATTAAGTGGTTTGTTTTTATATCAGCAAGCGAAGCAAGGGGATAGCGGATGCTTTCAGTCTCCTTGTTCATGCCAGACTGCTGTCTTCAAATTCAGTCCGCTCACCCATGCTATGCTGAGTGACAGTTAATGCATTTTTTGCACCACAATCCGAATTCTTTGATTGATTTACTTTTTTTGTAAAGCATTCTTTCGTTTTCAATAAATGAGATACCGTAGTTAGAAGTTGTACATCCTTGGTTTCTTGTTGTAGCTGAGTGCACGTCATGAACCAGTAATCGCACCAGACGCTAATTTGTGACAATGTCATCAATTTTGGTATCCACATTCTTAGTAAACAGCGTGTATGTTTAGCATGTGTTTTATATATAAACAGCCAAGCTCTGCTCTTTAGCGTAGCGTTAAGTGCTCTCGTAGCGTGCGGTGGCCAATTTGTTTAGCGCATCGAGCTCAAGTTATGGTGGCAGAGTCGTCGGGTATGGGTTCGAATCCCGGTCGTGAGAATGGTGTCCTTTATGGATACTCAAAGGTGCTCTTAATATTTTAGTTTTGACTAGACTTGGCTGGAGATACGCCTGAGCTTGTGTGATGCGTGGCCGATGTATGGGAGGGTGATGGTTGACTTAACCTTTGATCGTTCTTCTAGTGGGAGGCTTGGCTTGGGCTGGTGGAGGTTGAAGTTCTTGCATCTGTTGAGTTGCAGCGATGTCTTGCTGCGATAAAGTTCGTGCTTGAAGCTGTGTTGGTCACAGACCAATGTGTTGTGGACAGCAGACTTGAAGCGTGGATAATGGAATGAAGAAGCTGTGTATATACCAACCTGTATGTGGGCTTGTGGTGTACCGAGTGGGCGAGGGTGCCATCTGCTCTGCGGGTGACTTGAACATAGGAAGGAGATGGTGTTGTTTCCTCTTGCTCCATGCTGAATTTGATGAGTGGATGCTGGTTGTTCAAGTGCAGGATAAAATATTGAAGTGTCGTCTTGCCGTGAGGCCAAAACACAAGTGTTGTCAACAAAGCGAAGCAAGAGGTTGGGGTGAAGATCGGTATTCTCGATGGTGTCCAGTTCGAGCTCTTCATTGAACAAATCTGCTAGGACAAGGGATAGATGAGTTCCAATGGTGGCACCAGAGGTTTTTCAAAGAACTGGTCTCTCCACCTGAACCGGGATGACGAAACACAAGTCAGGAGTTGCTCTTGAACTTGTTCAGGAGTTAGGCTTGTTCGGTCTGTGATGGCAGGGTCAGCTTGCAGACTTTCTTTGGCGATGTGGCATGCTTCTCTGGTTGGTACGTTGGTGAATAGAAAGCCTATATGTCAAAAGTGACCAGAATATCAGATTAACTGAGCTAGAGGTCCTTGATGATGTTGACAAACCGGCTCGAGTTTGTGATGTGTCGCCGTGTGAGGCTTACCAGTCGGTGGAGGATCTTGGACAGGTTTATGGCTGTGTAGAATAGGTTGGTGAACTCCTAAAGCCACGATTGGGCGAAGAGGAGCACTGGGCTTGTGAGTCTGGGGGTTGACCGAAGAAACGTGGGCAGGATGAGGCAGAGGGCTTGAGATGACGGTACGTGGATGTGTTGATGGCTTGTGGAGAGACCGGAGCTGGTTGGTAATCTTGCGTTCAATGACCGGGATGGAGTTTTTGGACACATACGTAAAGGTTGTCAGTCACCGTGTAATCAAAATTAATTACCACAGTGACCCCTTGTCAGCCGACTTGATGTTGCTGAGGTTAACCGGTTCGTTGTTGTTGAAACCAACATTGTTGAAGGATTAACTTTGAACCAATGAGATGGCTTAATGATTTTCAAATAGATGGGACTTTTCACTCTCTCTCTGCCTCTCTTGAATGAGAGCAGCTCAAAAGATATTATGGGAAATTGTTACCAGTATTGTTACCGGTATCAATGTGATGCCCCCTTCCACCTCCCCCTCCACCTCCCCCTTCCCCTCCCACTTCCCCTCCCCCTCCCCACTCCTCACTACCCACTACCCACTCCTCCGCTAATAAACATAGCCAAAAACAATGAGCTTAAGAAGGTAAAGGCAGACTTCGGAGTGGAAATCCATTACTTGCAGACAAGAAGATAATCTAAGAAATACCCTCCATGTTCAAGATGCCTTTCCTGTTGTGACCTAACTCCCTCAGGTAGGCTCTGACCTCGTATTTCTGCAGATGCGGTAATTGTTTTGATTTCTTGCGTCAGAGACGTTAAAACAACAACATTTTTTTAAGATTTGCCTTCGCGATTTGTTATCAAGATATTTGTATAGATCGGCCAGGTGTCCTTACTTTAATAATCGCTCATGTTGTTTCGTATGTCATTGTTTTTTTTCTTTTGTTTTTTGTCTCTGCTCTTAGAGTAAACCAGTCTATTAAATAAAATGATCAGGACAGGATGTTTCTTGATCAAGAAAAACATTAGTATAGGCTGTATAAGTAGGCAATGTATATTTGAGATTTAAAAAAACATTAAAGGAACAGAATTGGTTTTTGCTAACAAAACAGTTGCTGGCAGTGTAAGCACTTTATGTAATTCACCATATACATAAACTGACAAACCTGTAGAAGTTTGAGATCGATCGGCCATCTGGGTCACGAGAAAATAGTGAAAAACCATTACACATTTGCATGAAATCATATAGATTCAAAAAATGAATAAAACGCTCACTGAGCGATTAGTTTATTCATTTCTCATCAAATATGGCATTTCAGACAGAAATATTTCAAGGGATGTTTTCTATTATCAACATCATTAGACCGTGTAAGTTTTATGTAAATCTGTGAAAAGTATATTTTACAAGTTTATTTCTTACCAATTCTGTAATGTTCCTTTAACAACAAAGTGTGTACAAAATATACATAGATTCAAATTTTTAATGTAACCGAGTCGATAGAAAATGTAGCCAGAGTTGGTCATGGTTTGCTGCATAACAGATACGGACTATGTGCGCAAAAGTGTTAGTGAAATATGGAGCAATTCTTTTTAAGAAATTGTATTAGTTCTTTAAAATTGTCAGTTAAACTAGCTCTTGACTCTGGGTCAATTTATGGTTGTGTGCTGACACAGAAGTGGTTCTGGTCCAAAGACCTGATAAATTGTGGCTCTTTTCGAATCCACAGCTTCGGCTCCGGATTGGGCTTCAGGCCCAGTTTTCTTGTCTGAAACCCTGACCGTAAAGCATGCGTAAGTTAAAATAATTGAGGGAGCCTAGCTAGCCTGAGCCGATTTTGGAGCCGAAGCCGTGAATTCGAAAAGGGCCTATGGCGCCCCAAGGGCTAGCTTTGCATGTGTACGCATGGATGTACGCATGTGGATTTATAATGTACGCGCCTTCCACATGAGTTTATTTACCACAATGTTCGCAACATTTTAATCATGTTTTGACGATTGCTTTATGTTACGGCGTCAGGCGCATTCAAAACACTTACCCCTAAATTGGATTTTAGATGTTTATGAAAGGAGTACGGCAGGAATGGAGGCTTGCACTAACGATTTGGCGAGGCGATAGATGGCAAGCTGAAACTATTTATTTTTTCCATCAAACATCGTTTAAACCTATCAAAATAGTTCCCATTTTTGAGAGGTGATTGCCAGCTTCAGGCTAGTTTTGATGATTATTGCAGAAGTATCAAGTTAACACTCCCTGAAAACTATGATGCAAGTGTAGTAATCTACGACTGTGGCGCGACCAAGGGGTCGGCTCGAGGTCTTGTGGACCGCCAAATTGATTGTTTGTTTTTTTCTAAATTTAGCAAGTATATAACTTGATATCTAAAAAAGTTTAAAAGAACATGTTGGGTGTTTGTCATTTGTTAAGTTAATTGTTTGATTTTTTTATTTTTTTTTGCAGTTTGATTTAGGGATTTTTGTCTGTTTTTTTTGTGCGTGTTTTTTTTTTTGGGGGGGGGTGTATGTTCGTTTGTTGGGTGTTTGTTTGTTTGTTTGTTTGTTTGTTTGTTTGTCGGTGTGTCAGGGTTTTTGTTTGCGAATATCAGAAACATAGAAGGCCATTTCAAGTAATCAACTTGTCGTCCATCTTTGAGGTACAAGAGCACATTGGCAATGAGAAACGGCCGTGACATGAGATTACTTCTGCTCTCTCGTTTTAATCAGTACACCTCCATCAACAAGGGGTCGTCTAAAGGTTTCACACCCGGTGACCATCTTCCACAGTATGGGCTTGCACTTTTCGCAACCGTGAAATATGTATAATTCCGTGTAGAAAACAGCATAACTTTCGGTGGCTACCCTAACGCTTGGGGATGCAAATATTACTTAAATAATATGCGGATGTTAGAGAAAGTGACACCATCCAAATAAGGGTACGTGTTAAATCTTGCCGGTATGTGCTGACAGTGCTCATTACTTATGCGTTTTCTCTCTCATTTTTGTGCGGGGTGGGTTGTCAAATCTGAGCTATCAACTACTTATAGCAGGGTGAATATTAATTGTCAGTGGAGTATGTGGGGCTGATTTCGTTCCCAAGGATAACAACAAGTGTCCAGTTTAACTCATTGACGACGCACTTAACTTGACGCAGTTATATAGATAGGACAGCTTGACGTCGCCCTAATAAGTGTCTTCTTATTGGATTTGCCGTGATGGACCTTTCGCCCAATTTTTTTATTTTGGCAGGGGGCTTATAATGTATTTATGTATCAGGCCCTCGTTCTTGACAAAAAAAGAAGGCTTACAATAGGTCGCAATTTTACTAAACTTTTGACAGTCAGCCAACGATCAAATTGAGTTGGTGAAAGTTTTATAGGGAACTATAAAAACGATTTTAGATATCTGCCATCCAATGTTTAAAGTCGAGTCCTCCGTTTTTTCATAGACCTGACACGAAAAAAAATTATCATCCTTAACTATTATTTTACGAAAACGTCTTTATAGTCTTCAGATTTAGGAAAGTTTGATTCCGATACCGCGCCCTGACTGCCATATATTCGATCTCCCAATTTAACAGAAAATGTGTTCAAGCGTTACATAGAAGTGGGACCTGAGAACAAAAGAGGTCCACACAATGTAGGGACTTGAAACACTATGTGGACTTACACACGTCCACATATTGTTTTTACAGTGTTTTAGAATATGATGTTTCCTAAGTGCACAGAACAAAGGGAATGTCCACAGAGTGTATGCAACACAGAGCTGGGTGTGTTAGGGTGGGCTTATGGTAGGGCCCTTGTGGGGTCTCTTACACCATGGAACAATGGAACCCACAAAGATTGTCTTTGTTCAACTTGGACCCCATTACACAAAGGAATTCTTTAGAAACGGGAATAATAGAACAATAGCTGAACCCCACAAACTGTAAGGTTTCGTGTGTTTGTGTGAGCTTGTAGTTACATTCGAACCGAGGACTTACAACAAAAGGTCATTGATTGCTCTCACAAAGGAAAACAATGTGGTCCAGGTATGTCAGGACATCGAATTGAACAAAGGATGGTCCTCGATTGGCGGTCGTTACACGCTTGTGTGTGTGTGTGTGTGTGTGTGTGTTGTGTGTGTGTGTGTTTGTGTAAGTCTACTCACAACTCAAGCAGAATGTTATCATTAACTCTTCTTCCCCAAAAAAATTATAAAGAGTCGGTAACCAAACTATGTTTCAAAAAAGAAAATAAAACCTTTGTGGCTTGCGTGACAGTTACCTCCCATCGCCCTTTGGGGTAGGACTCGACAACGACTGTTAGGTTACCTTGGTTTGGATTGTTTATGAAATTATGAAAGAACCTTTAAATAACATCATCCATAAATCAAATATGTTATTTTTCTTTAAACTGGCAATCCTGAATTAATGATCGAAAAACTAGTTCAATCATTATTTAATGTTATTCGATTGAAGATAAACTTTCAAAAAAGGATAATCAATTCAGCATATTAGTGTACAAAAACACAGTAAAATGAAATATAGATTGTTCAAAGCAGCAGTTTTCTCTCTTCATATAAGAATCGATCTACAATCTTGATTGTAGAGTGAAACGTGCCCCATACCACCTGTCTGTTTAGCAAAATCAAATTTAAAAGCAAGATTGAAGTGTAGCGAACCGAATGGCAAGTGAGTGCCAGTATGCGAAGCCATTTCTACGTTGTAAATGAACATGCCGGTCGACTTTGAGTGAAGACCCACAGTGCGTACTGCGTTAGGCCCTGCGGTCATATAGACAACCCACGGATGACTTTTTATCAAGTAATTTGCTTATAAATTGGCTGTTTTGGGGGGCATCTTCTTATAGATGGAGCACATCAGTATTCTTGATATCATTAATTCATTTTAAGAGTGGTACTTCAAATATTTCATTCGACTGTATTCATTATTTATAAAGTGAAATCAGAATTGAAAAAACTCGAAACACATTTTGCCGTGTTTAGATTGAGTGATCGCACGGCATAAAACGTTTTCTAACATTTCATGATTTTGAATACGTTTTCGTGAATATCACATTATTAGGCCTATTATTATGGTGTTGATGGATTTTCGATTTACTTATAAAATTCGTACATTATTATCACCATATAGTTCTTAGATAAATATTGTGCATGAAACATTTCAGCAAAAACAAATGGAAACTTATTCCGCGATTTTGAAGATTTTTTGATAAATGGCAGGGTTAGGTGTCAACACTGCAGTTTACTTGGTTTTAGTAATAAGTTTACTATTGTATTCCAATCTGTAGATAATAAATAAAACGGGTTGTTTTTGCGACAGCTTGAACCATTGGCTGCTTATACATTCAACCACAAATCAAATCAAACAACAGTCGCTCTGTTTCCATGTTTGCATCATTAACAAGACATTGAAAATAGCTGATGGCGTCTGCTGTATGTTGGCATAATTAAAACAGTAATAATTTATGTGTACCTTTGCGTGACGAACTGCGCCGGTACACAATCTTAGACCTGAAACTGCTTTGCGAATCGGCACATCAGTTTTCCTCTTTTAAAGCACATGTACAACATTGGTAATTTCCGCACTCTATGTGACCCAACATTACATGAAATAGCAAACCTGTGAGAAGTTCAATCGGTCTTCGGAGTCATGAGAAAACAGTGAAAAACCCCATTATATTTTTCAACTGTTTTCAAACATTGGATTTTATCACCAGTGATAAAGACTATTAGCTTTACTCATTTCCTAAAAACTATAGCATTTCAAGCAAAACTATTTCAAGGGAAGTTTACCACCATGACCATCTTTATACCATGTAAGTTATGTGCAAATCTGTGAACATTTATATTTTCAATCTTACCAATGTTGTAAACACCCTTTAAAGAGCACTTTTATTAGAAATTAATTTTACATTTACGAAACAGTCATTGTTTAAGGTACTAACGCCAAAAGCAAGAGGAACCCACTGCAAAGTAAGGGCAACCTTAAATGTCAATGTGTTAACCCGCATGGGTACCCCCTTGCTGTAAGGTGCCCCTGGGGTGCAAGCAAAAGACAATTGAGGCAACAAAAATAAAGAAACCAATCGCAAGAGCTAGAAGAATCCACTGGAATGCAAATTGATAAACCTGGGTACCCCTCATTGTTAGGTGTACGA
The DNA here is from genome assembly GCA_032158295.1 of Pycnopodia helianthoides. Taxonomy (NCBI): domain Eukaryota; kingdom Metazoa; phylum Echinodermata; class Asteroidea; order Forcipulatida; family Asteriidae; genus Pycnopodia; species Pycnopodia helianthoides. The sequence continues at coordinate 6,160,755 of CM063251.1, forward strand.
AGGGTCACAGCAAGGGATATTCATGACAACAAAAACAAAAGGGAACCCATTACAAACAACTGAAAAAGTTACGGCAAATGCAAATCGGTTAACCCTTGCACCCCTTGCTGTGTATACCCAGGGCACAAGCAAGGTAATTTCGTGGCAAAAAAACAAAGGGAACCCATCGTAAAAGCAAGGGGCTAGGGTGCCATGAGTTTCGAAATCTATGCTGTTATGTCAGTCACAGATATATGATTTTTTTTCGGCTTGTTTTCCGTTGGTTTACATCCCGTGTCAATCTTATAGGAGCCCGACTACCACGTGGAATTACGATAAGTACAGGAGCCTCTGACAGGTTTCCGTACAAAGGTGAAATTTACCTTCACAGACAGCCAACCAAATGGAGATAGGCTACCAGACTGCGATTTGCATTTATATTGACTTTCCCGAGGGCAGATTCATTATGCACAAAAGCAGTTGAACACTAATTATAAAAACGACTTTACCGATAGCAGAGCCATCTGCTTGGTTGTATAATCTGTGAAGTTGTTCCATGGAAGGCCATTTAAATCTATTAGACCTCAACAAAAACTGGAACGCAACTTTCTCGTTCCTCTGGTTCTTCTTCCAGTTTAGATCCATAGAGAGGAGAATTGAAAAATACTTCAAAAGGTTGTGTGCTCTTCGCTGTTTCCTCGTTCTTTAAAATCATCGGAAACGGGTTTTTTTTTTAATAATGAATAACTTATGTCAACTGAAGCATGCAGATATATCGGCACTATGACATCATTATTCAAGAAGAATAAATTCGAATGTTTTCAATAAACATAACAGACAACCAATCTGCGAAAAATTGTATTTCAACAGGTGGTCACATTTTCATTAGTGGCAACAACCTCAAAATCGTTCGGGGATTTTACCCGATCATACACGAGCTTGTTTTGCTTGTTACCACAGAGAGAATGAATTGCGATTTGGGGGTCTTCAAATTGTATTTCCTCGGCCTGCGCAGTATATTGGACGACACATTTCTCTGGAGGATTGGAACTGGTTATTATTATCATTACTATAATATTTTCTGGTAACGAAACCAAGGATGCCTCATGAGTGAACTTAATTACGGCAGCTCACAAGGCTGGGGAGACCTGGGAAACGAGGGCTCTTGCTATGTGAACCAGAAACACTGTTGGGTTAACCCCTATATTAAGGGATGCGTGTTCTGGGTTCTGGTCGTGCACTACCAAGTTATTGTAAAGCATCTTGCTAAAGGACACACGTGCCATGGCCGGGACTCGAACCCACACTTTCGCTGATCAGAAACACCAGATGCTCTGATCTTAACCGCTTTGAATTTCGTAATCTTTGACTTTCAGAATGAAACTAATCGATTTGTTTGTCGATGAGTAGCCATCTTGTACAGCGTCAGGGAGGCCTGGTGGTATATTGCCTTGCTTCTTGCCACTGTGGGCTCTCGTTCGAAGCCCGCGTTGGGCCAGAGCCTTGCGTGTGGATTTGTGTGTTCAGTCCACATATGATTACGTTGGGTTGTTCCTCCAACGTCTCAAACTGAACACTTCTCCACAGTCTTCTTCAGCCGAAACATCAAGAAAGGGCGTAAGCAATTAATGCTCAGAATTGTGTTTCAAGAAAACTGAGCATGAAAGTTTGATAGTCTTTAAGCCATTCATAAGTAATTGTATGAAGGTTAAATTTTGATTGGGGGATGGGAAAACGTGTCGTTGTGGTAATTCTAGCAACAAAACTGTAACAGTATGCCATGTTTTTGTCAAGGGCCATTTTATTGGCTTACGGCCTTCTGTTACTGGAAAATAATCTGTGTGTGCCTGGAAAAGGGGCGTAGAGCCTTTGCATGTCTTCCGGGCACAACACGATGACATGTATCTTCCAGTTGCTTTTGATGGTCTCTTGGTTTCATTACCAGAAAGACTTAAATGCATGACTTCAGGGCATGAAACTCAACAGTTGTCGGAGTATGGTCCTCGCGTTTAAATCAAATTAAACGGGTAGAGGATCGTCCAGCCACCTTCCTTTATATAGGACAAGCCAAAGCACGGGACGCATTACGATCTAATTACTCAGCATACGTAACATGCAGCAAATCTGCATTTTGTAATCACACCTCGGCTCTTAGTTCAAGCGTTGGGTAACAATCAGCTCTCCCTTTTTATTTCACACACTAGCTGTGAGAACGCCTTGAGGGGTGACTTATACACAAACTACAAAGATTAATGAAGATCGAAACAGTTTTATGGAACGGTATGGTTACATAATATGGAGATTGCATTGTGTTTTGGTAATATTTGTCGCTCATGTTATCTATCGGATAGTCTTATGAAAGTTGTTCAACGAAACATGTTTGTTTTTACCTGAAATTGTAGAAAACTTACGGAGTACGTATTGCTTTGTTGTAGACAATGATGAATAATGTACTACAGTATAGGCTTATGCCATGACAATGACAAACGAATAAACTTGGTATGGACTGTGTAAGGCTCGCTTGCATTTAAACGTTTAAGTGCACGATTTTGTTTACGTCTCACGTTCACGCAATCTCCCGAAAATGATCGAATCCACGTGAACAGTCTGCTTTTTGTGTTTTCTTTGCTCCTGGCCTTTGTTGCTGCTGCTGCTGCTGCTGCTGCTGCTGATGCTGCTGCTGCTGCTGATGCTGCCGATGCTGCTGCTGATGCTGCTGCTGCTGCTGCTACTGCTGCCACTGTTGTTGTTTGTTTTAGTTTTTGTTGTTTTGTTACAGGAGGGAGTAAAACCGTGTACATTGTATACTCATGACTTTTTAACACCTATACAGCGGACCTCGTTTGGCAATTACTTGTAAATGACTGCCAAACTTTCCTCCTTTCTTCTCGTAAAGAGCTCCATTCAATTTAATGACTTAATACACCTGAGGGCCAATTAAACTTAAAAGTCTACACATTTCACTCGTTTTCTCACACAGCTTTCGTATCTGAAAGAAGCTGAGACGCTGATTGGTCTACAAGTTCGGTCCGTCATGTGTCTACCAATTAGAAACAGCGAAGATGACATCATCGGTGTGTGTCAGGTGACGAATAAAGTTTCCGGTTCAAGGTTCACGGAACACGATGAAAAGGTGAGCCCAATATTAATTTGTGAATAACATAAAGCATCGGGTAATAAAGGGCGTGTACTTACATATTTGTTGTGATAGAAAGCAAGGAACCCAATCCCCAAATGCTGTTTATCCTTGTGCATTTTTTTCTTTCTTTTTTTGGTCTCTTTTCTTTGAGTGGCAATACAATAGTCTGCTCCCTTTTTGGTGCAGTGCCAATTCCTTATGAATCCTTCGTTACGGTTCTATATATTACAAACAGGGAACAAGTCTGAGGTGTGACAAAGTGACAGCTATAGCATTGCTTCCTGGGGGCCGAAAGCCAGTCACTCGATGCATGTCATCGCAATGCTGTCAATCACAGCAGCCGCGGTGCCCAGATAAATGCGTTCACTCGGCGCACGTACGATCTGACAATTAATAACTTGAGACATTCACACTAAATTGTATCTTACAGCTTGTCTTGTCTTATCATGTTCAAATCACCGCCGCTCGGCCACAACCTTGCAGGCTCTCGAGCGTGCAAGCTCCCAGTATTACAGTTTGAGGTTTTAAAGAAGAGACTTGACATTCTTGGTGTCAGCGGCATATTTCACTCATGGCGGGGTTGAGTTCCAGATTGACATGGTTCTTGGATACAGAGAGTTACAGCAGCAGTCTTTGCTTAATTAAATTATGTTCAACATCAACTCATAAAAAAGGCTGCCACTAAAAATATCAGACCCTGAAATATAACATGATAGCCCATGATTGTGTATACGCGCCATCTTTTACTGCAATGCATCTTGGTAAACCGAATTCAGTTTTGTGTTTGTTTTTTTAATCAAGCTGCCAAGGTAGACGCCATGGTGTTGTTAACATATGCCAGGTTTTATGTGCTTCAAAATCAGCACGCCTAATGATTGCCGGTATTGCCTGGACTAGGATTTTACCCAAAATCCTTTGCGTGCCGATCAAGTGCATTTTTTGGACGTGCACGTTGGCTTTTCGAGGTCTGATTCTTTACCATGTAAGATCTGGCTGTGATGCGGCGTCTTTGCAACTAAATCCATTTGAGGCTGAAGAACATGTCAGTTATGATAAAGTATATTTCCACGTCATCGGTGTCCGTCCGTGGCCAAAGTTCTGTTTATAATTTATTTTACGAAAGGAGAATCCATAACAGATAGGTGTGGCGAAAAGTTTATTCTATGCCTGACTCCCAGTCCGGACGGCCTTGCTCGGCAGCTTTTAAGTTTAGGGTTTAACTGGGTCAAGTATACAGTAAAGTATAACACCTTGGTTAACCGGCTCTGATTGGGTTCATGTTGATTAACCTCTTAGGGTATAGCTGGCCATGCTGTCGCATTCAAATCCCGCCAGAATAAATTCAATGACATAGTCTGAAGGCTTTTTAGAAATGCCTGACACGACGCGTGGATTGTTGTCGTCTGCACTGCAGAGAAAACACGACTGGGACTGAACGTGGTTGCCAAACAAGCATCACGGGTCAAGTCTTGCCGGTCCAGTGCCCGAGATAATCAAGTTATACGAGTGCATGAGGTTGGAGCTGAACGCACGTGGTTTGGTTCTCAAAACGTTGACCAATGCAGGAAGGGGTACAGGCTGAGGCGGCATTGGGTGCTGTGCAAAGCAAGTGCGGGGGTGTTTGAGCTGTAAGGACGTTTGTTGGGAATGGGATCAACTGGGATGTGGTGAAGTTCTCCAAAGTTATCGACCAGTTTCGAATCTCCCATACTATTGGGTGTCATGGCCGAGCGGTGTAGAGCATCGGATTCAAGTTCCATTGGTATAGTCATCTGGGTGAACTACATGAACCTCCATAAATTCCCTGACAAAACTATTACTGCCATACGTTATTTCATAAATAAACCTGGGCACGTTCACTTGGTAAATATTTCCACTGGTCGGTTGGATGGCGTTTTCAAAACTTTGAGTCTAGTTTGCGAGTTAGGACTGTTGTAAGTTCTGCACTCTACCGCAGCCAAAGCCGTCAGTAGCACACCGCACTAATGACGTCGCTTTTGCTGAAAAATACCCAGCTTTCAGACAAGCATTCCAACAACTACACGGTCACCGCATCATCGACGTGCCAAACTGCACTATAGAGGTTTTACAGTCCGTGATGTTATCACGTGACTGTGTATTTGAGACGCCATATTGCCGGTCAATGACCAGAGGCAAGATCAGAGTTCATTGCCGTAACCATGACCGGCAAGATGGCTGCCGTTGCGGTAGTCGGGGCCAGTGACGTCAGCTGAAAACCTCTATAGTATAGACCCCTTGAAAACGCAGAACTACCTTTCCACCATTTTGGGTGTCAATTCTGTTAAAGATTGGTGCTGATTTAATCCGAAAACTCCGTGACCATTATCAGTATCAATCCTCCAGAGTAACAGTCCCTACTGCAATACTGTCATATTTGAGAAAATAGTATTTGAAGACCCCATACAGATCAGAACAAATCACCGCAATCGAAATAAATTCGATATGAATGTGTACAAAACCACGACAATACCAACTGCTTTAAGTTGATGTCACCAAAACGTGAATCGATTCTGAGGAAATGTCCACTTTTTTGTTGTAAAGTGTGTTTATTGAAAACATGCGGATGGCAAAAAATACTCGATCTTTAAAACCTTTAAGTGAGGGAGTAACCCCATGAATTACACACATGCGGGAAGGTTCCACTAGTTACTGGCACCCCAGTAAGCCAACAAGTTTGATTGGCAGGGGGAGGGGTGTTGGAAACCACATACCATCTATGAGTTAGAGAAAGTGCAATTACAAACCAAAAATTACGATGAAGTGTTTAATTTGAAAGAATTATAGTTTGCTATTCACTTCGTGGTTTGGAGTCATTAATGCCTGTCCTTGAAGAGTGACACTTTTGCCAGCACTGTCACTTTCTTGAACTAATTGAGAGTTTCTCTTTGTTTTTACAGCTGTTGGAAACGTATCTAACTTTCTGTGGAATAGGAATAAACAATGCCCAGCTCTTTGAGACCTACATGAAGGAGTATGACAGAAATAGGGTAAGCCTATTCTTCGTTTAATTTGTAAACAAACAGCACATTTTATAGATTTGCTGATTACTCAATATTTGCTCAGCAGAAAATGGTTACTGTCCAAATATTCATGTTAAGTATAGGTAACTTTGACTTATTTCCCACACACTTATTTCACATTGTTATTATTATTACTGTTTTGCACTTTTCCTTGATAAACAAGCATTTGTTTGCACAACACTTTCATGAACTTGGGACCATGACCCGATTATGTAGAGCTGTTTAAGCGAAAATACGGTTAATGTCAAATTTAAGCAGGAAGTCGAACATTGCCCATTTCGAAACCGCGGCTCCGACTTAGCATTCATCTGCCTGTTTGAAACCCAGTGACGAATGCGCATGTTTTCAATGAGAGTAACTGACCGAGCCTTGGCCTGAGTCGATGTCGATCCTGTGGTTTCCAATGGGGCCATAAAGAAGCCAACCAGTCACCACTGGTAACATTTTGCCTGGCACCTTATTCCTGCTGGAAAGGTCTATGCCATTTTCAACAGGTGTGCACGTTGTATACCGAAACTATAACCAAATCAAAGGACTGTTTTAACGTCAACCGAACTGGAATGAAGCTCTGGAAGTGCCATCCAACTTGTTGAGATTCTGAGATGGTTTACTGCATGCATGATGACGACATCCTGAATGTATGATGCTGTCTTCTCAAGATAACATATCTTGGATTGTCAACAATGTCACGATGTTGTTATCCCTTGATGAATTATCTCAGGCAATTGACATCCTACGTTCAGTGATAATTTATCTCGAGAAGTCGACACCTTATTTTAGGAGACGAATCATCTCAGGATATCGTCATCTTACGGCCCTTCCATCGCTCCGTAGAACTGTCATTGAAAATTGTGAACTGTTGAAAAGCTGGAATGGCATGTTTCGGCAAAGTTTTTAATTATATGACTTATTGTCTCATGTAAAAATAGGGAGACAACTCGCCCTTCCTAAAAAGGTGGGCCGAGTTCCATGTAGAACCTCTCAGAAGGCAATGTTCAGTTTTAATAAAGCAGCACTGATAAAATCTATTTTAGCTGATAACCTGGGGAGGTTTTCTTCTTTCTTTTTTGTCTGTGCAAGGGCTGAACATATAACTCATTGCCGAGCGTAATAATGTTTTCTGAGCAGGTCAAATAAATTGCTGACATGACTCACATTTCAACAGAAAGAAGAAGCAACTATAGATACCAGCCAGATTGACAAGGAATTAAGAAAAAGAACTGATCCCCCACTGTTCCAATCTTTTTCTTCTTCTTCTCTTTTTTTTTTTTTTTGGGGGGGGGGCAGGTAAACTTGCTAAGCTGCAGTTTTATACAATTGGGTCCCGAGACTCCCGAGTATCATGTTCCCTTAGTGACGAGTTCTAACAGAGTATCGTATTAACTATTCATAAACGACGAAGGCGCCAAGACGGGGTTTATGTGTATCTAATACTCGGATGAGTTCCAATAACAACCAAAAAACATCGACAGAGCACTCTCTCTAGCTACCCTTGCTTGTCTATCTCAACAATCGGCAACCTTATAAACCATCCTCCCGTCGGGAAAACAGACATACGTCTTTGACTTTAAGATGAAATATGTATACGCAGCTGTGAAAGTGATGTTTCAACTTTGACTGTGAAGCAAAACATATATATCCAAAAATGACGTGTTACAATTGTAGGTTGTTGTTTTGGGGTTGTTGTTTTTTGTTGTTGGTTTTTTTTTTTTTTTTTTGGGGGGGGGGGGTGCTTGTTGGGGTGTTTGTTTGTTGTTTGTTTGTTTGTTTTGGGATTTTTTTGGGGAGGGGGTTCTTTGGGGAGGTTTAAATACGTAGCAAATGCTATCGCGTAGAGGAATGTTTAATTGCAAAACGGTTTTTGACGAAAACAAATTGCAGGTTTTTGTATATTGTAAACATCAGGTGTGTGATTTCACAAGATTGTTCCTGATTTCAGGATTTTCTCAAAATCTCCTTGATCCTTCAAATTTTCTCGATAAAATGGAAAACATTCTCCAAAGGGAGAAAGAAATACTCCGCAATGTGTCCACACCTGTAGTTTTCTTTTTCTTACGATGCAGAGTCTGTAAACATTGGAATTAAAACATCTTGGAGGTCCTGGGTCGAGAATAAGAGGACCCATAACAGCAAGCCAGCATTATTTCTTTCATTGAACAATTTTAGGTGCTGTTTTTGTGTAATAATAATTATGTCGTATTGCCACTTTGAAAACTAATACAAGTGAAATTCTATTATCGTAACACACACCCTGGCATAATATGTCACCAAAAGCTTGTTTATTTAAAACCAGACACTCCTCAGAACATCGATTCTATAAAAAGCTGGCCAGTTATTTCCATTTTCTTCCCTCCCCAAGGAATTCTCCTCCTTTCCCTCGCACTTTCACCTCCTCCCGCTGCAACATCAACGGCTAGTGTTTCTCCCCCATCAGAATATTGTTGTACTTCAAGTATAGTTTGCCGCGGAAAGGCCACAGCGTTGCCGGACTCGGATAATGGGGAAAATTAGACACGAGTGAGAAAGATTCTTGAAGTACTTCCCCAATGACGGCGGTGCAATTTCATTCTTTAATACCTTTTGCCTCAAAACCTTTCGCGGGAGCCGCCATTGTTATGTTTTGAAACGTTTTGTATGCCCGAGTGAATTAACAGTTAAATAAAACTGTATTAACCCTCTGGGGCTGGAAAGGTAGCCATTAAGTGTATACAAAATTCAAGTGTTACCATTGTAATGGTTAAAATTCTGGTGCCGTGTATAAGTAGAGTTAAGTCTAACAGGATGCCATGCACAGTTGCTAATTTTAGTCAATGATTTCAACTCAAAGTAACTTCATGAAAACATCAACCTCTGTTGGAAATTGCTGTCAGGAAAGATCTCGCGGTGTATCTGTCTCGTTTCAAAATTAACATAAAACGAGATTGCAGAGCTGCCAACTCTCCCTGTTTTTGCAGAAAGTTCCCTGAAAATGAACCAATCTGTCCATGTTCTGATGAACAAATTTGAAAATTTCCCTGATTATGGAAACATTTTCCCTATTATGTTGAATGTAATTCCAAATTTCTCCCTGATTGTTGTACAGAGTCTCCCTGAATGCAAGATGTAAATGTTGGCAGCTCTGAGACTGGAGTGAAAATTAGACTGGTCTGTGACCAACATGGTCCAGTGGCAGCCCGTCGACGTCTGTCTTTCACTTGTGTTTAATTTTCATACATTTTATTTTCTATGACCGAACAAGTTAACTGTTTCTGCTTTACACAGATTCGGGCATACCACAATAATCAGAGTCCAACCATTCGGGGTTGAGTTACCAGAGGGTGTTACATTTTGTGAGAGCGAGGATAGATATCAGTAACCACTCAAGGGAGGATGTTTTAATGATTTTTTTCAAAGACCCTTCGGTGTAACAAACACTGAGACTTTGCATGGTGGTAGATCAATATGGGTTTCGTTCTGTGCCATGTAGTTAAATTCACCGTCCCTAGATGTGATTTATCGGGTGTTTTCCCCCTAAAGGAACCAGTTGTTCCGCAAACTAAATCCACATGATTAATGGTCGTGTATATATTTTACAGCATTGTGTATTCGGTGTTTCTCAAATACTTTATAAATGGTAAGAAATTCTTTATTAATGTCCAGTCAACTCGGTTGGGATTTGAACCCTAGACCTTCCATATTCTAGACTATGAGGGCGGTCGGGTTGGCGTTGTGGTTTCATTCCTCGCCTTCCGCATCTGTGACCCTGGTTCGAAACCCGCCGGTGGCACTATAGTGATAGGGCTTTCAGTCCCTACCTGATTGCATGGGTTTTTCCCATGGAATAATTCTCCGGGGTTTTCATCCCACATCTAAAACTGAAACTTCCTTTTTTGTATTCTGTCCATTTGGTTCTTGGCTAGTAAAGTGAGTACATTTGCATATCTGAAAATTATATGCTACACAACCAGAATTCATAAATAAATTTAAAAACATAAATACTAATCTTACTTCAGTTTGAATATTGTTTATGTAGAGCTCAATGTCTTGGTGGATTCCGTAGAAACATCTGTAACGAAGTGTCGCTGTACATTGTACAACCATTGGTGTACACTGCAGTGGGGTTCCATTGTGTTTTGTACGCCTGAGGGGGCAAATGACACCCAAGGCGAAGCCGGGAGTGTCATTTTGCCCCCTAGGTAGGGTGTACAAAACCCATGGATCCCATCACACAGCGTGAAACAACCATGGTAATATATTACATCAGGTGGGGAAAACAAGAAATATAAAGTGAAATAAATTATATTTCTTTCTTTATCTACTACCAGCGTAATTACAACCTCATGCCCGAGGCTATTTTTAATATTGTACAAGGCAGTACAGTGGAAATGACCAGCGGTGGGTGTGATAAAGGAAATGTACTCCATGGGGTACATCACACATGTTCCCCGAGCCATGTACATGTACATGCGTCTTTGGTTCTCGACCGTTCAAATTCAAAGTCTACAGGAGAAGCTCTACAAGTAGTTCACATGTTCTTATCTTCATGTACTTTATTCATGGTTGCGAAAAGCTAACAGAAGTGAACTTGTGTTCTCACCGTGCTGAATTGTGCTTACACTGAGAACACATCACTGGCATGGGGAAAAGTAAACACTTTCAGTCTTCTAGTTTTTAATCAACACTAACCCAACCTGTAACAGTTTCACCAAGTAGGAAACAACCGAATAACGGTTTACTGGAGGGGGTCAGGGTTTTTATGCAAATATTTGTAAAACCGATGCAATCACAAGTTGTAGTTGATCCATGATGATGACGACGTTGATGATTATAAGCTTTTGTTATTTGGAATATTTCACATGATTATTGATAATGGATAATGTGATGTTTATCAAAGGTAATATTTTGGACTAAAAACAACAATTCAAAAAGATTTCCGATCATAACCGATAATGAATCACAACTTTAAACTGAAGCCAGAACAGCAACATCTGAGGTAGCGTTCTTATTTTTTTCACTTTCGTTTGACGGGACAATCACATTGTTTTTCCGAAACTAAAGCTTGAAGCTTGAAATCATAGGGTAAACCCCCACTACGATTGTAACCTGATATTCTTCATGTAACCATCTCCACAACCCCCACATCACCTCATCTGATCTATGTTGCCTTCTCCTCAGAAACTTCTGGAGGTTGCACATGACCTGTTTGAGGAGCAGACGTCTCTGGATAATGTGGTGCAGAAGATTATGCAGAGGGCTCAATCGCTACTCAAGTGCGAGAGATGTTCAGTGATGCTGGTCAAAGATCCAACGGCCGAGGTAAGTGTCTTGAGGAAATTATCCACACTCGAAGAATCTTCTTTTTTTTTCACCCTTTTTAGTTTTGTCATTCAGAAAAAAGTGGTTTAAAATCCGAGATCCCGCATTAGGACTACATTTCACTTAGGTGTTCAAGCTTAAAACTCTGCCTTGCACTATAAAACAAATAAGTGCGTAGAGAAAATGAATTCGTAAAGTAATGAGATACGCCACATCGCAAGATAGCAGCAGACATACCAGGTAAATTTCAATTAATCACGTAACTCTGAACGTGCGCACATAGCGTTGAATTTTACCACAAGACCAGTCCCCCCCCCCCCTCCCCCTACACACACACACACACACAAGTGTGAAATGACCTCCAATCGTGGACCCTCCTTTGTTCAACTCTTTGTCCTGACAAACGTGGACCTCATTGTTTTCCTTTGTGATAGCAAACGTGGACCTATTGTCCCTTTTGTTGAAAGTCCACGGTTTGAATGTCACTACAAACTCACACACACACACAAACACACGTGTGTAAACACCTGCAATCGGGGACCTCCTATTGTCCCTCTTTTGTTTGTACTCTAACTTTTTGGCAACAGCTCTCATTGGTTTTGTACACGTTTCCCAACTGGGGACCTTTCCCCAAACGGGGACCCTATTGTCCTCTTTTGTTATAGGTCCCCGGTTTGAATGTGTATACCTACCCACACACACACAAGTGTGTAATGATCTCCAATCGTGGACCCTCCTTTGTTCAACTCTTTGTCCTGACAAACGTGGACCCCATTGTTTTCCTTTGTGATAGCAAACGTGGACCTATTGTCCCTTTTGTTGCAAGTCCTCGGTTTGAATGTCACTACAAACTCACACACACACAAACACATGTTTGTAGATCCCTTAAATCGAGGACTTCTCTTTGTTCTCCCATTGTTTGGACTTGTTTGGGGTTTTTTGCGACGTCCCCATTGGTTTTGTACACGAAAGCGAAGAGAGGACCTCCTGTCAAAACTCGGATCCATTTTGTTAAAGTACTCGGTTTCAACGAGTAGACACGCTCATGCAAAACAAAATTATCGCTCTCTTTTTCATTTCAAGTAGCACAATTTAGACAAAAAAGTTGACACCGAAGTTATGGATTTCGGGAAACCATTCTGGTCAAACAAATCAAGGATCTTATAATATTAGTATAGAATGTCCTTCTGGTTCAATGAAACGTTCTACCCCGTGACCATAATTAGTACATACAATTTCCATCATGTAGTGTTTCATTGAAATGAAAAAATATTATAATCAGCTATGACTTAATAACTCAACGTGTGATATTGAAGTATGACCCCTCCCCCGGACCATCAGCACATTTTTTTATCAGCACAAGGATGCTACACCGTTTGATACCTTTAAAAAAAATCTTTCCCAAAGGCTAAATCTCAAGTTCAAGGGAATATGACGTCATCGTTGTGCCATTTAGAATCCCGGATGTGACACACGTGTCCTATAATTGAGCAAGACACTAATTAATTTTCAATACCCAGGAGTAAATTACAGGCATTCCTGCAAGTGTAGATATTGTTTACTTGACTTGCGTGCAGGGGCCCCGCACCTCTCAAGGCCAAAGAACATGCGATTTGATACCCGCTTTAAAAACAGGCTTAAATGGACACGTTGCCTTGGATTAGGCAATATGGGCCATACAAAAAGCTTTTGAAAGTATTCGTTATGAATTGAATATGGTTGGAAATATATTTTTTTTAAAGTAGAATATAACGATCCACACAAATACGCCTCGAAATTGTGTGGTTTTTCTTATACTTCGTGATCTAACACGGTCCGCCATTATGTAGAACCACATTTTTTACTTGACAAAATGGCAGACCGTGTTAAACAATTAAAGGAAAACCACGCAATTTCCAGACATATGTGGATCGTTATATCATACTTTTAAAACATCTTTCCAACCATACTCATTTCATAACAAACGCTTTGCTTTTTATAGCCCAAATCGCCAAATCCAAGGCAACGTTTCCCTTTTACATGTCTGTTGTTATTTGTCTCTGTCTCTGAACAGTACACTTTTATCTCCCATTTTCTGAGAGCGGGTGGCATTTTTCCCCTTTTTTCATACATGATGAAACTTTCCAAATGCCGCTTCTAATTGTAAGCGAGAAGCGCGTCTAATACATCATATCAATTCATTACTCCCAAGCGCATTCGTCATCAAAATATATCTGTCCAATATGTCATCAGCCAGCGAGATGTATCCCCACCTCGGTCGACTGAGGTTTCTTATCTTTCGGTGATGGGGATCAATGCAAGGACACACACAAAGCTAATGTTTCAAAATCTTCGGGTCTTGAGGGTAATTCCTGGAGATTCGTCTCTGGGATCCGGTTTGAGATCGTGCAACTACACTGGTCTACAGTTAAGATGGTGATTTATATAGCCATGCGTGTTATACCAGGGACGCTGCCGGCGTATGGCGAAGGGTTGTCTGACGTATTGAATTCCATGCTTCACTATTATGTGTATATTCATTTTGTAACCGGTTTTTCAACATTTACAAAAACGCGCTTGTATCGCCCCAAACCTGCAAAACTGAAGCGGTGCTCATAAGAGACGGATTCGGATATTCGTTTTAAGGGTTTACCGAAGGGAGTTGACGGGGAGTACATCCTGCGGCAAAAACTGGAGTCAGCAAGGACAAACTTGAGAGCTCCCTACGTATGATTGTAGAAAAGCAGTTTGTGGCATTCAGATGTATAGGCCTATACGCATCGCTGTCCTCTTTTGTTTGTCCCTTCCGAGTCATATGTTAAGTTAACATTTCATTTCCTTCCATTCAAATCCATGTCGCCCAGACTGACTCCAGATCATCTTGGGAGTCAAAAAGTCCCTCAAGTCAACAACTCTTAGAAAGACATACACAGAATAATGCCGAAACGCCCAGGCAAACGATTCCCTGCGTAAACCAACTCACCTCCGACGGAAAAACACTCGACTTTCCGTGACGCACGTACATTGTTCCCGGGTTTTATCACAATCCATTATCGTACAGCACTAATTAAAGAACATACGATGACGCGCACGTAGCTCCAGACAAAATTAGTAAACCAAAACAACCGGCTATTTTTGTACGGCGGTGTTGGAACTTGATAGCAATCTTGTACGGTGCTTAATCATCACTTAACGAGGGGAACAAATCACTGGTGTGATTGGAGGTGACCTTTCGATGTGTTTAATGTATTACAGACCACTGGGTTGCTCGGGATTGATTGAGGTCGATTACTGGTATCGTTCTCTCACAAGAAATGAATCCTATTCTTAAAGGTGCGTTTTGAGTACTCGTTGAAACCCGTTTGGTTTTAACTCTCTTTGGTTTCCAAAGAGTAAAATTCCTTCCAGGAGATTTACGACCATCCTGTGAAGTGCCGTCATGCCATCGAGAACATGTACTTTTTTAGGCGCAGATTTTGTATAGTATATATCAAAATAACAACTGATTTGTGAGTGACAAATGTCCTTGTAATTTATTAGTTTTAGTGTTATATCTTTCTGGTAATGAACCAAGGGAAACTGAAAAACGACTAGCACTTTAACCTGAAGATACCGGAGTGAAGGAGATTTAAGAAATGACAGTTTTTGTATGAGAACGAACACCCATATAGTGTAAACTCACGCAATCAGGGCCCAATTTCATATAGCTGAAATTGGGCCCAGGTAAGGCCTGAAAACCCGATCAACGAGCAAGGCCGGGATTTGAACCGTGATGTAAGAGGTGACACACGGGAAAGAAACCACCGAGTCAAAGTGAGAACATTGTTCGTAAAAAAATAATAATAGGCTAATAATAATGAATTTGAATATTTATTATCGGTGTTACCAAGCCTTTGAAAGAACTTTAATTTAAATCAACCCATTTTTATAAAAGATCTACTTGGAAATTAGTTTTTAAGAGTTAGTTCTTCCCAATAGAATTATCTGCTTCGCTATTACTATTTAAACGATTCATTAATTAATTAAATGTTATCTCATTTAATTTCTCCGTTCCACACGAAATATTTATGCCAATGCCGGAAGTAGCTCTTAAGCTATTCTAGATCGGCAAAATACATCTGTATGCAAATTGATTGTGATTTGATTCCTCTGGACGGTGCAATGTTGAATACAAGTTGATATGGTGACAATGTTAGTTTGCTTGCTATTTATGTTATAACAAGATTAAAGTAGACAAGAATATGCAATCAAGTTCTCATTAATTTGTTATTTTTGAAAAAACAAAGCAGTAAAAATCTCGATTTTTTGTTTAAAGTATTATAAACAATCGAAGACCTAAACTGGAGCTATTCGCAGCATAAATCACAGCGCACCTTCAAAATGATTGGTTTAATTCCTCCTTTAAACATGGTACCTATACAAATATGTTAACTATCAAAATGCAAGACACAGTGCAGTTTGAATGTCAAGCAACAATAAATTGCTTTGCGTTGAATTTGCTGCTGACACAAGAAACACATCCACACATTTTGGTTGTTGCATATTGTTATAAATTATTGCACAAGCCTTTTAAACACACGTACTGTACACACGCAATCACTACATCTGCCTGTCTGTTTTTTCACTGTCGTAATGTATCAAGGATATTAGTCCCTAATTATTGATCACGAAGTCTGATAAGAAATAGGTGCAGATGTGACATGCGGGTATACGAAGCTTGCCTAGAGATTTATCGCCTGAGATATTTAAAATGTCATTATTGTGGCCATTAGTGTAGCCTGTTCGTGCGCGTTGGTGTAACCCAAGCACACCGTTCGTGACTGTTGATACCTTTTCTTCAAAAGATCTGTACACGCGCGGACTTTTAGATGCCTTTAGTACACGACTGTGTAAAATATCAGAAAGAAACCATTGTGAACTTGTGTGTTTCGTCTGTTGGCACGGTTTGTGATGGAATTGTGGTATTGTTGCTTGCGTCAGGGCTCTTTTTTTTCTTTCGGTGTAGACGATTAATATCGAGTGACAAAATCTGTTCAGATGGATTTGAAAATATGCATGGTGGAGATACGATCTAGTAAAGTTTGCGGTAACACCATGTGGATGACAAAACTCACCTATGAGTTTCTCTCTGAAAAGAACCGGTGGTGTTAAAGAACTCGACGTTTCGATCTTTAGTCTCTGATCGTCTTCAGGAGAAAGCTAGACTCTGATGCTTCAGGCTGTATAAGTCCTGACGCATAATCTTTGGAGCGCAAAGGCCGAAAAGCTGGAACAAGATCCCGTGGTGAGAAGATTAGCTCAATGGTGAGCAAAGGCGGGAAAGCTGGCACTGGATGCTATAGTGGAGGTGTTAAAGAAGTGTGGACCTGAGAACAAAAGAGGTTTACACAATGTAGGAACTTGAAACACAGTGTTTTTACAGTGTTGAAAAATAGGATTTTTCTTAAGTGCACAGAAAACAGGAATGTCCACAGAGTGTATGCAGCACAGAGCTGTGTGTGGGGAAGTGTGTGCTCACTAAACTGTGTCAGAGTCCGGCTTTCTCCTGAAGTCGATCAGAGGCTGAGCATACTGATCGAGCTGTTTCTTTTCAGAACCACTAAAGTACTACGACTCCTCACAAGAGAGATTGTTCATGTACATGGCGTTCACAGCAAACTTTACCCAAAAATATAGTCAATTGTTTTTGATTCATCATGTTTGCATCGGTCAAACTCGATCATGCAATTTCTTACACCGTTGACCTTTCAATCCAAGGCATCTTCAGCAAAGGGGGAGGGGGTAGAGATCGGACTTTGTCACAATTAAAAGTCCACGCATGCAGGTTTATCAAATAGACACTGTACATAATGAGCGCTACATTAGCAGGGTGTGTAGCCCCAAGACTGTCCTGCGACCTATAGGTCTTATGTGAGGACACCAATCACCACTAGCAATGTGTGTGCCATTCTCTCCCCCCACTTCATCCGTATTTGTTCTGTGTCACTACCAATGATAAAGACACGTACGGCTAACCAAGAATGCGCTCTCATTGCCAAGTACTCCCCACCTTCTTGATCATCGGTAAACACTCTTTCCTCCTTGCCCTTGCTCCGTAAACACGGACGGGAAATATTCCTGCTATCCCCGTACCATACGCCTCGATGTGCGGTCCACACGTATCGATCTCGTTGCTGACGTACATTTTCCTTTCTTCATTGTAAAAATATGTAGGCCCATCTTGGGGAAAATCATAACCCAAAGTGTAGGCCAAAACCTATAATAAGCAGTTGGTTATAACTGCTGTTTTTAAGCGATGGCGGGCATAATGCACAGACTGTTCAATGCCAAAAAAAATCCCCGAAAATTACTGGAGGACAACAACAATCGAGACCGAAATGCCTCATTGCGTTGTGCCCCAAAATGTCGAATCTTTAAATACCGAAATGTAAAATAAAAGAATTAGTATACCGGTTTTGGTGGGGAAAACAATTAGTTTCAGTATCAAACTAGAAGCTCACTGATCATCGAGTTCACACAAGTACCAATCCTCTGGGAAATATTCCCGTCTGAAATAGTGTCAAAGTCAAGATTAGCGTTTGACAAAAAGCATCGATGGCTTATTGCGATTACACTTGAAGTGATACGAGGGGGAGGTATAGGAGGAACGGTCCTCTACAGTCAGGGGCCTGACCAATTTCTGGGTCAGTGTGCCACGGAATGTATGACCCTTTTCGAATTCACGGCTTCGGCTCCAAAATCGGCTCAGGCTAGCTAGGCTCCCTCAATTATTTTAACTTACGCATGCTTTGCGGTCAGGGTTTCAGACAACAAAACTGGGCCTGAAGCCCAATCCGGAGCCGAAGCCGTGGATTCGAAAAGGGCCTATATCAAACTGGTCTAGAAATTGTCAAACTGAGGCCGTGTCCGAATTGGCGGCTACAGCTACGGCTGGGGCTAGATTTCCGCGTCATCATGCGTTGAAGTATAGGACGTCCTTAGCAACACCCACAGCAACAGTCGTAGCCCTAGCCGTAGCCGTCATTTCGGATACGGCCTGACACAAAATCCCAGCCCAAATTCCATTTGTAACCACTGCCGTGTCAGCCTGACCCAGAATAGGTTCATGCCCCCCTGTTAACCTGGTTCCGGTTCATTTCTGACCTAGGAGTTTTTAGAGTGGTATCAAAAGCGGTCGAGCATTCACAATCTACCCAATGTGACGTCTCAAATGTATACTATATATCCAGTAACTAATATAATTCCTCAAAAGATATGAAAATAGCACAGCTACAGGCACAGTCAATTATTATACAACTACTTGCAAAAGCTTAATATTTCTCTTAATACAATGGTTATGAAACAAGAAAATTGAATTTTCATGGAATTTCCCAAAGCAAATTGTTCCCCCTTTAAAGCACATCATGTTGTTGTTATTGAACCCTGTACATATTTCTGACACTGGAAAACGCTGTAAACATTATTTTTAAGAATGTCAACACCCAATATCAAGTAGTTAGTCACTGGCATTATTCTGTAGAATCTTCCCAACCCATTAATAGCCGAAACTAAATGTGTCACAAGGTGACCATGTCGTTCCATCCGGGAAACAAAAATCCAGGCTCACTGTTTGGGGGTTATATTTTTTTTCTTCTTCGCATCAAGTATAATTACATAAAGGTTCCCAGGGTAAGATTCTTGTTGTTCGGAAAGCAGTAACCTTCATTCAAAACAGCCGACCACGAGCCCCAATTGGGTTGTACAGGCGCACCTTATTTTAATGACAAATTGATGCAGCTTTCTCCTGCATATGAGATAGTTGAGCACGGACATCCTTTTACATACACGCCCACACCAAATGCATTCTCTAACTATAGCATCATAGCAGTTTATAAATACAAAAACAAACTGGGGGTTCAGTATGACTGACGGCAGACAGGACTGCACAGAATTGAACACTTGAAAAATCCTTTGAATGCAGTAAGTAATTACTAATAACTCACTCTACGTAACATGAATATTGGCCTATGGATATGGATGTTCAAGCTGATTTTTTTTTCTTCGTGGCAGGTTGCGTCTGGATGAAATTTGATACAGTGTGGGTGAAGATTCCTTCCAGAACTCACGGCGTGTTTTTGTCTCTCCTTTTTTTTTTTTTTTTTTTTTTTTGCTTTTCCTTTTTGTGGCGAGCCCAACCTCCCTTGTCCGTAAAGGTATTCACTATGCTTTACCTTTACATGAGGAAAGAAAAAGGTAACCAACTTGCCGTTGAAATTTCAAGAAATTGAAGAAAAGAAGCATTTCCCTTCAGTCTTTTTAAACAAAATGAGGAGCATAGCCGAATAACTTCAGAATGTACACCCTGAATGCGTGACTTGAACAACGTACTGTGGGATCCAGAAGGCACAGACTCGTTCAAGACCTTTAACTCCCCTATAATGCTCCCTTGTTTCCTGTATCAAGCTTGATTTCAATCTAGGTTACATTTTGTACAACGCCTTCGGACATTTCAACCCCTGGCTCATGCACCGTTGTCTAATGATCACATTTACTTTACTCTCATCTCTATCATTTTATTTACATAAAGTAATATGTGATATAGAGGTTTTTCAGCTGACGTCACTGGCCCCGACTACCGCAACGGCAGCCATCTTGCCGGTCATGGTTACGGTAATGAACTGTGATCTTGGCTCTGGTCATTGACCGGCAATATGGCGTCTCAAACACACAGTCACGTGATAACATCACGTGACAATGCAGGTAGAGTTTGGAAAATGATCAAACTCAACACATACAAAACAATGCTTTCTTAAACGAACAGCCTGGCCAGCTAGAAGAAATATTGCATATATTTACTTTCATGTTTTCATTTCAAAGCATGTTCACCGACCCCGCCCCCCTCCCGAATGTGTCAACATTTTGAACGTTTTGTAGGCGGCTAATAAATATTTTCTTGAGTTGACGTCTATGTCACGATTTTCACACAACATTTCCGGCTATCCATATTTTATGCCAAACAAATTTCGAGTCTTTTTTATTACAACAATCAATCTTGTTAAAGTATCATTAGCTGACGAAGCAAGAATAAATGACAGATACCTCACAACCAGGGGTCTGTTTTATAAAGCTGTTCAAAACAGAAAGCATTGCTTTATAAACTGATTTATTTTCTAAGCAAAAGTTAGCAGGGTACTGAGCAGCTTTTTGAAATTTTGCCCGGGGATCGGAACGTACACCCAGCTCTCATTTTACTTGATATCTCCAGGATCCCCATACTTTTGGTGAAGTGATATGGTTTTTCGGGCATGTTGCTTTTTATGAAGATGTCGCCATGTTGGCTGGCTCCGTTGTATATCAGTTCGTACAATCTTAAGCTATGGATCCACCTTTTTTGTCCTCATTATCATAGGCAGCTGCACTACAGTTAGAAACCTTATAAAATACAATGCACTCCCGGGTAGCATGTTTTAAAAATCGAATGTTATTATGGTGGTGTTTGTGTTCGCTTTCAAAATCAAAATGAAGACAAGATCCAGGTCACGAACTGAAACATTATGAGTGTTTATAATTTGTGTATAATTATGCGTCTTTTAAAGGAAACCCCCATGTTTTGTTTATACTGGAAATCCCTAAAATCGCTTGTGTCGGCACCAATCCGGATCCGGAACTTGGAGGTCTAGACCCATTTCCGGATCAGTGTGACCCGTTTTGTGAACTAAAGGTCTAACCAATCCGGAGGCACGGTACAGTACTTTAGGTTTATTGTCATTTTGACTCGCGGATTCCGAGCCAGGATAACCCATGAGTGGGTGGGACTGGCCTCATTAGACTCAGGTTACGGGTTTAATTCCGACCCCGTGGGTTCCTGTCTGTGACCTTTTCTTGGAATCCTCCCTGTCCGCCATGACAGTGCGTTAACCTGATGCAGCGGCCAATAGCATTTGACACCTAATCAATAAATGTCATCTTTTCCAATAGTCAAGCCTCCTTTGCCATCCAACGTAGATGCAGCTTCACACCTCCCTCACTGATAGGTACTTTATAGCCCGACCACATGAATTATGTACTCTGCAACTTCAAAATTATGTACAGTTGTCTTGACGTGCAATAACAAATCGACTGACAGGCTGTCCAAATGATTTAGAGAAAGCTCTGTTTTCTGTGAAAATAATATGCAAGACGTGAGAGCGAATGCATTATGGCTGTAATCACTTTATTCTTATATTATATCGCTGGCAAATTGAGTGAAGCTCTGTGTGGGCTTTTATGACATAGTGTTTGTTGTGATAGTATTTCAATGTATGTATATGCATGTTTTTATCCCCTATACGCTGATGCTGCTCCAAGATACCCCCATCGCTTGCTTATTTGTCTTGCTCTTTTTATTCAATTAATATGACGGGTATTGATGTATCAATCGGACGAACATTTGCTCCCGATAAACACACCATGCATCTAACCTTTAAATTTGATCATCAAATGAGGGGGTTACTTTAAGTTCATATTTTCATACTTTGATTTGTCAACTCGAACATTTAAAACGAAAATGGGCGTTAGGGGACATCGCAGAACAGTCCTTCAGACGACGGGAAATCATATCCTGGACAAATGGTGTAGGTTTTAACAAAATATGAATCTTCTGGAAGTTGTTTCGATCATGTATCGTACCTTTAAGATGCAATGCATAAAATAAATATATAATCTAAGCAGGATGACTGATACATCATGATAATGTTTCAGCAATTTTACACAGCTTGAATGATGAAAACGATATTACACCGCCAGATTTATTTCTCACTGTGGATGGCCGTTATACTCATATGCATAATTTAAAGGAGTACTCTTCTCTCTACAAAATATTTTTTGTAAACCGGGTCAGAATTGAACCGGGTCCCAGGGTACCAGACCCATATCTGGGTCATGCTGACCCGGAAACTGTTTTTTTTTTTTAATGTGATTTTAGCTCGGATTCCACATCAGGTTGACGCAACTGGGAAAAAAGGGCTGATATGTTTAAGGGAAAGCACTGTTAAATGGTTTCGTATTTTGATTTTTTTGAAAATGTAACGATGCATATTTAAATTGCCCGGGCAGCATTTGTGAGTTCATTATGATACACAGACTTGCTTGGTCACAGCTGAATTCCACAGACAAAACACAGTGTTGCTGTATGTCACGTGCAAGCTTTTGCATAGTAATACAATCAGTGATTCAATAAACCCTACACGATTTCTAACGTGCTCATTTTCGGTACGCTTATGGAGACCAAGGACCAAACGAAAATGGGAAAACAAAAGGTCTCCATAGGGAAATTCTAAAGACTGGGGTGCTCGACAAGGAAGTTTGTGCACAAAGTCTATGGAAAACGTTAAGTGCACGGATAAAGGAAAGAACAAAAGAATGCTCCACAGGGATGCTTTTTTGAAAATGGGTGAGTGTCTGGAAGCAAGTGTTCCAGATTTATCCTATTTGGAAGTTGTTGTGTTCTAAAAGAAACATGTTTAAGATATGAGAAAGTCAAAATCGAGCACACATTTTCATTCAGCAAGATATAATGTCCCAGAAAATAGCCCAATTTACAATGTAAGAGTCTGTGAAAAGAGACAGCATTTCGAACGAAACTGTTTCTCAAGATTGGTCCTAGCTCTATGGTACCACTATAGTATAGACCATGTAACCTATGTTTACAAAGAAAGTGCAGCTGGTACAGTCCAGGGTTTTCCTGGCAGGCAAGATACTAAACCGGTCTGATGGAAAGTTTTTCATTGTGTGTCAAAATTTCCACATAAATTTAAGAGTTCTGAAAATAACAGCTCAACAAGTTTCCCGATGTGTCCCATTTGTTGATATCAAATGTTCATAAAAGTCAGACAGTGCAATCTCGATATTAAAGATATAAGAGTTAATGTCTTAATTTCAAATTTTCTTAATTTCAAATATTTGGGTGGAAAAGTACCTCTTTCTCTAAAACTACTTTCCCTCTAAGGGGGTCGTTTCTAACAATGTTTTATCATATCAAAAGCTCTCCAGTGATCTGATATACCTCTATGTTTATACCAAGTAAGTTTGTAAGGTTATTAACTTGTGGAGTAATTGCCAAAAGTACACACTGTCTTAAAGAAATATTTACTCGATCGTTTTGTTTGTTTGAGCTGACATAACCCCTTCCATCAAACAAAAGTACTGTCTGTGTTTCTTGGTATGATTCATTCAGGCCTGAAATTAACATTCTTAGGGCACGGGGAATGAGACGACAGACATCAAAGTGTAACATGGACAAGATCGCTTGTTGAAAAACCTGCGTCAAATCTGATGAAATTGAAGCACCTTCTTGAGTGCCATGTCAAACAGTAAAGGCCACTCTTTATTCACCCCCCCCCCCCCACACACACACACACACACTCTCCTCTCTCTCTCATTAAATTAATGTAACACAACCAAAGCTGACACCTTCAAGGTGTACTTTAAAGTTACATGTTTAACTGCAGGGAACAACACAAATTGTTGAACCGCAATAGGTGATTAGTTATGGTTAAATGGTTATATGGTTTGGTTATATGGTTATGGTTATATATTTATGGTTGTATGATTATAATTTATATATTAAAGGTTCTGGTTGTATGTTATGGTTATATGTTATGGTTGTATGGCTGGTTATATTTTGTGGTTGTATGTTTATGGATGAATGTTGCTTTGGAATGTGAGACGGTTATCATTATTTTTCTGAGTACCCCTACGAACAAATTACAAAACATCTCGATTCTCATATATGTTTGTTATATAAATGGGGGGGTATGATGACTTAAAACTGTGAATCAGACTCTTCCGCACATGCCCCTTATCTAAGAGTATACATGCAAACACATCCCCAGGTCAAACAGAGCCTCGATGTCTGTCCATGTTCCATCATTCAATCAAATCTCTTCATTACCCAAATGTTTCCCCAACAAACAACACATCGGGTGTGGGGACGATGACGAACACGCTCGCACACAACCTTGGCCCCCGCGTTGAGACTCTTCCCGTCCCGGTTTACCTATCTCCATGCTCGCTCCCCTTCAGCGATACCGATATAATCAGACGGCAAATAACAACTCGTGTCTTCACTTGTTTCCCCTTATTAGTTGGTGAGATACATGTATGTGTGGTTATCACTCGTTGAACGTGTGTGCGGGTGTCACTTAACTGGTACCCGACGCACTCTGATAAGGCGAATGCTAAATTGATCATGTCAGCATTGGATTGCCAATTATGATGCTTTTGATAACAACTTTTTTTGGAAGGTTTTTTCAAGGCCATATTTTTCTACAAAAACATCACCTCAATACATGCATTAGATGTCGATGCCTAATAGAAATGCATCTGCCTTCTGGACAAAACTAACAGGAAGGATATGCCTGTACGGACCCTCCAGGAAAATGACGGTCTCAGACCAATGTTATTTATTATGCATAAATATAAATATGAACATTTTTTTGTTTTTACTTTGACCGAGCTGATCGTAGCAGCAGTGGTACATGTAGCAGTGTATGAGTTATGCAGACATGGGGCAATTCCCAAACCTCGGCTTGGGCTCTGGCTTGGGCTACGGCTCCAATTTTGGAGCGGTGTAATACATTTCGTATGGTGTTCCCAACATCAAACGGAGACTGGAGACGGAGACGGAGCCTAAGCCGAGGTTATGGAAATGCCCTGAGTGATCTTGCCTATAGCCCAAGCCAAATCATGGAATCCATCTTTGCAAAGGTGGCTATTCTTTTTTCATTCTGAGGCACTTCCAACGGCCTTCTTTAACATTGTTCCTGTGCAGTATTGTTTCAATTAACTCAAATATTTGAAAGAATTAGGCCGTGTCCGAGCTGGCGTCTACGGCTACGGATACGGCTACGACTGTTGATAAAGGTGTTGCTAAGGATGCCTTAAACTTCAAAGCATGATGAGAAGGCGATCCAGCCGTAGCCATAGCTCTAGCCGCCAATGATCGGACACTGCCTTAGGCTTATACAAAACCGTCTCAGTCTGGTCCCTTTTGACTATATGATATTATTGAACCCTTTCTCCCTCCAGACCATCACATTCTCCAAGGTCTTCGATCTTCCTTCGTCTCTCCACAATGGGCACAGCACCAACACCATGTGCTGCACCGGTGTCAAGAAGTTGTCCAATGGCATCATAGAGCATGTTGCCTCGACGGGGGACACATTGAACATCTACGACGCTCAGAATGACCCTCGCTTTGATAAGGAGCTGGACAAGGCAACTGGTTTCCACACACGCTCGATCTTGTGCATGCCAATCAGGGACAACAAATATCAAATCATAGGTAAGCAGAACAAGTTTTCGATCACAAAATTAATCGTCTCCCAAGTTTAACTTATCGAACACGAGCAGAGTGTACACTCTAGGAATTCCCGGTCAGAATTGATCTGGATCCAGCTCACCATTTCTGGGTCAGTATGACTCGGAATGTGTGTCAAAATGACCCAGAAATGGGTACATTTAACGTAGAACACAGGTCAGAATCCTAATTTTGTTTCCGGGTCTACCTGGTCTAGAAATGGGTCAGGGCCCCTTGGATCTGGAATCCAGGTCAATTCTGACCTGCAAGTTTGTCACGATGGTTTTTCTTTACACTACTGCCACTTCCTGGAGAGTTTACTTTCAAAGTGGCTGTTACCTGCAGAATATAATTATTAACTGACAATCGCTGCGATTAGCGATTTCTTTGAATATATTCATTATAACAGCTCTTTGCTGGAAATTTTGCTGGCAGTATCAAATGCTTTTAACATTGTTAAACATAAGACAAAATATAAGTATTTCAGAATTACATAAAAAGTATTTTCCGGACTTTCTGAAATGTTTGGGTGGTGTGGCTGACCCACCGAAATAAATCGGATACAATAGTATTAAAGCAGCGTACCAGAGTACATTTGAAACGGCCATTGTACCGATGACGTCACAGTTTGAATGGGAACCATTGTGCCTCTGCACAACTGCCGGAAATGCAGTAACTGCAGTAAACGAACTATGACGTCATTCGGGCAGGGTCTAACTTTTATTGTGACATACAAACAAGGTGCAAGTTGTTTCCCCCTTGGGGAAGGGAAAGACAAATGAATAAGTTTTAGTGGAACTGAGCTCAGCAAACGTTGCTAGGAATGACTTCGCTGAATTACGTGTAACCCCAACTGCCGTGAGTGACTTACTAGGGGATTCTTCCCCACTCTACTAAACCCTAACACCATAATGGTAACTCAACACCTAAACTGTTGGAGACTGATTATGGTGGTATGCTTTATCCCATGTAAAGCATTAATCAGTTTACTTGGATCATAGAGCAAGGATCTGATGCGGTCCTCAGAGTCGAACAGAATAACAACTGTGATTTTGAGGGTGCAAAAGAAGTTCCATACTAGACTTTTGTAATTGAACGCCAAAGTATTTTGTTCCTTATTCACACCATTTTTCCAGAAAGTAACATTACATTCTGACAAACGGGTTTTTTCTAGGACACGATTTTATTTGGGATGAAGGTGGCGTGTCGTGACCGAGCGGTTAAGAGCATTCAGCAGAGTGTGGGTTCGAGTCCTGACCGTGGCACTTGTGTCCTTGAACTAGATACTTTACCATAATTGCTTTGTCGTTCGGATGGGAAATTAAGCTGTAGTTCCCGTGTCCTATGATTGGTAGCGCGCGTAAAAGAACCCAGAACACTTATCGTGGAAGAGTAGGGGCTAACCTGGGTGTTTCTGAATCACATAGCAAGCACCCTCGTTTACAAGTTTCCTTAGGCTTGCGAGCTGCAGTGATTGTTAATATTACTATTAACAGCAATTAGTATCCAGCGGTTACAAAGCGCTTACAACAAAAACAAATGAAAAACAATAAGGAAACATAATCAACAAACAAGTGAGTTTAAAGATGCTGGAAGTCACATTGGCCAATGAACAAGGTACTGAGTTTCATAGAGTGTAGGAGCATTACAAAACAGTGAACGGTATCCAGCCTTCTTATTTGTCTTTGGAAAATCCACGGTAGTCCTGCATGATGAGCGAAGTGTAGGCAGAATAATGGTAGATATGGAGTTAAACTCGGTGAAGTATTGCGGAGCCTCGTTGTGAAGAGAGACTTAAAAACAAGTGTCAGGATTTTAATCTGTATATCCTTTGAGGGATTCTGAGCCAGTGAAGGTCAGCGATAAGGGAGAAGTTGGTCTGGGCTTGGGTGACATGTGGATTAGTCCTGCAGCCTTATTTTGATGGGATTGTATGCGATCCGGGTTCTTCTTTGTGACGACATTGAGTAAAGAGTTTCGGTAGTCCAAGCGAGATGATGATCAAAGCCATGAGTGCTGCATGACACATGTCTTTGTCAATATAGCGTCTATTTCTGCTCAAATTCCGGTAATTCACTGTGGTAATTCACAGATTTACACATATTTGTCACTTGATCACATCCATAGTCATGAATTTATCAAATATCACACCAAGATATCTTACGGATGACGTTGTATTGAAAGAAGTGCTATGATCAATGACAAGTCTAGTATCATTAGGTAGTCGATGATGATGTGGAGAAGCAATTAACAAGAAATCAGTTTATCTTGATTGAGTATTTGCAAGCATCCGTTGTTGAATATCGCCACTAATGCAGTTTTTCAACTCGGGCAGAGTGCAGGCAGCATCACCAGGAATAATTGGATTTAAGGGAAGAAATATTCGAATGTCATACATGTGGAACCGAACTCCATGCTTCCTTAGGATGTCATCGATAGGACGCACATGCATTGTAAAGGAAAGTGGTCCGATTACAGATCCTTGGGGCACGCCAAACTGCAATTCGATTTCAGCAGAATTAACACCATCAATAGTTCGCGTATAAGGCATCCTCAGGTTGATTACCAGTAGTAATAATAACAAAAGGATTACAAAAACTTCCTTCTTATAGGAATTTACGAGTGCCTGTTGGATTTTGTTTTGTATCCAGGAGTTAGTATAAGTTGCTTTAGATTCATACATCTGTTAATGGGGAAAATAGAATTATAACAAGGGAATTATAACAATGGCAAATATCGGGGGAAATCGTTTATTTCAATGTGGAAGCGCACACTCTAAGACGGTCATCCATAAAAGTATTTCCATCTGAAATACTGTCAAAGTCCTGCACAACAGTTGCAAGACAGAAAATAGAAATGTTTGCAAATTTGTATATTCATGGCATGATGAAGACGGTCATGGTAAAAACTTAGCAAAGTTCTGCCTGAAGTGCTGTAGTTTTTGTTTCAAGAAATGAGTACAACAATTAGTTTTGATCTCGTGAGACCGAAACTTGATGTTTGAAAACAGTGACAAAATTTTTTTCCTCGTGACTCCTATGACCGAGTGGGCTTAGTAAATGTGGGGACACATGAAGTGCGGATTCTGGTCTTTGCCCATTTTTATTGTTGTCCATGGGCTTTAAATAACATTTGAATCCCAATGCAAAATCAACGTTGCTTGTTTTGGTAGCCGCAATTCAATTAAACCTGACATGAACGTGGACAATATCCCAACCGAAATTGAGTGTTCACCGGTTGGTTTGTACTGTGTGTTTATTGAAGACAAGAGGACTAGGTTGAGTTTACTTTTTCCCAAAAAACACAATAATGTAATGTAAACGTTTCCTAAAGGTATATTGCACAGGATTGGTATAGGGAACAAAATAGTCGCAGACAGTGTTCATGTTTTGTGTGAACAACCGTATACATGAAATATCAATTATGTGAATTCGTTGTGTGATTCAGATTTCTCAAATATGCCTTTTCAGAGGATAACATTGCACATAAAAAATGGGTCTAGTATGAACTCCATAATCAGTAAGAATTTTGACTCAAACTAAACATTGATGTTTTTATCCTTAAATACAGAGAACAAAATACAGAGTATCTTTAGCGAACTGACGTGTAGTCTTACCTTTAATCTAACAACCACTGCTATTGGTGCTTCTTAGGTGCTTATCCATTTAGAAAAAGAAGCTCACAGTCCAAGTGGGTCAGGCATACTAAAGAACATGTTTTCAAAAATCATCCAAGCTTTCCTCTTTCAGCCTTCAGTATCCATCCATGGCAACGGCAAAGATATCAAACTAGGGCACCGGAACTGTCTCCGTGTAGTGTGTAATTTTAAAAAAGGGGAAACGGAAAACAAGCAGGTGCTAACTTAATAAGTTGTTTTGTGCATGGCACAAACAAATAGAGTACATGTATCATTCAACCATGAGCAATGAACTTGATGTGATCTCCAAATCGATATGAACCTGCTGTGTAGCCGTGTCTTTTTCTTTTAGGTTGAACAATGTAATCCAAACCGAGGCTGGGGGACAAAATTGTCTGGTACCCTTTTTCGTATGTATACTTTGGCGAAAGGGGAATATTTGGGAGGGTTCGGGAAAGGGTTATTGTGGATGTTTTCAGCTTTCAGCTGTGGATGTGCTAGCTGCCAGAAGAGTCGCTTCTGGCTTTAAATATTATTCGGTTTTAATCCATTCTTATTTTGTTTCAGAGATTGGAAATTTCAGATTGTTATCATAGTTCAGACCATGTTTATGTATGCTCGGTGGGAAACGAATATGTTATTTTCCTCAAACGTGAATTACTCTTACACTTTGATCTATTTCTCTAATGCTGCGGATATTGTTCCGGAAAGCTCCTTGAAATCTACAACTCTAGGGGTTACCAAAAAGTTGACTGCCATCATTTTAAAAAATAGCTGCTTAAGTTGGGATCCTAGTTCCAGACCTTTTGTCCGCAATGAACCTCATCTGTCTTTGTTAACAAATGATTTGTACTATAAAAACACAAAAGCTTACATGGTTTAGAGTTGGTTTCGATATTCTAAATAACTGGATACAATTTTCGGTATTTGGAAAAAAGGGTGTTTAAATTGCTCTTGCTCAATGCGTACAGACCCCTTGCACTTGCCGCCATTGTTGATGAAACGTGCACCCGTGAAAGGCTATATCATTGGCTGAGAGCTGTGTGCAGCGCGTACACGCGTGTACGTTTCCATTGGTTTTCATCAAAGATGGTGGTCAATAATGTGCAATCCATCTATACAAAACAAGTAAAAATTCTTGCTGTTTTGTCGAACAACATTATAGCGTTATTTCCCAAGACACTTCCCCCTAAAATTTCATTTTACAATTGATGGCTGAATTATTGAAAAGAGTGTATACCAATCATTCCTTCAAGTGAAATTTTAGAGGTCCATGGTTTTTAGATTAAAATAAACAAATCGTGTGTATGTACCTATCTTGCCATATTAAGGATGATTGGAGTCGATTGAGTAGTCACTTGATTGAGCTCTGTCTGCCTCCTACAAGCTAATAATACCATCACGAATACGAATAAATAAGTACTCGTGTTGTTTGTGGTAAATACTTACTTAATTCATCTTGATCAGGCCCCTTTGGCTAGACGTGCCTTCCTTCCTTCATTACCCGATAACAGTCAATATGTATTCTCCAAGCCGACCGTGAGTCTTCGGTACACACAAGGACTGACATTTCATTTTAATAAATTCGAGTTCTTGTGGATGGAGAGGGGGACAGCCCTGGACGTTCAAGAAATTTATTTTCACTCTATTTGAGAGTACACTATTGCAGTGGGTGATATGCTATAACCAATGGTTCTCAGACTAACTATTCAGCTATGTTGTGGCATATAGATGCATTAAGAACAAAACATAGCTGCGTTTTTTTGTATTATACATAAAGCATATATGCAAATTGCAAGTCTCGCGCTTATCGAAAACGACAAAACCACTCGAATTTTTTCTGTGAAACTAAATCGTCTTTTTAAAGTGTATTCATTCAAAGTTCTTGAAAATAAAAATACCTATAGCAATTTGTTATAGATGCTATTTTAATGTTCATATAATACAAATAATTTGGTTACATTCACTTTGAAATGAAATTATAACTTGGGACGAGGATGCTTAATTTGTATTTGCCAATTACGCCTGAATTTGAGATAACATGAGCGTCAGTTGGGGGAAAATATTAAATTTTGTACAGATTTTCTCAGGTTTTCTTTGTCGATTTGTTAAATTTGTTTTACTTTCATACATTTCATGGCCAAGTTTCATTTTCCCAACAATATGATATAATTTGTATAGCCATAAACTACGTTGAACTAAATTATTTGAGGAAACAGAATCGCACACACGTAAAACACAAATAGGATTGGGATCAACTTGGTCCCGGAAGTTCGAATACGCGCGAGACTTTAAATTATTGACTCGAGTGCGAATCGTGCATACAAGTTTTCTCACTGTGTTTTTCTTTAAAGAAAACAAAAGTTTCTTTTACGCCGTTATACAAAAATATAGACGCCCAGAAAAAAAACCAAGGTACTGTTCATAACGATAGCTTTGCCGATGGGCATGCTTACTCTCGTTGGATCACGAATAGGTACCACTTATAAATGGTGTACAATCTGCAGCGCCCAGTCCTTGTGATTCATGCAAAGAAAGCACAGCTAATGTTGGCGAAAACCACGCTTTAAAATTATGCTGACTCTTGTTTAATCAAGATAAGGTAAATTATCAGTAATGCTCCAAAAATGGAATGACGTGAATGTTTTTAATTATGATCAAAATCTATGTATGTTTCAATTTTTTGTGAATATAACGAGGAACTGATATTATCAGGGCAAAATTTATTCGAATAAATGTTATACATATTAAAACTACTGTTTAGCATAATGCAAATTGAAGAAGTCTATATACGTACATGGTATTTGGCGTTTAATTCTTTTGCACCGAAATTATTTTTTGCTCTAGCACAGAGTGCATTTTGTGATATTTGAGTGCAAAAATCAAATTACACCATCTAGCAATTAAAAGCAAACCAATAATGTATTCGGCTGGATCTCTCGGTGTGCATTGTAATAAATGTATTCCTGCATTGCGAGTCAATTATCTTGAAGTTTTGCGTCAACATAAAAATGCCAGCTTGTTCTAAATGGACCCCGCCTGGTTTGGCTGCCACAAAGCAAGGCTTCTTGCGAGCCGCCGCTTTCCATTGACAATCTTGTGTTCAAATTCGCACCTTGGAATTAATTTGAAGTGCTTGATTAGTTTAACAAGAAAAGAAATGCACTCAATTTGACTATGAGCCTTTCTACATTTTACAGCTGAAAATATTCTGTGTCTGACGACCCAAAGTACTTTCAATAGAAGAAAAAATAAATGCGACAATTGTGAGGATCTTTAAATGATTGATTTTATGTACTTATTTATTTATTTGTCTTTTTTTCAGTTACATGCATTCATGCATAAATGCATGAATGCATGCATTTAATAAGCCAACCTCCATTCATGTGAGAAATTTTCTCAGCGTATTTTTCCATTGTGATTAGATATTTTTTACGAAATTGCTGGCTCATTTATGTAAAATCTCTTTCAATCTGCATTGATCTTCCAAAGAATACATGCATTAAGTGTATCTTTGACGAATTTGTTGACAGTTTGAAAGGATTGTGTCATCTCGATTTGCATTCATTCAACTAAAAACATTGTATGTGCCAGAGATCCCCCCCCCCGTCTGCCTATGGAGAATATTATAATGCGTTGTGCCTTTGTGTATGGGACGTTAGTATGAAGAGTTTTGTAATTGATTAAGTGTGCACCATGGTACAGTGGCTTGTGTCTCGTTGCAACCTCCTCGGTTCATGCACTCCCCCGCCTCTTCCGCTGACCCCTCTCTCAGCATCATCCTCCCCCTCCTCTCTCCTCTCTCTGTCTCTCTCTCTCTCTCTCTCTCTCCTCTCTCTCTCTCCTCTCTCTCTCTCTCTCTCTCTCTCTCTCTCTCTCTCTCTCCTCTCTCTCTCTCTCTCTCTCTCTCTCTCTCTCTCTCTCTCTCTCTCTCTCTCTCCCCTCTCTCTCTCTCTCTCTCTCTCTCTCTCTCTCTCTCTTCTCTCTCTCTCCCCTCTCTCTCTCTCTCTCTCTCTCTCTCTCTCTTCCTCTCTCTCTCTCTCCTCTCTCTCTCTCTCTCTCTCTCTCTCTCTCTCCTCTCTCTCTCTCTCTCTCTCTCTCTCTCTCTCTCTCTCTCTCTCTTCTCTCTCTCTCTCCTCTCTCTCTCTCTCTCTCTTTTCTCCTCTCTCTCTCTTCTCTCTCTCTCCTCTCTCTCTCCTCTCTCTCTCTCTCTCTCTCTCTCCTCTCTCTCTCTCCTCTCTCTCTCTCTCTCTCTCTCTCTCTCTCCTCTCTCTCTCTCTCCTCTCTCCTCTCTCTCTCTCTCTCTCTCTCTCTCTCTCTCTCTTGATTAAGATGGAAAAAAAATATCATGATATGGCTAGAAAGGATGTTGGGGTTAGAGAGAAGAGAGGAGTTTGGTTGCGGGCTGCCGGGGAACTGTCGTCATGTATTAATATTTACGATTGTTTTAATATAAGATGGTGTAGCGTTAAGACCTGATTTTGGCTGAGAAGTGTAAAGCCAACTTATGATTGAGTTCTTATTGAATTAGCTCAGTCAACGTCACGATAGGCGAGCCCTATGTCTTGTGTTAGACGCTTGAGCGTTTTTGTTTTGGTTTTTTGGTTTGTTTGTTTTTGGTTTGTTTGTTTTTGGAGGGGGCAATAGTTTTAAGGGGTCGGCGTTGATTTTAAGGTCGCTATGATTGCACATCAAAAAACAGAACATGCTCAGCTTTTTCGTTCAGTACCCTGAACATACTTCTTTCC
Organism: Pycnopodia helianthoides; assembly: GCA_032158295.1. Classification (NCBI taxonomy): domain Eukaryota; kingdom Metazoa; phylum Echinodermata; class Asteroidea; order Forcipulatida; family Asteriidae; genus Pycnopodia; species Pycnopodia helianthoides. The sequence continues at coordinate 6,194,890 of CM063251.1, forward strand.
TATGGGGTTGAGAGAACTTTAAATGGCAATGTTAGAAGAAATTTACCCCTTGGGATCAATTAAAATGAGCAGAATTAAATGAACAGGAGAGTGTGTTTGTCATGGTGGCCGGATACTATAGACCTCGTGTCGCACGGACAACGACTAGACGAAGGACTTGTTGCCCCCCTTGCGCCAGCACAATTAATTAAACATCAGCTACCGACTGCTGTTCCAAGTGGCACAGGACGGGCATTGACTTGCTGTCAAGTTGCTGCTCATTAAAATAATCCGCATAAAAAGACCGACCTCCCTTTAATATCAGGAAGAGACTATACGGTCTCACCGGGGTCGGAGCGATCAGCTTGCCCCTGTACCATTGATTGAAATAGAGATGGCAAGTTAGGTACCGATTCGTTATACCTCTCTCCTCCCATTAAATTGCCCTGGCGTACGTTTAGATCGTATGTGAGTGCATTTGAGACACGTCGATCCTATAGTTGGTGTGGTTGATTATAATGATGTCGTCCTTTCCCCCACCTAGACGCATCCCAATGTCAGTGTTGCTCTCAGCAATGACATCTATACATGGAGGGGTTTTGTCCGTGTAGCAGGATGTGTTACAATGGAGAAACCTTCGGGGCTTCAGGGGGTGTGGGGGTATCGGTTTTTACGGTAGCGGTTTGGCATGAGGAAGTTAATTACAAGACGGACAAACAGATGGATGGGAAGTTGCAAACACAATCGAATAAAGACTCATGCAGACTGCACTCTTGACAATACATGTCAACGGGCTGCAGTTTCCTCAAGGCAATGTACAATTTCAAAGTGCTAAATTCTAAGCTTGCATTGCGTAGTAAATATGACCAAAAGAAGCTAGGTTGCGGTTGACAACCGTGTGAAATGTTTCTACGAAAAAAATTCTGGTTCAGAGAAATGCCTGGGGTGAGTTAAAGCAGAGCCGTAAATTGAGAAGAGTTGCAACAACTTGCGATTAGAAGCCATTTTGTGTTTCCCCAAAACGTATGTGCGCACACAGGGTGCCTGACTAGGTCGTGCTGCATTTGGACTGAAAATGGCGGGCAGCAACCACGTGACCAAAGAAAACTGGTCCCTCTATGTCGCAACTCTCTCAATACACAGCTCTGAGTCTAGGAACGTGACTTAAGGCCAAAGGGGGCACGTCATCCCACCCCATGTCCGTATCCCCCCCCCCTCCCAGGTGCCCTCTGTTCTTTAAATCTGGATCTCTAAAATTACGATTACCGGAAAAATGAAATTTTTACAATCTTTTAGGTAATAAATTTGTGCATTGGGTTTAAAGAATATTATTTGTTTTTTGCCCTTACGCCTGTGGATTTTTTTCACAGAACTAGGGAAAGTACTGAGTATACAGTGCTTAATGCACATCGGTGTGAAGGAAAACCAACTAATAAGATTTTATAAAAAACAACTGTTTAAAACTTGTTTTTCTTTTAATTTTACAGGCACACAGTGTGTTTTTGTTTTCTACCTCCACGTCCGATCATCTTATACAAAATAGTTAACGGCACAACAAGAACGCGAAATGGGGGCTAGTTTAAGGAAAAAGCAACTGCAAACTACACTTCGTTTGCCATCAGTGCAATGCCCACCTCAAAAAAATATGGTTCATTCCCCTACTGCCCACTCAAATTAACTTTTTGCCGCTGAAAGTGGGTCTCAAAGTTTTGAAAAGACACTAGTGCGCTTCTTTTTATACTGTTAAAAAAAGGATATTTTGTTGTACATTGAAGCAGTTTTTACTGATTGTTACTTTTGCAATAAAACATATTCTTTATCATACACTCGAATGTAAGGATCATTTCAAGAGGTGCAATGACTGAAAAGTTGGTAACTTTTTAGCTAAAAATATGTCCACTTCCGGGAACTAATCATAGTAAATCTTTATTTCTGGAGACATTAATCGTTTTATTTTTGTGTCCTCTCTCTCCCTTCTAGGCGTTGCCCAGATTTTGAACCGGACAGATGGTTTTCCGTTCGATGAGAACGATGAACAGCTGTTTGAGGTAAGAACCCAAAAAAAAACAGAAGAGGATAACATCATTTGGGAAATATAATCTAGGCCCCTGGTATCATTTACAAATGGTGAATGCTGCAGCCTGTGACGGTAGAATCTCTTTTAGAAAGCTGTTCAATAATTCAAAGATATGACACAGGAAAAACTGCTGCCATACACGTTGATCGTGTTTCTCTTAAAGGCCAGTGTTGTTCTCTTGAAAAAAATGTCTCAATATTTAATGACAGCTGGGATGTCTCCAGGAAGCGACTTAACCTACGGAAGGGTGTTAGTGTAAACGTGTCCGAGTCTCTATACGAAAAAATGATGGTTAAAAAGCATGCACTTTGTTTGAGTATCAAAGTTCAGGATAGTATGCGTGAATTAGGATCAGAAATAACGATTGTTTAATTTGAAAGCTCGCTGATTTTGAAGTTTATACCAGTACCAATTTCCATCTCAAATACTGTAAATAACGAAAAAATAGCATTTAAAGCCCAGCATTTTTACCGTTGGCAATTTCGATAGCCACCCCCACACCCTTTGCTTTGGCAAACAGCGCTGATGTCAAACAATGCCGGAAACGTGTACGCGCAGCGCACAACTCACATCCAGTGATTAGTTAAACCATGGCCCTTTTCGAATCCACGGCTTTGGCTCCGGATTAGGCTTCAGGCCCAGTTTTCTTGTCTGAAGCCCTGACCGCAAAGCATGCGTAAGTTAAAATAATTGAGGGAGCCTAGCTAGCCTGAGCCGATTTTGGAGCCGAAGCCGTGAATTCGAAAAGGGCCCATGTTTGAGTCTTGTGACGTCATATGCACGGGTCTAATGAGCAGCAATCGACAAAACCACGTATGAACGTGCACACAATCCCTAATATAAACTGTTTTCTATGTTTTCCGTGAACGAAATTTTCACAGGTATGTTAATTTAAAACTATAGGATTGGAATAAATCTACTCAGCCAGAAAAACAGTGGTGCATTATCTTGTTGGCAACAAGAACGATTTTATGATATAGGATTCGAACTACCTCTAGCCAGGCAAGCTCGGTGGTCCATTGGTAAGAAGGACATCTGCTCTATAATGGCAATGGTCGTAGGTTCAAATCCCACCCGAGTAAATTGCCTGTGGATATTTGTCCACCGAACTCGGGAAAGTATACTGAGTATGTGCTTAACCAACACCAGTGTATGGGTAACACCAATAATGGAATGATTTTCCAACGGCATTCAAATAGAGAAAAAACTTACACAACTTCCCTTTTGTAGATGGATTGGCCGGCTAGAAATAAGCCAACTGCACCCACTGTTTTCAACAACCTTCCCTCGTAAATCATATTTTCTCAAATGTCAAAGCAGTACCGTTCGCGATGAGGGCCCCCATGGATGCCGTGTAGTATGTGCTCACAGGCGGAGTGCCCGAATTTAAGAAAAGCAGATCCAAGCTGTAGAAGTAGTTTGATTTAATTTTGAAGTCACCTGACGGGTGGTCTTTATGTTGATTGAGCCAAAGTGAAGTCAGGTAAACACTCCAAGGTGTTTGCATGGCGATCCCGTCTCGCAGTGAAAACACAATTGCCTGTAAATAGAAAAGCCCCGCATGGGCCCTGTGTTCAGAACTCAAGTTCTGTTTGCATTACCTTTGAGCAATTCAATTACGAGTTCAAATCATACATCGTGCACATTGTCACACAGTATTCTTACAAATGTGGAACTCGCACATTGTGAATCATTTTAACATTTTACATAGTATTTTTCCTCTGACGTCAGGTGGTTGTTTTTGCTCTTCTAGTTCTGAACTTACAGTTTTGCATTTGTGGTTGTGTGGAGACCCGTGGTTCCTCAGAAGAACGTAACTGCCTTGGAAGTTCTGTGTTTTGTCTCCACACAAACAGGGGACCAGTTTTCATTTGTATACAATCACACACCCGTGAAAGTTCTTGATGCAAGGTATATTGTTCGGATTGAACATCCATACACTCTATAAAAAAAATTCAGAATTGGCCCGGATTCCGGGTCTCGGAAAAGTGTTTGAAACATTGGGGTATTTTAACTCAGATTCTGCGTTAGTTTGACCAATTTCTGGGTTATTTTGACAATTAGATTCAGGGTCATACTGACCCAGAAACGAGTCAGGCCCCAACGGGACCGGATCATGGACAATCCTAACCAGGGACAGGGAGTGTTTAGAGTGTCATACCCTCAGCTACGTCTATTGCGTCTCGGCACCGACAGACTAAGATCTATTCGTAACGAACAAATGCCTCCTCAAAACTCTAATAAATATGTCAGTTTGACAACTGTGTTGAAGCACATCCGCAAACGTAGCAGTACATTAAGATGGAGATGTAAAAGTTGACCTGAACGACTGGCCATCTCGCCTGTTCCCCATTAATATGTCAAACGGTGCTATATTTAACAGCCTTCCATGGCTTTGATGCACATGTTTTGATAGGCTAGTCTTGTAAAACCAGCCACTGGGCGTGAATCTATTCGATGGGCTGACCCACATGACTTGTGTGGTCCTTTTGTCGCAAGTGGCATTGCCACTTACGGAGACCATTATCGTTCCGACATTATTTTTGACTACTAAAGATACATGGCCGAACTGTCCAGTGAGCTGTGAACCAGATTCAAGTTGTTGTCACTTAGTACTGCAGAATCACAGCCGAGCCGATTGCATCACCCATGCCCTTAATCAATAATATGATATCCTTTGGATGGGGCTGAAAGCAGAAGGATGCCTTGTGCTGTGAATTTACTACACCAATATCCTACAACATTTGTTGCAGTAACGCAGGTCAATCCCAGCGTATCTGGCCTTCAGCTAGAGCGCCCTTGTTTCCCTGTGTTTCTGACCAAGAAGCAGCTTTTGAACTGTTCTTGTAACCGGAAATATTCAAGCAATGATAACATGGGTGGTTAACACTGAGTAAAACTGATGTGGATTTCTTCAAAAGCAGCATATCATCTTGTAATCTTTCTCTGGGTGGTCGTGGAAGAGCGGTCGAGCGCGCACCAAACTCAAGAGCCATCAGAATACAGGTTCGAATCCCGGCCTACTCATATACCATGATTGTTTTCCTTGAGGAGGGCACTTTAGCCACTTGTTTCTTTTTTTCGCCCAGGTGTAAAAAGAAATGGAGCTGGAAGAGCTGAATGGGTATTATTAAGGAGTAACCCTCAATGTTCATAAAAGCAGCTTTAGGTTTTATGTTCCCCATGTAGTTGAGAAAGTTGAGAAAGTATACACCTTCTTCTTTCGCATCGTCTATGGACCAAGGTGAACATTGTATTTAGAAAGGTAATTTGGTAATTTCAAGCCACTGGATGGTGTCCTCCTCATCGAGGTCTTGAGTCCCTGCTCGCCTTTTGGTGGTCTGAAGTCAGGGCAGTCACAAGATGATGTGGTCTGCTGCACTGTTCAGCTGGTTGCTCACTGCTGTGGAGGAATGGGGTGTTACGGCCCCAGCCAATTCTAAATGGGTTAAGTTAGACCCAGGCCCCAACTATAAGTTTATACTTGATGGCAAGTGATATTATCTGTGCAATATCCACCTAGAGTAAAGTGTTTCGGTGTTTCTCGAAAACACAGGTTGGTTAATGAAACTTCACAGGTTGATTGTACTCAACACTGCTGAGTGTAAGTTTTAAAAGCTAGATGAACGTACTTACTACTTTGTGCTTACTGCACTACACACTCATGTGATTTTCTTGACCGAATCTGAACCTCATCATGTGACTCATTAAGTGAACCTCATACTGTGATGATTATATAAACACCGGAAGGTTGAGCAAATACTTTTAAATCTATATGAACGTGCCTAATAATACTTTGTGCTTATTGCACTTTACTACTCTCTCGCAATCATGGGGTTTCCTTGAAAGAATCTGAACCTCGTCATCTGTCATTTGCACCGATGCATAGACCTATGCAGGAACAGACGGAACCGCTTTTGAAGTAGTCCTAATTTACAGCGGTGTCATTCCATCGTGTAATAATTGCGACCTGCCGTCAGTTCTCATATTTGTTTCTCTCGTGTCGTGGTTACAGTGAGAGAACTGCACGTTGCCATGGGCGACCAATGGGGGTTTGTCTATCTGCACATGAATTCCTCTCAACTGGCGAGGGGGGGAAGATGGAAAGGGAAGGACATTCTAAGTGATTCTCAGTTCGTTCTCGTCATGTTTGATGGTGAGATAGAATTGTATCGAAGACAAACAACGGTTTCGGGATGAAGTGCAGTGTCTGATAGGCGGAGATGAAACGACCGGACGCTATAGTTGTTAGGGGTGTGCGGTGAAATAGAGGGAGAACCTGGCAAGGATCGCATTTAAGGGAAACCCGATCCAGGAGGATAGGTTACTACATGCTGAACTATAGATCAACATGAGCATTATTCAAAACCATGTTTGGCATCTCTGAGGAGACGAGAGTAATTGGAGATCATGGGGCCCTGCATTATACAAGAGCCGTTGATATTCAATCCGGGAGTGCAAGTGATTATCAGCTTAGACGGGGGAAAAAATCATTATCAGCAACTTGTTCGTCGATATGTAATAGATCGAGTTTTAACAGCAGTTTGGCTGGTTCTGTAGGAAGAAAAAAATTGTCTGTGTATGTCTTGAGAAAAAATTCAGGATGATTGTTTTCAGTAAAATAAATGGTAAGATGATTTGCCGATGACGTCAGAAAATACAGGATTATGCTTAACCACTACAAAAATGTCCCTTAATAATTGCGAATACATTGGTTTATGTGAGATGACTTGGTATATTGTGCTTTCGGGAAATTGAATCTAAATCTTGGCAGGGGAGATGAGTCATTAGATGGTTCAGGAGGCATAATGAATTGCCTGAGACAGCGTAATTAAATCCCCTTCCCTCCCTTAAAACCACCCCACGCCCTTTAATGTCTGTTTGTTTCTCCGAACTCATCCACTCACACACTTTCTTCCTCTACGGGATTTTGTTTTGTGCTGCAAGATTCCCCAAGGTTCGTGGTTGCGCCCAGTTATCACTCCTGTTACCCTGTCTCCCCTCTTTACCGTTAACTCTGATTGATTGCCGGTTGCCCGACTGACTGCATTCTCGATCGAACGGAACCTTGCAAAGGTTAAAATGTGCAGATGTCAGAATGTGTTTATTCCAGATGTCATTTAGGGCGAGACGTTGCAATTTCCTTGCCTCCCTCACAAGGCGGCATTGGTCCACTGCCTCTTAGCGCTCCTACATGTGTAATATCCTGACTGACTTATAATCACAACATACCGAGAGACAATTATCTCTGGACTTTAGCCCAGGATTTAGCCCTGGATTCGCGTCAATTATTCATTGTACATGATAAAGGCTCATAGTCGCAAACCATCTTCATGTTGTTTCCCTTCAGAAAAAAATGGATTACGATGGGTGATGACGGAGAAGATCCACGTGATTTACCTCACATCGAAATGCAAGTTGTTTTCCCCCAAAACGAACCTTTCGTTTTAGTCGCCCTAAAAATGGGGAGCAAATTTACTAAGGGCATTTTAGTTAGGGAATCATTCCTTTAAATGTTCGATCTGTGAGGTGTTGTGTTTGCTGCAGTATTAAGTAAGATGAAATAAATTAATTGATTGCAGAGAATACTTTTTTTATACCTCAGATTCATTAGATCTCTGCATGGTTTGTCTTTTTGTTGTTTCAATGACGCATCAATAATACTTTTGAAGAGTGATGAACCCAATTTTCAAAAATGGATTCGAACAGTTGGAACTTGCTTATAGACGATGTTACCTTTGTTTACATCAACAAGAGTGACCTTGTATATTCTCTAGTGCCCTTTCTGGCAGGCAAGGTACTTGACTGGTCATATGGGAAATCTTACATATTTTGTCAGAACTGCCACATAAATTCAAAAGTTGTAAAAGTAAACAGATGTACAAGTTCTGAGCTGTGTCCCCTTTCTTCGTGGCAAAAGTTAATACAGCTTAACCGTGAAATCTCCATAAAATATGAGATGTGATGTTTTCTTCCATTGAGCTGTGTACAAGTCGTACCTGCAGGAAGTCCAAAATTGAAATGTCACATGTTACACAGTCCATAGTTCAGCTTTTAAAAAAAATGCCTACATGCATGTAACATTTTCGCCCTTCAGCTCACCCTCTCTCTCTCTCTTTCTCTGTATTTATGCAAATACAAATTTATGCGTTGGGTCCGCATACACAGAGGTCTGAATAACCATATTTTAATTTTGGTACGTGAACTAATTTTGTCTGAGGGCTTTGTCGCCGGTGTGTACGTGTATCTGATCTCGATTCCTCTTGCTTTCATCACCAATGTTTCACCGTCAGCTTGATTATCAGGTTGCCGTGTATGTAGTCGCATGTAAAGGGGTATTTGATAAATAGGAGTTAAACATGGAGCGACTCTTAGGCCGTCTCCGAATTTGCGGCTATGACTGTGAGCTAAGGGAGTTGCTAAGGACGTACTTCAAAGCAAGATGACGCGGCGATCCTGTCGTAGCCGTAGCCGCCAATTCGTACACGGCCTAAGAGTTGGGGCATGGGGGTAGTCAGTAGAATGTCAGAGAGATAGAATACCGGTAACCCACACGTAGGACAACTTGCAGGTGATAAGCGTGACGTGCTATACCATCATTATGAGTAAAAACTGTTTTCTGTGAGATTGCAGCATTTCTGGTTTCAGTCAGGAAGAGAGCTGTCGAATGATAACAAACACATGGTCAGGATTGGTCAGGATTGACCCGGGTCTGAGTTAACCCCCTTTGGGTCCAAGTATACAGAGCTTTATCACACTTTGCTGTAGGGCAATAACAAATAATATAATACATTGTTCTTCATCGCCGATTATGAGGCTTTTAAATACTGTGTGTCAGCAAACATACAGGTGAATTTCTGACGTAGTTCTGAGAGTGCGCACATGTGTAAGTCTGCTGCCACCTAGCGTCCCCGAAAGTCTCCATCAGTTGAATATTAGGCATATTGTTATTTATTTCGAGTTGTTTTTTCCTTGTCTCACCTATCCCCTCCTCCTCGAGCCCCAATCAAAAGAGATTCCTGTTGATCGGGAGTCCTTCACCATAACCCATAACATAAATCAACATCCCTATCAAAATGAACACAGCTGTTGTGATTCAATAGTTTGTTCAAACGGGTGTGATTGAACAGTCTGACACAATCAGATACATTCTGATCAGGTGTTCCAGGGGCGCAGCTAAACCTCTTCTGATTGTGATTTTTGATTAATACCTTTCAGGTGTTTTCAGCATTTTTGAGAAGGGTGACCTTTACGGCCCAGGACAGTCGAGTCGCTGTTAAGAACGCCGGGTTTAAATCACAACACACACGTTGATCGTAGTTCTTTGCTGCAGAGAAACACTCAGCGGATGTCGTCGACCATTACTCACCCCGTATTACCTTCCCCATTCTCTGTTTCACATCCAGCTCGACGAGCTGAAGTGCTTCTAAACACACACACGCACACACACCACACACAAACTGGCATTACAACAAAATAAAGACAAAAAATGTCGAAAGAAAAACCGTAGATCCGGATAAATAATGCAGGGGAGATTGGGCCCAATCTGGTCCTGAGTTTATACCTGCCACCTGCAAGGGTGGCCTGAAAGGAGACTGCCCCGGGGGTAAACTCCGAGTCGCACCTGCTGATGTTTGCAACAAGGCGCCGATGCGTTAGACTGTTAACCATAGGTGCTAGACGGTAATGAGTGAATTATAAACAGGCTGAGATCAATGCCATAATAGTCAAATATGAAGGAAATGAGGTATGCAAACACTGTTTAAGGAGATGAGATATCGGTTGTGCACTCCCTGAAGAAAATTGTAGTCATCATTTTAAATCAAAAGCAACACCATTTTATAACGTCACAAAATATGTTAATTTAATACATGTATGACTACACTGTAGTGTAAACCTCTGTAGGAAAGTAATGTGGAGTTTAATAGCTAGACACACCAAAATTGATTGAATTGAGAAAAGATTAAGAAAATGTATCAATGCAATAATATTCTGATGTGGTGCCGCCATCTTGTTTTTTTTTCCAGTCAAATTCAGTTTAAAAAAACCGAGGCTGGGAACCAAAGAAGTAGACAATGAGGGATTATGTCGAATTTTTGTTTACTGAGAATCCGAAGTCAGCGTCGCTATTACGGACCGGGAAAAAAATTAAACGTTAGGTTAAAACGAAGGTTAAAAATTCCTTCACAAAATCCTAAGAAACAGGTGCGGGCTCACAGGTAGTGTGAACATTCTATTGATCGACATAAATCTACTGCAAACAAATATGTACCCCTGTGGAACAACCACAATTTGAAAGGAAGTCGAAATTGAAAATTTAGACCCGTTTAGACAGTAATCCCTCAAATCACGGAGGGATGTTTGGCATAAAAGATCCGAAATCCAGCAACCGTACAGAATATGTATACGTATATTTCAAAACAGAATGCAAGATGAAAGGTTTTTGTACCTGAAACCAGGTCGCCCTTTCTTCAGACACGTACTGAGATGTTTTCATGTTCCAGGGAAGACGTTCAACCGAGACGTCATCGCAAGAGTTCGGTCACTCGTCGTAGTCCAAGTGTGAAGCATTCTCCTACCTCCGAAGCAGAACACTGACCTTTGGATCTAGCCATCCAGACCCCCCTCCGTGTGAACCTGCCAATGCAAAAAGTACGGGGGCTATTTTGGGGCCCTGGATCGATTTGTCTCGTTGGAATACGCTCTCCGGGGGCTAGTTGTGTAATAGGACCCGTGTACAGGATGAACTGCTGCTACAGGTGCAACTCAGCCAGCTTTACCTTTAAAGGAGATAATAACAAATACCTTGGGTGAAGAATGTCGGCGGATACATTCATGAATCAAGTGGTGGTACGAAGGCAGCACGTGAAACAACTCGTTTCGTATAAAGTTGTCTATCAATTTGAACCAAATATTTGTAAAACAAGGGGAATGATAGGTCCTCCCCCCCCCTCCCTTGGGGGGTATGAGGCACCTTTGCAAAGGGGAGCAGAGGGGTTGATTTTCCCTAAATTTTACAGTTGAAAACATCACTACCAATTTCTAATACCGGATTAAAAATATTTGTTGCTTTCTCTTTCCATTGTTTTTCTTCTTGCTGTGCCCGAGTTTCCCACCCTGTGAGGGCAGTTACCCCCCTGTCTCCACTTTGCAGTCCTCGTTTTGTAGCTGTGTAAAAATTGTATGTGAGTTGCATTGGCACTTTAAGGTTGTCTGAAACAATGGCACAATGTTGAGGCAAACACGTTATACTATTACACTATTGGATGGGTCTTGGGTCAGTCATCGTTGTCCAAATATGAGTTAAAAGCGAGGGCACATAACAAAAGATGACCTCCATCTTTCCAGGTAGGCTTCTGTTTGCCACTGTGTGTAAAACATGGATACGAGGGGAAAACACCCCAAACGTAAGCCATCTAGGAACATGGTTACCCATTTAAACCTAGACATGTAACAAAAGGGTAGAGTTGGTCCCCAATTTTCCCGAGGCATCGTCTGTTTGCTCCTGTGTACAAATCATATGAGAGTTGTTCTACAAATGCTTTAACTATGGAGCATTGCTAGGGAACCGTGGGAGTAGTCTATTTACATCAACCACAAACGTGTGTACTTTTTCCGTACAACGTTGAAACCGATATAACAAAAGGTACATCTTCTAATACTGGAAAGCTCAATGTACACAAGTATGTCCTCGGCAGACATCACAGTACTGTAGAAAGGAACAACAGCAATGACTATAGGTCGACACCAACTGGGTTTTTTTTTATAGAAATGACCCATAACAAAGGTGATTTTTTTTGGCGTGCTATTATAGTTTTGATATACTTGAATGTATGAACCGAGAGTCAAAGTATTCTTATTGAACTCACAATTTCACGTTCTTTACCGTGTACTACCATTGGATTTATGTGGCAGCTTCAAAACTCTGTGAATCGAGAGTATAAAAATGTAACTTTTAAGAAAAAAATTACAAAACATTTTCTTTTTAACGGTTCAACATTTGGGGTTCTTAAAGGAACATTACAGAATTGGTAAGAAAAAAACTATATACTAAAAAAAATATACTTTTTGATCACAGATTTACATAAAACTTATACGGTCTAATTATGAGGATAGTAGACAACATTCCTTGAAATATTTCTGTCTGAAATGCCATATTTGATGAGAAATGAATAAACTCATTTTCCGATTGGAGTTTATCGCTCAGTGAGCGTTTTATTCATTTGTTGAATCTATATGATTTCATGCAAAATGTGTAATCAGTTTTTCACTATTTTCTCGTGACCCAGATGGCCGATCGATCTCAAACTTCTACAGGTTTGCCAGTTTATGTATATGGTGGATTACATAAAGTGCTTACACTGCCAGCAACTGTTTTTTTAGCAAAAACCAATTCTGTAATGTTCCTTTAAGTTTAATGACAGCTGTTCAGTCCGTTGAGAGATCTCACTTGATAACTCGGAAAGAATATCAGAAAAACACTCGAGCGATAAACGCATCCATGCCTAGTCTCTTTTCACAGTGGTGTTGATTATCAAGCTGCTCCCAACGCAGGCGTTTTGCATGAGCCTGCGGGTTGCAAATTTCATTTCGTTTAACCGCATGATGGTGGCCTCGTCGTGATATCGCCAATATGCCTTTTATTTCTCGTGCGTTACCGATTTCCGTTGCCACAGTGTGTCAGTGTCTCATCTAACCATCGAATCTTTCTTTGGTGTTCCCCTTTTTGGGGGGACCCGTAATTCGAGCCGGGCTGACTGAACTTGTGTTCGGACCCAGGGGACTAATTTTGACCCAAGATAGGATCGGAATTTTTTATTGAAGGCTGTTTTTCCCGAAACGTCATTCCTATTTTGGAAGTATGTATCTCACGTGTATAAGAGTTTCATCGAGTGTGTCTTGTAGACTGTTGAACTATGCATCATTGGAATGAGTGCATTTGCCGGAAGACGAAGTATGTTCCTAATGGAACAGGAAAGTGCATTCTATTGTAACCATCTTACCTATCGCCACGTTCAACGTGTGGAGGGTTCTTTCCATTGACTCATATACAGACACATACAAATATTTCATTTGATTTTATTTATTAGGGAACGGTTGTTGAAGGGACAAGGATGGTCATGTTGTATTTAAAGTGACCTTGTTTTGGGGGAGATTTCTCAAGCTATTTCATTGTTGTTTTTTCTTTGCCTTTTTGTTGGGTTCTTATACCAGCAGTACACTCTTAATCTCCTGTGTCAAAATTGACCCGGATTGCGGGTCACGTGAGCTGACCATTTTTGGAGTCAGGCTGACCCAAAACTGGTTTAAATTGGATTTTAATTCGGAATATGCGTTAGTTTGACTCATATCTTGGCATTTTAACATAGATTTCGGGTCATACTGACTCAGAAATGGGTCAGGCCCACACGGGGCCCGGAATCTGGGTCAATTCTGACCCGGGAGTTGTTAGAGCAAAGTGGGTGCGTTTGATTAGCTTCACCGACGCTCCCAGGTTAAGTCACATGAGTGAGGCCCAACAAGGCCTAAACAAAGAAACACACACCTTCTGGTGTGAATCGTGTGGGCCAGCGGTAACGCTCACCGAATTGTTTATTGTTTGTTTTGTGTAAAATGTAATCTGTGGTCATATTAGGCGCCAACTAATTTTTGTCTGACATTCAGTGACCACGAATACATACTGTTCTTAAAGTATAATATTGCCGAAAGCTGTTTTATAATTATTTCAAGAAAACTTTTTTAACGTCGCCTTCTTTTGTGGTGTCACTGGGGTCAGCCACCAGCATGACCTCGTGAGCTACTCGAACGACACATGGAGCCCTTGGACTGACTCGGGGAAGCCTATCGAACGCGCACTATCCCTATTGCGCAGAAAAAAATGCGCACTGACAAGAAATGGACGCCTGATGCAAGCAGAGTTGTGAATTGTGTTGCTTGAATCAAACTTGTAATTTTTACAGTTTACACACTCGGTCAAAACCGTCAGAATTGACCCGGATTCGGGTCTTTGGGGCCTGACCCGTTGACCCCAAATCGGTGTCAAAATAACCCAGAAATGGGTCAAACTGACGCACAATCCGAGTCAAAATCCCATGTTTCGAACAGTTTCCGGGTTAGCCAGACCCTAAAATGGGTAAGGTTCCTGGGTCCCGGACTCCGGGTCAATTCTGACCTGAGAGTTCTAGAGTGCATACTTTAGTGTACAATGGAATGAAGACACGCGGAGGCAAGATCCAAAACACCCAAGCTTTGTTAACACGAAACATACATTCGTGTCCGCTTGTAAATCAACTTGTTACTGCGATCTAGTAGATCATGTTAGTGTCAATTTTTTAAGAAACTTGGATTCTCCAGCCGAACCCTCCCAATCCCATTCCGATATATTCCCCTTTACCAAAACATGCCTGACATTGTCGCTCAACTTTCCCTCTTGTCACACTATTACTTCCAAATCATCAATATAATGGAAGGTCTCACACATTTCAACTAGAAAGAGATACCGAATAATGCAGGATATATAACATTTAAAAGTCACTTCACTATAGGAGTGGAGCGAATAATGCGAAGAGTGCAATGTCGCTCTGCAATTTACCAAAATGGATATCTCGTTACACACTCGTTGTACGGTGAAAGTAGAGGTGACGCACACCTGTGCCTCAAGTATGTGTGTGATGGCCAATAAAGTGCATTCTAGTATGGCGTTCCCCTCTATCCTAAAGAGAGCCCACTCTCCGACTGGTTCTCTTACTGCACTGATTTGATTGATTTGATTTGAGGGGATCAGATAAGTTATTCATGAGCGTATTGATAGTCTGTGACGATGCTTCGGAGAGTGTATACTGTTGCACACAGGTTTATCTTGTCAAGCTATACATCTGTGATGTTGCAACAAATTTGTTTTATAAATTCATCCGTGAAGTAGCATTATATTGTCTTTCCCAGGCTAAATAAAGTGTTCAACTATAGTAGATGTGACTCGTGACATCACATGTTTACACTGTAAATACTTCTGGGCCAGAATTGATCTGCCCCTTCTAACCAAAATACTGACCCATGTTGATTGACACCCACCCCCTTAAGGACTAGTGGCATGGTCCAGTTTATGATATCATGGCATATGAGCTGACTAGTGTGTACGATGTGGTTAAGACAATGGAAATATTAAAATATTGTCAGCGTGCGCTGACAGCTGCCCTCGCTGCAGGGTTTTGTGAGCCAATTAAGTATATAACCTTAAAACACAGCTTCACGGTACTTTCCTTAATTGACTTGCTTACCACTTTTCTCCATGTCGTTGTTATGTGGGTAATATTTAACTTTCAGAGGTAGTTGAAAATAGGCCTACCAACTTGTTAATTTCCCCGATTGTAATTTTGGCCTTGCATTTTTTACCGTGCGCGAGACTTCCATTAATTGGTAGTGATAGTTAGCACTCCCCACAGCTCTTCTGATCTGTAAGTAGCTAATCACCACCTCAACCCCAACCTCCCTCCCCACCCTATTATGGAACCAATTTTATGAAGTTTTTTTTGCAGAAATTATTGCTTAAAATGTACATATGCTTGTTTAGCAAAAGTATCAATGAACCATCTATACAGGCAATGTACATTACATGGATATCGGCTGGTTACCCATTTCTGCCTAAAGTATGATTTTCATGTTCTTGGCAAATACTTCCGCAGTCATATATTATTTGTGTAATACTGTCCCTTTTTAATGTGTTTTCAAGGCGTTCACGATATTCTGCGGCTTGGGAATCAACAATACGCTGATGTACAATGAGGTAGCAAAAGCTATGGCCGACAGAAGGTGGCGCTAGAGGTGTTGTCTTACCATGCGTGCAGCACGTCGCATGAGGTAGAATCACTCAAGGTAACCACAAATTATTCAATTCAAGAATTCTCACATGACACTCAATAACTCGAGGTCAAACATTGTAAACGTGTGCACACCCAGCTCTGTGTTGCATACACTCTGTGGACATTCCCTTTGGTATGTACACTTAAGAAAAATCATATTTCTCAACACTGTAGAAAAAACACTGTGTGGACGTGTGTAAGTCCACATATTGTTTCAAGTACTTTCATTATGTGGATTTATTTTGTTCTCAAGTCCACACTTCGTATAATAATAGTGGCTTCTTATATTGTGCTCATATCCGTCACTCAGTGACGCTCAAGGTGCTTCAACATTGATTATTTATCCTGCAAGGTATTGTGGAGCTATACGTTTTGAAGTATTAGACCTATTCTTTTACATAGCACCATGTAATGGTTTACAAGATGCTGTGGCGCAATATGCAGCCAATCAAACCAGGAACACCGGGGCGAACCCCTTATGTAACGCTGAAACACGCCACAAACAAACTCTAAACTAATGACATGTCCAAGTTTGATCCGAGTGATGGAGCTGTTTGAGCTTGTGATATCATGCCCCAGGGGTTAATAACAAGCAATAGTTCCCGGGAATAATTTTGATATGTGCTAATAATTTACAGCGGTTCTTGGGGGGGGGCAATGCAGGTAGTGTTGAGACCTGTGAAGTGTAAGAATTTGTGGAATCCCTCGAGGGTAAAAAGCTGACTTGGCCTTCAGGATGAGGTCCCGATCTCATTAATAGTCATAGACGGGGGAAACTATTAAATGTTGCTAACAGTAAGAAAGTCTTGCTCGTGACTGTCATTCATAATATTTGTTCTTGGCAAAACAAAATGTTCTGCTTGGCCGAAGTTTGATTCATTCTGTCAGGTTCGAAAAGGCCATGATTTGTTTAAGTAAATATTTTTCCACTTGAAAAAATTCACTTAATTTAAAAAAAAGGGGGGAAACAGGCCCTTAATAGTACATGTAGTAATATTGAAAAATACTAATGACGTCTTGTATAGCGCCCATGTCCACGAAGTGCTCATGGCACTTGCTCCAATAATAAAGTTCCTCCGTGGATGACTTCCAAGGGTGCAAAAGCAAAAAAAGGTGAACAAGGGGTTGCTGCATAAAAACAGCAGCAGATTGAACAGTAATCAAAAATCTCTATGGAAATTAGGTAGTTTAGCAATGCCTCGGTTTACCCTACAAAAAAACAATAATAGTAATAACAAATGTGTGTGCATTCTCAAAAGCACATTACAATCAAAATGCAATCGTTGCAACAGGCATCAATCATAGAAAAGGGGGAAAATAAGAAATGAAAACGTCAACGATACAATGTTCACACCCAATGATTACAAAAATACGTCTCTTTTGGTAGAGTGAAGGATTCTGCAATGACAAGACGGGATGTATTAATTTGAAAACTGTATATTTAAAACTTTTAGCGAAACATGGAAACAATTATCACCAGTGTGCTGTTGTATTTTGACGAACTCATAGCAATTCAATACTTTGAGTTGTACGTTAATGTGCATATTGTCAACATTTCATAATTCAATTTCAATTTACTTCAATAATGTTCAATTAGGCCTATGCTAAGATGAAAATTTTTCTCCACAATATACAGCAGTAGCAAAGAAAACTATTTGATAAGTTACTAAAAAAATACTAATGAGAGCCAAACAATGCAAAGCTCGCATCGTGAATTTCTCCACAATATACAGCAGTAGCAAAGAAAACTATTTGATAAGTTACTTAAAAATACTAATGAGAGCCAAACAATGCAAAGCTCGCATCGTGAATGTTTAAATTGAATTGTGATTAATTGGATTTGGAGGAATTCAATTCGCTGCTATTGAACAGTAATCTGATCATCAATATTGCTGTCTTCATTGAGTTTAAAACGTACTCTTTGTGCTGGCTGGTTCGTTAGTATTCCCTTCTAAGATGTTGTTTGCAACCAGGACAATAGAAACGTCGACGAATACAATTTAATCAAAATACACAATTGGACAATTATTCCGAACGCAATTAGAATGAGTAAGTGCGAGTTGGTTACGTTGCTGTCAGTGGCCCCATCGACGCATCTCGTGTCGTGTCGAAGCTCTGGTGTTTCTGATCAGCAGAGTGCTGGTTCGAGTCCCGGTCTTGACGATTGTGTCCTTGAGCAAGACACTTAACCGTCACTGCCTTTTCCTTCGGATGGGACGTAAGGCTGTAGGTCCCGTATGTTATGTATACCGACGTAAAAGAACCCAGTGCTCGTAAAGAGAAGGAGTTCGCCCCTTGTGGTCCTGGTTTGATTGGCTGCATTTTGTGCCACAGCACCTAGTACCATTACATGGTGCTATGTAAAGGAACAGGGTCGCATACTTAAAAACGTAGCTCCGCATACCTTGCAGGAAATAAACACTGAGCGCTTTGAGACGCCCGTTAGGCGTGATAAAGCGCTATATAAGAACTACGTATTATTATTATTTCCACTTACTCGCCATATCTCTCGAAATGGAAACCTCATGTTCAGAATTATTACACTGGCAGATGAAATATTGAAACCTTCGGTGCCTTTATTTATTCACAAGCATGACACATGAATCTGTATTAGGTGTACACAGTCAAGTCGCTGTATGACAGCTCACATTTATCACGGTCCACAACTTCTATATATGTTTTTTTTTAATATCTGGACTCCTTAATAGCGATAGGGATGTGTGTTCTGCAACGTGGAAGGTTGTGAGACAGGGCGACATAAAGGAAGAACCGTTGCCCCATGTTTGACATGTTGACTGATTCCTTTCTGAAATCTAATTAAACGAACTCTGTTTAATAGGAAGAGGGGAAACATAAGTGATTGTATTAACCTTTTTGATGAAGAGTTACAGCGACCTGGTGTAAATGTATGTTTACTCTATATTTATTATCACCTGATGGGGGAGACCTTTCTGTAGTTGTGTTCTTGAGTGGAAACGAGGAAATGGATGGTCGTTTATATTTTAATGCAGCACTGGGTATGCAGTGTCGCGCATCGGACTCAAGCTCTGGTGTTTCTGATCAGCAGAGTGTGGGTTCGGGTCCCGGTCGTAGCACTTTTATCAGACACTTGACTATAATTGCTTTGCCCTTTGGGTGGGACATTAACCGTAGGTCAAGATTGGTAGTGCGCGTAAAAGAACCCAGAATACTTATCATCGTGGAAGAGTAGGGGTTAACCCCGATGTTTCTGGTTCACGTAGCAAGCACCCTTGTTTACAGGTCTCCTCGGGCTTGTGAGCTACGGTGATTAAGTTTACTTATGATGCATCCTTGTTTTCATAACAAGAATGGTAATAACAGTGCCTTAGAGGGCGATGGATTCTTAAAGGGTAACTGTTGGCCGCGACCTCGCTCGACCTCATGAGTGCGGATCAAATTATGTTTACATTTCAACCCTATGGGACTCCTTTATTGATGACGTCAAGCGAGGTCGAAGCTACCAGTTATCCTTTAGAGTCTGTCAAACGAAGCTGAGGGACCATGCACAGCAAATTGCTTCCGTTCCTTTAGTCATTCATTAACTGCTTGGCATTAAATATAACATGTTCATCATGGCACATCCATCTTGCTTCGTTTCGTTCGCAATCAAATCAGCGAACCAAACCGAGACTGAATCGCAAAATAGTCCGACCCTTCTGGTTTTTTCTCCTTAGAAAATCAGTATGATTACGATTAAATTTGTATTTTTTTACACAATGCAAATTATACACACCAATGTTTATCAGTTATGATTTATTTCGTGTAGGCTAAACAATGGCTAAGAATGTGAAGCCTTCCCAAAGCCTTAACGTATACTTGGGTACTTTTTTCAGTAGGATTCAAAGCTTCACATGGAGGGAGTGCAATGAAGTCAGGTTTGTGGACACACCATGTATAACTCTCTCTCTCTATGAGCTTTGGTGGTTCTGAGAAGAACTGGTGGTTAACAACCCGACGTTTCGATCAGTTTCCTGCTCCGATCGTCTTCAAGATAATCTGCTGAAGACGGTCAGAGCACACTGGTCGAAAGGTCGTGTTGTTAACCACCGGTTCTTCTCAGAACCACCACAGCCCATAGAGAGAAGAGAGAGAGACAGAGTTAATTACATTGTATCTCCACAGATCTCACTTAATTATTATGTTTTCAGTTTCACATTTAAGTTTGAGATCTCAAGCCTTGGTTTATCTGTTAGTGTTATCACAAACGCTATTACACACGCGGAATATGACTATAAATACGATGGCAGTTCAAGACGTCTTGCCCAATGATAACTGAGCACCGCTGCGTTTTGTGCAGCGTGCCTAAAAATGATCCAAACGAAAATTCTGATTTTTCTCACGAAGTTTTCAATCAAGCCTGCCACTTCAAGCGCAAGGTCTTTCAAAGTAACGTGCCCTCTCTCTCCCCCTTTTGAAAGTGGGAGCCGTCCCTCCGTTGCCGGAACATTTGGGTTGATATTATTTTCAGGTCCCCCATGTTTACTCTCGACTGCACTTTGCTCGTTGTACTGTCCGTACCATTGAGGTTTTTTTCCCTTTTCTTTCTACTGTCTGTGAGATACCAAATCGTACGCGCCGGTAATTCAATTTCAATGTCAATGGTTGTGTCTGCTGAGATATAAAGCCCTGTCAAATATTCTGGGCAAGTCTTTGAGTGTAACGAGAAGTGGGAGTTGGGTAACCTGACGACGGGTGAGTCTTGAGCAAGGCAGTCGTGTATTAATTGACACACCCCCAGTGCGGGGTTAAACTTAAGGGTCCGACTGTATTCTTGTGCAGAGAATACAGTCGGGAAAACAGAAACATCACTAAGGTTTGCCATCCATTGTGGGTGGTTTGATTGGTTTACTGTATAGGGGTAGAGCACTTTTCGTTATCCTAACATGGGTGTAGAAAGACTGGGAAGTCTAAATGCAGCTAAAATCATATTAGTATGCAAAACCAGGCATGACTCCCTAAACAAAATGGCGTGCGGCGCACCATGTGAAAGGCAAAACGCAACATTGGAAACAGCAATAACAATTTTGATTTGATGACAAATAACAAAATGTCATCTAGTACCGATGTGTCAAATACTTCTTTCCCCGTCGACAAAATCTTGTAGTATGTTTACATTCCCGGGTAGGTATAACTTGGATAATATAACAGGCATATGAAGGCGTAAACTCATAACTAATTTTTACTTTTGAAAAGTTAACCTGCTTCCTTTAATTGGCAGAAATTAGCATTCTTGCTCCCATATCCGCAAAGATAAAGTATAATTTCAAAATGCACTATTTTTTAGTGTCTTTGATCCAATAAATCAGTGATCAAAACTGGTTGCTGTCCAACTTGTTATTATTTATACAGACAAAAAATGTGCATAGAACACATGAGTTGCCAGCCAAAATCTCAATTATTGTATATTGCACATGACTGGTGTCCTGCTAAACACTGTCAGCAAATAAATCCGACAAGCAATATTCCCCCATATTAGGACTAAGGCCAAATTTCATGTTTAAGCAGTAAATGTTGCTTAACAATTTTCTGCTGAGCAAAAATAAGCAGGAAACCAGTTGCCAAAGGTACATATGACATTTGTGTTTAGGCTGGTAACCCTTTCTGGTGAGTACAATTGTTTTGTGTTTTGCTTATATCTGTGCCTATAAAAGCAACTCTACAAAATTGAAAGCAGGGCCTAATTTCATAGAGCCGCTTAAGAACAAAAAATGAGCTAGCAGAACAAAACTATGCTTACCAGAATAAGGTAAACCAGCCAAAAATACCATTCCATATGCACCATCTGTGAATGGTATGCTGCTCATGTTAGCTTAGCAGAAAACTCTTAAGCAGTATTCGCTGTTTAAGCAGTTCTGTGAAATTGGGCCCTGGTTGTTACCGTTGCGGTACATTATCTTTAACTTTCCTTGATTCTGGTGGGTGGAACTCAAACGAACTAAACTACCGTCTCTAACCCTTTAAAACAGACTTCTCCGGGCTTCCCAAAATATAACTTATCAATAATAATACATTCTCGTGGCTGTCCTCATTGAAGGCAGTTGACAAATGTAGCGTAAGTAAAGGACAGTTGGCGGGGAAAAGAAAGATTTCACACGCCGGTTATTAAACAATCCTCTTCCCTTGTTATTTCAGCGGGCCCTGGCGATCACAATACCTGCAGAGCACCTGGGATTTATGGTGTTCAGACATTGATTAAAATGTCCCGCTGCGTGGAGACATCTTCACCGTTGAATGCCCACGACACTAATAACTGTTTGTTTGGGTTTTTTTTAATAATCGTTGTTTCTTAATTCTCCTATAGTCGGCGTCAGAGTTAATTCTAAGTAATTCCGCGCCCCTGGATACTAAATTTTGTTAATAGAAAGAAATGGCTGATACGTCACTTGAAGGTGTATCAGCAGGTCTTTTGAAAGCAGTTGATTTATTTTTTTCACGCTACAGTTTTTTGTTTTATTTTGTTTATACACCATAGAGCCGTGCATTTTACAAGAGCAAAGTGTTTCTAGTAATTGTTGTTTGCTAAACAAAAACATTTCTCTAAAATCTTGCATTCCGATGCACTTGCCAGTGTATTGTTGCATTATTTTTATATGGGAATCTGTCTGCCATAAAACAGCAGACCAAACCATCAAGCCTCACCCTGTGATGTCTAGACCAATCAAATGCATTTGTGAGAAGAAGACAAGCCTATGCAAAATTGATATGTGTTGCGTATAAGTGTGATCACGGATCAACAGACCTTCCGGGACCATGGCTTCGGCTCTGGCTCTGGCTCTGGCTCTGCCTCTAGCTCTGCCTCTGCCTCTGCTTCTGCCTCTGCCTCTGACTTTGCCTCTAGCTCTGCCTCTGCCTCTGCTTCTGCCTCTGCCTCTGACTTTGCCTCTAGCTCTGCCTCTGGCTCTGCATCTGCATCTGCCTCTGGTTCTGGCTCTGCCTCTGCATCTGCCTCTGGCTCTGGCTCTGCCTCTGCCTCTGGCTCTGGCTCTGGCTCTGCCTCTGCCTCTGGCTCTGCCTCTAGCTCTGCCTCTCCATCTGCCTCTGCCTCTGCCTCTAGCTCTGCCTCTGCCTCTGCCTCTGCCTCTGACTCTGCCTCTGTTTCTGCCTCTGGCTCTGCCTCTGCCTCTGCCTCTTGCCTCTAGCTCTGCCTCTGCCTCTGCCTCTGCCTCTAGCTCTTCCTCTGGCTCTGCCTCTGCCTCTGGCTCTGCCTCTAGCTCTGCCTCTACTCTCTTAATGTAAAAGAGTGAAAAACCACTCCAAAAGAGTGATTTTCCCACTCTCTCAAGGAGCCATATGGCGGACAACTCTTTTTGGAGTGGGAAAAAAGAGTGATCTCAGTTCACTCCACAAAGAGTGGTATTACACTATTTAACGAGTGACAAAAATCACTCTATACAGAGTGACCACCACTCTTTAATAGAGTGATAAAAACATCACTCTTTTTATAGAGAGTGACTTCCGAAATATTGTGAACAACTCGTTTTGGAGTGGAAAATAGTGGCAAGAGTGTTTTAATAAAACCACTCTTTCAGGAGTGGAAATTTGAAGCTAGAAAAGAGTGAAATTTGAAGCTAGAAAATAGTGAAATTTGTACTTTTGAGCTGCAAATAGACTACTCTGGGAGCATGTCAAATTAACCTCTGTGACTAAAAACAGTTTCAAATTGCACAGTAGCACCCGATGTGTAATGAATTAAAGCATCATTAACTCGAATTTCCACATGGACCACAACCTGTTATGAGGGTTAATGCACTATTAGCTTCACAACAACTAAATAAATGAAACAGAAATATATTTACATTAGGGTAATAATAAACATACAGTGTTATTAGTTCCAAAATGTTTTGAAAAGTGCGGCACACTATCGGCATCTACAGGCTATAAAGTTGAACATTTAAATAATGAACTTCAGTCTAAGGATTCTCTGAATATGAAAATTTTCCCAACACCAACTTTGCCAAACTCCTTTAATACTATAACAATGTGGCAAAAAAAAGTAACTTTCGACACTAAGAACATCAATGACAAATGAACTTCCATCACTGTTATTTTGTCATACAAAATTTAAAGGCACTGAACACGTTTGGTAATTGTCAAAGACCAGTATTCTCACTTGGTGTATCTCAACATTTGCATAAAATAACAAGCCTATGAACATTTTGACTCAATTGGTCATTGAAGTTGAGGGAAAATTACGAAAGAAAAAACACCCTTGTTGTACAAATTTGTGTGCTTTCAGATAGGAATAAAAGGCTTCTGGCCAGAAGTCTTTTATTATTTTAGTGAGAAATTACCTCTTTCTCAAAAACTATTTAATTCAGAGGGAGTCGTTTTATACTATCAACAGAATTTCGTTGCTCGTTTCCAAGTAAGTTTTTATGCTAATATATATTTTGAGTAATTACCAAACGTGTACAGTGCCGTTAAGTCACTCATCAGTCATTGCAATTTGTCAGAAGTCATCAAAGTGCATTAAAAGTGACCGTTAGGTACATTAAAGCTATTTGATTAATGCTTAAACATACATATCAATTAAGCCCCACCCATTTTAGGTACTGACCACACACAACCTTGGCTGTACCACCCTGTACCACCGGAAATCCGACACTATAAAACTTATTGGAAAATTTAAACATAAATTTAAACGCATATTCGTGTTCTGAAATGTGTCATTGATGAATGCTGTGACTATTCAATATGTTTAGGGGTGGGGCTTAAAGGATTGGTCTGTTGATACATGAACACTACCATGGTAGCAGCATCCCTTCCTAAACACTCATCAATTGCTATTGCTATTTCTTCTTTAACCACCTCCCACCCACCTTATCAATCCTGTGTCAAATAGCCTTCTTAATTGATATAGGAAACAACATTCACTGTTATGCAAATACTAACAATTGTAACACTTTCTGGCTTATTATAAAGTTTCAAGAAACTTAACCAAATTAGGCACTACAATTAAAAAAATGCTTCTTAAATATCCAATGTATACATTACTAAAAGGAAATGTATTCGTGCTGTGCGAACCATTCACAAAGTTACACAGTAAAAGATTTTCCCTAACTAAAAGAATGACCCCATATAATGAAAGAGGATCATTACAGTTTTCTTGGTTGATATATTAGAGAGGTTAAGCTAAACATTTTTGCACAACACATACATATATTTTATATTCGCATACCCCTGTGGGTGTCATGAACACACACAATAGAATCCTACTCCTTAAAATTTCTGAGATATGACCCCCTAAAAATTTAAGCCCTGCCCCTTCAAATTTACTTTTTATGTTTTAGGATTTTTTTTGAAATGAAGATAAGATATGTAGCTACAAATTAATATACATGGTATTTGGTATCCCATCAGATGGAATCTATTGTCTAAAACATAAGTAATTTGAAGGGGCAGTGCTTAAATTTTAAAGGGGTCATATCTCAGAAATGTTAAAGAGTAGGATTCTAAAACTTTGTGTGTGTTCATGACACTCATAGGAAATTTTTTTTTTTTTCTTTTAATCTGAGACTTTGTAGATAAAGGGTGTGCTTTAGCGCAAAAACTATTTATTGAATGAAGCCAAGTATGACCCATTTCTAAACCATATTGGATCTGTAGATAAAACAATGTTTCCTCCAAAACCCTTTAAACAACTATTCAAAATGTAAATCTTGTTCCCCTTTCACAAAATGTTTAGAGTGCTGCCTTGTTGAGAATATCTGTCAAGGCATAGCGTGTGTACTACTGCACCGTTTGATGTTGGCAAGCGTGAAAAAAACCTCTGTTGATATTGAGTAAAATTGTTGTCACCCTGTAGAATTGGCAATTATCCCTCAATTTCGATTGCGTCTCTGACCATTTTTGAGTACAACTCCCTGACACTGGGTTTTATTGGAACCCCTAGCTTGTAGACTATGCCCTCAAAGAAATTAAAAAAAGTTTGCAAAGGCCTTGCAAAGTGTACACAAAATATGTAGTGAACCTTAAAGAGGCGGTCGAAAGCCTCGAGAAGAGAACCTTCTGCAGGGATGGACAGAGCATCAGCAATGATGAAGTATTCACTGGGGCTGTCCATTTCCCCGAGGGCCAAGATGAAAGGTTGGGTGTATATTGCCTCCTTGGTCTTCGCAAACTGCTGAACATCTGTTCCAGCCTAGTATGCAGAAAAAAGAAAAGAATTTTTGGTAAAACAGTTGCTAAAAATGTTTAGCAAGTGCTTTGTCAAATCGTTCCTTATGTGATGAATAGAACAAAATAGTTGCATGTTAGGGCTGCAGTTGTGTGTAAACTATTAATATTATTGTTTGTTTACTACACTTGAAAAGACCACAGTGTATGGGCCTGTCATGTGGGCCTGCTTTCTCATAGCAACAAACAAACCATTCCCATTGTATCTGCCAGCAGCAGGGTACTATTAGTGTCCTTTAAGCAGCATCTTCAGTTACTGTTGAAGTTACATGTTTTGATTCAAAGATTAAAGCTTACCGGTCTATGTTGCAATAGGAACGAGGAAAGTGTCTTCCCCTTTTTTCCAGCTGTTGACACTAATGGCAATTGCTCCAAGAGGAGCTTCAAAATCTTCAAGTCACCTATGAAAGAAGCAGCAAAAATTAAATGTCAACATTTCCAAGTCGGTGTTCACAGCCTTAAAACCTCTCCATTGTTAGTGTTCTAAATGAGAATAGACCAATCCTGTAAGCACTGCCTCCTTATTTGCTGACCAAGCATTCATAGCCTTGCTACTCCACTGAAAGTCCAACAAAAGTCAGACACGATAAAATCATATTGGAATTTGTACTTGTATCATGCGCAGCATTTGGAAGTGATGGCGTAGCAAGTGCTGTGATTGTTAAATATGTTTAGGGGCGGAGCAGATCAAGACTGCCCCACATTCTTAAAAGCTCTCAAACTCGGATTGAAATGATAAATTTCATAAGTAACCAGTCGAAATTAAAGATCTATTCTTGAAGCAGAAACTGGAAACAGACAAACTTTCCCAAAGGTGGAAGAGGTAGGCTACCCCCCCCCAAATAAATGAAAAAGAAATAATTTTCATTAGGGGGAAAAAAAAAATACAGTTTTTTTATTAGTTTTTCCCAAAAAGTTTTGAAAAGTGCGGGGACACTATCCCGGGAAACTCAGGCTATAAAGTTGAACATTTAAATAATGAACTTCATCTAAGGGTTCTCTTTAATATTAAAATTTTTTTCCCCAAAACCAACTTTGCCAAAAATCCTTTAAACTATAACAATGTGGCAAAAAAAAAATAACTTTCGACACTAAAAACATCAATGACAAATGAACTTTTCCCCAAATGTTATTTTGTCCCTTCCCAAAATTTTAAAAGGGACTGAACACGTTTTGGGAATTGTCAAAGACCAGTATTTCCCCCCCCACTTGGGGATCTCAACATTGCATTAAAAAAACAAGCCTAAGAACTTTTGACTTCAATTGGCATTGAATTGAGGGAAAATTTTCGAAAGAAAAAACAAACCCCTTTTTGTACAAATTTTTTGTCTTTCAATAGGGAAAAAAAGGCTTTTTGGAGTGGAAAATAGTGGCAAGAGTGTTTTAATTAAAACCACTCTTTCAGGAGTGGAAATTTGAAGCTAGAAAAGAGTGAAATTTGAAGCTAGAAAATAGTGAAATTTGTACTTTTGAGCTGCAAATAGACTACTCTGGGAGCATGTCAAATTAACCTCTGTGACTAAAAACAGTTTCAAATTGCACAGTAGCACCCGATGTGTAATGAATTAAAGCATCATTAACTCGAATTTCCACATGGACCACAACCTGTTATGAGGGTTAATGCACTATTAGCTTCACAACAACTAAATAAATGAAACAGAAATATATTTACATTAGGGTAATAATAAACATACAGTGTTATTAGTTCCAAAATGTTTTGAAAAGTGCGGCACACTATCGGCATCTACAGGCTATAAAGTTGAACATTTAAATAATGAACTTCAGTCTAAGGATTCTCTGAATATGAAAATTTTCCCAACACCAACTTTGCCAAACTCCTTTAATACTATAACAATGTGGCAAAAAAAAGTAACTTTCGACACTAAGAACATCAATGACAAATGAACTTCCATCACTGTTATTTTGTCATACAAAATTTTAAAGGCACTGAACACGTTTGGTAATTGTCAAAGACCAGTATTCTCACTTGGTGTATCTCAACATTTGCATAAAATAACAAGCCTATGAACATTTTGACTCAATTGGTCATTGAAGTTGAGGGAAAATTACGAAAGAAAAAAACACCCTTGTTGTACAAATTTGTGTGCTTTCAGATAGGAATAAAAGGCTTCTGGCCAGAAGTCTTTTATTATTTTAGTGAGAAATTACCTCTTTCTCAAAAACTATTTAATTCAGAGGGAGTCGTTTTTATACTATCAACAGAATTTCGTTGCTCGTTTCCAAGTAAGTTTTTATGCTAATATATATTTTGAGTAATTACCAAACGTGTACAGTGCCGTTAAGTCACTCATCAGTCATTGCAATTTGTCAGAAGTCATCAAAGTGCATTAAAAGTGACCGTTAGGTACATTAAAGCTATTTGATTAATGCTTAAACATACATATCAATTAAGCCCCACCCATTTTAGGTACTGACCACACACAACCTTGGCTGTACCACCCTGTACCACCGGAAATCCGACACTATAAAACTTATTGGAAAATTTAAACATAAATTTAAACGCATATTCGTGTTCTGAAATGTGTCATTGATGAATGCTGTGACTATTCAATATGTTTAGGGGTGGGGCTTAAAGGATTGGTCTGTTGATACATGAACACTACCATGGTAGCAGCATCCCTTCCTAAACACTCATCAATTGCTATTGCTATTTCTTCTTTAACCACCTCCCACCCACCTTATCAATCCTGTGTCAAATAGCCTTCTTAATTGATATAGGAAACAACATTCACTGTTATGCAAATACTAACAATTGTAACACTTTCTGGCTTATTATAAAGTTTCAAGAAACTTAACCAAATTAGGCACTACAATTAAAAAAATGCTTCTTAAATATCCAATGTATACATTACTAAAAGGAAATGTATTCGTGCTGTGCGAACCATTCACAAAGTTACACAGTAAAAGATTTTCCCTAACTAAAAGAATGACCCCATATAATGAAAGAGGATCATTACAGTTTTCTTGGTTGATATATATAGAGAGGTTAAGCTAAACATTTTTGCACAACACATACATATATTTTATATTCGCATACCCCTGTGGGTGTCATGAACACACACAATAGAATCCTACTCCTTAAAATTTCTGAGATATGACCCCCTAAAAATTTAAGCCCTGCCCCTTCAAATTTACTTTTTATGTTTTAGGATTTTTTTTGAAATGAAGATAAGATATGTAGCTACAAATTAATATACATGGTATTTGGTATCCCATCAGATGGAATCTATTGTCTAAAACATAAGTAATTTGAAGGGGCAGTGCTTAAATTTTAAAGGGGTCATATCTCAGAAATGTTAAAGAGTAGGATTCTAAAACTTTGTGTGTGTTCATGACACTCATAGGAAATTTTTTTTTTTTTCTTTTAATCTGAGACTTTGTAGATAAAGGGTGTGCTTTAGCGCAAAAACTATTTATTGAATGAAGCCAAGTATGACCCATTTCTAAACCATATTGGATCTGTAGATAAAACAATGTTTCCTCCAAAACCCTTTAAACAACTATTCAAAATGTAAATCTTGTTCCCCTTTCACAAAATGTTTAGAGTGCTGCCTTGTTGAGAATATCTGTCAAGGCATAGCGTGTGTACTACTGCACCGTTTGATGTTGGCAAGCGTGAAAAAAACCTCTGTTGATATTGAGTAAAATTGTTGTCACCCTGTAGAATTGGCAATTATCCCTCAATTTCGATTGCGTCTCTGACCATTTTTGAGTACAACTCCCTGACACTGGGTTTTATTGGAACCCCTAGCTTGTAGACTATGCCCTCAAAGAAATTAAAAAAAGTTTGCAAAGGCCTTGCAAAGTGTACACAAAATATGTAGTGAACCTTAAAGAGGCGGTCGAAAGCCTCGAGAAGAGAACCTTCTGCAGGGATGGACAGAGCATCAGCAATGATGAAGTATTCACTGGGGCTGTCCATTTCCCCGAGGGCCAAGATGAAAGGTTGGGTGTATATTGCCTCCTTGGTCTTCGCAAACTGCTGAACATCTGTTCCAGCCTAGTATGCAGAAAAAAGAAAAGAATTTTTGGTAAAACAGTTGCTAAAAATGTTTAGCAAGTGCTTTGTCAAATCGTTCCTTATGTGATGAATAGAACAAAATAGTTGCATGTTAGGGCTGCAGTTGTGTGTAAACTATTAATATTATTGTTTGTTTACTACACTTGAAAAGACCACAGTGTATGGGCCTGTCATGTGGGCCTGCTTTCTCATAGCAACAAACAAACCATTCCCATTGTATCTGCCAGCAGCAGGGTACTATTAGTGTCCTTTAAGCAGCATCTTCAGTTACTGTTGAAGTTACATGTTTTGATTCAAAGATTAAAGCTTACCGGTCTATGTTGCAATAGGAACGAGGAAAGTGTCTTCCCCTTTTTTCCAGCTGTTGACACTAATGGCAATTGCTCCAAGAGGAGCTTCAAAATCTTCAAGTCACCTATGAAAGAAGCAGCAAAAATTAAATGTCAACATTTCCAAGTCGGTGTTCACAGCCTTAAAACCTCTCCATTGTTAGTGTTCTAAATGAGAATAGACCAATCCTGTAAGCACTGCCTCCTTATTTGCTGACCAAGCATTCATAGCCTTGCTACTCCACTGAAAGTCCAACAAAAGTCAGACACGATAAAATCATATTGGAATTTGTACTTGTATCATGCGCAGCATTTGGAAGTGATGGCGTAGCAAGTGCTGTGATTGTTAAATATGTTTAGGGGCGGAGCAGATCAAGACTGCCCCACATTCTTAAAAGCTCTCAAACTCGGATTGAAATGATAAATTTCATAAGTAACCAGTCGAAATTAAAGATCTATTCTTGAAGCAGAAACTGGAAACAGACAAACTTTCCCAAAGGTGGAAGAGGTAGGCTACCCCCCCCCAAAGGTGGAATAGGTAGGCAGGCTAGTACCCCCCCCCCCCTCAAAGGTGGAACAGGTAGGCTACCCCCCCCCAAAAAAAAAAAGTGGAACAGGTAGGCTCCCCCCAAAGAAAAAAAGGTGGAACAGGTAGGCTATCCCCCCCGCCCCGCCCCCCCCAAAGGTGGAACAGGTAGGCTATCCCCCCCGCCCCCCCCCCAAAAAAAAAAAGGTGGAACAGGTAGGCTATCCCCCCCCCCAAAAAAAAAAAGGTGGAACAGGTAGGCAACCCCTAGCCCCCCCCCAAAAAAAAGGGTGGAACAGGTTGGCTACCCCTCCCCCCCCCCCAAAAAAAAAAGAAGTGGAACACAGGTAGGCTATCTTCCCCCCCATTACCCCCCCCCCTTCAAAAATGATAATAGTTTGCACACAAAAGTAAAAAAAGAAAATTCAGAGTAAAAAAAAAACTAATGATCACCCACCCATCCCGCGAAAAGACAAAAATAAACAAAAGACCTCGACAATGTGATAAAAACAAAATTGGAGGTGGGGAAGAGAAGTTTCATCAGTAAACCCTTTCCTGATATTTTGCAGGCATTCCCCTAAAAAAGCCCTTAAAATTTAAGACTGATTTACTCACCAAGTTTCTGATGTTCTCTTCCAGAAACTGCTAGGATCTTGCCAGCAAAGAAAGTTTTCCATTTCACAAGTAGGTTGCTTCCAAGGCCTGGATGGATCATTTCAAACTCAGTGTTGATCTGAAAATTTATATCACATAAGTGGAAATGTTTTATTCATACTGAAACTAACAGATATGATGGCCCAAAATTACTTTCCATCCTAAATTTTCCACTTGGAGAAGCATTTCCAAACTTTTTTCAATTTTTTTCACTTCAATGTGCACCCCCCACCCCCACCCCCCCATCAGGCCCCTCATTGCTTAAAATACTCACAAGCTCAGGCATGTCTAGGAATCTTGGCATGGTTTCCAGGATATTGGTTATTGATGGGTTGTCACGCTTGATAATGCTGCTCCGGTAGGGAAATGTTTCCCTCGCATATCTGTTTATCATTGTTTTATTATCCCTTGTTGGGGGATGGTACTTCATCCACTCTATCTGAAAATACATTAAACAAGATAAAAATTACAAATACATTTGTATTCAAACAATTATGTTTATCTGCATGTCTTTTGGTGCAATGCAGCTTGTTTGGCACAAAATACATCCACCAACAATTGGAACATCAATCAAATGCGTAATGCAGCTACATCACACATGCAAGCAGTCATCATAATTACATTCATTCTGAGCAATTTAGGTTTCAGACACAACATGGTCATATGCTAGTGGCAACAAGTTGGTCAATGTATCTGCTCTTTCAAATTCTAGCTTTGCAAACTACTTTTGAGTAACAAATTGAAAACAAATAGGTACATGAAATGTTTTCCAGTGGGGGGGGGGGCTGTGGGGGAATGGAGGATTAATTCCATTTTAGCCACCATCTCATTTGAATTAAAGCACTAGAATACAAGATACATTTTTGTCCCTAGGTTATGATGTATAATTTTAGAATTGTTAGATTTTAGCTCACCCTTTCAAGCACCTCTGTATTAGGAACTGTAGGAGCTTCATCATCAAAACATGTTCTGTCAAAATATTTTGCTTTGCAAAACTTGATGAAATCTTTCCCTACATCTGTTCAAACCATTTCGTAAATGAGTTTTGTCCACCAAATAGTAACTAAAATACCAACACGTTATTTTTAATAATGATAAATAAACCTTATTCAATCTAACCTACCTACTGCAGAAACTAGTACAACACGACCACAAAGCAATGGACAAACTACATTGACCAATGTACACAGTACGTGTCATCACCACAACGATAAACATTAATACGCCCTGTACATGTATGTGTGTATTCTACGGTGTGTCGCTATCATCACCAGCACTGAGTGTACTAACTACAATACAATGAGTCGATATGTACTTTCAATTTCAAAGTTCCATGTTAATTAACAAGTGAATAAAGTGTTGTGTTTAAGCCTAACTAACGTTAATAAAAGTACATGTCATGGTATACATTACCTCGAAATGTTTGCTCAATTTCTTGAACCCTTTCCTTCGTGAATGATGCATCCAATCTACTAAAAAATGTGTCCATCTTCGCCTCAGGTGTTCACTGTTTACCGTGTCTTCTCTGCATCACAAAATGGCGACCGCGGAAACTTTTCTGAGCACGTTATGCAAAGCAGCATATTCATGGAAAATGATTGGCCCTAGCAAGTACAAGGTCGTTTTGTGATTGGCTGGTTTGCAATAAACAAATATCACTCCAAAGTCCAGGACAATCTTGGCGGGAATGTTGCATACACTCTAAAAAGAGCGACTACTTTTCTGTAGTATCAAGCAAAATCACACTGGCAAGCCAACGTAAGAAAAAAATACACTAACAACAAACAAACATACAAACAAACAAAACCAGGGGTCTATGTAGCCAATTTGAAAATGAAATGAAAAATCATCTCGAAAAATTGTATCTTATAGTTTAATTACACACGAAGTACTCGTTCATTGGTCTGCAGCGTCCCATGAGTATTCCACTTTTCAATCTTAAAAGAGTGACTAGCGAATCACTCCACATTAAGAGTGGTATAACTGGTGCACTCGATGAAGAGTGAATAAACTTTATACGAAACTCACTACGGGGATTGTTTTTTCCACTCTACTCAGAGTGAATTTCACTTTAAAAAGAGCGAATTCGATAACACTCGAGAGAGGGAGTGAGTTTTTCACTCTTTTACATTAAGAGAGTAGCTCTGCCTCTAGCTCTGCCTCTGGCTCTGGCTATGCCTGTGCCTCTGCCTCTGCCTTTGCCTCTAGCTCTGGCTCTGGCTCTGCCCCTTGTTCTGGCTCTGGCTATGCCTCTGACTCTGCCTCTGCCTCTGCCTCTGCCTCTTGCCTCTAGCTCTGCCTCTGCCTCTGCCTCTGCCTCTAGCTCTTCCTCTGGCTCTGCCTCTGCCTCTGCCTCTGGCTCTGGCTCTGCCTCTAGCTCTGCCTCTAGCTCTGCCTCTAGCTCTGCCTCTGGCTCTGGCTATGCCTGTGCCTCTGCCTCTGCCTGTGCCTCTGCCTTTGCCTCTAGCTCTGGCTCTGGCTCTGCCCCTTGTTCTGGCTCTGGCTCTGCCTCTGCCTCTGCCTCTGCCTCTGCCTCTGCCTCTGTCTCTGCCTCTGCCTCTGCCTCTGCCTCTGACAAACTGACGCAGAGTCCCAGTCTAAATGCAAATGTTAAATCAGTTTACGGGTCAACTTGACCCAGCATCTGGGACTCGGCCACCTGGGACTCGGATTCCGGGTCAACTCTGACCCGGGTGATTTTTAAGAGTGCAGTGCGTTGCACTAATCATGAATTATTACAATAATAAATGGCCGTGTCGAACAGCGAAACAGAACAACAAACCTTTGCAAATCTTTCATTTGATAATTATTCATTCCCTGGTCTTCTATTTGTTAATCGAACAAGAAATGTACCTTATGATTTGAGCTTGACCTTAAACAGAAATCAACAAACTCATGTGCATATAATATTCATTGGGGATTTTCGACAGAACTGTCGTAGAATGAACAGACGGTTTGGTTTTAAACCGCTTAGAAGCTTTGATCTCTTGTATCCTCTTTGTGTTGGTGGTTCATTCTATGACGTCTTTGCGTCTATGGCTTAAAGGTAATCGTGGTGCCGTGGAAAAGACACTGATTTGACCAGATAATTACATTTATTTTTACCGGCAGCCGCAGACAAACTTGGCGATAACCCGACGAGATAAACAGAGGGGCTCTTGCGTCCATCGTAAGATGTGCAGCGTGATTTATGAATTATAACTCAATTTCGCGAAGACTCTAATCTACACACCATGCAGTTCAATTACATTTTCTCATTACGGCAAGGGATGCGGCTACGGGGCATAACCCCCCCCCCCCTCCAAGCTGGGTAATGTAGTCTCGTTAATGGGATGTCGAAGAGTCAAACGTGAAGGGTCGGTAGTCATCACTCAAAGTTAACAGGATCCGGCATCGCTCGACTTTTACTTAACGTTTACCTTTTTTAATTCCGCCCGTTCTTGTTTCTTGGCAGATATCTCGCCTGCCGCAGATCCAGGCCCTGGGGATGACAAGATTCGATTTTGATGACTTCAAGTTGGATGCCGATGAGATGGTCAAAGCCTCGTTGAGGCTGTACATGGACCTTGGACTATTGCAGAAATTCAAGATTGATACTGAGGTGAGGGGATTGTTTCCCCCGGGGATGGGAAGGCTGCTTAAGGATACTATCTCGTTTTGCGTTCACTGAACATGTTATGATGAATCGAACTCTAACCCATGAAACGTTGTACCCCAATTGGTACACTTTTCTGTTGATGAAGGAGACACCTAAAGTTCCCCATTCGGGAAAACACATCTACAAGAAAAGGTCACTTATAGTAAATACTCAAACCATCCCAATTGAAAAACATACAAAGGTTCTCGTTTGCAACCACTCCTCAATCATTACAAAGGGTCTCGGGTTGCATAACCCAGCCCAATTTGGACCGTACTACCCAGATTGGAACTCGTGCTACCAAATGAGACAAATTTCCACTCTGAAAACGATAACTATATAGATAGGTTCCCAGGTAGATACTCAAAATACCGCAATATAGTTTTAGCCTGAATGCAACCCTCTTTTCAAGGTTGGGATATCGCTTCCCTCATGAGGAATGTATAAATGTTCTCCATTTTGGGCAACCGTGATAGTGATTACCAAAAATATCCCATCGTTATATACTTCTGCATTATTTCAGAAACAAGGGAATCTGTTTAATTTATAGGTTTCTGTGTTTTTCGCTTTATACAGGCAATGACACGTTTCTTGTTGACAGTGAGGAAGAATTACCGCCCAGTTGCGTACCATAACTTCAGACACGCCTTCAACGTTCAGCAAGCCATGTTTGCCGTTCTACAGGTCAGAATCCACACGCCCATCTTATACAAAAGTTCATTTTTAGTGTTTATGAATCATGTAAAAACATTCAGAACACTTTGTTTCTAACATCACTATATTCTTAAAAAGTCTTGGGTCAGACGACCCTTTTGGGTCAGACTTTACTATCTTTGGTCGGACTTGACTATCTAAGTTCAGACTTGACTCTCTTTGGCCATATTTGACTCTTCTCGGTCATACTTGACTCTCTTGGGTCAGACTCGACTTTTTTGTGTAAAACTTGACCCTCTTGGTCAGACCTTTTCCCGGATACGCGTCCAGACCCTGGTAAACAATTCGGGGTCAAAATTACAAGGGAACCTCAACAAAGATTCCTGATTAGTAACCAAAAGTGGATCGTTTTAACTAAAAATATGGGTGTGTGTCGGTCCCCCCCCCCCTATCCAGATCCAGGTCAACCTTTGCTCGAAACGTTTTGTCAGTACCATTATTTGCCTATCGGATAATGACAAGTAGTAATACAACCATTATTTAAGCAACATGTTTTAATTTTGTCTTTTCAAGAAATAGTGTATTTAAACATAATGAATATGCTAACTTTAATGAACAAACAAACTTTACTCTAGGTTTGCAGGACAAGTTCGTATTACATCACACAAGGATGGCGATCTCAGGCAGCGGCATCAAATTGATGTTATTCTGTTGTTGAACAACCTGTGTATAATGATGGTTTCGTATGGTTGGTGTGGGTCCTTTGTTGTGTTCTCTTGCTACTGTGGGAGCCATATCTATTATAATCCGTGTTTTTGGTGGGATTTTTTTTTTCAACAGAATACTAGTGTGATTCACAACCTCACTGAGCCCGAGCAGCTTGCATTATTGGTGGGTTGTCTTTGCCACGATCTGGACCATCGCGGCACCAACAATGCATTCCAAGAAAAGTGAGTTTACCCGAATGTATTCCAAGTCATCCAATCTCTTACAGCCCTCCCTGCACGTCCATGCACACTCCACACTTTTTGGGACGCTAGGTGGCAGCAGACTTGCCAGGTGAATCCATCGTTCTCGGAAACGCGCGCATGCTCAGAACTACGTAAACTTTAAAAACTTACCTGTTAATTGTCTGCTGCCAGCTTGTGTTCCAAAGTCTCCTACACTCGAATGGATTGGTAACGTTTGGAATACTTTCATCTGTGAGAAAGGTATTACTGAATAAGCCATTGGAATTTTAAAACGTTACCTTAAAAAGCATTGTCATTTTGTCAACATTCGTAAGAAATATATGAAACCTCATAACCCTTGTTCTTGTTTGTATGCTGTCTGCGATAACTCTATTTGTTGTCATGGAATTTTCATTGGTCGGTGTCGCGCCTCATTTCTTGAAGTGGTTAAACTCTTTTCAAGTTGTTTGATCCTCTGAATTTTAGGGATGGCATTTTCCAAAATATGTGGTCTTGGCAGTGTTGTAGCACTCATACTCTGTTCTCGTACTCGAGTACCATCATGACGGTACTCGTACTTGGCTAGAAAATTACTAGACGTTTGTACTCGATACTCGAAAAATGAACTGTACTCGAAGTCACGTACTCGATACTCGACTAAAAATGTACTTAGACTCGATTGTAAGTCCTCGTAGACAGAAATACGGTTGTGTAAAATTATTTTGCGTCAATGTAAATTTATGCCATTGCTATGCAAGTAATAGAGAAAACAAAAGAAGGGGAAAAAATTAGTTAAAGCTGTTTTTGATGTTTTATGTTTAAAAGATAGTTATCATAAGAAGCACACAATGTCATTTAGAAATAAGTCAGAAAACAAGTAACTACTTGTTGATACCTCATTTTGCAGTATTTTTCTTTACAAAGTTCTTGTACTCGTACTTTACAAAGTGCTCATACTCGTACTTTACAAAGTTCTCATACTCGTACTTTACAAAGTTCTCATACTCGTACTTTACAAAGTACTCATACTCGTAATTTACAAAGTACTCATACTCGTAATTTAAAAAGTTCTCATTCTCGTACTTTACAAAGTTCTCATACTCGTACTTTACAAAGTACTCATACTCGTACTTTACAAAGTACTCATACTCGTACTTTACAAAGTACTCATACTCGTAATTTACAAAGTACTCATACTCGTAATTTACAAAGTACTCATACTCGTACTTTACAAAGTAACTCATACTCGTAATTTACAAAGTACCTACTTATAATGTACTGTACTTAATCGGTACTGTACTCGGCTGTTGAACTCAGTAATTGGATATGAGAATACTCGGTATTCGGTCACCGTAGTACTCGGCAGTACTTGTCGACTGTAAAGTACTAGACCACAGTACTGGGTTTTTCGGTTACTACTCTGTGTACAAAACCTCCTTTGAACGGTTTCAAATCAAGTAAACTTACAAATAGTGACCTTTAAAATGTACTTGTTTGGTCGATATCCGCAAGGTTTTGTGAGAGGTTTAATAATGACAGATTGAACATGTACGGCCGGTTTGA
Organism: Pycnopodia helianthoides; assembly: GCA_032158295.1. Classification (NCBI taxonomy): domain Eukaryota; kingdom Metazoa; phylum Echinodermata; class Asteroidea; order Forcipulatida; family Asteriidae; genus Pycnopodia; species Pycnopodia helianthoides. The sequence continues at coordinate 6,233,357 of CM063251.1, forward strand.
CCAACACGTGCAATACTGGCGCACACTTCTGTCGCCTCTTGAACCTAGTGTGTTATATTCCCCTCCTGTGTTTATACAACTGGGATGTATGTACAGTTCACTGAGTATATATGACCATAGCTCTACTAATTTGGACTGCCAGCTTACGGCTATAGTGATAGATGACTGACAGATGAGGCGAGGCAGTTGACTCATCTTCTTGCATCTGTCCAAATTGACCTAGTTTATTTGTGGGGAAAACTGACGAGCTAACCTTATAGCAATGACAAACAATGCTCAACCTTTCATAAAGAGGGGCTCCAAGATTAGATTCAGTTTTGTGATCCACTCACTTTCTAATAGAGTTCTTATGAAAACGGAAAACAACATTTCAAGTCTCTAGCCTCATGTCAAAATGGTGTAGAATGCCACCGTGTTTTATATCCTTCGAGTGCAATTTTGATCGATACCCCAAAACGTTCCATGACGTCACATTTCAACCATATGGTCTGTATATTTTTTGTACAGATAATTTTAGTTCAGTCCTAATTTGTGATGATATTCAATCAAAACGACACTGGGATTACGTTTTGACTGGCGCTAAAAATTCCTCTTTGGAATGTACAGACCCATTTGTTTTTGAAGTCCGATGACGTCATGTCTCAAATTTCGCTCTGAAAGAACATCAAATAAAATGACATTGTATAATCATTTTAACGTGAGGTTAATAGAGACTTGTAATTTTTCCCGACTTTCACGAAGACAGTATCTATTGGAAAATGAGTGCATCATGATACGGAATTTGACCTTTGAGCCCCTGGATAAGAAATAATGCAAACACAAATTGTTTTAACCGTTAATTTTACAAATCCGGAGATACCCTTTGGCCAGTGCAAAAATATTGCCAATGGAGATAAAACATGCTTAATTTTTTAAATAAACATTTCATCGGACGAAAAATGAACTGTGTTTAAAACAAAGTTAATTCCTACGAAAGGAAATGTATCAGTCATTTCATTTTGAAAGATAATTCATGCAAAAACAAAAAACATATTTGTTTAGTTATTGATTTCAAAGAATACTTGACAGATGTTTGTACTAGGGTCATTCATTTTTGTATAATATTTATATACACTTTTGCAGGAGTCAGTCTCCATTGTCACAGCTGTATGGCTCAAAGGCCACCATGGAGTACCACCATTTCAACCATACTGTTATGATACTCAGCAGTCAGGTGGGTTGAGCTCATTTTGTAAAAATTAGCACCCGGCGAAGTACAGGCGTATAACCTATACCTCAGCCACTTTACAATGCAATTATTTAAACCACACTTTTATGAAGCTTTGAAGCTGGGATATTAACAAAATGCCTCAGTAAGACGGTTTGACTTTTGGTTTATTTTGGTCAGGCCCCCCTGGGAGCCGGAATCCGGGTCAATTTGGACTCGGAAGTTTTTAGAGTGTTAAAAATAACATCCATTTTCTGATGTGCGCGAGTCAAAATAACGCGTACCATGTGACACGCTCTCGGCCAATAACAAACGCAATCCTTGACATGAGGTGTTACTGTTTTATTATTTATCATAGTAATTATGGGTTTTTTTTAAGCATCCAGGAGGAACATTAGAAAGAAAATTATTCATTGAATATAACAAAATGTTTCAGTTATCCTACCCTAAAAGTTATAAAAATATGTTTCCAAAAAATGAGAAAATAAAAGATATAACCTTTGAAATATGAACACCATTTTAACATCGTTAGTGGGCAAAATACAACGATCAAATAGTTCAAGCATAACATAAATTAGGTTACTGTTTCACTTGAATTGTGTAAACTTTTTCAATTTCACTTGAAAGTGTAAAAGCGCTTCCAATTAAAATTTCAACTAAGTGATTACTTTATAAAAGTTCAATGTTCAAAGAAGTTATTGGTCATGCGACCAATAATACGTGAACAAATACGTGAACTTCTCTCTGCCGTTGTACACACAAAAGTGATACAAAATTTCACTTTAAATTATTCATTTATTAATTATCTGTCATATAAAATTTTACCTGCGCCCGAGAGAACGTGTATACTATATAGGCCTACAGTGATAAAACATTGGAAGTTTCAGCTCTGAAAAACCTTATGTTGATCGTTCATCTACAAGCAAATTTTAACTTAACATTTGGAAAGTTATCAAGTCGAAAGCCGCTTTTAAAAACAATAGACGGGGATCGGGGCAAGGTTTGGGGCAGTCAGACTTGAATCGAGTCTAAAGACATGTGAATGTGATCTTGTTGTCATGCCAAACAGGGCCACAACATTTTCGGTAACATGGCTGCGGAGCAGTACAGTGAAGTCATGAACGTCCTCAAGCATGCGATTCTAGCCACGGACTTGGCTCTTCATTTCAAGTAAGTCTGATTAACTTGTAGAGCTATAAACTATTTCAACACTTTACAATTAAAGTAGACAAGAAAATAGAATTAGCTGTTGCAAACTGCTTACCCACCAAAAGGACTTGTGATATAAATGCAAAAGAAATAGTTATTAGCCTGACGTTTCGACTGTGGCAGAGTCTTTCTCGAAGGCTATAGCAACACAGTATTCACAAACAGGTACACGGGCAGGTGTAACAAAAGCAGTCAAGTAGCCAATAAAACAGTGAAAAACAAGCGACACAAATAATAACATATCCCAATGTATTCAGCCCGATTAACTATTAAAAGTTCCCTGCTTAAAAATCCCTAACTATTAACAAATTATATCAAATAGTCTTCGTTTGAAGATTTCGAAAACCGGATATACACAAAGTTTCCTAGCAAAGGAATGACATTTTAACATGCTTGCCTTGTTGTGGATCTACAAATCATTTTGGTGTGTTAAATGATTGAGTGTTATCTGTTTATTCCTTTTCTGTCAGAGTAAGGGGACAGTTCTTTGAATTGGTGAGGTCAGGAAAACAGAACTGGCGTAACACTCAACATAAGGAATTGCTCAGGTAACGAACTTAAAGTGCAGAATGTTAGTAGATTATAAGAAGTCAAATATATGTGTGTAAATATAATGATGATGCCTTTTGCCTGTGTATGTGGATTGTTAGCCTGTTTGGGGGTTTTGGTGGTTGTGTTTTGGCCAATGCAATCTCTAAACCAGGATATGCTTAGAAGCATCCCATTGTCAATGGCTACAGTAACTCATGTAACGCAGCTAACGTGAAATATCTTTGCTCATTACATCTTCCTTGAAAAACTACGGTCATAAGAAAAGTCGTAACTATTACTTATAACCCATAATTATGAATTAGCATGTCCTACTGTACATTTGCCTACACTAACAAAGTCATAGTTTGGACTTGTGCCAATTAGGTCTGATTTGTTTTCATATACAACTCATATTTATGAGATATATCACATTATGTATAGGTATATATGCCTATAAGTCATAATGGCTTGTTCCGAGTCATGATTATGAGATACAGAGATATAAATTTTTTCATTTTTCTCAATGTCTCCTTGACGCTTCCGTAGAAAACTGTTCGATTACTACAACGTTCTTCTGTTTGTAATAACTGTGTAAAGTCATGGCACAGAAATCTACTTTTGTTGTTCATAGGGGAATGGTGATGACAGCATGTGATGTTGCAGCCAGCACAAAACCATGGAGAATACAACATAAGGTGAGAGATTGTTTCAATGGGGCATACTTAAAATCAACTGAATTAGAGCAATCTTCATATTTGGTGACAAACTGGGGGAAATCTTTTTTCTGTATCCATTAAGAAAATATTCAAAGTTTACTCAGATGCAAATATCTCTTAACTGGGGTCAAGTTTGAGAGAAAACTCACACCTACCATTGTGGTCATGTTCAATTTGTCTTTCACTTGGTAAGTAGATCCAACTTATCACATTGGGTTACCTCATTTATTCCAGTTTAGAGATTTATTACATCAAACGTTATTCCAAGAAACCATGTCAATTAGACTTTAATGAATTCGAAATCGTTATAAATCAATTTTGCTACGGAAAAAATGTTTCCATGATATTTATATAATTCTTTCCTTTTTATACATCATTTGGCTAATTTAATGTTTAAAATGATGAGTTAAGTTTAGTGTAAAGTCAATACCTTTTAGAAAACAAACACGGGCACCGCTGAAACCATCAAATGAACGTAGCAGACTTAGGTAGTGTCCAAATTGGCGGCTGTGGCTACGGCTGCGGCAGTTGCTAAGGATGTTGCTACGTCTCCTATGTTTCAACGCATGCTCACGTGACGATCAAGCTGCAGCCGCAGTCACCAATTTTGGACACATCCTTATTAGCATCACGTGCCATTTAGAATGCAGTGCGCCACCACCAGTGCTTGCCCTGGCTATGCTATCACACAGCATCAGAGGAACAAGTGTACATCTTGCGCAGTTTTTTGTTTGGTTTACAAGTTTGAATTGATTTTCCAATACATGAAGCTTAGTTTGACAGAATATTTTTCAGAGTATGTGAGTAACAGTGATAGTTTTATGAAGGCTTGGAAATGTTTTACTCGGCACGAAAGTCAAATTTCCACGTGCGTTTGGTAATTACTAAACGTCTGCTGTCCTCGAAAAATGACCTCTCTGTGGCAAACTCTAGGTGGCACTCTTTAGTGTGAATTGCCCATATTGAAAATGTTCACAAAAAAGCCTCTTAATGAGAAGTAACTATTGCTATAGTAAAACCTGCGTGTACAATCTCTTGTATGGTGACGACGTTTCGAACAGTAACTCTGCTCGTCTTCAGGAGAACAATTTAGAGGCTTTATATTATTCACCAAGATAACTACTGAATACCAATAAACAGTGAATATTGATTACATCAACATACATACTGACGATCTTACTGAAACTTTGATTGGTTCTGTTCTCAGATTGCAGAGTTAGTAACTAGTGAATTCTTCGATCAAGGAGACAAAGAAAGAAATGAGCTGAAGATAGAACCAGCGGTAAGTTCCTCATAAAATAAATCTCAAGTTCATGTAACTTTCAAAAAAACGTTACAGAAATTGTCGGTTTCTCTTCAAAGAGAACCCCCAAAATCATATCTTACACTTTTTCTGCTGCTACACTTTTACCAAATCACCAAAATGTTCACACAACCTTTCTTAACCCACTACCTTTTTGTACTTATCTCAGACAAAAATGACTTTTTAAATATCATGCATACTGGCTAAGAAATCGTAAATTGTTTATGACCAGGAGGATTGATTCTGTTCTCAGACTTTTTAAATATCATGCATACTGGCTAAGAAATCGTAAATTGTTTACGACCAGGAGGTCCTTTTTTGTTACGCGAAGTTGACGCTTGCCATGGCCAGTCAAGGTGAGGACTAGAAAGTGAGAAAAGGATTAAAGAAGAGGAACTCAAAAAGTAGAAAGATTACAATTGATTCAGATGAATATAGGAGGCGGGAAACAGGATAAAGGTAGTAAATTCAGTGGCGCAACTTAGCAGAGCACGGGGGCACGTGCACTCCCCTCCCCAATTGATGTATGTGCCTCCTGGATGCCCCCCCCCCCCTATTTGAAAACTGGACTTTTGAGATTAAAATGTTACATTTTATAAGCTTTAGTGTGATCATTTCAATGTTTTTAGAACAATTCTTCGATTTACACGCAGATAATGTAACTATCTCATTAAAACATAATAAATTACATAAACATTAACGCTGAATGAGGGGCTTGTGTAGGAAAAGACAAACAGAAACTTTGCCAGAATTGCCCCCTCGAAAAAAATCGTGCCCTTTGTGCCCCCCTAACATTCTAGCCTAAGTTTCGGCACTGATTAAATTCCAAAGTAAGGCAGTACTTGGCAGTACTACCGAGTATTACCTTTAGAAAATATTTCTTAATATTATGCTGATATTCATCTTTTGAGGAAAAAAATTATATGAAATTTTCACTGCAATGTTTGTTTTCTAACAAAGAAAACTTCAATTAGTTAAGCAAATTTCTTGGCATTGCAGCTCTGGAAATTGGTTAGTGGGAAGTACATATTGTTTTTTGAAAGAGTACATTTTATTTCAATTCTCCAGTTTGCAATAAAACACACCAAACATCTGAATTGTCAAAATTTCATCAACTTTGGTGGTTGAGTTTCTGTAAATACCAAGCAAACGGTTTTATTTTATTTTTTCGGTTGGGGGTTGCCTTCTTTCTTTCTATTTTTTTTTTCTTCTTCTTTTTTATTTACTTGCTTATTGCATTTTTCACGTTATACCAGGTTATTTTCGATTGTAACAGTCGAAATAACCAACTATGATTTCATTTGATATGTGGGATCAACAAATGCTATTATTCCTTCCTGGACTTATGAAATTTATGACCCTGTATGATCAATACTTGTACAGGCCTCATCCGTGCGTTTCGGATTTGAAACTAGCCAAGTTTTATTTTTGATACTTACCAATATTCTACTTTGTTTTTAAACTCATGCACTGCAAAAATTGAGTTGTTCTTGAATGTTTGTTTTTTTTTCTTCTTCATTTCACCAGTCAATGTTTGATCGGAACAGAAAAGACGAGCTACCCCAGATGCAGCTTGGATTCATCGACGGAGTTTGTCTGCCACTGTATGAGGTCAGAATGCTCTGCTAAATCACAAGCAAGATGTGTCTGTGTCAGAGATTAATCCTGCTTAGAAGAGATTATTACATTGTATCCCCTCAACCGGGCAGGTACACTGTAGAAACTTCCGGGTCAGATTTTACCCGGATACGGGTCCCGTTGGGCCTGACCAATTTTCTTGTTCAGTAATACCCAAAATCTGTGCTAAAAATGATCAAGAAATTACGCAAAGTTAAAATCAGAGTTAAAATCCCATTCTTTAGACACTTTTCGGGTCAGGGAAATGGGTCAGGCCCCTGGGACCTGGAACCTGGGTAAATGCTGACCCAGGATTTTTTAGTGAAACTTGAAGTAAGCACAATTCATTGTCAGTTTCTTATTCTTCGGTGTCTCTTTTTTTTCTCGCCCAGTCAATGGTAAAGGTATCGCCAATGTTCACCACAATGTTAGAGGGAGTTCGTGCAAATCGTAAGAAGTGGCACGAGCTGAACGAACAGCGTAAGAGGAAAAAGAGCACGTCCGAGATCAGTAAGCCCAACCTCTGCTGACGACAAAGCAAGAGTTTGAACACATCCCAGGACGGGCACTCAACACAGACAAAGAAAATGAGAGCTGCTGTGGATTTTCTAGAGCTGCTGTCTTTATTTGTAAGATCAGAAGGTTGGGTGACATTGAAAAAGTTTGTACACATCCAGAGGAACAAAAGATGCTGAAGATGATCAAATGAGGATACCAGAGAGCTGATTGTAAGATGATTTTAGAAAGTTTGAATAATTCATGGGAGATGATTTCTGCAAAAACTTAAAGGAATAACCATTTGATTTCTCTTAAAAATAATAAAATCCAAAATTGCATCAAAGGTTGCGAATAGAAACACTGACAGCGATCATGTAGTTGTAGTTGTTTCCACTTAACAAATCATCGACAAGTGATTTCTCGGAATTTTTCCTGAACTCGGGATATTTTCTCAATCTCCTTGAGTCTTCAAATTTTCTTCACAATTAAGGATGTGTTTTTGTTTCTGTTCAATTCTTCACACCGGATAAGAATGACATTTCCATTGTAATGTTGTCAGTACATTTTGTTAGGCGGGAAACTATCAGTCAGGCATGTGATTTCTCATGATTTTTCCCTGAATTTAGGATTTTGTTTTCAACGTCCTCGAATCTCCAGTTTCGTTTTGAAAGATGTAAGGCAGTCATCAAAGGGAGACTATTCACATAGTCTGAAACCTCCTGAATTGAAAAAATCTGGGATGTTTTGTGTCTAGAATAAGGGGGAACCCAGAACCTCAAAGACATTTTCAGGAATGTTCACATTCTGCAAGTCTCATCTCTGAATTCCATGTCGAAAGCACAGTTGATGCAAATCAGTGAGTTTCCTTCAGGGAACCAAGACGTTGGATTTCAATCAATGAGGAACGGAAGTCCAAATTCAACCGTTGGAGATGACAATCCCATCATGTTATTTTAACGTGCTGTAGATTGCACAACTAAAGAGGCAGAACCTTTGAGTCGGTTTGATGTGTACATTTAAGAACCGGTATCAATTGCACGATGCAAGAGTCCATATCCAGGTTTACCTTTGCTGTTGTGGGCCGAGAGTCATCTAGGAGCAACAGGGGCTCGGGGCTGTGCGCCCACTGCTGCATACATTTTGCAAGGGGGGAGATGGTACTTGCCCCTCCCCCACCCTAACCCCTCACCCACAATCCACTACATGAAGTCATTGGTACAATCTGTCGATTTGCGCCAAAATGTTATGTATTTTGTTCCAGAAGATACCTTGGCGTGAATTTAATTTAATTAAATATTATGCATGAAATTAATCAATGTATTAGTGTGCTTACTGTCGAAGCTCACGTTTTTAAATTAATTTAACATAAGCAATGAAGTATATACAAGAGCAGTTGATATAGCTTCCCCAATGTACATTTTGTCCAGTATCAAAATATTCTCGAACTTCTTTTCTTTCTCTTTTCATAGGGGAAACTTATCTTCCACTGGTAGATTTATTTATCACTGTAAATGTTGTATTTAATTAAGTGAAGTTGATAAGAATTGTAAATACGTTTTATAATGTCATTCCATTTAAAGTTTTAACAACGTCTAGAAAAATGTCATATTTCCTTTTTTTATAATAAAGGTTGTAGATAATTCTAATAAGCAAGGTTAATTCAAAGAAGTGGTTTTTAAATGGGGACTGTCGTCACGAGCATAGCAGGCCTGTGAGACCCAGTTACTACACTCGAGCGTGCTGGCCGTCATATCGAATACAAGAAAACGACTTAAACGACGACTATATTTTTCTATGAAATCCAACCTTCTTTTTAAATTCTCTCTATACAAAATTCTTGAAAAAAAAAATACTGATAGCAATTTGTTATAAATATAATTTCATTTTTTATATAATACAAATAATTTGTTAAAATTAACATTGAAACAAAATTAAAACTTGGGACGAGGATGCTTGTTTTCAAGAAACCCCATTTGCCAATAACGCCCGAATGTGTGCGACCAATACATAAATTTAATGATAACATGAACGTCAGTTGGGCAAAATTCTTAATTGTTTACAAGTAACCGGAAAACGAAAGTCAAGCCTTATTTTGGGGTTCCCTTTGTTGATTTGTTAGATTTATATTACTTCATATATTTCATGGCTAAATGTTACTTTCCAAACAATAGGTTAAACTAAAGTAATTGAACAAACAGAATCGTGCACACGTAAAACTCAAAGTGGTTGGGACCAACTTGTCCCGAATGTTTGAACATGCACACAGTCTCTAATGACGGCGTCGATTCTGGTATTACGGCCTGCGCCCGTTCCTGGATGAGAGTTCGTAATTCCATGTACGGCAACAGGCCTGCTATGATGCTGGCGAAAGTCCACCTTTAACTATAGATGAATTGCACATGACGTCATTGACCGCCATCTTTGACGAAAAACAATGGAAACGTGCACACGTGTAGGCGCTCCGCAGGACTCTCGGCCAATGATCCTTTCACGCGTGCACGTTTCATCAACGATGGCGGCCAATGCAAGGGGTCTATTGAAGACACAACACCCACGGTATTTTCGAGGTAGGCAATTATTAACATCCGATATCTAAAGAACTATGTTAGGCACAAAAAAATTTAAAATGGCATTGAAAAACACCTTTTATCCGTTGTTCAGTCTAGGGAAGTAAATGTGGATTCCCCAACAAAATTAACGGGAAATTGCATTCAGCAACTTAGGCTGGCCTGCAAGCTCTTGTTTGTTTGTTCGTTCGTTTGTTCTGAGGGTGTTTTGGGGGTGTTTGTGTGTTTGTTGGGGTGTTTGCTGTTAGTTTGTTGTGATGTTGGAGGTAATGGGGTGATTGTTTGTTATGGTGGGGTTTTTTCGTTTGTTTTTATGCAACGGTCAACAACAGATAACTCCAGAGAATCATTTCAAAAAACAAAATTCACACTACCAAAGCTTGAGTTTTGTAAGTTTGCTTTTTTGTGTGTGTGTGGTTTGTTTTTGTTTTTGTTTGTTTTGGGAGGGGTTTTTTGTGTTGTTTTGGGGGGGGAGCTATGTGAATAGTTTGTGTTTTATTTGTGTGCTATGTTGTTTCTGTCTTGGTTTTGATTGTTTTCTTTGTAGCTGTTTGTTATTTGTGGTAAGGTATCTGTGAACGAAAGCAACAACAACAATCCGAATTGAAATTTACATTTCATTATGCATACTATGCCCACCATCATGCAAATCTTCAAATCGGCAGTGAAGAATAAAGAATGCACAATTCTTTGTTAAATTTACTCAAAATTATCAAATATTTTATTTTTAAAATATTAATTGGGCAACAGGTCTTTGCTAAGGAGGTAATTGTGATCTAAACATGTATGTATAGTCAAAAGCTACATTAAATTCAACTTCAAGAACAAGTTTGAAATCGTCGGCCAAAATCGCTAAAAGGGATTAGATGAAACAGATTAGGGTAAGATTATTTTACGACCAAGGTAAAGGAGAAGTTGCAACCTGTTGTTCATAAACGGCCATCGAAAAATTACTGAAAGTTATCACCTTAAAGCTCATCACCTGGGCCCAATCGCGTGGCTCTGCTTACCGCGGAATTCTGCGCTTACGCCCCGTGGAATTATGTGCTTTACAGGACGCCGTAAGCGTAGAATTTAGCTGTAAGCAGAGAGCCATGAAAATGGGCCCAGATCTTCAGGACATTTAGAATTGTGGTCTGCTAGTGATTGTGCCGCCACAGCGTGCGTTTGAATCCCGACTGGTAAAATAATACGGGGTTCTCATGGCCTTAGCGCACACTAGTGTATCAAGCGAGTTCAAGACGCTTCACAACATTAGCCCTGTTCATTGGGCATAATAATAACCAATCCTACAAAGCTGCTTAGAACCAAGTGGTGAATCCTACAACACTGTCTCAGCTCAAACCATGTTCTCATTGACATTTATACGTCTGGGTTAAGTGAAGCAGTGATGGTGAAGTACCTTGCTCAAGGACACAAGTGTCGTGACCGGAACTTGGACCCACAATCGATGACTAGTCCATCAGATCTTGGAGTCCGATGCACTAGAACCCTCGGGCACGACACTGCCACTGACACTGTAACTGTGGCTTTGCTTAATCAAGTCAAACAAAATATCACAATCAAGACAGTGATAACGGAGAACATTGCTTGACGGTCGAGATGGCATTGTATGTGATTTATCCTCAATACCACCCATCGCCTGCTTGATATGCTGCCTATAGTGGGACAGCTCCAGGGATTATATTGTCTAAAGACAGGGCCCAATTTCATAAAGGATATTGTAGCAGAAAATTGTGTTTTTTAACAATCGTGTTTGCTAAGCTGATATTGGCTCGGAACCAGACAGTAGTCATGTACATTACAAAGATCGGTTGGTTACTCAATGTAACTTTGGGCTCAATTCCATAAAGTTGTCAAGCAGAAATCACTGCCCGTAGCAAATAGCGGGGCACCAGTCAAATATTGTAATTACAGTGGCATTTTGACCTCTATCTTGTTTCTGCTCAGCAAAACGGTTTCCATGTCAAGTAAGTTTTCTGCTGATAGCCTACCCAACTTTCTGAAGTTTGGTTAACGGATAATAATAAGCGTGTGGGTCGATATTCGATCTACGTACATACATATTTACTATTTCACCATATACATTTAGACATTTCTCCCGTAATATTCTTGGGAGGTTAATGAAAATTTACTATTAAAGAATCCTTAATAATAAGCAATGATGTCTTTGTCAAGTTGTGTTTTTCATCAGATCTTTCTATCGACATCTGTTTTCAGAGTTGACATGGGCTGTACATACAATATTTATGGACATTGAGGGCGGTGTGTAAACCTTGTGCTCCCCTTGCCTTTCCGTACAGTAGTAGACAGTGTTGTGGTACTCGTATGCCTTCTCGTACTCGAGTATTAATTTGGTACTGTTTTGAAGGTACTCAAACTCGTACTCGTTGGATAGATAAGAACCCCCCCCCCCAAAGTCACGCACTCGTTACTCAACTTAAAATATATACTCGGGCTCGAGGTCACGCGTACTGACCCATTTCACCTGACGTCATCACACTAATCTGTGTCTTAAGCCGTGTCTGAATTAGCGGCTACAGCTATTTCTACGGCTAGATCACCGCGTTGAGGTACAGTACATCCTCAGCAACACCCTTAGCAACAGTCGTAGCCGTAGCTGTAGCCGCCAATTAGGATATGGCCTTATAACAGTGCTGTGTGAACTTTCGGCGTTGTTGCGTTTGTACGCAGCTGTACCAGTTGACTCAAAAAATAACTTTTACCGTGGCAAAGTCGCCGCGTGTGACCTGCGTGCAAGGGGGGTCCTGGTTATCTCGACTGGTCATTAGTTTGTTAAAAGCGTCATTTTGCATTGTAATTGTCATCCTAATGTATTTGTACTCGAAAATGTCCTCGGATATCAGCTTACTTGGGATTCGGTGGATACCTTTACTCGTACTCGGTTAGTCCCAAGTACTCATACTCAAGCACTATTTGGTAGCACTTTGTATATCAGCCAAAACATACTTGACTACAACAACAAAATTAGGGTTGGAATTAGCTTTTGGGGTTGTAATTTTAAATCGCATCCTGCAGAAGAAAAGACAACCGATATATTTCCCACTTACTATAAACCCCTTGGAAATCCTAATGGAACCCTTCTTCAAATCTATGCATCCAATTTTAAGATGGATATTATACAATTATGAGAATTTCCATCATCATTTTTAAGTCCGCTTGCATCACATTAATGCGAATTTGCCATACACTTCATGTTACGTTATAATTCTCCGCTAACGTCGTCTGCTTCGTATTTTACCTACCGCGTGATGGCGCCCATCCCATGTACCAATTTGGATGAGGCGTACCGTTACGTCTGGTGCCAGCGACACGTAGGGGAGATGAGTATGCACTACTAGTGTAGGTCTCGAGACCGGTCTATTTTGATAAAGTCTACGGTCATGACCGCTCAGAATTTCAGACCTTTTTTGTAACGCTGTTGAAACAGTGAGAGTGTGTGCATAGCCACGAAGGATAAACCAACTCAAGGTTAGTGAAAAATAACGTATAGCAATTGAAGACTGCATGCTTATTTATAAAGTTATGGCGAACAATAAGTTGTAGGAAAAAAATAATTCCTTTTATATCTCAGGTATGGCCGAGCTAATGGGTAATGGGATCCTAACGGGTGGTTTGTCACTCGTTGGTCCCGAGGTCCCGTCTTATTAATTGGAGGAAAAAGTAGTGTATAAATGCCCGGATGTGATTCAGAAATGGACGTTTGTTTGCCGCGTACAAATGTATTCCAATCCTCTTTATAAACAAAGAAGAAACACATTGCAGTGGTTACAGTAAATAACAGTTCTGGTACGTTTACTTGCTAAAATGTCTAGATGGAGTTTCGTCATTAAAATAACAGCCCCGATTTCAGATGGAAGTATTTCCCAATGCGAGATTGACATTTGTACAAATTTTATACCATTCAGCTTTGAAATAAAGCATTTTTAAAATCACAGTAGTGCAAGATGTGCTGCGTGGTCTGTGCGAGTAATCGTATTGACTAAACGGATTTTCCGTTACAGTACAAGTATGAGGCTTGCGTTGCTAATATTCATGAGCTGTAGCGATTCAACATTAGTGTCTGCATGTCTTTTGAAAGCGAGTATAAAACAGTCAGAAGGAAGGCACCTGGTATGCGCTACTATGCGTGCAGTTCTTTAGTAAACACAATCAACCCGCATAGAAGTAGCACTGCTTGCAGCAGACCCACATCACTTTGAAAAGAAGTAAGACAACATTTTCTTCCATATACAAGGTAAGCCATACTGTATGTCTTTCAATACACAATATGTCCAACACTTGCTATATGGTCCAATAGTCCAACCCGTTGTTAGAGCATGTATCAATAGATTTATATTTTTCGGTTACATAATACTACTAGTTTCTTAATCTATTTATGGATAAGGAACCAATGGTGTGTTTTGCTGTACTTTTGTATACTGCCTTAAAGCCACCTGGCAGTGGTATTTTGTAAAAACAAAACTTTTGTCCTTAATATATGTATTTTGATGAGTGGAATGTGAATAAGCAATTAGTTAAGGTTTTTAAAAATTAGTTTTTATTTTAATTAAAAATTTAAGAGTAGGCCCCCTTTACCTTGACACATGGTGGCGCTGTTCATGACGTCAATCGACCCCCCTCGAATTTGCTTGCGTTTACGTTGTAAACACACGTGCAAGTAGGTCCCAGTAGTGATCTTGTACGTTTCGAAAAAGGGTTTTTTTCTTGCATTTTCCGGCCATGTCGAACAGGTGTATTGCTGCTGTATGCAGCTAAACAACTAATGATGGGGTCAGTCTGCATTTGTTTCCTGCAGATCCCAAGTATAAGCGGTTGTGGGCCGCGAAAGTCAGACTAACGACGTCGTTTTCGGCGAGATGTGCCATGTATGAATTCCTCGGTTTTCGATTGAGACCGCACTGAAGCCAGCTAGTATACGCTAGCTAGTAAATGTATACTGTGATGTGAGTGACGTCCGCATACGCATTATACCGAACAGGTACCCAGACGTAATGTACCGGGCCAGACTACATTTTTTCTTCTTCAAATATCGTGCCTTGATTGACGTCACGAACAGCGCCACCATGTGTCAAGGTAAAGGGGGGCCTACTCTTAAATTTGTAATTACAATAAAAACTATTTTTTTTAAACCTTAGTTAACTGTTTATTCACATTCCACTCATCAAAATACATATATTAATGACAAAAGCTGTGTTTTTACAAAATACCACTGCCAGGTACCTTTAAGAGTTCACCACACATGATTGTGATGTAACGGTAACATGGTCTATATACAGTGCCGGTCTGTGTTATGTTCAAAGGGAGAATTAATCTCAAATGTACCAACGTAATGTACATTGCTTCTGTAACGAGCACTTTGACGGACCTATGGTTCGAATAACGCGAGACTTGCAATGTCTAGCAACCAATCATCCACATTAGGTTGTATTCATCCCTTGTTGGATAAAAGCCCTCCTCCAGCAATTTCCTCCCTTCGGTCACTTGTCGTTGTAGTCCATGTTGCCGTTTTCATTATGTGTTGATTTCATCTCTCCATCGTCTTCTTTTTGGTCTTCCTCTTCTTCTCCTTCCTGTCCTTGGTTATTTTCATTCTGTGAGTCTGTGGTCCATCTGTTGTCTTGCCTTCTTGCCGAGTGCCCTGCGCACATCTGCATTTCGTTTCTCTTATCTTCTCTATGATATCTTTGACCTTTGTTTTTGTATTTTATGCTCGTGTCTGACTTTGTCCTGCAATAATACATTGAGCATTCTCCTTCCATAGCTCTTTGTGTCGATATTAATTTGTGTTCCATCTCTGGTTTTTTGACCACTTTTCCCCTTATGTCATTGTTGTCAGGATGCATTGATTTTATATTATATATCTGTCTGCTAGGTGACATTGGTATTTTATATCAGTTTATTTGTTCTTTGGGCAAATCACCCGCTTTTGATTTTACTCATTAGTTCTACTCATGTTCTGATTGAAGCAATCGAAATAAGCAACGGTATTTGTGTGAGCTTCAAATGTTTACCTCTTGATCGTCTTTTCTCGGGGATTGGTACTGGTACTAACTAAATAACGTTTAGTCAAAAAGCTTTTTGATTCATATTAATTACAACATGTACATCCTCTACATTTTTGCCAACGTCCCCACCCATGGCAAACAAAGTCCGCCCTCTGTTGTCGAGTGATCTCTTTCTCGGTTGATCCTCTTATGACATGTTGTGCATAAACACAGACGGTCTTTTTGGACAGATACATAGGTGTACATCAATGAACTGCTCTTATTGATTCGCGATGGATTCGTCATTACTGAAACAACGCGTCGACTCTTCCCAGTCATTTGTTTTGCCCCGTCTCCAGTCAGCGGGCACGGCATCCAACTTGGCCCTCAATGAGCAGATCGTTCAAATGATTGCCAAGGGGAAGAAGGTATATCACTTCGCGTTTGGTCAGTCTCCATTTCCAGTAGCTGATGGAGCTCGTAAGGCACTGGCTGATCATGCTTCAGAAAATGCATATCTACCCGTAGCAGGTATAGTAATCCTTTGGAATAGGCCTACATTGGGAAACAGGACGTTTCATCCCAAGTTTTGGTGACCATTTCATCCCAATGCACTTTCATCCCAGTACTACTTCTAGAAACTATAAGGCTCCGTGAGCCTTATGTTAGTTTCTAGAAGAATCCTAGTACTATTTCATCCCAGTACCGTTTCATCGCGGTGCCGTTTCATCTCAACTGAAATTCAATACACTATATGCTTGGTTGAATAAACACTTGTGGGTTGGTAGCACCAGGACGGGGAATGGAGTAGCCTTGATTGCAAGGCTGTGTAATAGTTTGCTTACTATAACGCTAAAAATGTGCATAACCACAGCCGCACGAATGCGATGCCCGAATGCAATGCAACTCCTGTTCAGGTCCCCCCCCCCCCGACTGTCTTCAAACACCACACGACGCTCTCACCCAAGGAAGCACACAAACGCTCGTTTCCACAGTCCCACACACACCGCTATTCCACACACCGCTATTATCGCCCACAATCCTAGCCCGTGAGCCGTCAAGGCTGTGACCTTGACGATCTTTTACACTTCCGGCCTTGCGGTTATGGTAATGATGCGCTCTTTGCATATCCACTCATCCCCCCACCCATTTTCCACGGATTTGCGAAGAAAAACAATGAAACATTGGTTTACAAGATCGTCAAGGCTGTGAGCCTAACGGGCTAGGATTGTGGGCGATAGCGGTGTGTGGAATAGCGTGTGTGTGTGGGGGGGGGGGGCTGCGTACATTACATCAAAGAGGCGCTGTGTGTGTGTGTGTGTGTGTGTGTGTGTGTGTGGATGTGTGGACACACACAAGGGCATATGTGGGGTCCTGACAACAATGGAACAATGGACCCCACAAGGTCATTTCAATAGGAACAATTGGGCCCCACAAGGGAATTCTTCAGAAAAGGGAATAATAGAACAACAATAGCAGTACCCCACAAACCGGATCCGTAAGGATGTGTGTGTGTGTGTGTGCATGGTGAGAGTGCGGTGTGCTATTTTTTTTAGAATCAGTCGGGGGACTGGGGTTGTATCGCATTCGGGCGGCTGAGGTTTTAGTATCCTTGGTTTTAGCTAGAGTACTTGTCTACACAGTCTTGATATCAAGGCTAGGAATGGAGCGGCAAAGCGTGGGTGCCGTATTATAAGCCTTGGAAACCCGGGAACATTCCGACGACTATGTAGCCTTGACCATTTTTTTCGGAGTGAAAAGTGCGACTGCCTTGAGCAAGGCTAACGACTATGCGGTAAACCCTTGTGGGTTGGTGGGACGGGAACGGCAAGGCGAGGCGTAGTATAGGCCTTGGGAAACCGGGAACTTTCATTTCATTACTTTAGTTTGATTGAAAACTCTTCTAAAATTCTTAATTCATAAGATTATATTTACCGGGAGATCATTTTCAATACCGCTATAATAAATTCCCGGTATAAATCAAATTATTTTTGGAAAACACTCAAATACTCCCGTGTGCGGTATCAGTAGGCCGAGTCGAGGAATACTTAGGACCATAAATTAAATAGGACCATACCCATCGATATATCCCGGTCGTACCGCGACCCACATTGTCAATTACATGCATTATGTAAGTGTACTGGGATGAAACGGTGCTGGGGTGAAAAGGTATTGGGATGGAAAGGTATACTATAACCTTTCTTTTGTTGATCAACAAACCACGCTGGTTGGAATGGAGGGCCGAATGGCAGCAAAACAATCAATCGTGGGTACAGATGTTGTGACCTAATTCAACATTTCTGCAAACTTTCAATATATCTTAGGATTGGTTGCTTTGTTAACAACAAATTCAACACAATGTTTGAATATTGTGCAACATGTGGCTATCTGTTGCTTCGCATTTATCGCTTCCCATAGTTTTCCAGCCTTGGTTGGCAAAAACTCTGGCTGTGACGTTGCAAAAGAAAGGTCTTGGGATGAAATGGTTTGGGGATGAAACGTCTTGAATTCCTACATTGTATATGATCATGAAACTAAAACAGACCGAGTTGAAAGGCTAGTCCTACTATTAAGGCCTGGGGGCCGGCTTTACCATGAGTAACATTTGCAAATCAGGGACCGGTTTCATAGAGTCTGCTTGCCCAAAGTGAAAAATCAGCGCTTACGTATAGGCAGAAAAATCCACGCCTCATCATGCCAAATTTCATGGCTCTGCTTACCGTGTGGGATTCTCGCTTATGGCCCATAGAATCGTGCACTTTACTTGGTTCCGTAAGCGTGGAATTCTGTGGTAAGCAGGGCCATGTTTTCGCAGAAAGAAAATGACCGTAACTGTAGCAGAGCGGGGAAGTTGGGTCCTCCTGTCACATTTAAATAGGGGGAACATTTAGGGGGATTGTTCCTTTGATTGTACAAGCATGGTAATTGGACAAGGACAAATCTACAATCAAACGACAAAACGATACCTGGCTGTTTGCCAAATTCAATGCTTGTATATGTATTCCATAATAAGGCACACACATACGGTTTACTACACAGTAATTTATCGTGACACAGCAATCCAAACCACACACGTCGATCTGACGACAATCTTCATAAGTAGAACATTTAGGCCAAATAATAATTTTAAAACCATGTTAAACGTCCCGCCCTTTTCTTCTTTTTTTTAAGGATCCATTTTTACAATCTTTGACGAAAAAAATCAATTCTAAAATACATTACATCGATTTTTTTAACTTAAGAACACCGAAAAAAACACACAGAAAAAGCTGGCATCCATCTTGAAAAATAGCCCGGCCGGTTGTCTAGAGAAAAGGCGGGACGCTAAACGGTTTTTTTGCGTTAGGCCTTACATCGTAAGTGGCATGTTTTGTACAGATGAGCCGTATGGTTTCATGAGATGAAAGATGGAATGTTCCTTTCGAGGAAGCATGCAAAGCCAAGTTAATTGAAAAACTGTGGCATGTTTCAACGAATGATAATATATTCTCTCCATTGCACAAACATTCACTATTTGTTTTATGTAACATCTTAGTATAGATCTTTGTCTTTTTATTGAGAATAAAACTGTCAAACAAACGGACTAAATTGACCTGATCTATCGAAATGAGGAATGTGTCAGACAGAACGTATTGCGTGTAATTTGCGTGTAAAGTTGGTCACAATCGAAAATCATGAAAAAACACTACAAAAAACGATTCCGCGATTTCGGTGGTATTAGGTTAATAAAACTTGATCTTTCTTGTCGTGGTCTTACCTTTAATTGAAAAGATGAATAAATCCACAAAAAGTACGTTTTCTTGAGCATGTTTGTATTCAATTGATTCTCTTCAAAGATTAAAACGAGTATCTAAACAAACACGTCGTAAAAAAAAATTAAAGTGGCCTTGTCTGGTAGACTTTCTTCATTTCCCGATAACTTCGGACTGGAATAAGCTACGGAAAAATAATGGTATTGCTGGAAAGCCAGTGAGTTACTTGTTAACACGGTATGCACAACTCATTTTTATTAAGGGGTCGATATATTCCTCATTTCGACCGATCGGGTCACCACACTCTACGGGGGCGTTTTGTGCCGCAGCAGATTAATGCTAGTTCTGATTTTAAGAAATGACCCCCCCCCCCCTGCACGCTGAAAAGGTGTTGCAGTAAAACAGGCTCATCTTAAAGGGACACACCGGCTTTGTTGGGCTGTTTTTGGCTACACAATAGACCAACACATAACTCTGAAGGTCTTCTATGAGTAGAGTAGAACGGTCCCTAAGAAAACCATCAAATTTTGCCGTTTTCGAGCATTTTTCTAAAAATCCGGTCTCGTGGTTTATCGAAACCATGATTTCGGATGAATCTCGCTAAACTCAAGTATTTGAAAATCAGAATTGTGCACACGTAAAACTCAACACAGTTGGGACCAACTTGTTCGAATACGCGATAGACATGCACACACACAAAAGACGATGATGGAACGAAATGTACGGTAGTATCAAATTCGCGGTTTATGACGTAGGCCGTGTAATGGTTTTTGTAAATGAATATCGCATAACCAACAATCTAGTAGAAATTTGGCATCACGTGACGCACTTTAAACCAATCATGTGTGTTATAATACGTGTTAAATTTGTACCAGATTCAATGTCATGAAAACTACGACCTTGATCTATTTCTTAAACCATTCCTAGAATGGAAGATTGAAAGTCTTTGAACATAAACCCTCATCAAGTAATGACCTCGCCTTCCACATTTTCGTATGTGACAACATATTAAATATGCCCATACAAAATTGGTCCATTTCTGCTATACTTCCGTAAGTTTCATACAATGTTGTTAAAATGGTGTTTGAACGGTATTGTATTTTTGATCGGACAAACAACTTACTGAGAATGAGACATAAATTAGTTTACGAAATTAATTTACTCCTATACCCTCGAATAAATTTGAATTACAGTTGTTGACTACATTGTTTTATGGTACTGTACAGTGTACCCTTTAAAACAATGAATTGTGTCCCATTCCGTGCAAATTGGGCATAGGAAACTTTACGAATATAGTCCGTGAAAAAAAAACTTGTGTAGATTAAAAATCACAATATTAATGGAAAATGACCCACGGCATTCCGCGGCGTGGAGCAGATGACTCAATCGCTAGCCCGTCAGCGAGCTTGCCAGGTGGTATGAGGCCATCCTTGATGTCTCGCACTGAAAAAAATACGAATATATGAATGCAGGCCTAACATGATTCTTTTCGAAGTATACTATTACATTCAAATTTCTTCTATCAGGTTTATATGAACTTCGAGCCCAAATATGTGAGTTCCACGCAGAGCTGGACGGATTGCACAAACTGGATCCCAATTTGGTTGTGGTTGGACCCGGAACGAAACAACTCATCTTCCTTCTTGTTCAAGTTTTTAACGGAGGTAAGAGTAAAAGAAAGAGACATTTTACAATTGAGTTGTAGCATCCACTACAGTCATAAATCTTAACGAAACTTTTATACTTGAACAAAATCGGAAAAATTTAATATATATAAACGCTGAAACATGTCAATTTTCAATTTTACCTTTATGTTGAACTACCGTTTACCACACAGATAAGCTGCTTCAATCTGGTTTTATTTAGCATTTGCACAGTGTAACAAACTTTAACTGTGAAAAGGGCTATTGTTTTTCTCACTATTTTGGGGTGTTTCAGATGTATTGATTCTATCACCAACTTGGATTACGTATAAACCAATCACAAATCTGGCCGGTAAGCACGTGACTGAAATAAACTCATCAAGAGAGGACGGCTGGAAACTCACACCAGAGGCGCTGGAAAAGGTTTTTCTTTCATTCTTCACTTTTTGTTGTCATTTATTTTTGACATTTTAGTCATTTTCTTTTAAAGCCCTTAAGGAGGGCTGGTTACAGTAAGCCATGGCACATGTTATTTTTTTCACTGTTTTCTCCAAAGTGCAATGCCCTGGGGGAGTGTTAACAGATATGGAGGTAGGCCTAGGTTAAATAATTGGATTTCGGAAAAACAAAAGTCATAAAATCCTTGTCTGAAATTCGACAAAAAATATACAAGGTGACCTGTGAGAATTTATCAAAATATAGGTAGTCCCATTTCCAAATGAATATGGAATATATAGCAGTGTACGTGCGAATGGGATATAGCAGTTTGTATTGCGATTTGGCGAATTTAACTAGAAAGTGCTGGACGTATACAACTGCTTCTGACAAAATGCGTGGCAAACGTTTTGCAACCACTCTTCTCAAAGATGGTGTTTTTTCACGGGTTCCTCTTAAAGACAGGGTATACTTTTGGTAATTGTCAAAGACCAGTATCCTCACTTGGTGTATCCCAACATAATGCATAAAATAACAAACCTGTGAAAATTTGGGCTCAAATGGTCATCGAAGTTGCAAGAAAATAATGAAACAGGTTTTTAATTTGGTCTATTTTGGTTTTCATTTTTTGCTTATGCATAGGCACTTTCTCTTAGCAATTCTTCAAGTCACCAACTGTTAATATTCTGCAACCCGGACAATCCAAGTGAGTGTATTTTTACAATCAATCAAACATTCAATTGGCGCCAACGCTCCTTGCTCATCGCGCCGTACAATAATCTCTCGCGAAAAAGGTAGGTTTAAAGTGACGTTTTGAAGATGGCTACTGAGGGTGATTGTTTGATGTTCTCAAGAAGACTATTCCACTTCTTGGGTGCTGAGATAGAAAAGGCATGACCCCCCCCCCAAAAAAAAAAAACTGTTTGCTCCTTGGAATACGAAAGACTGAAGGTTGTGAGCAAGAACGCAGCCTTCGAGCAGGTTCTTTGATGGACAATTTATGAGATATATTGGAGCAGAGGCATTATTTTATTTAGTTTGGATGAAGGCGTAAAACAACAACTTGTCATTTCGGAAACTTGTCAGACCGCGGTAGTATTCGGTAGGCCCACCGTAAATCCATAAAAGTTAACGGCATGCAGCAAATACCGAAGTTGTCAAACACTATTATGTTAATTAAGGATCTTTGCACTAACTGATTAAATCGGTTCCGTCTTAATCATATTTCATTTGGGGCAGTCATTTTATGACATTTCAAGACTGATTAAATAGGAACAGGTATGTTTATTACGGGCTGGCAAGCCTCTTTGTGTATTCATACGTAGGTGTCAACATTTATGTGTGGGCGTAAGTATCTGAAAATTTACGATCTGGGCCGATTTCTCAAAGCACTAAGATTCATCTTAAGATGAGTTGTCAGTATTACCATAGTGATTTGTATTGTGACATCACACTTTGCTTAGTGCGTAAGAGTACCAGTCGGTAACTGGCTGATTAAGCATTTTTGTTTATTACTCTGCACATGAATTTAGTTGTTATCCCATTTTCCTTGACTTTTAGGAGAATACGCTTGAGAAACATGATTGAAAGTTTGAGTGGCTATCGCGCCAGGGCAAGGTTGTTTACCCGCTACATTGTTTAGAACTTGTACTAATCGGCTGGACTTAAGGGATTTCCCCATTGACTCCTACACAAACGAACCTTAGTCTTGGGGTAATTGAACTCCCCATTCAGTCTTTTGTTGGCAGACATTACAGACTTGGTTTACAGATCTGAGAGTCGTTATGAATGAGTTATAGTCTTTTTGAGTGAGTTGTGCATGTGTGGGGGATTAGGGGCGGATTAGCGAGAAACAAAATATTAAAAAAATTAAAAAGTGGGCCATTATCAGCACATAGAAAAACATGACCCCACCCCGTGCAAATATTAATTGATCCGCCCCTGGAATGGTGAAATACAATCTCTAGACCATTTGGAAGAATGTATAATTGCTATCAGTTAGTTTATCCCATGGTTATGGCCAGAATATTGAGATAAACTTTGCCAGCTGTCAACTGGTAAGGTTATTCACGTACGTTAAAAACGGATACCGTTTTGCTGATTTTAGTTGTATTTTTGCCCTAGATTGTAAACATTTCCCCTGGTGTTGCTTTTAAAGGTGTCATTTATGACATAGATGGAAATGTTTTCATCATTTGTAAGCAAAATATGGGGAAAATACAGTATAAACAGGAGTCTCTATTTTGCCGTGCTTACCGGAAACTTTCTTTACACACGTTTAACGTGGGGGTCCGAAAACGATCATTTAAATAAAAATACTACTCAATCAAATTATCCAATGTAACAAGAACACACACACAATGTTTTTTGATTTATTTTGCTCGCAAAACCCATGCCAACGTGTGTCTATAGTTTGGCCCAGGCCTGACACATAACTCTATGATTGCGAAACAAAATCTGAGGCGCATCTAACGTGAACGGATACGGTTATCGGATCTGTATCTGTATCCGTATCCGTACGCTTGCGAAACCTCTCTATTGTCCCAAATGGACTCTTGCGCACTTGAAGGTTAGACTTTGCCCCAGTTAAGATCAATCTTAGCTCCTGGTCAAATCGAGCCCTGGTACAATATGCTGTAAGAAAACTCTAATGAAATATAATAATAAGAAGAAAAGGGTAAAATATACCCCCAATATTCAGCAAGAAATGCAAATTGACGATAACAATTGCACAGAAAAAAAAGTACATGGCAAAGACAAAACGCACTAAAAAGGGACCAACATAAAAATGGAGGGAAAAATCGGCAAATAAAAAAAACCCAAGGAAAACACAAGAAACAGAAATCGGCCGACAAACGTGAAATAAAACACTATCACCAAACAGCGACAATGACAACCACACCAAAAACACATGTAAACACACAGAAGAACAGCGGAACAGACGAGCACCAGAAACAAACAGACGCAAAATGGGAAACCTTAATTAAGTGGCTTTAACAAAAGTACAGTCTCAATGGACACAGATTAAAGTTTGATTGGGAATCTACCGATGTTTACTATGCATCAATAAATCAGTGGTGTGACTTTATTTAACTCGGGCAGGTGGTGGCAATTAAATATCCGCGTTTAAAGGTAGGGTCATACTTTGGGATTGACCCCGAAAATTTCCATTCGAAACTTAAGCCCAGTTCATACTTCCTGCGATTGCGAATGTGAAGCGAGTATTGACGTCACAACTCTGTTTTCGTTGCGAATAATTCGCAAGAGTTGAGCACAGCTCAACCCCTCCGAATTATTTGTTGCAAATTTGCGACGTCAATATTCGCTTCGCATTCGCATTCGCAGGAAGTATATGAACCGGGCTTTACTTGTTATAAAGACTGTTATGGTGGCTTATGCATCCAGCGAAATTATCTGAAATGCCCATGCCCGAAATCAATAAAAGTATGTCAACAAATTTGAATCTCCAAAACTCATCTCATGGCAAGTTTTGGGGATTCAAATTTCCTTGGTGTCCGTTTGTGAATGCTACGGCCGGAGATTCAGTTGGTACCCGCGTCACACAGACGTTCTTGATAAATAAAATGACATGTTTGTTGCTGTTTTCTCAACAAGTAGACACTGTATTCAGCTGAAACGTTCACATGTGACTTAGGCATATAATGTATCTTTAGTGGCAGTTTGGCCTATAAATCAGCATTACGTTGAAAACAAAATAATGTTTGACCCTATATCTTTAATCTACACATATCCAAATTCATTCAGCTCTTTAAAAAAAGACAACCTGGGCTGCGTTCCGATTGCACAAACTTACCTTTCTGTATTAAATGTGCGTATTAAAACGTTGCAGCAATATTGAGGGTGCACTTAGAATTCCTACATTATTATCACGTCAAAGACTGTTAATACTGATCCATTTTAGTTTTAAAAATTCACGCAGCTCTCTAGCAAACCTTGTCTTTTGGAAGTTTGTCACTCATTTCAAACTCGAATGTCAAATGCGTTCCAGTTACTGCGGGTTTTACGTTAAAGACTTGCATAAACGATTATTTGCAAAACAAAACAAGCAATGCCAAATTTATACCAAAAACAAGGTTTGCAAGTGATATTTCTTGAGGCTGACGTTTTTTCTTTTTGTTTTTGCATTTCGAAAGCTGGCACCTCGTATACAGAAGAAGAGCTGAAGGCTTTAAGGTGAATACAAAAAACGGTAATTAGCCTTTCTCGTGAAATATGCTAATTGCATTCACGCATGCGTACATACACTATTGTTTGGCGAACGCCGTAGAGGTGTGCACTAGGCAGACGCATAGATGCGAGTGCGTCACTCCATCATCAACCCCATACTAAAAAGGTGTGATCAACCTCGTTCCCAGGGGTGATCGATCTTGCGGCGCCCTTTTTCTAGCATTCCATGCTCGCTCATAAAATAAGAGGTCGCGTTGCCCATAGTAGCGAGGCTGAGGTGCAATGTTCCCTCATTTTGCCAAGTGCACCTGTAACGTTAGTGAACGCGCAATGTGTGATTTGCATATTTCATGGGAAAGGTCATTTTGATGAATCAGGCCAAGGTCACTGCAGAAAGATTCATTACGCTCCGCCCATTAATGCAATAACCAATCACAACTAACTGTGAACATTTGCTTGATCTAAATTATGACGTGTTAAAACCATAATGTAAAAACAAGGATTAGTTTTTGCTACATTATGCCTTTCGTGTGTTTCACGAGGCAGTGGCAAAATTTGTGTCGTACGCCCTTTACCCATTGTGGGTGCTGTTAAAAGACTGTTGCTATCGTGGTCAGGGGCCGTATTCAAACCATAAGCTTGCACTTAAGTTTGCACACCGCTTAATTCTCAGAAGTAAACTTAATTTGCTCATACTCGTGCACATAATAGGCACTACTTCCGATCCATCAATTTATAACAGCTAGTTTAGCCCTCTGTTTTCAAAGTTCGCTTGCATTGTCATTTACGAGTTTGTGTCTGTTTTTATCGGGAATTGTGTTTTGGGGTTTTTTTTTAATTGGTAATATCTCAGTTTTGA
This sequence comes from Pycnopodia helianthoides, assembly GCA_032158295.1. Classification (NCBI taxonomy): domain Eukaryota; kingdom Metazoa; phylum Echinodermata; class Asteroidea; order Forcipulatida; family Asteriidae; genus Pycnopodia; species Pycnopodia helianthoides. The sequence continues at coordinate 6,259,890 of CM063251.1, forward strand.
AAGTGAAATATTAATCAATTTCTAGTAATGTTTTGGAACGAAGATATTTCATCTGAGCTATTTCCCCCTTGCAGTGTCGTTCTTCGCAAGCACAATGTGATCGTACTGAGCGATGAGATTTACGGCCACACAAAATATGACGGGGAATTCCTCAGTCTGGCGAAGGTAATGCTCTGACTCTGCCTACGACTTTGACTCTGCCTAAGGCTCTGACTCTGCCTAATGCTCTGACTCTGCCTAAGACTTTGACTCTGCCTAAGGCTCTGACTCTGCCTTAGGCTCTGACTCTGCCCAAGGCTCTGACTCTGCCTAAGACTTGACTCTGCCTAAGGCTCTGACTCTGCCCAAAGCTCTGACTCTGCCTAAGGCTCTGACTCTGCCTAAGGCTCTGACTCTGCCTAAGGCTCTGACTCTGCCTAAGACTTGACTCTGCCTAAGGCTCTGACTCTGCCGAAAGCTCTGACTCTGCCTAAGGCTCTGACTCTGCCTAAGGCTCTGACTCTGCCTAAGGCTCTGACTCTGCCTAAGACTTGACTCTGCCTAAGGCTCTGACTCTGCCCAAGGCTCTGACTCTGCCCAAAGCTCTGACTCTGCCTAAGACTTGACTCTGCCTAAGGCTCTGACTCTGCCCAAGGCTCTGACTCTGCCTAAGGCTCTGACTCTGCCAAGGCTCTGACTCTGCCTAAGGCTCTGACTCTGCCCAAGGCTCTGACTCTGCCTAAGGCTCTGACTCTGCCTAAGGCTCTGACTCTGCCTAAGGCTCTGACTCTGCCTAAGGCTCTGACTCTGCCTAAGGCTCTGACTCTGCCTAAGACTTGACTCTGCCTAAGGCTCTGACTCTGCCTAAGGCTCTGACTCTGCCCAAGGCTCTGACTCTGCCTAAGGCTCTGACTCTGCCTAAGACTTGACTCTGCCTAAGGCTCTGACTCTGCCTAAGGCTCTGACTCTGCCAAGGCTCTGACTCTGCCAAAGGCTCTGACTCTGCCCAAGGCTCTGACTCTGCCTAAGGCTCTGACTCTGCCCAAGGCTCTGACTCTACCTAAGGCTCTGACTCTGCCCTAGGCTCTGACTCTGCCTAAGGCTCTGACTCTGCCTAAGACTTGACTCTGCCTAAGGCTCTGACTCTGCCTAAGGCTCTGACTCTGCCTAAGGCTCTGACTCTGCCTAAGGCTCTGACTCTGCCCAAAGCTCTGACTCTGCCTGAGGTTCTGACTCTGCCCAAGGCTCTGACTCTGCCTGAGGTTCTGACTCTGCCCAAGGCTCTGACTCTATATAAGACACTGACTCTATATAAGGCTCTGACTCTGCCTAAGACTTTGACTCTGCCTAAGGTTCTGACTCTGTTTATAGCTCTGACTCTACCTAAGGCTCTGACTCTAACTAGGGTTCTGATTATAATAAATGCTCTGACTCTACTGAAGGCTTTGACTGTGCATAAGGCTCCGACTGTTCCCAACGCTCTGATTCTGCCCAAGGCTTTGACTCTGCCCAAGGCTCTATCTCTGCCCAAGGCTCTGACTCTGCCTTGAAAGTGTTTTAAGTTTGTGGTTTTTAGGCCCTATCCATGTTTTGCTCTTACAGTATTATCCGGAAGGCACCATATTATCCAGCGGTTTATCCAAGTGTTTCAGTGCTGGAGGATGGAGGGTAGGTCAGCCTTGGTTTTTATCGTGTATCTATATTTTTTAGTTGATTATGTGTTTTTACTGCTGCCCTCGGGCTCACCCACTATGTTTTATTAATGTAGGCCTATACTCGGTCAGATTCGTTCGATTTATTTATTTGATTTGATAATAACAATCCAATAGGAAGATTAAACTATGACATTTTTTGATTGCCTTAATCAATGCAAGCCACTGTATTGTTTTCAGTGTGGATACAACATCTACCCAAAGGAGTTGACGACAATCTACAAAGCAGTGTGCAGTGCTTCGAGCAACACGCATTCGTGCGCTCCGGCCCCCATGCAGTATGCTGCTATTCACGTAGGTATCCAATTTATTCAGGCCATTCCTGAGCTGGGGAAATTTGTTTTATTGATAATAATAATAATAATGATTAAATTAATACATGTATAGCGCTTTATACTAAATAAGTTTCTAAGCGCTTCACAAAGTAAATATAAACGATTAAGTAAGCAAACGGGAAAATTAAAGCTAGAAATATACAATAATAATACAAAAGGTACACGAAATATACAATATAACAGGCTATTTAGAAGAGACAAATATCATTAGACTATGTGGAAAATTATTGTAATCTCATTGGCACTGATGGAAACCATTGAAAAGATGGGTTTTTAATTGTGTTTTGAAACTGCCAATTGTCTGAGCATTCTGAATGTAGGAGGGGAGACTGTTCCATAATGTGGGGGCACATACTGAGAAGGCTCTATCGCCGTATCGTGTGTTGGTACGGGGACCTGGTGCAAACTGGGATGACGATGAAGATCTAAGGTTGATTGAGGGGCGTGTTCTGGAAGACAAAAGTTCAGCTAAGTATGATGGTTCATGGTTACGCAATATCTTGTAGGTGAGGAGAAGAACTTTGAACTGGGTGCGAAGGGGAATGGGGAGCCAGTGTAATGAGTGAAGTACTGGGGTGATATGCTGAAACTTTTTGGACCGAGTGATGAGGCGAGCTGCTGTATTTTGGATGGACTGTAGTGGGGCGAGATGAGAAGCAGGGAGATTTATCAGGAGGCTGTTACAATAATCAAGATGGGAGGTGACTAGTGCGTTGACGAGACGTTCTGTGGAGGTACGGTCTAGGTATTGTCGAAGTTTTCCAATTTTGAATATTCCTAAGGATGCGGCGCGAGAGATTTTTTTGATGTGTTCTTTCATAGTGACGGCATTATCAACTATAACCCCGAGGTCCCTTGCAGAAGTGGAAGGAGTGAAGCGCACACCATCAATGATCAGATCTGGTGATGGATTTCTTTTACGAAACTGTGACGCGATATGGATCACCTCAGTTTTCCCACCATTCAGCAGAAGACTATTCTGACTCGACCAGGACTTCACATCAGTAATGCAATGCTCAAGGATTAAAGCTCCAGATGCAAGTTCATTTTGTTTCAAGACGATGTACAATTGGGTATCATCAGCATACATTATGTGATTAACACCCGGATGAGCAGATATAGTGTCAGATATAGAACCAGTATACATGGCGAAGTAAAGCGGCCCCATTACTGATCCTTGTGGAACTCCCCAAGAAAGGGGGTACTCATCTCCCATAGTACCATTAACCACTACGATTTGTTTTCTGTCTATGAGGTAGGAGGTAAGCCAGCTAAGGGCCGTTCCGTCTATGCCGTAAGACTGCTGAAAGCACCGAGTGATCTTTTTGTGGTCGATGGAATCGAATGCTGAAGAGTAGTCGAGAAGAACAAGGATGACTTCCTGACCCTTATCAACCGCCAGAAGGATGTCGTTGTAGACTCTAGTAAGAGCCGTCTCTGGCGAGTGATTTGCACGATATGCCGCTTGCATGGCTGGAAACAGGTTGTGCTCTCGAAGATAAGCACGCAGTTGATTGTCAACAATCTTTTCCAAGATCTTTGAGAGGAACATCAGGTTGGCAATAGGTCTGTAACCGGCAAGGTCATCAGGATCCTGGAGAGATTTCTTTGGAACAGGTGTTATGTGAGAAGTTTTGAAAATACATGGGACTATTCCAGTTGACAATGACAGGTTGATAACCCGAGTGATGAGGGGCAACATCTCATCGAGGCAGGTCTTGACAAGCCAAGTCGGGGCTGGGTCCAGGCGACAAGACTTGGACGGGCTTTGCTTGATGGTCCTCCTTACGACATCCTCAGACACCGTTTGGAATTCTGAAAACCTGGCCTGCAGCTGGAGTTTTGTTGAACCTTCCTCAGACATTGACTGGTTACTAAGTTTGTTCACAATGCTCTGGACTTTACTGTAGAAGAACATTCCAAAGTCATTAGCCAGTTCTTGTCTGAGTCATGCTTCGGCAAGGTTCGGGATGGTGATTGGGTGGAAAGTCTGTGTACGAATTGAAAGAGCCCTTTGTTGTTGAGCTGTTCAATTTCCTGCTTCATATATTGCGATTTCGATTGGGATAGAGTCTTGCTGTAGGATCTGCACGCTTCTTTGTATAGTTCTTTGTCGATCATCAATCCAGTTTTCGCTGAACGACGCTCTGCACGACGTTTTTGGCGTTTGGATTCTGCCACATTGTCATCGTACCAAGGTGCAAATGGTCTTTGGGATACCTGGGTAGTCTTCTCGGGAGCATGACTGTCCATCAGTTCCTGAAGTACAGTGTTAACTTGCACTGCGAGTTCAGATGGACATGATTTGCTGGGTAACGCCGACATGGATTTACGTAAGTCTGCGCAAAACTGGTCCAAATTTATATCTTTCACCTTACGACATTTAATCAGTTTCTTGGGACACTGTGAACGAGCAAAATTAACTGAACAGACAACAGCCTTGTGATCGGAAGGTAGTCCTGAGACACATGACGTATCAAGTAGAGGATGTCCATCTTTCCTGGTGATCACAAGGTCAAGGGTGTGTCCGGCTTGATGCGTAACATCACAGACATGTTGTTGAAGTCTAGCCGCATACAGGATGTCGGAAAACGTCTTTGAGTCTTTGTTGGAGACATTATCAACTTGAATGTTGAAATCTCCAATCAGAAGTGGCTGATGTTTGTCTGATGTTACCAGCTCTAAAAAGGAGGTGAATTCGCGAGCAAATCCATCAAAGGTAAGTTTGTTTTTGAAGGATGGGGGTGGTCGATAGATAGCACTCAGTCTGAAAACAGTGGAGGGTGTTGTCCACACTGTAAAATCCATGAGCTCAAATGATGGGAAGGCAGGAGTGTCATTTGCAGAGATTTTCAGACCCAAGCGATAGACAACGCATATTCCTCCTCCCCGGGTTTGCCTATGTGCATGTGTCACACAGAAGTTGGGTAGTGTTGTGTTGATATCAGCTATGATGTGATCATCGTGATAGTCTCCCCTGAGCCATGACTCGGTGATGATCATGATATCTACATTGTTGTCTAATATGAAGTCACATATATCTGTTGTCTTATTGTTCATGGAGCGGGCATTCCAATGCCCTATGTTGACACAATCATTGAGGTGTTCGTGCAGCAGCGCGAACAACTCATTGATTGAGGTGTTCGTGCAACAGCGCGAACAACTCATTGTTTTTGTTCGTGTTTTTTTTTTTTTTTTTTTTTTTTTTTTTTTTGAGGTGTTCGTGCAACAGCGCGAACAACTCATTGTTTTTGTTCGTTTTTTTTTTTTTTTTTTTTTTTTTTTTTTTTTAGTTTTTATTCTTCTTCTCAGAGTTTTTTGTCCGCAGGCAAATGCATAGTTGTTAAACTTACATGATCTTGAAACTTTACATGTAGGTAATACATTAACTTGTAGATGATTCTAAAAGTTGTGCCGTCATGATGACGTCATCGGGTGTCAAATTACAAGCAAATTTAGGTTCAAAAAGTGACGTCATGCCAATGCCTGTATGTCTCTGAATATTTTAGCCACATTTTTTATATTTGGGCATATGATAGATCTAGACACGGGCAATCTTTAAAAAGTTAACACCAAAATCGTATGACCTTTACTTCCGGGTCGTTACCCTGGGTCGAAGTTTGCCTTTGGGTTTTTTTCTTGAAAAACATCACTTTCGGGCTTATTTACGGCATAACTCAAGATTGAAATTGAATTGAACATTGAAACTCATCAGACATTTGAACCTCAATATCAAGACGACACAAACTTGATGATGTCATGATGACGTCATCAGGTTTGGAATTACAATAAATCAAAGTTTAATATTTGTAAAAAATCATAACTCGTGAACCGCATGTTGGATTTTTACAATCGACACATCATCGGACAGGTCGTTAAAAGTTCATCAAACCCTACACAAAACTTGACCCCATTTGACCTTAACTTCCGGTTCAAATCGGAAGTTGAAAATTTCCAAAATTCATATCTCAAAAACTACCGATTACTTTAGTTTATTTTTTGAACCACAGTGTAGAACGTTAAGCCTGCTCAAACTTTTGCACTGAGATGACAATATTTTGACCGTTACATCAGGTCGAAAAAGGCGCACGTTTAAGTTGACCCACCGTGACAACGCACGATAGTGAAACTGAAAGAACACAGGTAGACATACGAACGTGCGCCTACACATTGCATGCATTGAAGGCTGTGCGTGTTTCTGTGCCCGTCGTTTGGACATGTACAGTTCATTGTACTTTTAACAATGGCGGCACAACACTGCAGAAATGGGTTTCTCTCAACCTGTGCCATGTCTGGCGTCAAATTGTTCCCTCTTTGCCCTTTTGGTGGCTTGATGGTGATTATGGAATTGAAGACTTAGTTTCACTGAGATGTCCACCTGCTTCAGAGATTCGTATCACTTTTCTTATATGAGAAAATTCAAGCAGAAAAAGGATTAACATTTGTTATGTTTTGACCATACACCGAATGAAATGAACGGACGTGACATCAGCTTGTCAAGGGCGTTTCAGACCGGCACTCACGGCAGTGTTTATCGGCGCGACACGGTGAATACAACGGTAAGCTTGGTTTCAGCATAATCTCTTTTCAAAATGAATGTGTCAAGTAGTGACGTTTGTAAAACTAAGGGTCGTTTAATGATCATGGAGGAGGAAGAATTGGGCAATGGGGGATTGGTATGATTGTTGGCTCTGTCTATAGTGTCAGAAAATGGTAAGATTTGATGAATGTGTTCCATCAACTATAGAATTAATATTATTATGCCATAGATAAGTCACAACCTTTCGATGAAGTTTCCCCAAAGGTTAAGATTTATAAGTTATTCATTTCCAAATCAGTATGGGCACTTTCCACGTATTAAATTATAATCTTGAAATGTTTTAAGTCTCGAATTTTGTTTATTTTACAAGTTTCTACAGTGATCAAGGAACATATGGAACAAAGTCTGATGGCGGGATGAGTTGAGAGTCTGAAGACTGGGTCAGGGCTGGTACACAGAAAGGAGTTGCAGTTGTCAACATGAGCCATCTTTAGTTTTCACTGCTCCTGTCAGTTGTCAACTATGGTTATACCTGGCCAAAACAAAGATTATGGATGGTCTTTTCTTGAGAGGTAAATTTACAGTAGTTTATTGAAGGTTCAAAATGACACAAATTATGCAAGGTAAAACATGTCCAAAGGAATTGAAATAAAACTTCTGGTTGAGCCCATTCATTGCATTTTTTGTTGGTATGGATAACATGACTTTGCGTAACTAATGCTGTGAGACTTTCTATTTAAAGAAGTTTACATATTTTTGAAACATTCTAAACATAAGTTATTGTAAATTTGTTCATGCATTTAAAATATTGTGCTATGATTTTTATTGTGTTATATGAATTTTTTTTTTTTGAGACTTGGTAGGTTATGAAAAAATGTCTGAAGATTATTCATGAAGTCATACTCTGTTCATTGTTTTTTCTTCATCAGAATGCAGCACATCCAGTACCGGAATGGTCTACAGTGAAAATTGTGACACTTGCTGTTATGTTCCATTCCTTATTTCCCTGCCAAGTCACTGTATGATGCACCATGGAGGTACAAATAGTATTTGACTCAGTTTTTTCAGTCTAACTTCAGTCTAAAAAACTTCACAAGAGGCTTAGACTTGCATCTTCATGATGTGCCTTTGTCTTGCATTCCAAACAAACGGTTTAATTTTTCTCAAGTCAATTTTTTCTCAAGTAACAATATCTAAAAATCAAGCGAGCCATTTATAAATTGCAACTGAAAGCTTACACAATGCTTGACTTATTTGAAGGTTATCATCATCAAGTGTATTATGAACAATCATTTTTCATCCATCGATACTCATAGAGAATCCAAATTTATTTGAAATCCTTTGAACATTTCTAATAATTATAGCTTAATAATGTCAACTTGAACAACATAGCTTGTGTGAACTTGTGATTTATGATGAATCAATAAAGAATGTTTTCATTAAACAATAAATTAGCTTTTAATAGTGAATGGCATACTTGATACAGTTGGGTTGCTTGCTAGCTTATTACACGCTTGACATTTTATTCCTGAAGCATGACCCCACTCCCCTTTCCTTCCAGTCCAAACAGGAAGTTCTAACTATACAAAACTCTAGTCTCTGTTCAAGAGTCTCGTAACCTGATTTTGGCAATAGCTTTGTCAGTCTTTAAAACAGTCGTCCATGCAAACCTCGCTAACAATCAAACGCCAGGCTTTTAATCATGTGCTTTTTTTTTTTTAGATTTTTGCTAAAGTGTGTAGGTTGTTAGGCACGCCACAAAACAGTAATGGCACCAAATTCCACTCAATGCAATAGCTCTCGCGTTGACTACAACACTGACCCCACTGGTAGCCGAACACCTCGTGTTTGTTTGGACAAACACTTGCGCTCTAGTGAATTTTTGAGTTTGTTTCATCTCAAAAATACACACAAATCGTTGTCCGCAGACTTTGACCTCCTTCCCAAGATCGTACGGTCATGAAACTTAGCAACAGTGTTACACCTGATAAACAGATGAAACAGAAGTTTTTACAACATAATGACGTCATCCAATTGTTAATTGGGTAATTAAATGTAATTAATTTTAATCAAATTTTGAGTTGTTGGTTTAACAACCAGAACTCACAAACTAAGAACAATAAAAATCGCTGTTATTTCTTGAAAATAAACCACTGTAAGCAGGCATGCGACAATTCATGCATGTTTACTTTCGAGACACATTTTTATACGTAACTGTGAAGCTATCAAATGCACAATGGGTTAATGTACACAACAGTATCTAGACTCCGAAGTTTAATTTAGTACATTCAGTATGCCAGACAATAAACCATTGCAAGTAGCCATGCGAGAAGTCACGAATGTTTACTTTCGAGACACATTTGTGAAGGTAACTGTTAAATATAATAATAAGAGACATTTATATAGCGCTCTTACACGAGGTACCACAGCGCTTTACAAGAAACTATACAATAAGCAAATAAATAATGGCACTGATAATGGGAAAACAGTCAAAGCAATCAGTCATTGAACAGGAAAGTTTTGAGATGTTTCTTGAAAACTGCAAGTGACTCCGCGGAACGAATTTGATGAGGGAGACGGTTCCAAAGGCGCGGAGCATGTGCGTAAAAAGCACGATCCCCAGCAGCGGAATGCACCTTTGGAACTGCCAAGAGTGTACTGTCTGAACCAGAGCGAAGGCCAGGTCTTCCAGGTTGGTAAATCTTGATGAGACTGGTGAGATATGTTGGAGCGGTATTGTGAAGACATTTGTATACAACGGTGAGAATCTTAAAGACAATACGCTGATGGACTGGGAGCCAGTGAAGTTGATGGAGAAGTGGTGTGACGTGGTCGTATTTACGACACTTAAAAATCAGTTTGGCAGCCCGGTTTTGAACGCGCTGAAGACGTTTGGTATCAGATGATGAGATTCCATGTAGCAATGAGTTAGAATAGTCGAGTCTTGACGTGACGACTGCCCGAACTGCCTTCTCGCATGTTGAATTGTCGATAAATGGCCTTATGCGTCCTAACTGTTAAGCAATCAAATCGTCACCCACCGATTTCACAAACAAACACACACGTATACAGTAAAAGGTAACAATTGTATAAAACGGCATTTAATGTTGAAGGCTTTTATAAAATCCCGCTTTCCTTCAAAACGTCACTAGTTTTCTTACAGTGAAGACGTGTTGCTTTGAACTTCGTATATAAAAATAATGGTGCTTATGACTGCTTTTCGTCCTAAATTAATAAGCAATAAAGTAAAACGTTTTGTGTTAGTACGTGAAATCAACAATTGATGCAAAATGTTTTCGAGCTTGAAACATGAGTACCGTAGCTCACAGTATTCCAGGATGGGATGGGAAACAACTTCTGACTCGATCAAGCATATTCTGTAGATTTCAAAATTAAACTTATTTTGTTTGACACTCTTGAAAAATAGACGATTGATAGAGCGTGCTCTAACAGGTGGTGACTTCATAATTCCTTACATCATAACATAAGAGAACACATAAAGTAGCATACCGCGCCACACAGTCTTATGGAGGTGTTTTCTTACCACACAGGCCATAGGACATGAATTGTGGAGAGCGAAATGTATTGACTTAACGCTGGGTACTGGTGACGTCATGATGACGTCGCACAATGTTTTAGCCTAACAAATACATCTACAGTATCCCAAAAGTACACAATCGAAAACAGTTGATCGGACTTATTCTTTTCGAGATATGGTGGTCTCAGGATTTGCTAATTATATTCATGTCATAATGTATCATACAATAAATGTCAATGTACTGTGAAACTATCAAATGTACAAATGTGTGTACTGGTAAATGTACAAAATAGTGCCTTGACTCAAAAGTTTTATGTAGCGTTTAAATTGTATCAGTCAATAAACCATTGCAAGCAGTCATGCCACACAAAAATGACCTATAACTTTTAAAATATCAAATGTGCAAATAAATGCAATGGATGTACACAATAGTGTCTAGACTCCTAAGTTTCATGTCGTGTATACATTGTATGAGACAATTAACCACTGCAAGCAGTCATGCGACAAGTCATGAATGCTTACTTTCGAGACACATTTTGTCAATGTTGCGGTAACAATCAAATCGTCACCGACGCCACACACTCGTAGATCTCAGTGAAAAGTAACAATCGGAGAAAACGGCGTTCAATGTTCAACGCTTTTTTTAAATCCCGCTTTCCTTCATGGGTAGTTTTACTGGTTTTCTTACAGCGGAGACTTTAGCTTTGATTTTCATTTAAATGGTGCTTTTGACTGCTTAAATGATACTCTTTACAATGTCAACCGCGTGTATTGAAAAAATGCTCATCATTCCCCCACCATGGGAACCGAACACCTTGAGTTTGTGGTATGACAAACTCTGAATCTCTAGTGAATTTTTGAGTTTGTTTCATCTCAAAAATACACACAAATCGTTGTCCGCAGACTTTGACCTCCTTGTGCTGACTTTACGCTGGGTACTGGTGAAGTCATGATGACGTCGCACAATGTTTTAGCATAACAAATACATCTACAGCATCCCAAAGGTACACAATCGAAAACAGTTGATCGGACTTATTCTTTTCGAGATATGGTGGTCTCAAGATTTGCTACTTATATTCATGTCATAATGTATCATACAATAAATGTCAATGTACTGTGAAACTATCAAATGTACAAATGTGTGTACTGGTAAATGTACAAAATAGTGCCTTGACTCAAAAGTTTTATGTAGCGTCAAATTGTATCAGTCAATAAACCATTGCAAGCAGTCATGCGACAAAGAAATGACCTATAACTTTTAAAATATCAGATGTACACAGTAGTGTCTAGACTCCTAAGTTTCATGTCGTGTATACATTGTATGAGACAATTAACCATAGCAAGCAGTCATGCGACAAGTCATGAATGCTTACTTTCGAGACACATTTTGTCAATGTTGTGGTAACAATCAAATCGTCACCGACGCCACACACACGTATATCCCAGTGAAAAGTAACAATCGGAGAAAACGGCGTTCAATGTTCAACGCTTTTTTTTAATCCCGCTTTCCTTCATGGGTATTTTTACTGGTTTTCTTACAGCGGATACTTTAGCTTTGATTGAGGTGTTCGTGCAGCAGCGCGAACAACTCATTGTTTTTGTTCGGTTTTTGAGGTGTTGTGCAGCAGCGCGAACAACTCATTGTTTTTGTTCGTTTTTTTTTTTACCTTTTAGTTTTTCTTCTTCTCGGTGGGCTTTGTCCACAAAAAAAACGCATAGTTGCGGGGCCTATATCAACTTGAAACTTTACATGTAGGTAGATTGCAACTAGCAGATGATACAGAAGATGGGGCGTAATGATGACGTCATCGGGTGTCAAATTACAAGCAAATTTAGGTTCAAAAAGTGACGTCATGCTAATGCCTGTATGTCTCTGAATATTATAGCCACAGTATTCATATTTGGGCATATCATAGATCTAGACATGGGTAATCTTTGAAAAGTTAACACCCAAAATCGGGTCGTTACCCTGGGTCGAAGTTTGCCTTTGGTTTTTTTTCTTGAAAAACATCACTTTCGGGCTTATTTACGGCATAACTCAAGATTGAAATTGAATTGAACATTGATGATGTCAAGAGTGTGTAGCTTGTTAGGCACCCCACAAAACAGCAATAGCACCAAATTCAACTAAATGCAATAGCTCAGGCGTTTACACAGAACTGACCACATTATAATAGCCGAACACCTCAGTGTTTGTTTGTACAAACACTTAAGCTCTAGTTTTTTTTTTTGTTTTTTTTTTGTTTTTATTCTTCTTCTCAGAGTTTTTTGTCCGCAGGCAAATGCATAGTTGTTAAACTTACATGATCTTGAAACTTTACATGTAGGTATATATTAACTTGTAGATGATTCTAAAAGTTGTGCCGTCATGATGACGTCATCGGGTGTCAAATTACAAGCAAATTTACGTTCAAAAAGTGACGTCATGCCAATGCTTGTATGTCTCTGAATATTTTAGCCACATTTTTTATATTTGGGCATATGATAGATCTAGACACGGGCAATCTTTAAAAAGTTAACACCAAAATCGTATGACCTTTACTTCCGGGTCGTTACCCTGGGTCGAAGTTTGCCTTTGGGTTTTTTTCTTGAAAAACATCACTTTCGGGCTTATTTACGGCATAACTCAAGATTGAAATTGAATTGAACATTGAAACTCATCAGAAATTTGAACCTCAATATCAAGACGACACAAACTTGATGATGTCATGATGACGTCATCAGGTTTGGAATTACAATAAATCAAAGTTTAATATTTGTAAAAAATCATAACTCGTGAACCGCATGTTGGATTTTTACAATCGACACATCATCGGACAGGTCGTTAAAAGTTCAACAAACCGTACACAAAACTTGACCCCATTTGACCTTAACTTCCGGTTCAAATCGGAAGTTGAAAATTTCAAAAATTCATATCTCAAAAACTACCCATTATTTTAGTTTATTTTTTGTACCACAGTGTAGAACGTTAAGCCTGCTCAAACTTTTGCACTGAGATGACAATATTTTGACCGTTACATCAGGTCGAAAAAGGCGCACGTTTAAGTTGACCCACCGTGACAACGCACGATAGTGAAACTGAAAGAACACAGGTAGACATACGAACGTGCGCCTACACATTGCATGCATTGAAGGCTGTGCGTGTTTCTGTGCCCGTCGTTTGGACATGTACAGTTAGTTCATCGTACTTTTAACAATGGCGGCACAACACTGCAGAAATGAGTTTATCTCAACCTGTGCTATGTTTGGCGTCAAATTGTTCCCTCTTCGCCCTTCTGGTGGCTTGATGGTGATTATGGAATTGAAGACTTAGTTTCACTGAGATGTCCACCTGCTTCAGTGATTCGTATCACTTTTCTTATATGAGAAAATTCAAGCAGAAAAAGGATTAACATTTGTTATGTTTTGACCATACACCGAATGAAATGAACGGACGTGACATCAGCTTGTCAAGGGCGATTCAGACCGGCACTCACGGCAGTGTTTATCGGCGCGACACGGTGAATACAACGGTAAGCTTGGTTTCAGCATAATCTCTTTTCAAAATGAATGTGTCAAGTAGTGACGTTTTTAAAACTAAGGGTCGTTTAATGATCATGGAGGAGGAAGAATTGGGCAATGGGGGATTGGTATGATTGTTGGCTCTGTCAATAGTGTCAGAAAATGGTAAGATTTGATGAATGTGTTCCATCAACTATAAAATTAATATTATTATGCCATAGATAAGTTACAACCTTTCGATGAAGTTTCCCCAAAGGTTAAGATTTTTAAGTTATTCATTTCCAAATCAGTATGGGCACTTTCCACGTATTAAATTATAATCTTGAAATGTTTTAAGTCTCGAATTTTGTTTATTTTACCAGTTAGTACAGTGTTCAAGGAACATATGGAACAGAGTCTGTAGGCGGGACGAGAGGCTGATGACTGGGTCAGGACTGGTACACAGAAAGGAGTTGCAGCTGTTAACATGAGCCATCTTTAGTATTCACTGCTCCTGTCAGTTGTCAACTATGGTTATACCTGGCCAAAACAATGATTATGGATGGTCTTTTCTTGAGAGGTAAATTTACAGTAGTTTATTGAAGGTTCAAAATGACACAAATTATGCGAGGTAAAATATGTCCAAAGGAATTGAAAAAATACTTCTGGTTGAGCCCATTTTCCTTGTAATTCATTGCATTTTTTGTTGGTATGGATAACATGACTTTGCGTAACTAATGCTGTGAGAATTTCTATTCAAAGAAGTTTACATATTTTTGAAACATTCTAAACATAAGTTATTGTAAATTTGTTCATGCATTTAAAATATTGTGCTATGATTTTTATTGTGTTATATGAATTTTTTTTTTTGAGACTTGGTAGGTTATGAAAAAATGTCTGAAGATTATTCATGAAGTCATACTCTGTTCATTGTTTTTTCTTCATCAGAATGCAGCACATCCAGTACCGGAATGGTCTACAGTGAAAATTGTGACACTTGCTGTTATGTTCCATTCCTTATTTCCCTGCCAAGTCACTGTATGATGCACCATGGAGGTTGAAATAGTATTCGACTCAGTTTTTTCAGTCTAACTTCAGTCTAAAAAAACTTCACAAGAGGCTTAGACTTGCATCTTCATGATGTGCCTTTGTCTTGCATTCCAAACAAGTGTCTTCTACGGTTTAATTTTTCTCAAGTCAATTTTTTCTCAAGTAACAATATCTAAAAATCAAGCGAGCCATTTATAAATTGCAACTGAAAGCTTACACAATGCTTGACTTATTTGAAGGTTATCATCATCAAGTGTATTATGAACAATCATTTTTCATCCATCGATACTCAATGAGAATCCAAATTTATTTGAAATCCTTTGAACATTTCTAATAATTATATTTTAGCTTAATAATGTCAACTTGAACAACATAGCTTGTGTGAACTTGTGATTTATAATGATTCAATAAAGAGTAAGTTTTCATGAAGCAATAAATTAGCTTTTAATAGTGAATGGCATACTTGATATAGTTGGGTTGCTTGCAAGCTTATTACACGCTTGACATTTTATTCCTGAAGCATGACCCCACTCCTCTTTCCTTCCAGTCCAAACAGGAAGTTCTAACTATACAAAACTTTAGTCTCTGTTCAAGAGTCTCGTAACCTGATTTTGGCAATAGCTTTGTCAGTCTTTAAAACAGTCGTCCATGCAAACCTCTCTAACAATCAAACGCCAGGCTTTTAATCGTGTGCTTTTTTAAAAAGATTTTTGCTAAAGTGTGTAGGTTGTTAGGCACGCCACAAAACAGTAATGACACAAAATTCCACTCAATGCAATAGCTCTCGCGTTGACTACAACACTGACCCCATTGGTAGCCGAACACCTCGTGTTTGTTTGGACAAACACTTGCGCTCTAGTTTTGTTCGGTTTTTTTTTTTTTTTACTTTTTAGTTTTTCTTCTTCTCGGTGGGCTTTGTCCGCAAAAAAACGCATAGTTGCGGGGCCTATATCAACTTGAAACTTTACATGTAGGTAGGTTGCAACTAGCAGATGATACAGAAGTTGTGGCGTCATGATGACGTCATCGGGTGTCAAATTACAAGCAAATTTATGTTCAAAAAGTGACGTCATGCCAATGCCTGCATGTCTCTGAATATAACAGCTACAGTATTCATATTTGGGCATATGATAGATCTAGACATGGGCAATCTTTGAAAAGTTTACACCAAAATCGTATGACCTTTACTTCCGGGTCGTTACCCTGGGTCGAAGTTTGCCTTTGGGTTTTTTTCTTGAAAAACATCACTTTCGGGCTTATTTACGGCATAACTCAAGATTGAAATTGAATTGAACATTGAAACTCATCAGACATTTGAACCTAAATATCAAGACAACACAAACTTGATGATGTCATGATGACGTCATCAGGTTTTGAATTACAATAAATCAAAGTTTAATATTTGTAAAAAATCATAACTCGTGAACCGCATGTTGGATTTTTACAATCGACACATCATCGGACAGGTCGTTGAAAGTTCAACAAACCCTACACAAAACTTGACCCCATTTGACCTTTACTTTCGGTTCAAATCGGAAGTTGAAAATTTCAACAATTCGTATCTCAAAAACTACCCATTATTTTAGTTTATTTTTTGTATCAAGGTGTGGAACGTTAAGCCTGCTCAAACTTTTGTACACAGATGACAATATTTTGACCTTTACATGAGGTCGAAAAAGGCGCACGTTTAAGTTGACCCACCGTGACAACGCACGATAGTGAAACTGAAAGAACACAGGTAGACATACGAACGTGCGCCTACACATCGCATGCATTGAAGGCTATGCGTACTGGGGCGTGTTATGCTCGACTGATCACAGGGGGGCAAAGTCCATTTGGCATAGGCTATGCATAGAGCAAGGCTGTATGTGATGTTAGTCTAATCCAAGTGTGAGCATTTTTGTCAGATAACAAAAGACACACTTCCAAAGATCACACAACCTTCAAACTTCGCACATAGTTAGCTCTTCAATTGTAGAAGACACCGCTTTCTTGACGTCATAATGACGTAATCAGGTGTTTAATTAAATATAATTTGTTTTAATATATTTGAAAAATTAATAACTTATGAACCGTGCATCGGAATTTTACAATCTATACATCATCGGAGAGGTCTTCGAAAAATAAACAAACGCTACACAGAGTGTGGACTAAATTGACCTTGTTCTTCGGTTGAAAGCGGAAGTTAAGTAGTAACCTTAGCATTTATTTCCTGTGTAACAAATGTACTTTCCGTGAAAATTCAAAAGCTATCAACAATCTTTTCATCAATTTAATTAAACACTGACCCAATTGATAGCCGAACACCTCGGTGTTTGTTCGTACAAACACTAAATTCTAGTTTTGAGATTGGTTACGTGATGATGGTGGAGAGTTCACTTTTGATGGGGCACCAGAAGATGGGACATGAATTTGGATCAACACTCGTTCCCGAGTCTGATCATGTCCTTACTCTATGGTCTGATGATGTCTTGGAAGTCTGGTCTGGGGTTCAATGACAGAAATTCGAGGGCTTGCACTGGTGCGTCTGCCACCTCTCTTTCCACGTTTCATCTCTTCCTTTTTCCATATTTCCAGTATCGAGAACAAAGTTTATTTGTTGCTTCAAGTTGACTTTCAATGTGTACAGTACATGATTTACGTTGTAAGTTTAACTTCCGAATTCTTAAACAGGATTCACTGTCTAGATGGCATTCATCGGTACAATAGGGTGGGCACAGTCTATTGAGATATTCAGTTGAGTACTGAATGAGCCTTTGTCCTGGTGGCATGGCTGTGTGCTCTATGTGGATAAGCCCACACAGGATGGCTGACCGGATATCAAGAATGGTAGATGAATAGGATGAGTGTGTGTATACTGTCCCAGTGGAAACATGCACAACTTGAGTCAAAAGTAGAGCAAAATTCAACCATAAAATGCTGGGAAACGTTCCGGTAGAACATTGCTTATTTGAGAAGAAATAAACAAGAAAATGCGAGAGCCTGTGCGAGCGGCACCTATGCGCTGCACAGCACTATTCAAGTTGATGTCTCTTTGCCTTTGAAGACATGAACTGAACGTCAAGTACAGAAACTTAAACGGAACCCCCATGCCCTGTGTCTATTAATTATAGTTTATGTAAGATGAGCGTTGCATGCTGTAACAAGTCGGAGGGTACTAGGTAACGGTGACAACCATGTATCATATCACCATTTAGTCACCACTAATTCTACTTTTCTGGGCCACACCGGTCTCATCCAAGACCGTTGGGTTGAGCTGATGACCTCTTACAGATTCTTGTTCAGGATGTAGTGATGCATGATGGGAACGATTGTACTGCTGATCGGCGCAATGCGCACAATCCCGACACGTACGGAGCAGGCGCGGTTCTACGGGGGGCTGGGGGGGGGGCTAAAGCCCCCCCCCCCCATTTTTGTCTAGCCCCCAAAAAAAAATGCAAGGGAAAAAAAGAAGAAGAAGATACAAGCTGGAAAATACTGGATCTTTATTAAAAAATAAAAATGAATAGATTTGCACGGTCTTTTCACATACTATAAGTCTTGGCCCAGACTACATGACTTGTACGGTTAGATGTTTCATGGGGGATCGGGACAAGCGCGGTGCTTAGAATTTGCGGTTTCCGCCGGCCCGCGCTTCCGCCTTGTTTTGTTTTGTATTACATGAACATAAAAACCAATCTCAGTTTGGAAATGACGATGCGGTGATAAAACACAAGTGGCTCAACATATTATCACCGGAACAATGTTCTTTTTAGTAAGTTCTAACCTCTTTTCCTCCCCCTCCCCTCCCTTCCTAAAAGCCTTCCTTTTTTCTATTAGAGTATAAGGAGGCTTGAAAACATCAAAGAAAATGTCTGTTTTAAACATCGCCTTTTGACTTTTCAAAAACAGAGACCTTTGTCTCCCATTTAAACAACTAACAGTCATAGGATGGTTGATTACGAGACCACACCAGAGCCATGTTACATTAGTTTTAACAACGTTTCTCTGCCTATTTATCTCTCGATGGCTACCTCTGGAGATAGTTTCCATTTTTCCGCACTCCAATTAACACATCACTAATTCGCTGCAGACTGGTTAGGCCAAGTAACAAAAGTAACACGTTTCTCGTCCCCGCACGCCTCCTTTTTGGCTTCCGCCTCTTTGCTTTTCTTTTCTTGTTTACTATTAATATAACAAAAAAGGGAAAACGGGGGGGGGAGAGAAAAAAAGGAAAATTCAAAAAAACGAAGTTCCTTGGTTTATTTTTGACTAAGAATTTGTCTATACTTTTTTTCACCTTAAGTATTCTTAACTTAACATCGCATGCGAAGAGTATTTGAGTATGAGCCACAGATCGCTGCATGAGCCCGGCGTCGACTCTTCTACCTCAATTGTGATGTTCGCGATATAAATAATATTGAACATTTCACTGTTTTTGAATGTTAAAACTTGCTTAGAAAGTGGACTAAAAATACAAATCATTTGTTTTGTCATACATTGCATCAGTATACTCAAATAGAAAAAAATGTGAATAAATATACCTTGGCCAGCCATATTTAGCATGGCGGCCATCTTGGATAAAATATATTAAAAAATTGGAAAATAGTAAATAGTAACGCCCTGCCTCCTCCTCTTTTTGAAAAAGTCCAGACGAGAAACATGTTACTTTGTTTACCTGGCCTTATACGGTCTCCTCTCTCTCTCTCTCTCTCCTCTCTCTCTCTCTCTCTCTCCTCTCTCTCTCTCCTCTCCTCTCTCTCTCTCTCTCTCTCTCTCTCTCTCTCTCTCTCTCTCTCTCTCTCTCTCTCTCTCTCTCTCTCCTCTCTCTCTCTCTCTCTCTCTCTCTCTCTCCTCTCTCCTCTCTCTTCTCTCTCTCTCTCTCTCTCTCTCTCTCTCTCTCTCTCTCTCTCTCTCTCTCTCTCTCCTCCTCTCTCCTCTCTCTCTCTCTCTCTCTCTCTCTCTCTCTCTCTCTCTCTCTCTCTCTCTCTCTCTCTCTCTCTCTCTCTCTCTCTCTCTCTCTCTCTCTCTCTCTCTTCTCTCTCTCTCTTCTCTCTCCTCTCTTCTCTCTCTCTCTCCCCTCCCTCCCACCCTCCCTCCATTCCGTCCATCCCCGGGCTTCCGGCGATTTTTTGCCCTTCCTTTCCCCCTCCCCGTTTTTATAAAGAACTATACTTGACGCCTCAAATGTTTTTTAAAACTTGCCTTTCAATACATGATTCTCACTTGTCACGGAGAGAATCTTTATAACTGACAAATTTGTATGCTTTTTGAACATTTTGAGTGCGTTCCGGTCCTATTTTTTTCTTTGCTTGTCCATTAATAAAACCTCTCTATTATAGGATTCTTATATCGAATACCATCAAAATATTTTTTGTGGCCACATGATCTCATCCTGACTTGATTGCACACGGCTACATATGATTTCACCCTTCCCTCTGTAAACATCCCATAATATTCTCAATCAAATTCGTTTAACCACTGCAAGCTTTTGTTCTGTCTACCGTTTTGGAGTCAAAATAATTTGCACGCAACTGCATCATGTGTTGTATGATTATTGTATCTTTCTACTTATTATGCGACAAATACATGAAAATGCGCTGTTTATATGTTCCTTTTCGACTCCCAAAAAGAAATAGCAGTAGCGAAAGTTAGAGGGTGACGTCACGTGCAAAAGGTCTAGCCCCCCTAAAATTGTGGCTCTAGAACCGCGCCTGGTACGGAGACACACGATGTGATAAATGTAAACGACTAATTATCCCTGTTCAAACCAAAATTGCAGGAAGAATAAAACTATTCAGATATTATTAGTGTTACTAATGTTTTATCTCTTTCTTCAATTCGCAGCTTTTAAAGTTATCGGAGGACACGCGGGAATACATAAAGGGTTGCCGATGCATCATGGGAGCTGTAGCTAAGATGTGCCATCGGTAAGTGCGGCAATCGGGCAAACCACTGCGCTTAACGTGCTTGTAATTTCATAGAGTGTGGAGTAACAATTATGATAGAAGACACAGGAGATACCAAGTTTGTAAAATATCAGCTAGCAGGAACACACTGCTCTATAAATACTTGTATCAAGCAGTTAATATAAATTATTGTTTAATGACCACGGCTGCTGTTTCTACATTTTTGTTCACTTGAATAGGGTTTTATAAGGTGCTAAGAATAAAATAGGCAGATTGAAGTGAGTTTGGTTTCTCTAGTTCCGACAAACTTAAGTTGTGAATAATTGTGTACAACTGTAGTTCTGTATTCCTTCCATTTTTAAAACAGCGAATTGGATGGTGTTGGGGTAAAGGCCGTTCTGCCAGTGGGTGGGTATTACATTTTCCCAGACTTTGAGGTCTTGCGTCCAGTCTTCAAGAAGAGAGGTATCTCAACTTGCCAGCAGATGTGTGACGCCCTCTTCAAAGAACAAAATGTGGCTGTGAGTTTTAAAAAAATTAAAGAAGGTTTTGATAATTTTAAAAAACGAAAACGCTTATCAAGAATCACAATTACCTTGTGCTAAACTTGCACTTTGTCCAGGGCGTCAATCTGTCTTTTAATATGGGGGGAGACATCAAGAGTCAAAGCACTTATGGCGTGGGGTCAAGGCGCTCGCTGAATCTGTTTGGTTTAAGCATGTCTGAATGGCCTAGAATAGCTCTCCTTGCTATAAATATTTACATAACATCTCTGGTTCACAGAGAGAAGTAACAAGAGACACTAATAATAGCCCAACATACATAATATATTTATCTTACTTTTATTACACAACTTTAAATCTTCGACAATCTCCCTCCCTCCCTCGCGCGTCAGCCCTGCCCCCCCCGGTTCGCCGATGGATATATTCCATGTATGTATCCAACTCCTCTTTGTTAACGATGAATCTTAAAACTTTTTTTAAAGTAATAATTGTACATTGACAAACTTTCTGCATTACTAGTCAGATTTGCATCGTCGACAGCAACGGCGCGCCCCGGAATTATAGCTTGTGGGGGGGGGGGGGTCAACACAACGTAACGTTGGGTTGGGTCCCCGTTGAGGGTCCAGGGGGCGAAGCCCCCTGAAGCTCTAAGCTTTGGCCTTTTGGGGATGAAAAATCAAGCCTCAGTATGCCTAAAAACAGAGGAATTAAACGCACTTTTTAAGCACTTTTGATTCAACACAACGTAACGGTGGGTGGTGGGTGGGTTCCACAGGGGCGAAGCCCCCGGAAGCTCTGAGCTTTGGCGCTTTGGGGTGAAAATCAAGCTTCCGGAGAAATATACGCACTTTTAAGCACTTTTGATTCATATCGATCTTTTAATTTTTCTGGAAACATTTCTGTAACATCAACTGGCTTTAATGAAATTTTGCTCCCACAAATCATCTAGACCGAGATATATGGACGTAACCTTGAATAAATGGGCGGCAATAAACCCACGTCCTACCAAGAATCCTTTATTTTGCGAATGTGGCGACACACAATAATCGTCTAGGGCCTATATCAGATTACTGTTTTAAAATCAAATTAAAAGTTTAACTTGGGCATGATTTTGAAAAAAATTGTGATATAATTATTGTGCTTATTATAGTGTAATAAATTATGAAATTATAGCAAACGTTGTCTTGAAATTTGGGGAAAATGTTGATGTCAATGATAACGTGCAATAGCCCAGCGAAAGTATTAAAGAAACATCGTCGCTTTTAGTATACATTATAGTGCGTAAAGCATTGTATACATTAAATTATACGGGCCGCTGCCGTAAGTAAAGATACAGTAGACAGTAGCCTTTTTAAAGGAACATTACAGAATTGGTTTTTGCTAACAAAACAGTTGCTGGCAGTGTAAGCACTTTATGTAATCCACCATATACATAAACTGACAAACCTGTAGAAGTTCGAGATCGATCGGCCATCTGGGTCACGAGAAAATAGTGAAAAACCCATTACATATTTTGCATGAAATCATTTAGATTCAACAAATGAATAAAACGCTCACTGAGCGATAACCTCCAATCGGAAAATTAGTTTATTCATTTCTCATCAAATATGGCATTTCAGACAGAAATATTTCAAGGGATGTTTTCTACTATCATCATCATTAGACCGTGTAAGTTTTATGTAAATCTGTGATCAAAAGTATATTTTTTTACCAATTCTGTAATGTTCCTTTAAGTCCTCTTGCTTGCAACTTGAGGAGCTACAAGAGTTTAGAACTAATAGTCTGGAGATGGCACACTAAAGTGCCATATGAGACATATGAGTTTAAAAAACCTGAGGGGACATTTGATATAGTGTCCCCCACCCTTCAAAAAGTGTAGGGGACATGCCCCCTACGCCCCACCCCCCCCCCCAGGATTGACGCCCGATGGGACATTAAGCCGTAGGTCACGTACACGTAAAAGAACCCACTAACTTATCGTGGAAGAGTAGGGTTTAACCCGGTGTTCTGTTTCACATAGCAGTCATCCTTCGGCAATTCCACAGTTCACCCTAAAATGAGACTTAGTTAACTCAAAACAATGTCAAGTTTCTGTCCCATACATTGCAGGGTCAACCTAACCATGAATGTAAAAACAAAAGAGCAGCAACTGTTTATTTTTGTTCAATTCAACCTTGATAAAGTTTAACTAAAATTGACAACTGTTTTGACTTGAAGGTGATGCCGGGTGGTCCGGGGTTCATGAGGCCAGTCAATGAATTCACTGTGCGTCTGTGTTTCGTGAATTTTAACGGAGGAGCTGCCTTAGCAGCATGGAGGAAGCAGGGATGTTCGGAGGAGTTGGACCAGCAGTTTCTTGAAGACTATTGCACTCTGGCTGTACAGGGAATACAGGTAAGTAACTTTAATTAGTCTGAGCAAAATAAGATTTTGATTCTGTTCAGTTTATTTGTTGTGGGCTTTAATAGTGTTACAATCTTTTTAAAATCTCCAAACCATTTTCGAGTACAAATATACACACAACAAACTGGGTCATCTCAGCTGTAGGGTAACAAAGAAACTTAGACAAAAATGAAACATTATTGACTCACTGATTTACTGCATGTACTAGCGGAACCTCACTCACAATAAGATTTTATTAACAACACCAACCCAGGGTCCAAATGGGTGAAATTAATTTGCTCATTTCTGTTTCTCGTTTCATTATACAGGCCATTGTTGATTGGGTCAAACTGCTTCAAGCCCACGGCGAGTGAGTGCTATCACGGTCCTGATTTGTCGCTCGATGCGGGGACATTATTCCAACCTTGATTGGAACCATCTTCTTCAAACTAATTACAAAGCCTGCCAAACTAATCAAAATACTAGGTTAACCTTAACTGGAACCATAAAGATCAATCATTTAATTAATTCACTCTCCACTCCTGGCTACTTGTGGTAGGTGCTGGTGTAAGCCAAGATTCTGGGTCACAAAACAATTTAGATTTAGCCATCCTTCCCCAATATTTGTACAATGTGGCCAAATCAAGTTTTATCTAATTCTCTTTTAGAGCTCCTTCTTTTAGAACATCAATTTTTCATCTAATTCTCTTTTAGAGCTCCTTCGTTTAAAACATCAGCCAAGGAGTACTTTCATAAAGTTCCTGAAAAGCCAAGTATACTAAAAGGCGTGTATATCATCCTCTGTAATTGTGTCTTCTCTACATATTATGCAACTATCGGCCAGCTCAGAACACCCATTTTTAATTGTTACATTACACACACAGAGAAAAAAATACACGGGTTGTGTAAAATTTTACAAATTTGCAATGTTGTATACGAACCTCCTAATTGTTTGGTAAGTTTTTACCCAGGTTGGGTAAAGGTTTTCAGAAAACTTTTGTAAATTTCTACTTCAAAAATCAGTAAAGGACTTTACCTCTTTTCTATGTAAACATGAATTAAGTATAGCTTTACTGAATTAATTGATAAGAGATAAGTATTGTTTGTGTTGAATACTAGACTTTGTTACCCATTTTAAAGGTAATTCTTTACCGTTTGACCTTATAAACTGTTACTAAATTAGTTTGTTTATCATAAAATTGATTTGGTATTATGATTTCGATGCATCCTGATGCTGTAGGCCGCAAAAAGGTCAATCTTGAAACATGATCGGTGTTTATTTTGCAAAACTCTCCGCTGTCTCATCAGTCAGCATGTCTTATCTGAAAACAACAATAAAACACCCAGGTTTTTGTTTATTACAATATTTTATTATTAGTAATATGTATTAATATTTTTATCTTTTTGAGGGGTGGGTTGGTTTCAATTTCTTAGTTTTATACTCTGTAGGGTTTTCTGATCTGCTGTCTCAGCTAGAAAAGTGCTGAAAGGTACAGGAGCATCTCAATATTGTTCAAGTTTTAGAACGCGTTTAATATATCGTTTCTGCTGATTTTTTGGAGCTTAATCCACCATATACATAAACTGACAAACCTGTAGAAGTTTGAGATCGATCGGCCATCTGGGTCACGAGAAAATAGTGAAAAACCGATTACACATTTGCATGAAATCATTTTATAGGTTCAACAAATGAATAAAACGCTCAAACAAACTCCAATCGGAAAATTAGTTTATTCATTTCTCATCAAATATGGCATTTCAGACAGAAATATTTCAAGGAATTTTTTTTACTATCATCATCATTAGACCGTGTAAGTTTTATGTAAATCTGTGATCAAAAGTATATTTTACAAGTTTTTTCTTACCAATTCTGTAATGTTCCTTTAAATAAATTTGTGTCTCGTAAATTTTAATAAAAATATATAACTATGTACAACACTCCGAAATGAAACAGTGGACGGTAGTCTTCTGTCAGTAATCCAAATTAAATATAATAAATGAGGTGCGTATATTTTTTAACTGAACAATAAATAAAACGTATTTTATTCGATGAAAACCTCGTTTACAGTTTACCCTTTTAGTTTGTTTCAAGGAAACAAAAATCTGCAACTTGTCTCATTTTACTAACAAAGTTCATCCGCTAGTAAATTAATAAATCTGACCAAAAAATATATAATTCTCACGTAAGTTACTCTAGAAAAGAAGGGCACAATTTTGCTGTGTAAAACTGCTGTGTACAAAACACGATGTGTACAACTTGCTCAAAATGGGTAAAACAACGATGTATGCCTACCCCACACCTGTGCAAAATATAATTTAAAAACTAGGTATCTCTATAGTAGGCCTACCTATTGGGTAAGAAATCAAATAGCATACACGGAGGTTCGAATACACAACCAATCTCAACAAGTGCAGGGTAAAGCAGCTGTTAACCTCGAGCAGGGGTAACTTTTGCATAAGAAGTCACTTTAAAATGAGGTTAAATGCTCTGTACGTGGAAACATTCTTCCCGTAATGCAAACGTGTGCGGTACCACACACTCGTACACCTTTATCACAAGCTGCCACGATCTGGGTCATGTTCCCTGTATCCAACAGCAGTAATGAACGTTAATACTCGTTGTACAAAAAGGAACCAGACTATTTCTCCATCCAGCCTCGGTTTGGTTACATTGATTTAAATGGGAGAACAATCGAGATGGCCGCACAAGGTCTATGGCAAAACTCACAATCCAAGATGGATTGGCTGGATATAGTTCTGATGCTGCGGGACGTTGATGTTTGGAGTTCATGTGTTCAAAGTTGCAAGAGAGAATTTTTGGTAATTTTGAATTTGGCTTAATTGTATTCTGAGGGAAAGACCTCATATAAAAGCCATGTATTGCCAGCTTCATTAAGTTTTTAACAGAAATGTTTCGTTTACTGACAGTTTAAACCGCCAAGAAAAAACCTGACATAACCAACCGGCTTTTGATCAGAGTGTTGTTACATTGTCAGCCTGCAATAACAAAATGTTCGTTTCCAAGTCAATCCCCTATTCTTCACTCAGGCATAAATTTAACCCAAGTATGTATCTGACTGTACCCCCACCCCACCCCAAATGGTAAAATCCTTTATGCAGCTCGATTGTTATATCGTGAAATGGGTGTATGGGGACTATTGTACAACCATGTTTTTATCCTTACCAAACAATCCTGTAACCGTTAGGAAAATGTAACCAAAACCTACAAAAAAACCTCTTGATGACTTAATTGTGAAAAAAGTAGAGCAGCATTTTGTCAAGGAGAAACATTGTTGGCAGACAGAATTTGTCCTTCTCGAACAGAATTCAATGCATTTTGGAGGGTATAGTATACAAAACAAAAACGTATAAATTCTTCTCACTTTCACTCAACTTATTTTTACTGTTCAGAAACATAATCTGTACGTCGTGGAGATAGAGTGAAGATCTGGTAAAACTTTACGTTTTCAGCTGTGAATTATTGCTACTTAGGCATGCAGGAAAAACAGTCAAAATATGGTACTACTAGCATAACCAAAAGCGGCATCTTATTTCATTCACCACATGAAATGATTTTTGATACTCTATCGAGCGAAGTGGCATCCAAATTTGGCTTCTGAATTTGGCTGCTCGCTCGTCCTCACCTCCAGCCCGGGTTAATATTAGTAGATGAGACGGGGCGGGGGTAGTGGCCGAGCGAATTCTAATTATTGCTTCTAAGTACCGCTGGAGGGCGCTTTGGCAGAGCACGTTGGCTTGGTTTGTGACCTGTGAACTTTCGTCTGGTACCCGCCTCTCTTCTACCGTTAGGTCAGTGCATGTAGTACAATTACTTTCCAAGTTGCCATTCTATTGTGTACGATAGAAACGAACACGTACTGCAACTCCACGTACAATCTTCCCTCGGATGGGACTGTGAACTTTCTTGCTACTTTTATAAGGTAAGTCAACATTGTTTGTTTGAGTGTGAGGGGTTCCAAAGTAAAATTAAAATAAAGTGTGAAGTAAGGAGAATGTATTTTTAAGATCAAATGGAGTTGTCCGATTACAACTGTGAAGACTGGGGAAGTTTTGTTTGCGTTGTGCGGTCCGGCGTCCGGTAGTCGTGTTGCGTCAGTGATCAGGCACCACTGCCACTGCTACTGCTGGCAGGCCGGAAGTGTTTTACAACGGCAGGGGAGGGGGGCAGGTCGTTGACTGAAAACCATGGGGTGCGTTGTCGCGGTTGTTGTGTTAGCATGGTTAGTGTAACCAATAACTATTTTGGTCATTGGCCAGTTATTAACTAATGGCCAAATCAACCGAAACAGTTATTGGTTACGATCGCGAAAATGCACACATAATGGAGTGAATCAGTGAAGGGTTCCTACTTTGAAAGTAGATAATTTTCCCAAAATTTAGCATTTGTCCTCATGGAAGTGCCACTCTGCTTCCATCAAACTCCCAGTCCGAGTATTAATGTTGTTAATATAGCCTATTAACTATCATGACTATTATGGACGATTTTATTGTATGAAGTGTTTCTGTACTGTTAAGTGTTGCGTAGATACTAGTGCCATGGAGGAAGAAAATAGAAGGAGTCACAACGAAGGCATATCAAAACACAAAGGTTTAATGTCTTTTGCCGCACGTCGGAAAAACAGCAGGCGCCCACGCACGCGCTATTCCGATTATCGAGCCAGAATTTCTTTGCACATGCGCATTGCGGACATTTGCCAATGCGTACCAACTCCCTATTACACTACACGGAAGACTGGCTCACGATCCAACTCGACCTACGAATCCACAATGAAATTATTTCAGTGCACAGCATCGCACACATTAGGAGGATTGAAATTATGGAAGCTAAACAACACTCCTTTGAATTTGTCAAATGGTTGGCTTCCGGAGATAACCGGAAATATCCTTAAAATAAGTTCCTAAAAAGACCCTTTTTTGTAATATCTGAATGTTATATTTACCGTAAGTCAGCTTCGGATTGGCCAAATTCGACGATCAAAACATTAAAATACTCGGTGGAATAATTGCTGTTGAAAACAACGAACTGCGCAAAGTAAAAAGCCCGCTAATAGTAGTGCGCATGCGTTTTGTGTTTATTCATTTGTTTACAAATTTCTTCGCTCCAATTATGTAGGCCTGCTGAAGCAGGCTGAGCGGCAAAAGACATTGTACATAAAGGGTTTGTCGCGCTCGTAAAACTGGGGCGCGCAGTGCGCGGCCGTAACGTTTTTCCAATGGACCACTTCGAAGTGCGTATTGGTTATGAGATAAGAGGCTGGGCGATGTGACTCCTTCTATTTTCTTCCTCCATGCTAGTGCCTACTCCTATCCTATAATTATGAGGTTCGATCTACGAACCTCATATGACTAGAGCTACATGTACAAAATCCTGTACAAAACTTTTTGCCATTCACGTTTATGCACCTGGAGTTCTCTTTTGAAACCAGATCCCGCCAAAATTAGGCTCTACGTGTTCCTTTAACTTTCATTGAGTGTTGCGCGGGTCCAGAAAATCCACTCAGCAAGTTAAACATTGTTAAAAAGCGATAAATTATTACTGTAATTCAGATCCCATTCAAACAGTGTTGTAACAAATATGGCGGTGGAGTTGCATGATTTGTGTACAAAACCAACCCACAGTTGCTGGGACCAGCATTGCTGTGCGAGGAGTAACAGTTTGTTTTTCCTACGACTGTTTGCTGCGCTTGAAAAAAGTCTACCAAGTCTACAAGCATTGTTGCGCGCAGAGTCCAGGGCCTAATTTCATAGAGCTGCTTAAGCACAAAAAGTAGCTAAGCACAACAAAATTAGTGATTGCCACAATAAGGTTACCAGCCAAAATGTCACATGTCACATGTACCATTAGCAGGGCTCTGCCCACAGTCGGTGCTGGAAAACCCGCCCGGCACTCAGGATTCCCCAACCACCACTGGCAGACTTTTCTGTTTCCAACCATCACACATTTTCCAAATTTTTTAAAATTCCTTTCAAAGGTTTTCAACGAAATGTAATATAGGGTAGATACCAGTAAAAATGAAGCAATTAATTTTGAGTACTTCTTTGATTTGAGTATATTTATATGATCTACCGTGTAACTGATCCATCTCTCAATGGTTTCCAGAGGAACATTTTTCCACCCCTAAAGAAATCCTGGGCAGAACTCTGCATTTGTGACTGGTATCCTGCTCATTTCTGCTTAGCAGAAAATTGTTAGGCAATATTTCTCTACAAGTAGTTTATCATTGTGTTTGACACATTTTAGGAAGTTGCCCAATCAGCAGAACACCGGTAACTGTTGAGGTTTACTCCACGAGAGTCTGCAATAACAATAATATAGTTTAGAGTATACTACTCCTGTACTCCAACTGGGAAGAGTGTCCCGCAGTACCTTTCTAACATGAAGGCGTCAACGAAATTACTGTCAAAGAAAATAAGGGTGTTTAAACACAGACAGAAACTCTCACAAAAAAGGTTGTGGCATGTAGTTTAGTCCAAAATGTTTACAAGGAAGATGTCGCTACTAAATGGTATTTACAGTTACACAGCCAACATTACTATTGATTATTGTCAAAGACCAGTAATTCACTTTATATCACCAAACACATGTACATTGAATAACGAACCCGTGAAAGTTTAAGCTCAATCTATCAATGGTGTTACACAAAAATAGAGGAAAAAACCTGTATAAATGTTTTTGAACATCAGGTTCTTGAGTCTGGAAATCAAAACAATTTTTTTTACTAATTTCTCAAAAATTATAGCTTTTCAGGCAAAAATATTTAAAGGGAGGTTTTCCGTGACCATTTTTTAACCACTGGCTCTAGTTACAATTACATGTGTGTGCAATTCTGTGAACGTTTATAACTTCAATGTTACCATTGTTGTGTACGTCACCCTTCAACTTCAAGCCAAATTTTATGTTAAACTCTATTACTTGCTGCATTAGACTTTACTTGCCAATTAGGTGGGTGAGGTCACTTGGTAAAATTATAGTTCAGTCGATACTTGATGGAAGCATGGATGTAATGTAGAATTAATCAAAAACTAGCTGCGCTACCGCCTTCATTACATGGGTACATCATAGTAGCATAGGTCTTGAATGTATGTAGTGCCCACAAATTCCAGTACACTAATCTATTGTGCAGAGCAACACATGCCCTAATTGAAGCAAGTATTGTAGGATATGTATTTTATCAGCTTTTGTTTTTGGTAAGAACTTTTTTTT
Organism: Pycnopodia helianthoides; assembly: GCA_032158295.1. Taxonomy (NCBI): domain Eukaryota; kingdom Metazoa; phylum Echinodermata; class Asteroidea; order Forcipulatida; family Asteriidae; genus Pycnopodia; species Pycnopodia helianthoides. Next base: position 6,290,522 of record CM063251.1, read on the forward strand.
ATGGCTTTCATAGAATTCTATTGTGTAGGGTAAACTGGGGTAAAAACGCCCGTTTTTAAGTTTTAGTTAAATATCTCAGAACTTCTTGGAGACACAGAGAAATTAATGTGTGGTTTTATCCATTACATATCTCCTCTATTGTGTGCAAATATAAAATTATAGTCACTATGTTGAAAAAGTGAAATTTTCCACCCTTTTTGGATGGAAGTTTGGCGGGCGTTTTTACCCGGGTCTCGGGGTAAAAACGCCCGCCCGCCCAGAGGTCGCTATATGACAGGTTTTTTTTGTAATGGAATCATATTTATTAAATTAATTCAATATTGAGGGATACTACATTAACTGCAAACAACTTTTCAAACACAGTTGGTTCATTATAACTACAAACTCAATCATTTTAAACCGATAACTTTATGTGGTATGTTGAAACATTAGCATTCATAATTCACGCACAATAAACTTGAACACTTATTTTATGTACCAACTTAGAAAGGTCTAAGGTTAACTCCAGCAAGGCTTCATTGGTCTGAGGAAATCATCCCCGAAGCTCCTGGTGCTGATTTCACAAAGCACTAAGATTCATCTTAAGATGAGTTGTCAGTAATACCACAGTGATTTTTAGTGTGACATCACACCTAGCTTAGCAAGTAAGATGTGCATTTAAGCTCGCGAATGTACATTGACGGTAAGAGAGAGATTTTGTCACATGACCGCAGTGGGGTGACTATTGACTACACAACACACATAAACAGGAATAGGCCTACTGGTGTAACAGAAACAGTCAATTGGAAAGAGATGAGAGCACACAGGACACCAAGAGATGAACAACGAAGAGAGTGACAAGGGGGGGGGGGTAGAGGGAAGGAGCTGGTATGACCACAAGAGGTTGGAAACACAAAACACAATACCAAAGGTGGAAAGGGGGTTAGTTAGTTAATGAGGCAGACTAAAAATGTGTATATCTGTGGGGATAAGGAGAAGGCAAAGACAAAAGGTTATTAGCCAATTCTTTTTGGATGTTCAGACCAGTGGGGTTGAATGATCTGGATGCACTTTATCCACAGTTTCTCCCTACTCAGGCGAACAGTTTCTCTGTTGTTACCTAGTGCCTTAATGCCCTGTGAAATCATGGCAGAAATAGTCCTATTCATGAAGTTATAATATTTAGGCCCAATCATTCAACATAATCTTTTAATGCTGTTTGCAGTGGTATTTAGCATGAAGGAAAGTTATTTGTGAAAAAATCCAAATACGTCACAATAAACTTTGCAAATTTTAATTGAACCTTAACCTAATTGATCAAACCTGAATACAAAAATATAAGAAATACACAGTTTTATATATAATAGGCTTCTAATAGTGAATATAAATTTAAAATATGGCTGTTAGTTACTAATATTGAGGTTTTTTTAAAGATTAATGAGGCTTTAATGGAGTTCGATGTTAAGGATGCTACTGGGCGTTTTTACCCCGAGGTACTTGATTTATCCTGGGGTAAAAACGCCCACTTACAAAACAATGTTAAGCAAATATTAAAATTGATTTTAATATTTTGATCATTTATTATTGTGTAGTTAACCCATCTTAACAAATATCAACTAAAGAATAATAAAAAAATAAAACATTGTGCTGTTTTTATTTTATTTTAAGTGAAATACGTTAAACCTTCGACAGTCATTTTTCAAAACTTTTTTTTCCGAATTTTTTTTAACAGCACCTATGCACCCTTAAAATATGTTGATAAGTTTAATTATTCTTTTCATGTTTTTTGCCATGCATAGTACCTATTAGAAATATATTTCATTTAGTAATTCTATGTGTCTTTTTTTACTAGCAATGGAAACAAGTCAAGTGGGCGTTTTTACCCCATGGGCGTTTTTACCCCAGTTTACCCTAAGTCTTGCGCTTATATGATCATTTTTAGGACCACTTTGGTACTACATACATGTACATGTACATTGCTTTAACGCTTGAAGGAGACATCACGCACTTTGTTTGAATATGTGTGAGACTTGCACAGTCTATGTTGAACCAACAACCCGACTCCTGAGTGGTTTTTGTTAAAATTCAATAAAGAGTTCATGTGTTAATACAGTATAGACCATGCTTTTCAATATTAAATTTCAATTAAATCCAGACATACATGTACAGTATATATGATTTGCAAAAATTTAGTTAGTGGCCTGACATTTCGATCCTAGCAGAGTCTTTCTCGAAGGCTAAATGACAAGACAACACACATACATGCATACAAGGGGGACAAAAGCAGTCAAGTGGAGAAACATGAATAGAGAGAGTGGAGAGAGAAAAGCAAGAAGCATTCAGAAAGAGCAGGGGGTAAGCAGGGATTATGAAGGCAAAAGGGGGGTTGGAGGGAAGGGATGGCTAGACCACAAGAAGTTGGAAACTCAAAGGACAAAATGGAAGGTTGGAAGAAAAGTAAATAATTAGTTAATAGGGCAGACTAAAAATATGGATATCTGTGGGGGAAAGGGAGAAGGCAAAGACAAAGGGTTATTAGTCATTTCCTTCTTGGATGTTCAAACCATGGGGTTGAAGGGTCTTTATGCACCTTATCCACAATTTCTCCCTACTCAGACGAACAGTCTCTCTGGAGTTACCTAGTGCCTCAATGCCCTGTAAATTCATGTCAAAAATGGAGTGGTTAGGAAGATTGAAGTGGTGTCCTACAGGTGTATCCAGCTTGTGGGTGTTGACTGTGGATCTATATATGATTTCTCAGGATTTTTTCAAATTTTATGATTTTCTCAAAATCTCCTTGATCATTCAAACTTTCTTGCAAGAATGTAAAAAAATGCAGCCACCAAAGGGAGAAAGAAATAGTCTGCATTGTGCCCTAACCTGTATTCTTGTGTTTCTGGTGACGCAGAGTCTGTAAACATTGGAGTTGTACATTACACTGGTAGGTTCTGGGTCTAGAATAAAAGGGAACTTAGGCCAGCAAGCCAGTTTCAGGAATTTTCACATTGATCGGGCAAATCATATCCCTATAAATCACATTTAATTTGACTAATATTATCAATATACAATGTATAGACTGCTATTTTTTGTATTATCCCATATCTTCTTGAAACCTGCGATAATTACAGTAGGCCTATGTAATGAATGATTAGAATTGATGAGAACTTCCATATTTTTCCGTATCTTTCTCAGCTAAAGTCTGATTGTGCATTGAAATTTCAATACATGGATTCCTTTAAATGTATTTCAGTAAAAAGATCATTTTCATGACAGCAGTGCTTTGTTATCCCCCAACAATCCCCTTCCATGCCTTTCTGCTCAATATGCTGTTTGTGGATATTGAATCTGGAATGGGATTTTTTTTTTATTAGAAACTGGGAAACTGCTTCAATTGAATGGCAAATTCTGCTGATGTTATTCCAAACTGGCCGTGCCTTTTTCATTCCCATCATTACACATTTTAGAAGGAAAGAGCAAACTCACTCTTATTACTGTACCTACATGTACATCTTCTCAAGATTATGTCGTGCATTAAAGCAATCTGTGTTTTGTTTGTGCTCAAGTTTTAATTGGAAAATCTTGCAGTCAGCCTTGAAAGAGAAAAACATTGTTGTTCCAGACATGTCAGATCGATGTCGTTCAAATGTGAGAAACCAGCAGGGAACAACTGGCATTTGAGATTTGTTATTGGATGCATTATGTGTTCCAAATGATTTCAATCCTTGGATTTGTTGAGGTCATGTCCTCCGTTCTGCTAACATTATCACAGGTTGTATGTAAACTTCGGTGTGAATGCTGGCTACCCCATTAAAGGTTGTATGGCTGCTGACTGGCACCTCCGAACAAAGATATTGACAAAATAGGGACACCGCCAACATAGGGCTTGATAGCTCAGTTGGTAGGGTGCCAGCACATTAATCCGGAGGTCCATGGTTCACGTCCCACTCTAGTCAATTTTTTTTCTCAAGCCCAAATTATTCAAAATTTACCCAGTTAGTTTCTGGTTTGTCGTTTATTACTTCACATTATCACATCTGCTAAAAAAACAACATCTATGTTCTTCATCTCCCATACATGTACAATTGATACATTATTTAAATTTCTAGGCGTATATGCTGTCAGGCCTTGCTCTTAAGCTTTTTGTAAAGTAGCCTACCGGGCTAGTATACTTATTCGCATTCACAAAGGAAGAAATTTTGAGCATAAACAAGTTAGTGGGTTGCACAGTTTTTAGTAGCCCACAGGACAAGTTGAGTAGTGATGTTTACTAGCCTGTGGCAGTTTTTACTAGACAATGTACATGTATGCCAGGCTGCCGTTAAGGGTGAGTCCTAGATACCACTGCTAATTTTAAGATTTGAACTTGTCTCTCAACACGAGGAACACGAGGTGGAAGAGACTGCTATTCTATGCAGGGGTCTTGGGTGGGTTCGAATCCCATCTAAGTCAATCCCTTCAATATTGGCGCCCCACAAAAATATTCTCAATCTCGGACGACATTCAGCTTTAACCCTTTAGAGACCATAGCGACCTTGAATGGCTTGAACCAAAAGGGCCATAAAGCGCAACCGGCTGCAAGATCTGACCTACTTCCACTCAACCAAAAAGGTCAAAGTAAAGGTTGTGTCCTGAATTTAACATTTTCCCAATGTGTGTGTTCCATGTTAGCATAGTATCTACATGTACATGTACATGTATGTTTCAAAAACAAAATTTTTCTTTTTTCTTTTTTCAGACACTTTTACAAGAAAAAATTGGGTCAAAAATTCAACAATATTAGCCATGTCCAGGCGTATGGTGATTATAATACAGAAATGAATGGTCTCTAAAAGTTAAAAGGGGAAAATGATTCATAATTTCTTTGATTGAGTTACACTGTTATTTTCATCCTCTAGTTTTCAATAAACACACCATATAACCAATCCTGTTGAAATTAACAGTTAAATATGTTTGTCAGGCTTATTTCAACTGCAGCAGTCAAAATAAGCATGCAGTGTTTTATTGGGTCTTCAAATGCAACTTCCTCAACTTTTGACAGAATTTCCGACAGAAATATTTCTCTGGAGGATTGGTACGATACTGTTAGTGTTATGAATTTTATAATCAGTAAGCTTTCAGATTGAACCTAATCAATTGTTTCCCCTCCGTACATGTACATGTAATCACTAATTCTGAATGTAATCTTTAATTTATTAGCCCTTGGTCCTTATAATGGAAGTGCCCAGCTTATTTTTTAAGAGCTCTGGGCCTCACAAGAATAGAATTCAGGCCCATGTATTAAAACCCTGTTTCTACAGGTGCACTGCCTATCTGGCTCCTTTCTATAAATACCACAGCACAGGAGGCTGTGAAGTCCACAGTACACAAGTTATGGGGTTTCCGCATAATACCAGCTGTACAAATAGAAGAAATACAAGCAACCAATGCTAGCCTGGAAGGTATGGTATTTCGTGGCAGTCTCTGGTACCTGATAGCAGGGTTTCAACACCCCTAAATATCAATTTGGTTGCTTCCTCCGTCGATTCTAATGTAGAAACATCACCATTCTTAAACACCTTCTAAAGTTGTAAATGGCCTCTAACACCCCCCCCCCCTCGCTTCATACTCTTTGTATGATCTAGAAAATGTTGACAAATTTGCATGGCCCCAAAACATAATATATTGATTTTAAAGTTTTTGATTTTCCTTGGAGGAGAACATTTATTCCAGTTCCCAAACCTTGAGTTTTTAGGAAACTTATCATATGTATCCTCAGGCCTTGCGCTTAAGCTTTTTGTGAAGTAGCCCACCGGGCCAGTAAACTGTGCATTTTACTTGCCCCCAGGAAGTTTTAGTAGCCCAGATATAAACAGGAATTGCCATATAAATGTAATGTTCTGATGTGTTAATGATTAATGATCAAATGAAGTTATATTCACACACTCAATAACGATTAACACATTTTATACATTAATTACTTACATTTGAAAAGGAAGAAATGAGCATTTTAAACAAGTAGGTTGCACAGTTTTTAGTAGCCCACAGGGCAAGTTGAGAAGTGGCGTTTACTAGCCCATAGCATTTTTTACTAGACAATGTACGCCGGGCTAGTGTTAAGGGCGAGCCCTGATCCTGTTTTAGAGTTATAGGTGGCAGGGAAATGTTTGGGGAATTGTGCCTAAGATGATTATAAAAGCATGGAATTTGGCACACAGTCAGAGTATGTCATGAGAAAGATAAAAGGGCTAAAGGGCCATCGCAGATTTGTCTTTTGAAAAAATATAGGTGGAATAGGCCTAAGTGTAGTTATTCAACCTATATTTTTCCTTCAGACAAATCTGTGATGGCCCTGTAGCCAGTTATCTTCCTCAGGACATACTCAGACTGAGTGCCAAATTCCATGGTTGTATTATCAAAGGCACAATCCCATCAGCATCACCTACATGTACCTGCCGTACTATTTTATTCACGCAGGGTTAAAATGCGCACATGTTTCAAGGAAAGCTAACATCTAAGGGTTGCTCTGATTTGGTAGAGTTTCAATAAAAGCCAACTCAAACATGAGTAATTTGATCCAAATACAAGTATTCCCAGGCATGATCATCCCGCTGATTTCCGATCTTTTCGCCCTCAGAAAAATCAGCCAAATTTTATTAAAAACCTGAAAAGTCTATACAAGCCTATACCATCAGGGTTCTGCCCAGGGTTTCTTTAGTGGCGGAAGGAATGTTTCCCTGGAAACCATTGTGTGATGGTTTAGTTACACGGTAGAGCATAAAAATAGACTCAAACCAATTTTTTTTACTGGTAGTTATAACGAAATTTACACTTCATTAAAAAAGCTTTGAAAGGAAATTGCAAGTTTAAATTAAATATTCTGCCCGTAGTGGTTGGGGAATCCTGAATCCAGCACCGGACCACTGTGGGCAGAACCCTGACCATGTGTGTACATATATGTAGGTCAGCCGTACTCAATTCAATTTTCCTACTTTTTTATTTTCAAAGGCCAAATGTTATGCCTGTATTTTGGACAGAATGCATTTTCACTTCTTGAAAGTAAACTTTCAAAGTTTCACTCTGAAAAACTCTGAAGGCACGCACTATATTTGCTAACAAAAAAAGACTCACTTCCAGTATGCATTTTATAGATTGTGATCAAACAATGGATGCAAACAAGAGTAGCCAAAAACAGCTACAATGACATGGCCTTAATTGACATCATCAAGAGCCAGCAACAGTCATGCATGGGAGGTCTTTGAACAGGCATGAAAAACTGTGCTTTTATTAATCAGAATTAATACAATAATGGGAGTGACATGTAATACTTTGATTGATGCTGTCTTTGTGTCAGACTGTTTAATTCTTTGTGCAAACACCTACATGTACACACCTGTATTAAATTCAGCAGACAGTAATTGCCAATTCCATACCCTGTCCTCATTTATTTTACTGTCCACAACTTGATTGGATCAAGACCATGTCCTTGCAGCAGTAAACTTTGGCAACCAGCACACAACCAAAACGAAAACTACATACACAAAATTAAAAAATAGAAGCGATGTTTTACTTAATACGTTTGTGATTAACAAAAATTACACTCCCTTTATGTTATGGTAAGTGTCCTATCAACACAATGACCCCCATAAGTGGTGATGTACCAACCTTGAATGGGTTTGCAAGCCTCTCATTATAAAAACATCCTTGCGCCTTATCTACCAATGCGCCTTGTCTGTTGGCGTTTGATCTTTTCAAGGTAATTTTAGGGGACTGCGCCTTATGCGCACCGCGTCTTGTCCGCAGGAAATTACGGTAATATGAAATTATAATGTGTAGTTTCTGAAATGTGATTATTCAACAAGAGGGGAAGATTGCAAATTATTGCTACATATCCACTCCATGATCAACTTGGGGCTATTTATAGATTAGGTATGGCGATGGAAGGGGGATATGGGTAAATGGTGGCCTAGCTAGCCTTCAATTACATTGTACATGTAGCTAACTAGATCAATAATGATCTTGAATGGTACAATGCAGTTAGATACAGCATTTCATAAAGGGGCGCATTCTCATTAAGGGCACCTCATTTAGACTCCTTAATTCCAAGAAAGTTTCTACTCATTTTTATCATTCATTTTTGTTTGTTGAATGTTTAACATTTGTGTGGGGTTTGGGGGTTTTTTTTATCTATTTTTTGTATTAAAAACAAGTTACAAATATGTTTGTATAAATTTATTATTATTTTTGTGAAAGTCAACTGGGTAGAACACTTTGCGTTGCGGTATAAAAAATATCTTCACTGTGCCTATATGTGTTGTTATGTTTTTTAACTTTTGGACCTTCCAAATTAATTTACTTTTTTCTTTATTTTATTTTATTTTATGTTTTTAGAATATCATTGTTACATTGTACAATGAAACCCTGACTAAATAAAGTTAAACAACAAACTTTCTCAAATAATGCTCAAAGATTTGTTGTTCTCTTTAGACAAACTAGTGGAATGTCTTACAGTGAATAGGCCCAAACCTTGGCCATAAAGCAACGGCCGGTAATGTACAAAATGTATGTGCATAATTATTTTCGGGGCGGCATTCACATTGGTGCCTGCATATCAATACAAGGTTCACTTGGGGATCAGAACGGCTCAGTGGTTTCTTTCCCTGCCTTTCACCTCTGCGGACCCGGTTCGAATTGCACCTCAAACTGGAGCCTTGCAATGTGGATTGAGTTTTCACTCCCTGCCTGATTGTGTGGGTTTTGCCTCATTTAAGATTTTCCGTCCCACATCTAAAACTGACATTTCTTCTTGTTTCCTATTCATCCTGTTATTGGCGCTAATCGTGCTGTTGGATGTGAAACAAAATTTGTTTAAATTTAATTAAAGAAGGGGCATAAATGCTGTAGATACATTCTCTTTGGAACTCCTTGCCTGGTGCATGTGTTCCTCCATCCTACAATCTAGACTGTTTTAAGAGGAGTATCAATTCCTACTTTCAGCTCCCCGGAGTTATTTTCATCTGAAATGTTTTGTTCTTGTAGCCCCTTACCAAGAATGGCTTTTAGCCTTGTTTGGTGTGAACTTACATTATAAAATAAAACAAATAAAACAATTAGGCAATACAGCATCCGACGTAACTTCAGGCAAGCCCCTTTAAATTCTCTCCTGCTTAAAGTTCAAGGCCTACTTAATGTAGTTTGATTGGTGAAATCAATGAAATTAACATCTAGTTACTGAGAGTTTTAATTGAAAAATCTCCCGGTCAGCCTTGAAGAATGGAATATCAATAAGCTGTCAGATAACACGCGCCGCTCTTAGCGCGTTCTACTCTCTCATGTACAGGCCGAGGAAGCTTCCAGCCTTGTGAACAGGTACAGCAGACTGTAGACCACACAGCTGTACCCCGATGGCAAAGAGAACATAGTTTTCAGGCATTGAGACATCAAATAAGGATTATTGTGGGGTGTGTGTTCTCAGCGTTGGGGGATACACGGTTGAAGATTGACCGTGGAAAGTTTATGCATTAGGAAAAAACCTTTATGCCATTGCTTTTTATTATCAGAGAATATTTATAGCACCGTGGGGATATGGTTCATGGGAGTCTAGGGCTCTACATAGAGTGACAACGTGTTATGCATGCATCTGAAAGTAGCCAAATAAATGGAGCTTGTCATCAACTTTACTTTCAGATCAGTCTTGTTAAGGATGCTAATTAAAGCCACCATTTGACCATTCCGTAGATCAGTCATTATTACAACTTTAACTGTTATTATTTCTCTCAAAATTACTGCCTTAAGTTTTAGAAAATCCCCCCCCCCCCGAATACTCAATTTCAAATTGTTTGCTTGGCTAAATTGATATAAGCACCAAGTAATAAAGGTGGCAGAAGTCCCCGACAAAACCTGACAGGTATTCAAGTTTATTTGAAAAATGTTACCCCTTATATGTTAATTTTTTTTCTCACAGATTGATATTTTTTTATTGGAAAAAAATGAAGATTGGAATGAATTGAACTCTTTCAAAAACAGTCCTTCATGGTACTTTTAGCTGAGCTCAGCTCTTTTTCAGTAACAACAGCCACCATGCCCCCTCCACTTTTCATCCCCAAATTTTGAAATCTCACAATATGCAAATTTTTGGGAAGCACAAATCTTACATACAGGAACTTGCGCTGAGAGCAACTCTATTTCTTATTAATATATGTTGTTCCTCCCGCATCCTTTCTTCATCTGCTGTGAGAGAAAGGCCTAAGTAATTCTGACAGTCCGCCGTGGGTAATAAAGATCATAATAATGCGAGTTGACACTTTGCCGTTTGGTCGTTAGAGCTGACAATTTCTAGACGCGCTGAAATTGTCTGGAAATGGGCGATTGTCTTTCGTCTCTGCTAAGCTCATGAATGATTCTACCTTGAATAGAAAATCATTTTTCATGTAAATTTTTTCACTTCATGAGAGGAGAAAAGCATGTTTGTCTTTGTTTATGGGTTTTTTTTAATATAGTTTTTATAAGTATATTGTGAAATAATATTTGTTTTTGTAACCCTCCCCCTTGGAATATGAGGCCTTTTTTAGAACCTGTCTCTTTCCCTTTGGCGATAAATTTGTTATTTTCTTTACTCCACTTCTCAAAAATACAAATAATAATCAAATAGAAAAATGATGTCATTGCAAAAGAGCCTTCTCAGTTTACGGCCCCAAAATCTGGAACATTAGCTCCCAGATCATGTCAGAGGCCCCTGCTTGTGTTTTATAGGGCTTACTTAGTAGTTTTCTTGTTTTTGTTCCTCAGTGCTTTAAACGGAAATTCTTGAAATTGTAGCTTATATGCAGTAAGCTTTGTTGCTCGCTGAATTGTCCGAAAACAATCTGAAATATTCCCATTTGACTTGCTTTTGTTGAGCAGAGTAATCTCTTTGTTTTGCCTGGCAGATCATTTCTTGTCGGGAGGGGGGGGGGGTGAAGTCTAGCATTGAATACAATAAAATATCAAGACAATTAAAAGTATCCACTTTCCACTGCCTGGAAGCCCTTGCCATTGCCTTAATTCCCGGGAAAATACTTATTTTTAGAAATGTTGACATCTGTGCAAACATAACATACAGTGACGCTGTGATATTAGGAATTCATACTGAGGGAAATATATAGTACGTGTGTGTACACCCAACACCTATCTTTCAGCCAATATTTCTGCAAGATTTGGGGGCCCAAGGCACACTATGTTTGTCTGCTGGTTATCGACCCCTTCCCAAAAGCATTAATTTGTTTAATTTTTCCTTTTTTCACAAAAATAAAATGGTAAATAAGGTTGAATCGTTCAAGAACATAGTGTGCACTGTGTACATTTAACTAAATTAGAAAATAGTACTTTTTTGTCCTTTTTATTATTATTATTTTTTTGATACACAAAACGTTTCTGCCGGCTATGATCAAACATGACAAACAGCGCTGATGGACTGGAAAAAAAAGAATAAACAGGCTAGGAGCACTCTTAAATCTAATTAATTTCCAGAATCATGTTTCTTTTTGTTTGCTTTTTTTTCAAAACAGACAGTCATGACAAATAATTGACATAAAACAAAGAGGAAGAGAGCTACAAATAGTATCAGTCATGTTTGTGTGTTGATCATCCATCCAAATTTTTGTTTTTGCAAATCCTTTGTCACTTACAGAAGTGTCTCAAGATTTGTCTTTCAAATTAAACAGGGAAATAAATACTTGAAATTATTAGCACAAATATTTTTCATTGTCTTTATTGACAAATCAACAAATTTGTTGTTGCTTATAATGTGTGTACTTGTGTGTGTTATGGACTCGTCGTCGCTGGGGTTCGCTGTACAAGTTTGATGTCGCCAAACCCAAAACAAAATCAAACAACATATCATACGGACTGTGGCATGTTTTTTTGTTTTTTTAATCCATCCAGCTAGGGTGTCAATGTGGACTTTGGCACAATTTTCTTGTTATAAGTTAACTCAGGTTTGTTAAAAATCTGCTCATTGCTGCCTGCTGATTACAAAACAGTTCACATTTTAAGTATCAATTTAAAAAAATACATCAAGATTAAAACATTATGAAGACTATGAAGGAAAATGTTAAAGATCCCCAAAATTATGCAGAATAAATACTTTTTACAACTATAACTCCAGGGCTCAAATTTGGGGGAAAAACCAACGAGACAGCCGGGCTTGTACACAGTGTAGCTGAGAATTTGTACTGGACCAAATTCTTTTTTAACAAGACCAGAATCAAAATGAGAACCCAGTTGAACATAAAACCTGTTTTGATTTGAACAAGCATAAAGTGAAGATTGATCTCATTTGTCTAATGGGTAATTGAACTTCAGTTCTCAACAGAATTTAAAGATTTGTATCAGGCTCAAAAAGTCTACATTTTAACATAATTTGTATTTACTTAAAGATGTTATACAGGTGAATTGAAATGAGACCATTAGACTTGTCCTGTTATAAATTTACTGGCCAGATGCTAAAATCAGTGGCCACGGACCTTGAGGTCTAGTGTAAATTGCAAGCACTGAACAATCTAATTACCAAGCAAAATAATGTTCATATTTTCCGTGTTGTTGTATTTTTCAAGAGACTGTAAGAGACTGTAACTTATAAGGGCAACAAGTGCTTTGTGCATAAAAAATATGCAAGAGATTCTGAATATTACATGTGGGTGGTTTATATCTTTCCGAACCCTGGATGAAAGTTTTACTCATCTTTATTCATCAACCTATTGATGTCATTATAGATCTAGCTTGTTGCCCTGCAGACATGGTTGGGTATTATTGGTGCAGGATGCACTCTATACTGATTGGTATAAGACAGCAATATGGATAATGGAAAGGGGGAAGAAATGAAAGGGGGGGGGGGTTGAAGGATTGGCGCCACTTCGTCTCAAAGATCTGTAGTCTTCTCCCTTCAGAGATGGCATCTCTGGCTCTTGATAACCCACAGGGAGAAAGCACAACATTGCTACATTTTAGCACCAGCCAAGACGGGGGAAAAACTTAACGAGGACAAAAATAGACAGATGGATTTTTTATTAAAATCCACACTACGGGAAAATTGTGAGAGATTTTGTTGGGATTGACAAACTATTGAACGAAAAAATTGATTTGAAGTTTGCATGATGGTGTTAAGATTGTGTTACCACACTGTGACAAAATGGATTTGTGTAGTCATTGTTTGTACAGATCGGTGCACATTTGGTGTGACTTTTGGTTGAATCGTGGAGGAAGGAATTTCCGTCCTCCATGGTTCACTGACCAATTTTATTTGGGCCATCAGGTTCACAGCCAGAGAAAATACTGGTATCTAGTTATAGCGTACGCGTGAATCTGCTGTCGAAAACATTAGTCCGCACTAGGTTATGTATTTCTTCTGCATAGAGTGGTCTGGAGTAGCTAAGCAAGTGATTGTTACCCAATACAAATTTACAGCCCAGCATAACAAACAAGACTAGCCCCAGGGATAGAGTTACACATTGCTGTGGCTTATTTGATTCGCTACTGACTTTCCCTGACGGCAGGGTGTGCAGTTAAGCCCCGTCAGTCCAGTGCAGAACACGGCTCTCTCTCTCTCTCTCTCTCAGTCTCTCTCTCTCTCTCTCGGCTTTCACACTTGACTGTCTTTCATCTGCATTCATCCTTGGATGTCATGCCATGCTCCTGGAGGAACAGTAAATGAGAGACGGTGATCTACACTCCTGCACCCAGCAGAGTAACATTGCAATACGCTGTATACATTGCGTACAAATGTAGTGGTTGAAATTCAACTTGAAGGATTCAGGGAGATCGATCTTTATTGATGTTTTCCTTGCTCATCTTTACTTTGACTGAGAAGATGGTAAGCGTGTCAAAATCAGTAGAAAAATAATGGTGTGTCGTTTTATTTTTCTTAGTGAGTCTGTTTCATTGTATGTAGACTTTATTGAATTTTGTGCAGATTGGGTAAAAATACTATACTTGCAACTTGGGTGCAGTATAGAAATAAATTTGTATCTAAGGCATTCAGTCTACAGGTGAGTAATCTTCTAAAATATATAAAATCTCATAAACATGTAATTCCATTCTGATTGTTGCACTAAGAGCACCTCTTTCTTATGATCTAGGATGGATTAAAGGCACTGGACACTATTGGTAGTTGCTCAAAATAATTGTTAGCATAAAAACTTAGTAACGAGCAATAATGAAGAGCTGTTGATAGTATAAAACATTGTGAGAAACGGCTCCCTCTGAAGTAACATAGTTTTTGAGAAAGAGGTAATTTCTCACTCAATTAATAAAAGACTTCAGCTGAAGCCTTTTATTATGCATCTGAAAGCACACAAAGTAATGCAACAAGGGTGTTTTTTTCTTTCATTATTCTCTTGCAAATTCGATGACCAATTGAGCCCAAATTTTCACAGGTTTTTTATTTTTATGCATACGTTGGGATACACTAAGTGAGAATACCAGTCTTTGACAATTACCAAACGTGCCCAGTGCCTTTAAACAAACAGAAGTCGTTTCTTTGAAACGGTACTTTTCAACCTTGTTTTCCATTCTCAATCGTCATTTTGTCAACAACAGGGAATTTTTGAGGAGGGATATTAGTTTTGGGTGCAACCACTTTTAATATGTCAGGATTTTCTTTTTTCATTTCAACTAGGCTCTGAGAAACACCAGGGTTGAGACATTGTACATGTTTAGCAGACCGTGCACTGGGGAAGTAGCGGAAGGGGTATTGCATTATGCTTTATGGTTTTCAACCATTTTTTAAAGGAAATTATGATGTTGTTTTGCTAAACTGATTTTTAAAGAGCCAGTCTCAGAATCAATGTTGTAAAACTGACTTATATAACTTTGACTTACAACAATACAACAGCCATGCACATATTTCACATTCACACTAAGAATGATTTAACTCATGTTTTATCCACTGGTTCCAAATGAGTGAGTTAAGATATTGAGAAACCTTGAATGTCCATTAGTCCTTATTGCAATGATGTATTGAATTGAAACTGATATCAAATTTTGCCACTGAAAACACGAAAGTATGACACTGGTTCCGGTTGAATGGACTAAAACAAAACCTTTCATGTTTATTACTCCTTATTGCACTGATGTACCGACTTGATACTTAGTTATATCAAATTATATGACATACAGAGTCATATAAAAAGAATATATAACTCTTGATTGACACTGTTCCCAATTGAAGTAGGTAAAACAACAAAAACTTTAAAAGGTTTTAAAATATGGCTGGTTCCAAAAGCGCTAAGGTTGTAAATCTATAATTATCTTAATCTAAAAAATAAAGGAAAAATAGCAGCACATGTAGTAGCAATTATTTTCTGGATCGGTAAAAATTGTCTAAGTTAGGTGACATTACCTGTACATACATACCTCAAACACATGGCATACACCCATACATGTTCTTGCAATGTGTTTGGTGTGTGTATGAATCTTATTATTTGTTCCGTACACGTACCTAGTTGTTTCTTCTCCCTCACCCATCCTGATGCCCTCTGTCACTCCTTTTTTTCAAACCAAGTAGGCAGTGGTCAAGTGCATACTTGTTTAAAGTCCCCACCCCTAAAATCAGTTGATCAAATGATTGGTTTTTCTATTAGTCATTGTTTTTTTATCAAGCAATCGGCAACTCGCCATGGCAGCTTCGCCGGTCTAGTTTTCACTAAATGTAATGTTTAAGGATAGATGGCTTGTTCCTGACAGTTGAAATGAAATCCCTCCTTTTTTTTTTTGAAGTTTTTTTTTTTTAGAGAATGGTTTCTGCCTTTATACTCCGTTGCATGCCACAACTGCAATAATTTGTCATAGGTAGGGCCTAACATTAGTTCTGAGGCAACGCACAAATCTTAAAAGCGGAGTATATCTTTGGTTTTTGGAACGGTTAGATTGTTATAATCTTATGTACATAAATGCAATAAAACTAATTTAAGAAAATTTCATTTCAAAAGGTGGTAGCGTTTTTGAGATATCGCTGAAAATCTGGAGCGGTTATGCCCATACAGGAATCATAGTTAGTAAGTGGAACACACAATCTGAGAAACATTTCATCATGCATAAAACGTTTCTTAGATTGAAATGTTTTTGAATCCCTCTCTCTAAAACTGCATTCCTTTTTTGGAATTGTTTCTAAAAAGTGTTAAACAATATCAACAGCTGCAGTGCTTCTTACCAAGTAAGTTTTTTATGTCATTATTAAATTTTTTGAGTAATTACAAAAGGTACATGTATACCCTCCCTTCTCTTTAAACAGACAATAAATGTTGTTTTTGCTAAATATACGTTGTTTATTAAATTATTAAACTGCTGAAGCAGTTAACAATGCAAAAAAAGTCAGTTTATTTACAACATTTGAATACATTATCACTCTTTAGATAAAATGGACTGGTACAGGCAGTCTTAGTGGCGAGCCATTTATACACGCAGTGGATACGTGGATGTGCGCCGCTGTATTGGTTTTGTGCATTGAGTTTCAAACTGTCCACGTCACGTTAGTCCAATGAGATTATTTTCAATGCAGATGGCACAATGGTGGCGATACCCCTTCCGCCCCCCTTAGTTGAATCACTCACTTCATCCCTGTTTTATAGCGAGGTGGGAGCGGGTACCTACGGCATCTCTGACTGCAGCATTCACAAACGGACACCTGGAAATTTGAATCTCCAAAAGTTGCCTCTAGTGATCTTGGAGATTCCCCTTTTTTGACGTACTTTCATTGATTTCTAATCAACAGGGGCACTTCAGACAAAATAATTTCACAATGCGAACTACCATTACCATCTTTATAACAAGTAGGCCTTTGGATGAAAATAGCACCCTTTTTTTCAAGGTCATCACAAGAGTATGACCCTACCTTTTTTTTAAAAGCATGTTTGGGAGATGAATTGTCATGCAGAAATCACACTGCTTAATTCGAATGTACATGTAGGTTTGTAATTTGGTTCAGTTTTGCCACCATTACGAGTGTTATGTACCGTTCTTCCTTGTGACAAACAAATTTTAAGTTTCAAAAGTCTCTCTTTTTTTTCCCCCTCTCAGTTTGAGGTTGGACTTTCACCTTGTTGTTATGCTTTCAGATTGACCCTGCTCACTCAGGAGCTGTGTAAGCAAACATGTTTGAGGAATGAATGCACAGTTAGGAAAATAACTGAGGTGAACATCAAGCTCTTAACAGTCCTCTAGTATACATAATGAATGTTTATGAGTGCAATGGTGCGAATATTTTCATGAGTTGAAAGATGGAATGTTCTTTTCAACGAGGCGGAGCCGAGTTGAATGGAACATTGCATCTTTCAACGAATGAAAATATTCTCACTATTGCACGATTGAAAAACATTCATTATTTGTTTTATATAACATCCAAGTAGATCTTTGTCATTTTGATTGGAGGATACAACTTTCAAAACAACAAACATTTAATTGTGACATTGCACACATTTCATTTGGTTCGGCTTGTTTGGATTCAACAGTGACCAAGTGCAGACACATGTACGTAATGATGTGGTACACATCATGCAATAGAACAAATCGGATGGAATGAAAAATGCACGGTAAATGACGTAGCGTGCAATAGTATGTTTATTTGCTATCACGTGACGGACAATCCTCCAATCAAATGGCAAGGATCTGCTTGGTTGTTATATAATACTTGCTAACTTCATCAAGCATTTTGTAAATGTGTGATCTAGTTGTCTTTTGACAATAATGAACTTTAAGTCTATATTTATACATGTACAACTGTACCTCAAAACACAATTGAATGGAAAAGCTTGTAGTCTGGATGGTGGTTTCTGACTTCTTTATGATGCCGATTTACAAGTTCCTATTATTGTTATGCTGATGCTGATTTTAAAAATATGTTATTTCTTTTTGTATACATTGATTCCAATGCTGTCATTGTACATGTACAATGTATGTTGATGATGTTTGTCAGTTTAGTGTTAGATGGCAACATTAGAATTGCATTATCACAGGGATAAGAAGTGTCAGACTTTTATCGGAATTGAGATCTTTTTATGTCTGCCTGGTGGGAAAATGTAGCAATTATATTTTGTACAAATTATATAAATACATCCTGCACTTTGATCTATAGTTGACCACAAATTTCCTCAAGACAAGTCTCAAATTGTTGAATTTTTATGTTTTATTTTTTTACAAATACTTGAGTAGTGAAATGTACAATGTGTCTGTGGATGAGTATACACTTCCTGCAGATAATGGAAGTGTCTATTATTATGGTATAAGTTCAAGTACAACCTAAAAATGTGTTGATTATGTCCAATTACACAATGTGTCCCAAATAAGTGGTTATCCAGCCGCTGTCTACTGCACTTTGCATAAAACTATTGCATGCAGTGAGTGCCATTTTTATGCTACATATATGTAAGCTAACCAGGTCACTGTGGGATTTTAAAAGCTTTTTCCCATTACCCGCGCTGTATTATTTTCAGTCAAATAGCAACTTTTTTTGTCTTGCCATTAATAATTTGTTTTGTCAGTGAAAGTCCATTTAGACATGCATATAAAGACATTGTCTCATTAACATTTGCAGATTTTAATGGGTTTTTTTTATGGTCGTGTTTTTGAAGCACAGTCATACCGTTTGAAAGCCTGATCGAATGGACAGCATCCTCCCCCTGGAGAGAGAATTTCATCTCTCTCCAGGATGCTGTCTGTTGTCTCATGACAATGCAGAAATAAATCCGTCTTTACAAAATCTTGGCTGGTACCATGTTTGTGAAAAGAACAGGTTTTCGTCAAAGGCATTAGGCGCATATTCATCCAAAATGTTAATCCGTTCATTGTTTGAACGCGCAATCCGCCACAGTGCCTCACCACACGTGGAGTGTTGACATGCTCATCGCCAAACCGCACAGAAACTTCAAATGCCAGTTTATAAGACCGTCACTGTGTGTTGAGTTTTTGGCGTTAATGTGTCTACCAAAGTGAACTTGTAAGGTGTAAAATTTGTATTATCAGAGAAACAGACCTTAAATTTTATTCTTGTAAAGGCAAGATACAAATGTAGTTTTATCTTAGTACAGGGCACCTCTACGACTACAAGAGAATTGTAAATTTCTATCAGAACATTTTAAGGGGCACCAAGGTAATGACCAGGGGCGTGGTGGCAATTGCCTCTGTCGCCTCCTGTCTGACATATAGCTCTGCGTACCTGCAGAAAAACATACTGAACGCTAAGGGATGCCCTTCATTTTTTCATCTATTTTATTATTTTATTACACTTCTTCACTGGCACAACTCTACAAAAAGAAAAAATACAGGGTAGTTAAAAGATTTTTAAAAGTATGCATGTACAAGAACTATCTTATTATCAGTAGTAAAAAGACAAACTCCTTGTTGTCAACTGTCTGTCAGTCACGCAATAAAATCATTCCTGAAATGATTAATGCATATCAAATACATGCACAGTAAGTCTGCCTGTTGTAAAGGAAGATATCCATTTTAAACTCAATATGACCGACAGATTTTTTCAGGAGATGGCCCAGAAACCTGTGTTTGCATTTTACATTGAATTTGCCGGTTGAGAGCACTCACCTTAAACACTGTTGGTATGTAAATTCAATTCAGTTTAATTCACTTCTGGCTTATTAACAAGATCTGCTTGTTTCAGCCTGCAGGCTGAATTTTCAAGCAGATAGAGAGATGACACATTATACTGTGTGTTTGTTCATAAATGCTAATGTTTTCAGACAAGCATTGTTGACTGATATGCGGATATTTTTCAGGTATTAGGTCAAATCTCAAGTTCAGCTGTCTGGTTTGCAAGTTTTTCAAGAAAACCATTGAAGGAAGGAATCCATGTTTATTTTTTTTTTAAATCTCAACTATTGTGTGCATTTGGTGTGTTTGTGCACCAGTTATGTTATGTGTGTAGTGCATGCGTTATATTGTGTAATCAGGCATTCAGATTAGCTCAGTGGTTTCTTCCCTGACTTTCACCTCTGTGGACCCCGTTCCAATCCCGGACCAGAGCCTTGCTTGTTTGTGGATTGGATTTTCTGTCCCTACCTGATCGCGTATAGGTTTTCCCTATTGGGTTTGTTTTTTTACCTCCAACTTTTAAAACTGAACCTTTCTTCGTCATTTTCTCTACACATATATCTTCAGGCTTGTGGGTTGCAGTGCTATAATCACTCTTGAGGATCCATTGGTTTCACAGTGATAGTAAACATAATAGTGAAAACAATATGGATGTCCGCAAGGTTTTAGCCAGGATTTGGTAAACGGGTGTCCAAATTTGCTGGAAATTAAAAAATTGGGTGTCCAAATTGTTCACTTACAATACTTCTACATGTACATGTAAATGTCAGACAAAATTAACAGGGTGTCCAAATTTGAAACAGGGTGTCCAAAAAACACCAGACACCCCTCTGGCTAACACTATGGATGTGTGGTACACATCAGGTATACATACTTAATACTGCATGGGGTTTAGTGTATTGAACTAGCCACCAAGACACAAGAGTTCACAGGATCAATTACAGACAGTAATTACCATTAGATTGAGTAGGTCCTGTATCGCTGCTCATTATCTTGACTTTAGAGACCCATTATTATTAACGATGGTTGCTGATTGGAGTGACGGGTGCTGAAAGATGCCCTGGTAGATATCAGCTGAGGCTGCTTGTCAACAGCAGAGATGATGTCAGACCCACAGCTGAGTGAAGCTTCTTGGCCTTTATACATTAACTAGAATTCTATCAGTATAAGTTTACAATGATGAAACAGAGGCCCCTTTAAAGGACCATTACAGAATTGGTTTTTGCTAACAAAACAGTTGCTGGCAGTGTAAGCACTTCATGTAATCCATCATATATATAAACTGACAAACCTGTAGAAGTTTGAGATCGATCGGCCATCTGGGTCACGAGAAAATAGTGAAAAACCGATTGCACATTTGCATGAAATCATATAGATTCAACAAATGAATAAAACTCTCACTGAGCGATAAACTCCAATTGGAAAATTAGTTCATTCATTTCTCATCAAATATGGCATTTCAGACAGAAATATTTCAAGGGATGTTTTCTACTATCATCATCATTAAACCGTGTAAGTTTTATGTAAATCTGTGATCCAAAAGTATATTTTACAAGTTTTGTTCTTACCAATTCTGTAATGTTCCTTTAAAGGTAGGGTCGAACTTTGGTAATGACCCAGGGAAAACATTTCTATGCGAAAGCTTACTTGTTACAAAGATGGTAATGGTGGTAAGCATCCTGCAAGCTTATTTATTATGAGTCTATAAAAAATATGGCAACAAATTTGAATCTCCAAAACTCAAGGCAAGTTTTAGAGATTTAAATTTCTGTGGTGTTTGTTTGTGAATGCTGTGGCCAGAGGTGCGGTTGGTACATATCTACCTTCATCACCTCGCTAAACATGGATGGGTTAGACGCTCTTGATGAAAATACTGCATTTACCGTTTCCTTTTGACACTGTATTCAGCTGAAACTTTCACTGATTACTTATTGTATCTTTAATGGCAACTTGGCATATAAAGCAGCATTACGGGGACAAAACCCAACCTATGACCCTTACCTTTAACCTTTAAACAATACAATGTACATTGAACTTTTAGGAATATACTTTAAGTACAATGTATACATAAAGGTAGAAAGAAATGGGTAGCAGGGTAGCTAACCATCTAGACCAGGGCCCAATTTCATAAAGCTGCTTAAGCAGAAAATATTGCTTAACATTATCTGCTAAGCAGAAATGAGCAGCATACCAGTCACAAATTGTACATATGACATGGTATTTTGGCTGGTAACCTTAATCTGTTAAGCATAATTTTATTGTGCTTCGCTACTTTTTGTGCTTAAGCAGCTCTATGAAATTGGGCCTACATTTGTAGCATTTGTAGCAAACCAAGGGTTAAGAAACTACATTTCCCTTGTGGACACATTTCCCAGAATGTTTTAATTTGCCCATCTTCCTCTCCCAGGGTTCATAGAATGATTTTAAACGTGTCATGTCATGTGTAGACTCGTTGACTAGTCGTTAAAAATGTTCTAGTCATTAAATGGCAAATGCTCTGACAGGTCCCAGGCTCAAATATACGCTGAACTCTGGGAACAAAATGCTGAGTAGAAATTTAGGTTACCAGCCACATTGGACACATTGTGACTCTGCCTGCTATCTATAAATAAATTATACATTCAAGATGATGAGCAGCTAATTTAAGAGTGGTGGATAAATTATATAATAAGATTGTGCCTTTGTTAAAATGAGCACCTGTAGAACGGCACTATCTCTAGCAACAGGTGCTCTGTGCATTAGTCTAAACATTGTCTATTGTTCTCTGTCTGTTGTCATCTATTGTCACCTGGGTTGATGTCGAGGTCTCAGTTCCTAATGGTTGCTTGGATACACCATTGAGATGAGAAGACGCACCGGCTGAAATTTGTGTCAAATCTTACCCGAAAAGCCCTTGATGTCATGGCAACCATTGAACACATCATCCAAACCACAAGTGTGCATTGTACGATGTATAAGATTTTAATTGCTCTACAAGGTAAGATTACATGCGTGTCTTCCTGTTGTAAGGTTTCCTGTTGTAAGGTTTCCTGTTGTAAGGTTTCCTTGTGCAGTTTTTTCGGAGGGGAGACCTTACAAAACCACCAACTCCATTCGTGTAATTACTTAATGCTTCATCAATTACAGTTTTGTTTAAAATTAAGTGTGAAATATTTATTGATGTAGATCAATTTAGCTGTATGTATTATGTAGTTCTTGAAGATGAACAAGTTAGTATAATGAAATGTGTGAATTTCACATCAGATTCCGGGCAGAAAAGTAAAATGAAAGAGTACTAGGCCGTGTCCGAAATAGCGACTGTAGGTGCACATGTGGATCCAGGATATACCAGGAAGAAAAAAACACCCCCTCAGAAACAAACACCCCAACAAACAAATAAATAGTGGGGGTATTAGGGTTATTACTAAATGTGATCATGCAAGTTTAAAGCTTACCTAAGGAAAAAGCTAGTTAAAAAAACAGAGAAAAAGTTGTTGAGAGCGTTTATGCTATTCGATCTGGACCCACCCCTGGACTGTGCATTGGCTGCGACTTTGCAACCCTCTCGGCAACAGCAACGGCCGTCAAATCGGACTCAGCCTTACTCAGCGAATGTATTAGCTTTGCACCAATTTGCAGACAACCAGTCACACAGAGTTTAAATAGCGTGACATTTCGGCAGGTAACCCTTTTCATGCTGAGTAAAACTCATCCAGGCTTGACAAAAACCGTGGTGAAAAGAAAAATGGTTGAAACCTATACGCAATGCACTGAAACCTGTGAAATGTACTCTGTACATGATTTGAGATTGATGTTAAATCTTCTATTAATCTTCAGCACATTTTTATTAATGAAGTGTGAAGCTGCAACCTCCTGGGTTTTCTCATCTAGAAGATTTTCCAAGTACTTCCTACAATTATTCCACGCTCGGTTTAGAATTCCAGTGCAATTGCCAGTGCCCATAATAAGACGCAGTTCTGCATGTAGTGCTTTATCACACCGGACAGGCGTACTAAAATGCCAGTATTTTTTTTTTTACAGATATTCTAGCTACATGTAAATGTGACTTATGAGATCCGTTTATATGAAGCTGAGACCATCTTTACTGCCTCATTTGGGAAGTGCAAACTAATAATGTGTAGTTGTTATGGATTTGCATTTGTAGTTCTGATACAATGTGTTATCACACCGGACAGGCGTACTAAAATGCCCAGTATTTTTTTTTTACAGATATTCTAGCTACATGTAAATGTGACTTATGAGATCCGTTTATATGAAGCTGAGACCATCTTTACTGCCTCATTTGGGAAGTGCAAACTATTAATGTTTAGTTGTTATGGATTTGCATTTGTAGTTCTGATACAATGTGTTATCACACCGGACAGGCGTACTAAAATGCCCAGTATTTTTTTTTTTACAGATATTCTAGCTACATGTAAATGTGACTTATGAGATCCGTTTATATGAAGCTGAGACCATCTTTACTGCCTCATTTGGGAAGTGCAAACTATTAATGTGTAGTTGTTATGGATTTGCATTTGTAGTTCTGATACAATGTGTTATCACACCGGACAGGCGTACTAAAATGCCCAGTATTTTTTTTGTACAGATATTCTAGCTACATGTAAATGTGACTTATGAGATCCGTTTATATGAAGCTGAGACCATCTTTACTGCCTCATTTGGGAAGTGCAAACTATTAATGTTTACTTGTTATGGATTTGCATTTGTAGTTCTGATACAATGTGTTATCACACCAGGCAGGCGCACTAACATGCTCAGTATTTTTTACGACAGATATTCTAGCTAAGTGTGACTTATGAGACCCGTTTATATGGAGCTGAGACCATCTTTACTGCCTCATGTTGGGCAAACAATTAATGTTTAATTTCTATGGATTTGCTTTTGTCATTTTGATCGAGGATTTTACGGTCGCGTTGGTAGATTCTGCCTGGACTTTTATTGATTGTGAATTCATAATTCAAATTTCTATCACACAGCTCAGAACACCTGTTTGCATTCCCAGGACTTCTTCCTGTTCGTTGCTGCGGTCAAACATCTATTATTCAATTTCATCCCCCTTAAACAAATTAAATGAAAGATTCCAACATAAATTACGTTTACGTGTATGATTTTCATACCTGAAATATAAATTGACGGGATTCTGGCTAAAAAAAGTTGCAGGTGCTTACTGTTTACCAAGGATTCAAGCCTAAATCTGATTCTAAACGCATACAAATGACTTGAGTCCTTGTGGGTGAAGGCAGTTTGAGGCATCATAGGTAACTGAGGGACAAATTATATTTTTCGACGTTGTACTCAAGTGAGTTCTCGGGATTTTTTTCTGGTGTCAGGATTTTCTCGAAACTTCCTTCAAATTTTCTCGCAAGAAGTAAAGCAATCACTAAAGGGAGAAAGAAATACTCCACATTGTGTCCAAGCTTGTAGTTTTGTGTTTCTAGTGATGCGCAAGGGTCTGTAAACCTCATGAATTTGTAACATTTGGAAGGTTCTTGGTCAAGAATAAGAGGGACCCAGACCCACAAACCAGTTTTTTGATATTCTCATCTGTCCAATCTCATCCCTGTCAATGTACGATTTGACTTGCATCATATTGTTTTAAAACTGACTCTTAATCATACAAATGCATGTCGCATTGCAGGCCATGTCTAAGGTAGCACATTAACCGATTTTGCTGTCAGTTTCTGTGAATGAGTGGTTCTATAATACACTGAAAAGGATGAAAACGGCGGTAGATGATACGAAAATGTATATATATTGTACATAGGTTTGTACCCAATATGGGCATTCAACTTGCAAGAAAAGTTAGCGCTCTAGTTGTACATAGTCACGTGGCTCTTTTGTTTCCATGACATATACACATATGTGGAACACTCAATGCAGTGAACGATATCCCTTGTGTAACTTATCAAAATTCTGCACAAAATGTATCGGTTGCTGCTGAAAATTTGTCATGTGCTACATGTAGGTTTAAGCGTTCAGTGTGCACAAAGCATGTTCAGACTAATTACTTTCTGGACGATATTGTTTCCTGAATATGATAGCAAATACTGAGCATCTGTTAAATTAAACCTGCTTCGTGCATTTGCAGTAGGTGGACATGCAATTACGCAGTTGTTGGAAAACAAGCCAGGTTTTCTCAGAGCAACAACTTCTATAGACCCTATTGAATATGACGTCACCATTCAAAAACCTGCCCTACAACATGGCGTCTGTGTGCGTGTGCGTGTGCGTACGTGTGCCGTAGAAATCAAACCGGGAACGCTGAGTGCTTCATTGATGTACGCGCTTAGACGCGCATACGGTTTGCCCTACAAGATGGCGACTTTCATAGCAACAAAGGGGTTATTCAATACGGTCTATAGAAGGAGGGATTATTGCAATGTGTAGCCAAAATGTACAAGTATTGGATGCATAGGACTAGGAGTGCATTGTCGCACAATATAATCACCAGATGAAATCTGGACGATTCTATTCCATTTTAAGAGGGGAAGCCGAGCGAAATGGAAAAGCCAGACTTCACCAAGTGATTACCGTAATTTCCTGCGTAGGAGGGTGCTCGGCAGTTTGGTCGCACTACACCAAAATCACCGAAACCAGATTCAAGTGTCGCTGCCGTATAAGACGCAACACGACTGCTCACACAGAAGCTCGCCAGGTCCCATTCACTGTTGGTACATCACAACATACAAGGGTCATTGTGTTGGTTTATGATACCATAATGTAAAGGGGTCGTAATTTTCTTTAATTATGAACATAAGTAAAACATTGCTTCTGTTTGGGTTTTTGTTTTGTTTTTTTCTTTATTTTTTCTGTTTTCAATTTTTTTCTTCTAACAACCATAGTTTCATGGCTTCATTTGAAATATTTCTCACAATAAACACACAATAGACATGGAAACTCTTTGTTTATACACATGCACCATGCTGACTGAGTTTAGATCTGTAGAGCTGGACTCTGTTAATTGGGTTTGCAGAGCTGCCAACTCTCTGTGATTCTGCAGAAAGCTCCCTGAAAAGAAACCAATCTATCCAATTGACAATCCGTTTGACAATCTCCCTGATTATGGAAACTTTTTCCCTATTATATGAAATGTAATTCTTAATATCGCCCTGATGCAAGATCTCCCTGATTGCAAGATGCAAATGTTGGCAGCTCTGGGTTTGGCTGGTTGCACTGAGAAAGGGACAAAGGGCCCGAACTACACATTGCCTGGCAACACACAAGTTTACCTTGGGCACATTATCCCTTTTGTGGGATACAATGTCTACGACTATTGAATGTGACCAGGAGGTCTGCGCCTCATTGTGTGAAGGTGTACATTGTACACTAGTGGGCAGGGTCGGGTGTTACGACTGTGCAAAATGCCATGCCCCATGTACACTAAACACAGTTCAATTATACATGGTTCAGTTTGTGAAACGTACCGTGCAGGTGCCACGCCCCCCTTTTTAATGCAGTCTTTGAATAGACTGGGTAAGTCTTGCGACAGTCAGGTCACCATTGAGCCAGGCACCTCTGAGCCGTCAGCTACATGTATGGGTGACTAACATGGGTGCAATTTTTGTGTGGTTTTTATTTCTGTCACATCACTTTTGTCAACCCCCCAAAAACATATTGGTGGAATGATTACATTTAAAACTAACAATGTCATAGCAAAATGTTAAAAATAAAATCTGGGAGTTTAAGAGAAAATGAAGAAATAGTACTCGACCTCCAACATACGGTTTAAAGTGTAAAATTGCGAATTTTTGCCGACTGTGTTGCGCAAACCGTGTCGACTGCACTAGCAAACCAAAGTTATCAAATCGTGATATGAGTGCTTCGTGCGAAAAACAGACCTTGTGTCGCATGGATTTTACGTGAAGTTGCATGGTGTGCCTGGACAACGACGTCATATGTACGTATTTGGTTTCGCAAGGTTTGGGTACCGTACTACTACTAAATGTAGCAGCTTGCTCAAGTTTGCATGCGCATATGTCAAGGATTATGATGATCGCCCTTTTATTGCATGTTCTTTATGGTCAAACGTAAAGCAGAAATTACTTGCATGTAGGTCAACTTTTTTTGTTAATGATATTTTTCTAATAATTGCAACATTGTTTACAATTTGCAATTTCTAAACTTCGCTTTTTTTTTATTCAAACCATATTCAACGGGTGAAATTTATAAAAACAACACAACACAATACAAGTTCTTTTCAAAAACAAACTGCCACAATACACGCTGTAGCTGCTATTCGAGGTGCCCAGAAGTCCAGATTCTCGTGAAAGCTCCTATGCTCTCAAGGTCAACTAACATAGTCTATTGTTCATGAGATTTTTATAATAAAAAAAAACGCTTTTATCAGCGGCTGTGAAAATCAAATTAAGTGCATGCAGTCAATCATCTGAAATGAAACTCAGTTTATTTTTACTGCAATATATTGTAGTCAATGTACAATGTACACTGTGACTTGATAAGCAATATTAAACTAAACTATTAGATTAAAGTGAAGTGTATGGGTGTCCTTTCATGGTCAAAATAGATTGTTGAAATCCAATTATACAGATAAAGTTATACTATATTATCTTAAAGGCACTGGACACTATTGGTAAATATTCAAAATAATTGTGAGCATAAAAACTTACTTGTTAACGAGCAATGGAGAGCTGTTGATAGTATAAAACATTGTGAGAAACGGCTCCCTCTGAAGTAACATAGTTTTTGAGAAAGAAGTAATTTATTTGAATTGATTTTGAGACCTCACACATGAGGTCTCGAAATCAAGCATCTGAAAGCACCCAACTTCGTGTGACAAGGGTGTTTTTTCTTCCATTATTATCTCGCAATTTCGACGACCAATTGAGTTCAAATTTTCATAGGTTTGTTATTTTGTGCATATGTTGAGATACACCAAGTGAGAAGACTGGTCTTTGACAATTACCAAAGGTGTCCAGTGTCTTTAAGTTATTATTAGGTTATATTAAAGTTATTATGAGACCTTCACCCTTTATGACACAGTTAGAGCTGTACAAATTACATTGTATTTGTAAACACAAGTGTAGTTAGATTTGCAGAGCCCAAATTTTCAGAAAATATCACCATTCCAAAATTGCACTGGACTACATTACTACAACATTTGGATAGGACTTAAACCATTTTCTATAGTTTTGTAATTGTCACTTGCTGAGCATTGTTGAGGGGAAGTCTACACTCGGAAACTTTGCCATTGGTTGATTTTTTTTTAAATAAGGTGTTCGGGTTGGTTGTCGGGGAAAAACACAATAACGCAGGACTTGCTCATTTAGGTTAACGAGCAGGCCTTGTCAGACAGGGCCGTATTTACGGGCAACTTGGAGGCAACCTACTGTGGATCATGCAAAAGGAACTCTTCAAAAGACACAAGGGGCATTTTTCATAGTGTCTTGCTTTCCCCCCCAAAAAATTGTGAAAATTGAATTGTGAATGTTTTGCCTGGGTGGAATTGCCTGGAACCGGTTGCTTGTAAATTGCCACAAGTGACAT
Organism: Pycnopodia helianthoides; assembly: GCA_032158295.1. Lineage (NCBI taxonomy): Eukaryota > Metazoa > Echinodermata > Asteroidea > Forcipulatida > Asteriidae > Pycnopodia > Pycnopodia helianthoides. Next base: position 6,319,559 of record CM063251.1, read on the forward strand.
GGCCCCTTAATAGTCTTGTGGGTAGAATAGATGTATATCTGCAAGCCCATTCTACTTATGTCACACAGCTACAATGATGTCACACACTGCCACTGTCTGCCCCTATGGTCTAACAGTGACACTTATGGTCTAACACTTCTCAAATGCACACTGCAAAGTAACACATCGAGAACCTGACATGCCCAATTTAGCATTTTATCATGACTGATGACGTGGGGTAAATCCCCACTGTCTGCCCTCTAGTTCACCCAAGATCTTAGATTTGGCATGTAAATGTAGGCATTATTTAGGCTGAAACTTTAGCTGATAAATCGGAACCTTTATGCCAGCCAGACATGCTGAAAAGAAATTGTTAACGACATTGTTCATTTTAACTTTTCAATTCAATACACTTTATTTCCAGTCCATACAAAAAACAGGACAATTTGAAATATTAGTAGTGATTACAGAATAAATAAACTAATAAATATAATACCAAGCAAAAGGACATTACAAGGGGAAAAAATACCCAAACAAACATGGAAATGGAGGTGGAGGGGGGAGCTTGTTGAGTATGGACTTCCAAAGAAAATAAAGCAATGTTTGCGATTATGGAAGCACACAGTGAGGAAAATGGAGGAGAATGTTGAAGAAGCACAAACAATGCAAAATTATTTACGAGGTGAACAAACACATCATTAGTATAGGTGAATCGATAACTAAGCAATACATGGGCTCAACAAATAAACAAAATACTTGAATACTTGTGTATATAAATATGTAGAATAGTAAATAAGGAGGATATGTGCATGTGCTCTGATACAGCATGTGTACCCGTACGTATGACATTTTATTTTGATTGTTGACAAGTTTCTTCCTAACGAGATTGTTCCTGTGCGTCGCAAACTTGTTTGCTTATAGCGCTGCCGTGCAATGTAAAACCTGCCCCTGATCGACTCGGGTATTGGATGTGAAATTAAAGGGTGCGCGCAACATTGGTGAGATTGAAAATGTTATGCTCACAGATTTGCACATACATGTACGTGTAACAATTACTTGGTACAAAGATGGTCAAGATGGAAAAGTTTCGTTCAAATGTTTTTCTTTAAAAGGCTTTAGTTTTCTTGAGAAATGGGTAAATCAGATAATTCTGATTCAAAACCCCATCCTTAGAAAACATTGAAAACATTAATGGTACGTTTTGTTTTGTTTACTATTTTCTCATGACTTCAATGATCGATTGAGCTTAAACTTTCATAGGTTTTCTCATTTCATGTACATTTTGGGTTATTTAAAGTCTTAGGATACTGGTCTTTGACAATTACCAATAATGGCCGCGTGCTTTAAAGATGTTTGCTGACAATGTACATGTACATTTTACAGTGTAACCATTTTAATGTAATGTACAGGGTAGACTGTACACCACTCTTATTTTTTGAAATGATACTTATCAGTTGCTTGGTCTAGTGTCTGACTCATGACAGCTTTCACTTGTAATCAAACCTCAGCCATCTGCCCCAAAATATCCTGATAGGTGTAGCTAGGATTTTGCTAGACTTGACACTAGTCTAGAATGTAGACTGAAAACGAAAGTCTGACTTGGACTACAGCTTCATGGGTTTATCCATTTAGCTGATAAGCTAATCTATGGTATAAGGAAGTACATTATGTGTACACTGAAGACAAGTATAAAAACCTCTGAACCTTCTGTGGTATAGAGTTACACACTATAGTAATAGCTTGAATTTGGGTCTCAAATTTCCAAGTTTCTAACATATTTTTTCAAATCTGAAAAAAGGGTCTGGCACATTCTTGCAACATGAGATGGGAATGAGGTATGTGTCATTATCCAGGAAAAAGAAGAATTAACTTCAAAATGGCAATTGAAATTTAAAAAAAATACATTTTCAACAGAATTGACGGCCATTGTGGTCTGCTGGCCAAATGCCTGTTAAAACTCGCAAGGATTATAGTAAGAATTCTTTTCAAGTGGTCCGGCAGGCTAAATCAGTGTTGAACCTTGCATGGATCCCTATTTAATATGAAATATGGGCTAGTGGAAAAGGTGACTGACTATGGAAAGGACAAGGTAACTGGTCCTGCTGGCCAGTGACTGGAAAAAATTAAGGGCAACCCCTGACAACATTTTCAAAATCCACGAATAACACGTTCTTGGAATACGACTTTTCCCCAAACCCCTGCAATCTGAAGAGTGTTTACATTAGAGCCAGCATTTACCCTAACCACACTCAAATATATTATGCTTCAGATGTTGGCTGGTTACACAAGAATATATTGTTCATGTGCCTCATTTCGATTTGGCCTTCTGGCTACATCCACTGTCTCTCCTAGATACACATCTGAATCTGATTTGCTCTTCCCATATATCCCGACTCTTAAATCTCACACTCCTCACTTCCCTCTCTCTCTCTCTCTCTCTCTCTCTCTCTCTCACTCCGTCCCATAAATATTCCATTTTTTACATCTTTAATAATATGCCCCCGTTAATGGAAGTTGTGAATCGATATACGATAGTCGAGCCACTCTGCCGCAAGGCACACTTGGATGTTTTTAGTTACAATGTACGTGCTCCGCGTTCTTCCCTTTGCCGTTATGAAGCGGATGTAACGGTCAGACTCCTCCGATAATAAAAACACTAACGTGACAGCAATTTATCGCCGACAATTTAATCGTTAGAATGCGGCCTATGAAAACATTTAAAGTGTGATTTAATCGGTTTGTTTGATTTCGAACATTGCACACGTTTGATGCACGGCGAGGAGACACGCACTAATGAATGTGTAGTTTTGTGATTAGTTAGGTCGGCCATGCATTCAAGCCGGTACCTCGTGGGAAATACATGTTTCATACAGTCAGGGTGGACATGTACACTCTGCCATTCAGGGGGGTTTCTTTGTGTAGGTGTTTTAGACAGAAATCAGAAGCTGCTGTGTTTAGGGTGTCCAACTTGCTGTAAAACATCACTTCAAACTTGCTCATTTTACAGATCAATATAGAAGATAAAGTAGATTGTGTGAATTCATAAACAAGATTGACTAAACTACTCCCATGCAGCCTTGTGGCTAATGCACCATACATGTACCTCCCGCCTGGTTGAAATATCGTATTTTAAGAAGTTGAGTAGTCTACGTACATGTTGGCAATTGTCTGGGAAAATGACAAATCTTTCTATCAATCATCCTGAGAAATTTCTTCACTTCCTTAATACAAGTCAGCTTCAAGATAATAAAAGGTTGAAGCTGATTGTACACTTCTTTTGCATTACATAAAATCGTAAAACCATAACAGCACCATACTGCACTGTTATTAAAATGTTGTTACCAAAAAATTTGTATTGAAAAGGTGAGTTTTTAGCATGGTTTTTGGGGGGTTCCAGTTTTTAAAATCTGCCAAATCTGACATCCAAAATGCATAGTCTTCCCCCTAAAACTATTTGTGTTCACCATGGATCGAAAATGTATATCTTTTTTACAGATTAATTGCCTTAATATAAATTGATTCTAAAATTTATTGGACTTGAAATAATTGCCTGTTATAAACTGTGAGGATGCTGAAGTAATTAATTTTATGAAAGATGAAGTACGGGACATGTAAGTCCAGAGGAGATTTGTTTGCTGCATGCGCAAAGAATGGTATAGTGCACAGTATGTAAATAGTGTGCAGAAATTGATGATTTCTGTCAGGCAACATTGAGTTCAATTTTCAACTGCATTTTTAATGAGCCTTTTTCTCTGTTTACAGTGGTGATTCCAGTGTGTAGATTTTAAATGAAGTTTTAGCAGAAGTTCACTTTAAGTTGTACAAAGATGTACAAACCTGCACTAGAGCATGTGGGTAGCAATGTCCCGTAACATTTTTTTAAACTCAACTTTGCTGAGGTTGGAACCTTAATGTACTCTGTACAGTGTATGTGTTTAGAATGCAAAACTCAAGCAACTGCACCGGCCCTGATTAACTTTTAATGAAATTGATGATGGTACCACAAGTGTAGAATGATTTGATTTAGCCTTAAGCACTGTCGTCAGTATCGACTCGAATAACACCCCCAGCCGAAACAAACGATACTGTTTTCACATTCTTGAGATGGCTCCCAGTTAGAACATCTGATCACTTCAGCGCAGCCTAGCCACAGATACCGCGGGGCGCTGCGACATTTGTCATTCTCTGCAAATTAGAAAAAACGGGTTAAGCTTTCCACTTAATCCGACCCACGGTAATATTATTCCAGCCAACTTTGTGGAAAGCCAATTTCAGAGACGAGGGGAATTGGAAAGAAGAAATAGGATTATCAGTGATTACACTGTATTTGAAGACTTGAGAATATTAGCAGTATTATGTTGGGGTGAAGGCAAACACGGCTGCATAATTCTATTTTACAGATGGTGGCATAAGCAGTATGGAAAGCCCTCAGTAATTCAATATGGTGATGGGGTAGGGTTTTTTTCTCGGCGTGAAATTGAAATTTTGAAATCATGTTTTTTCCTTCTGTTGGTTTTCTGTATTGAATTTCACCGTTTGTTTATAGGGAAGAGAGGGAAACGTGATAGGAAGTGTACATGAGACCATCTGGTTCTTTGTGAATTTAATCAGAGAACCTTCATCGACCATCTTGAAATTTAACACGGCTTCTTTGAAGCCACAAGGCAGGCTATGGCTATGGCTATGTATGGCTTAGGAAATGTATGTAGACCAGTTCAATGCACATGCACATGATGTGTTCTATTAGCCAGGATCAAAAAATTTCAAAAACAGGTTGTCTAAATTATTCATATTTCCAATACTTATAGATGTATTATCAAAATAACTCATCATGCAGGGTGTTGAAAAACCACATATTGTGACCAAAAGGGTTCCCTCTGGTTAACAATACTTACACTAATGCTGTACCTGTGTCTAGCCACTGGCTACAGCTTAGACTCGGAGTGTAAGGCTTCAGCTTTCACCTTGGCTTTGGCTTAGGCTTCCACTGTTTAATGGAGCCTTAAGCCGCGTCTGAATCAAGCAATGTTCTGGCTACGGCTTAGACTCTATCTGTTGAAGGGAAGACTTGTCCAAAAAGCACAGAGTTTCATGGAGTAAGGCTTCGGCTTGCGCTTTGGATTGGGATTGGGCCTCTGTTGTTTTGTAGAGCCTCAAGTCAAGTTTGAGTCAACCAAAGTTCCAGCCACAGCGAGTTCCGAAGCCATTCATTTGGACATGGCCATGCATGCTGAAAGCCTGCTTAAGTCCCTCCAAAATCAAGGACGGAGTCTTAGTCAGTCAGAACACTGAATCATACAATGCCATGGTTCATCGGAAGGCCCATGTGTTTTCTGGAGAATGAAATTCATGTTCAACCATGAAATACATGTATCTTCTGATATTATGCACTTGATAAGAAATCTTGCATAGCAGCTTGAAATCAGTTGTCCCTGACACACAATCTCTTATATTATAATTCACATTGTTAAATGATACATGTAGTGATGTACATTTTCTTTTACAAGAAATTGATCTTAACTCTATCCATCCTCTACTTGTAAAGAGTATTGCTGCAGTGTTGATGGGCATATTTGACAAGCCTTTATCGTCCATCTTATTTTACCTGACATGTAAATGTTAGCAATCAAAGTGAGGCCAGAAGTATTCCTAGTTTGGTCCTTTTGACATGTACCTTCAGGCCACCTTTTGTGTATACAGGGAACCCAACGATGACAGTCATGCCATGAAAAAAGTACACATGATGTGTATTAGATTACATATGATAGGAACATGTACAATGCTTGTATACGTGTATGTGCATAACTTTGTTAATGCTTGGATTGCCCATGGAGTTCTTGTGTCATTAAATTCCAAAAATCGCTCACAAAAAAAACGCATGCATTCTGTGACATGGGTACTTTGTACTTTGTGTATTAAATTTATTTGCCATAACCATATGGTTTGTTTAATGCCTGTGTTTCACTTCCACATGTAGGCACTACACTATGATGTTTCCCTCCTTGCTATTGAGCTGACATGAGGTCCTCCCTGCTCCCTCTTCCACGGATCGACCACGCTCAAGAGAGACTGACCACGCCCAAAGGGTCCACCGCACCCACAAGCTAGCCATAGCCGGAGTTCTGCATTCTCCACATGCCCACAGAGATTGCAGACAACATGGTAGCTCGCAGACAGAGACTAATTATCGGAGGCCTGTTGCTGTTTTTATTATGGAATGTTGCAACTTACGTGGTCTTCACTCGCCAAGCTGAGCAAGGTTCTACACAGGTATATAAATGATGTTCTTTGCTGAACCTTTAGGGTATTAAGACTATCTCAGTTTGTGGGTTACGGAGGTAGCAGAGCTGCCAACATGTGGATCTATCAATCGGGGAAATCTTATACAGCGATCAGGGAGATATTTAGAAGTACATTCAACATGATCTAGGGATGAAACAATTTTCATAGTCAGGGAGATTTTTTAATTTGTTCATCAGAACATGGGAAGATTGGTTTATTTTCGGGGAACTTTCTGCAGAATCAGGAAGAGTTGGCAGCTCTGGATGAAATATACCTGATGAAAATATACTTCTCGTTCGCGTCCAGAAATCTTTAAAATTACCTAGAGACCCACAAGCTTGATGAAACAAGTCAAAAACAAACACTGACAACATTTTCAGTGAGAGAAAGAGTGAGAGTTTAAGATTGTTTACTTTTTTTTAAAATTTTTTTTACCAACTCTTTAAAGTTGCAGTGCCTGTTTTTTTTTACAGAAACAAATTTGGAATTTTTTCTCTAAACTTCAATGAAACAAAAAATTGGAAACAAATATACACACAATGCAGACGATATTTTTTAGCCCACTGACAAATTAGCAAAATTCCGGGCATCAGGTTGGCTCAGTGGTTTCTTTCCCTGCCTTTCACCTCTGAGGAACCCAGTTCGAATTAGGGCTATTAATCCTGAGTTCACAGGTTCAATTCCCGCTTAGTCATTTTTTTTTGCTTAACCCAAAATTATAAAAAATTTAAATTAATTATTCATAACAGCAAATTTAAATTTTCAAGGTAATTTGAATAAGTTTGTGCATTCTACTTTTCCCTTTGCACTCACACTTTTCAAATCTAGCTAAAACACTGACTGGAAATGAGCTAAGTCTTTGATATTTCTAACAGAATGCCCTGTTTATTGTTGTAACGTCTTTGTAACAATTTAATGCATTCAAAGAATCGCCCCTGCTCAAAGAGTACATTACTGTTATATGGTTGTTACAGTGTAGGTCTGCAGAAAAGCTAATTGGTTGGAAATGTTAATTATTATTTTATTTTTAGTTGAGACATCAGGTCGTTGGAATTAGAATTTTAATTAGTGTTAGAACTTTTTTGTGCAGACATACCAATAATGGGCACCATACCTGCATTTTTATTAAGTTTTTATTAGATATTTCAGGGACTGAATTCATCCAGCAATTTTGCATAGCAAACTTTCCAGACTGCATATGTTTTGTGCACACTGAAAGCTAATACTGAGAAGCAGAGATTTGTGTGTAGCAACTGATACATTTTGAGTTAGCATTTTACTATTCTACACCATGTGTACACGGCTAATCGTTCACTGTACTTGTACGCATGTCTTAATATTCGTTCAAGTCTTGGTTTTTTAATCAAAGTGCACAGCCACAATCATGGGTACACTTTTTTGTTACAAAGACGCCAAATGAACAACACATAAATATTATGTAACTCTTTGCAGATCTTGTATTCGACACACTCAAGTACTTTCTACTCTTCATTTACACAGCGCTGGTTAATTAATTTACAAACAACATTGAAATAACTGTTACATCACTGGTTTTCAAATTGTTGTTCGTAACATGGACACAAACAAAATGTGTACCAATGATTGTGGCTGTGCACCAAACTAATTTTAAAGATGTTTACATGTACGGATTGCATTTTGAAAAAAGAAAGAAATTCTTTTATGTTTGGTCCTTAAAACTGCACAAGGATGAACACTTTGTGTACACGCTGTGTGTGCATCTTTCACTGTCTCTCCTCCCCTAAACCCCCAGTACTGGTGTTGACATTTTCATCAGACCTTGAGTCTGATTGGAGTGTGATGAGCCGAGGACAGAAATGACACCAGGTGTTTCTTAAGGTTTCCTATCTAGAAAATATGACCTTGGTGATGATGCAGGATTACTTGTAGCACTTTCAGCAGATGAGGGATATTCTCTCCAGTCTAAAGAAGAAATTAAACGCTGAAGATATAAGATACCATTTGACCAGATGTATTTTTTGTTTCTGTTCAATTCTTCACACTGGATAAGAATGACATTTCCATTGTAACTTTGTCACTACATTTTGGTTTCTCAGGAATTTTTCCTTAATTCAGAATTTTTTCCTCAATCTTCTTTAGTCTTTAAATTTTCTTGAAAGAAGTAAGGCAGTCATCAAAAGGAGAAAGAATTGGTCCACATTGTGTCCAAACCTTTAGATTTGTATTTCTGGTGGTTCACATAGTCTGAAACCTCCTGAATTGAATCATCTGGGATGTTCCAGGTCTAGAATAAGGGGGAACCCAGACCCTCAAAGGCGTTTTCAGGAATTTTCACATTTCAAATCTCATCCCTGATCAGTTTGAGTCGGGAAGTACATCTATATCATCCCTGGCCGTTAATGCACTCTCCGCAACCCTACCCCCCCCCCCTCAAAATCTTCTCATACACTGTCTAATTTCCTTATGGTTACACATACATTTACTCTCCAGCTAAAAGTGTGCATGACCCTGCAGAAAAGAAACTGCAGGTCTGCAAACATTTTGTTTTTAATATTCAACGCCGTGTGAAAACTCATTTATCTAAACTTTGGGACCCAAATAAAATAAGCCTTTCTCCCTCAGTCCATGGTTGAAACCATCCAAATCCATCCTTTAATTTTTTTAGGGAGATCCCCCCGGGGGGTAATCATAGATTCAAAAATGAGCTTGAAATTATCATTGTGGGGAAAAAAAGAGGAAACATCGGTCCTTTAGTTTTAAGAAACACAAGGTGAGCTTTTCTTACATTATTGAGGGAGAGCTCTTTGCACTCCTCAAAACCAAACTGTAGACATCAGCCTAAAGAGCAAAGTCAATTTTGTAAAGTCTGACTATTTATTATGTTTGAGCCTGTTTCATGTGAGGTTAACGTATTGTTATCTTTGTTGTACACGATCAAAGCAAATAAATGCCACATTGTTGGTTCCCGCCTACCATGAATAAACATTTTCACAGATTTTTTAAAAATCCATAATAAAAGGAGTGTTATATTTTGCATTTCATTGACAAGGATAAAGAGTGCAGAAGACCGTGATTGCATTCCCTCACTCCTTAAACAACGGGACATTGGGTGGGATATTTCGAGTGACAAAATTAAAGTTGTAATGCAGCTACAATGTCCTTCAACATTCCATGTGTTGGATCATCCAAAACCAGATCATTCTAAAGTGGTTTTTTTTTTTTTTTTTTCTCTTGCTTTTTTTTTTTTCGTCAGGTGGGTTCTTCCCAAACGTTGAATGAACGATTAAATCGACTTCAGGAACAAATGAAAGATCAGATGAACATTAACGAACAGCTCATTAAAGACATCATCCAACAAAAAGAAGCCATTTTAAAAGGTGAGGACATCTTAGGGTAACATTGATGCTTTGGTTGGTCCCATCATAGACAAACTATTTTTTAACAATTCTTAGAAGAAAAAAAATGCACATTGATTAAAAAAAAGTGTCATAGCTGAGCGGTCTAGTGCACTGAACTCAATTTCTCTGGTGTTGTCAGGAGTGTTAGGTTCTGGTCATGGCACTTGTGTACTTGAGCAAGACACTTAACCATAATTGCTTTATCCTTCAAATGGGACAGAAAGCTGTTGGGCGGGTGTTGTGTAATGCACTTAAAAGAAACCCAGTACACTTGTAGTTAAGGGAAGGAGGTTCGCCCCCGTGTTTCTGGCATGGTTGCAGATTGCGCTGCATCACCTTCCAAGGTGCTATCATAAAAATGGGTCTCATAGTTCAAATAGATAGTTCTAATTCCATAGATAAAGTATTATATAAGAACAGAGTATTATTATTATTAATAAATTATTAATTTTTTTCTACCGTTAAGAAGCCGTTTAAAAAAAAATGACAGCATGAGGATAAATTATACGGTTTGGTTAGGCGCTTAACTGATGACAAGACAAACTGTTTTACAATTTCTCACCAATGTTAAGTGTTTATTTTTTTCCAGAAAAAAATAACCCTCCTAGAATAAACCAACGTTCCACAAAGAAGTTGATTTTAGTTGTTTTAAAACATTTTTTAAACAATTTATTTCTGTTTCAGGGAAAAAATTAGTACCAGCTCCACCAGGCAATAAAAATGTAGACTTAGTCGCACATCAAGATGTCTTCAAATCAGGTCCATTTAAACTAGAGGTGGCCGGCAAGGTCACGTACCCGTACTCTTCCTACGTCATTCCAGTGTTGATGATTGCGTGTAATAGACCCAGCGCCATCCAAAGGAGCCTGACCAATTTGTTGGAGTAAGTGGGTTTTTTTTATTAAAAAAGGATGCAGAACAGAGATGTGGATGCAGCTCTGACATGAGCTCTTCTGACATTTTGAAACTCACTTATGGGTTGAACAAAGACATATTGACGAGAGCGGGATTTGAACCCGAGTCCTCTGGATTAACGTGCGGGCGCTCTACTAACTGAGCCATCTAGCCCTAATGTTGGTGGTCTTCCTATTTTTCTTGATATCTTTGTTGTTTTGAAACTCTGTAAAATAAAAAACAACGCTTCAGAACCTACTGGAGGCCTAAGCTAGAAAAGAGCAAAATAAACATAACCATTTGAAAAAAAGTTGTCAACCAAGCTTTCTGTCTTCAGTGCTCCTTCATTTATTTTGAGGTGCGTTTTAAACCCCTCAAGTCATTGAAAATTCTTTGAATTATGGAGAAAACTCTCGCGCGGAATAATAAGACAGACCTGACGGTTTGATATATCTGAAATGTCAAGCAAGTTCCCAAGACGTTTACACCTCGGAGCCGCTTCGGCAAGGCTCCCCTGTTTCTGAGCCGAGCGTCGTTGAACCTTCACAGCTCTGCTCACCATGCCTGATTGCCACCGGCAGATATCTTCTTTGTGCATACTATCTATAAAACATGATGCATTCAACAACACCTGCGGTTGCACATTTCCTTTCAGACCATCCTCTATGGACATGAGTTACCAGCGTAAATAGCTCAAAGTGTGACAGGGCCCGAGGCTCTGGAAGCTAATGTTCGCACTTACAGTCAGCGTAGGCTTAATGCTCCCTCAGAAAAAATAGATTGAACTAAGTAAAAATATATACAATATACAACAGCATTATTCTTTAAATGTTGTATTCTTAGTGCTTTTTGAGCCCTGAATACTCAGTGCTATATCCCAAGGTATTCGCATGTTGGAAATAAAAATTAATGTATTGAAAGTAAGTTTAGTACATTTAAGGTATGCAAGTTATTTGTTAGAATCTATTATGATCTTTGTGATATTTCATTAACATATGAGAATGCATTTTTAAGGATCTTTTTTTTAACATGAATGTGAAAAAATAGAAGTGTCCAGATATGCTGTTTTACCATATCTTTATTTGTTGAAAATGCAAAATTGAAAAGTGTACTTGTTTGGTTAGGTTTTGGTTTTTTTAAGGAGGGGTGGCTCATAATTGCATCAAGGTGCTTTATGGTCACACAATGAATGCCAAAATGATTAGTTTTGTATAGATTTCTGTTTAATTTATTTTGCCAATGAAAAACCAACAAGGCCAATTTCTAATTGAACGCTTTTGTCGCCTTCTCTATATTCAGCACAAGGCCCTCTCCCACTCAGTTTCCAATTATAGTTAGTCAAGATTGCGGTCATCAACCGACAGCCGAGGCCATTAAGCGTTTTGGTGACAAGGTCACGCACATCAAGGTAGGTCTCTGTTTTATTTAGATGTGATTCAATTAATTAGGGGGGTTCGTTATATCATCAACTTGACCTGTGAAGTCCTAATACAACCCTGTGTGAATTGATCACGCGCAATTTTCATTGAGCTCTTATAGGACAAGTTTATCATTTTTTCCCATCCTTTATTGAAGAATGGTTTGTTCTTTGTAAGGGATTTGTACACTTTCATATATAAGGCTGATTTTGTTTCACAGCAATTGAAATATGGTACTGCAGGTTGGTGATGTAATTGTAACTTTGAGATGAGACAAACATGGAATTTTGCACACAGTCAGAGTATGTCATGAGAAAAAGATATTTGGCTTTAGGCCCATCCCAGATTTGACCTTGGGTTGAACAAAGAAAAATTGACTCAAGTAGGATTTGAAACAGGGACCTCTGGATTAACGCGCCAACACTCTACCAACTGAGCTATGTTGGCAGTCTCCCCTATTTGTCAATATCTTTGTTCGAGGTGCCAGTCAGAAGCCATACAACCGTTAGCTGCTGTAGTTAGGGATCACACCTAAGTTTTAGGGATGCAACTTTTTTTTAAATAAAGATAGAATAACAAGCAATGCCAGCCATTTTGAAAATGTTGCAATTTGCTTGTTTTGTTATTCTATTTATGTTTTTTTTTTAAGGACAAATCTATGATAACCCTTTAGCCAAATATCTTTCTCATGGCATATTCCCCAAAATGTTTCCCTCCAATAATAAGCATCATTCAATTGTGGGTTTTTCAAATGCTGTTTTCTAGACTTTGACAGTATACATGTGTAAATATATCACTGGAACATTGGTACTGTATGGGGTTAAACATGAGTGAGCTTCCAGATTGATTCTAATCATTTTTTCCCCTGCCAATTATCAATATTGTACTCTTGTATTTTAGTACAAAGTTCTTGTTCACATGTTTATTGTAATTGATTAGGATAATTACCTGCAAACAAGAACATTCATTTCAAAGTCCAAATATACAGTTGGAAATAGTACCAAACTATGTATATTTCAGAGATTGTACAATTTTTATTTATGCAAAAATATGTAAACACATTAAACACAGTTAATACAATCATTCTAAGATATGCAGATAATTGAAGTATAAAAGCTTTGACTGTGGATAGTTAGTAACCATTAAATTACAACAATAAACAATAAAAAAAGACCCAATATTTCTCCCACATTCATGATATGGATGTAGTCAAAACACCATGAACATGTCTCTCTCATACAAGTCAAAGTTACTCAACTGAGACTGCAATGACGAGATAGTCTGTCTCCATTTTGTCGGACGGAGAATTAGCATTGTTGTTGCTGTGGCTGACAGGGAACAAGATGGCCGATTGTACCGTCGTTGTTCACCCTGAAATAATCTATTTTTGTTCTCACTTCACTGTATCTCCCGATAACCTTGTAGCCTTGTTTGGGCAAATACGAGACTGTTTCAAACTCTTGACAAGATTAGTTTTGGAGATATTTAGTACTCTGTGTAAGATTACTTTGAAGCGTGGGCACTGAGGGTAAAACGACCTAGCGCGGGAGGATCAATCTGCCGGGGCCAATTTGCCGATATCTCCGTTTCTTATTACATCCAGATCCATTTGCTAGTGCCCGGCTAGTAGATTGCCTTACATCGTTGACTGCTTCACAGTCCCTGACTTGAATTTTAAGCACCATCCAATCCCGATGGGGTTTGACTAATATGCTGGTACATGCTCGGCGAATGCGCCTTTGTTTGCCAACGATGGTTAAGCTCATGTTTGTGAATTTTCACATTTCGGTTAGAAAATGATAATGCCTGAAGTTATTTTGGGATGCCTAAAAGTCTATGATATACTTTGTGGGCCTGTAAAACAGATTCTTCATGTTGAACAGAGGTAAACAAAAAAAATTAAAAAAACAGATAAAAATTTGAAAGTTTAATGCCTGAAGTTGTTGTGGAATACCTAATTCTTTTACCATGACTACAGAAAATATCTCGGCCACCTACAAATGCCTGTAAACACAAATTTCACTGAATCAAAAACAAATACAATAGATTGTCCAGAATCCTGTCAAACAAACTCTCTAAGTAAAAAAATATCAATTATTTGGAGAGTTAAACATCCAAATGGAATACCATAAGAATACATTTTTTGTCAAAAGATCTCAATATCAGAAGTAATTTTACACTCATCAGATTTTGAATACATTAAAATATTTGAAGCTTTAAAAATTTGGTATTTTGTAACTTTTCAGAAATACATCCACTCAGTGGCGTAACTAAGGGACCCATTTGAAATCTGGACTATTGGGATTACAAATTACCTGAGTAGAATGATACTTTTTAAGCTTTAATGTGATAACTTTGATGTTTTTAAACCTAATTTTCCATTTTCACGCAGACAACGTATTTGTTTTCAGACTCACTTCAGATTATCTTCTACAAAATGGTTCATGACATAACAACAGCACTGACAAGGGGCTTGTTTCAGAGAAATGCAAAAGGAAGCAACATTTTTTGTTGCCAGAAGTGCTTCCTAGAAAAAAATGGTGAACCCCCTTCAGGGCTCGAACAAGACCGTAGGGCTTGTAGCTCAATGTTTACTGGACCAAAATGAATGTAATGTAATACATCTGTTTATGTGCATTAAACATTCATTTCAAGTGGGGAATTGTGCACACACAAAAAATACCCCCAAATTGTCTCTTCAGAAGCAGGCCTGACGAAGAAAAAAAACAAGAAAAAAAGAACAAACATTCCTTAGGTTTGATGCCACCGAAATGGACAGTGCCTTTTACACCCTCTGCCAACCATATAAATTATGCAGTTTCATCAATATTTATGCAGTTGAGAGCTTGTCTGACTTCCTTCACAGTCATCCAAAGTTCCAGCAGAGAACCCCCTGTAATTAAATATCCATATTTTTCCCATCACTTTTTTCTTTTCCCAAGCCCCTCCGACCCAACAAGCGCACTACAAACATTGATTATCGGCCGGCACGTGATGCAAATATGATTGGTAATTATTCCTCATTGCCGACCGCTTGTCTGCTGGCCAGCCTCTTGATGTGATTTAGGGTACTGGAAAGCATTGAGTTGTCTCGTTAATGGAACCGTATATTAACTGCCCCTCTGGCAGATCGATCAACCGATAGGCATGGTCGTACTTGTGTTTCAATTTCTCGGGGGGGGGGGGGTGACGATGGGGGAAATATTCCACATGCAGTACAAGCGCGACGATTTTTTTATGAGTTGCTGTTTTCGTCGCATATCGAATTTAAAAGTTTTTGTCCTTTTAAAACAACCAGCATATATAATTATTTTTTTAAGTTGAAGTTTTCTTGAAACTGGAATGAAGGTGTGTTTCAATTTTCAGAGAGGGGGGATTTCACATTATGCACTAGTGTGAAAACCCCCCTCTCTGGATCCTTTATGAACTGCTGTTTTGCTGCCTGTAAAATGTGCAAAACTTGTGTACCCCCTACTAATAATACAACCATTCCAACAGACAAAAATTTTAACAAAACAAATTATGTCTTCTTGGATTTAAATTGCATGGGGGGGTCTCCTCATTATGTTCCTGTGCGACAATATTTTATGAGCTGCTCTTTTGCCGCCTGTAGTTATGAAAAAATGCTGGATTTTGGCCGAAATCATGAATGAATTATATCATGTTATTAAGAGGGTGGTTGTTGTGAGGCTTACCTGTACAGTTTACACGCTCACCTGACTCCTTTTGACCATGGGCGTTTCGCTTTAATGAACCATGATCAATCCAGCGGATACGTATTTTTTTCTGTGTTTGGTTACCATGGTGGCATTGAATTTTATCTCGGCCAATTGATTGGCGTGTTTGTCTTATGGTCTCAAAAAGAGGAAATTTCCCTACCATGCCCTCAGCTGTGTGTTAATTATAAGGCAGTTTATTTTGACGATAGGAAATCAAAAGTACAAGCACAACCTGGTGTACCGTCTGCGATTGATAACCAGCTTATTTTCGCTAAGCAGAGAATTGTTAGCTCTATGAAACGATTGAAGCTGATTGTTGCTGAATGGAAAAAAAATAGTCTGGAGTGTTTTCTGAGAGAAGACTTTGTACATTCATTGTCATTGGGTATACAGGGAGTCCAACAAAGATGGCTGCAAAGAGGATCCATGGCTATAAACAAAGATATCCCCTACTCTCCTTAGAATTGCCGCCATTCCCAGATTCCCCCCTCCCACCACCCCAGAATTGCTTCCACTCCCAGAATGTCCCCTCCCCTTTTTATAATCTGGTCTTATTATTTTACAATTTGGTTTGTTTCATTTGTACAGCAACCAGATTTGAGTGGTATAACATTACCTTCAGCGCAGAAGAAATTCGAAGGATATTACAAGATAGCCCGGCATTACAAGTGGGCCCTGAATCAGGTGTTTCATCACTTTAAGTTTGATGCTGTCATCATCGTTGAAGGTACGTGACCAGAAAACAGGACTTTCATTTTCTAGCAGACAACTACACTGTGGGGAGGGGGGTACTAGTCAAACATGTAAATTCTTAGTCAAATAGTGAACACCGCACAATGTTGGTACCCACCAATGGGCACCCTAAATTGACTCATGATGTGATTTGACCCCAAGATTGGTGAAGGGGATGTAAAGAGTACGTGTATCGTCGGGCTTAGATTAATATTTATTGGCAGTGTTATTAAAAGTACATTGTATGATATGTACATCATTAAATCGAGTAAGGGTTCCAATTGACTGTTGGTCTTCTTGCATGCACAATGTACACATCTTTCAACCAGCCTGGAGACCAGAGTGTACTGTTCAAAACGTCGAGACCACACCGGTTTTCTCAGAACCAACACTTTTCCCAAAAGAATTGTGTACATGGTTGTACCCACAAGTTGACTTAACAATAGCTTTTCTCATCAAACATGTCAAATGGTGTTGTCAGTGTCACATTTCCAGGAACACCTTGACAAAATTAAATGTCTGCACGTTCAGATCGGGCTTCTTATTGTGTTTTTTTGTCTACACTTATGTATGATTAGCACTAGTATATTCAGTGGTTTCTAGAGTTCAGCGGGGAAAAAATCCACAGGCGTACTGCTCGAGTGGGATTCGAACCCACAACCTGCGCACTTTTAGAGCAGATGTCTAACCAATAGACCACCCAGCGTGCCCGGAGACGAGATACCAGTTTGAGCTCTGTAATTAGCAGCGGTTACCAAAAAACAATTGTATAGATGTAATACATTGTGTAATTGCATCTGGGATAAAGAGTGTTTTGATAATATTTTGATTTTTCAAGTTTAAACAAGAAATCATTTGTTAAGGGACATATTTTGTTGCTGTTGGAAGTGTGTCAGACGGACATATTTCTCAGGACTATTGTTAGTGGTACGAATTATTTTTTTAAAGTAAGACTGTAATCTTTAAAATCATTCTTAAGTTGTTTGATCATTACCAATCATTTCATGTGTAATCATTTTTAGAAAAATCTTTCCACTCTTGCCTAAATTCAATAAAATCCATGTCCTGGTTTGATGGATTTAGAACTGCATGCTAAAAGACAAATATGCCTGACGTGGAGCTGGACAACACACACTAAATCTTGTCACGAGAGTCTAAAAGACTTGGGCATTGAGTTAGGAATGTACACTGTGGGATTCTAGTGGCTAACCATTGTAAGTTTCTCAATGGAAAAAAAAAATACCACAAAGAAAGAAGAGTTGAGGTCCTGCCAAGTAATTGAGTAATTTTTGCATTGCAAATAGATTCTTTGAAATCTTGAAACAGTTATTAACTTGCACTTAGCTGCATTCCCTACAGTCAAGTCTCCCCCCCCCCAACCACACGTTCATCGTTAATGTTGTGATTTGACTGGTGAATTATTAACAGCCGTCATTCCCTCTCACGGTTCTCTGCACGATAACATCCTTGGTGCATTGGCACGGATCTCCCCCTCCTAAAACAACACCACTGGCTTTCTGGACAAACAGTCTGAGAAAACCCCTTCTCAGTTTCTTTCTTCAAGATGCAGCGAGATGCACACAGCATCCCTTGTATTCCCCGGTGGGGGTTAAGCACAAAGCAACTTTCCTCAATTAGTCCGTTCACGGGCCCCGTCTTGAGTCCGAGGGTCAGTGTTCTTTCTGACTAATTCTCAGATCCAGTCTCACGGGATGCCTTGGTTTTTTGTTTGACCAAGTTCCTACTGCTGTCGAAATGATGATAAAAACAGCGCAGCAGTAAGGCGATGTGGTCATTGGCATTGCATCTGTGAGTTTCATGAATATGTGGCAATTCGCAAAACAGTGCACCCTCTACAGTTTACTCTGGACCTTGCCTTTGAAGTTTCTGGCCTGTATTTGAATGTACTATGCTGTTGTCAGTGTGAAGTAGATGTTTCTGAATTGTAAAAAAATTGAAAGACTTGTTTCAGCAAAGCTCTTCAGAGAGCCATCTCTTTTTTATTCTTATATTTTCTTGTTAATTTATTCAGTGCACTGCCAGCCCGATTCAGTCCAAAGTGTACAGTTACATGGAATGTTAGTATAAGGAAGAGAATAGAAACGGCAATACAGTCTTAGGCCCGATGCTTCATTTTTGAAGGGGCAAGGGCACCAAGGTGTTTTTCTCCCTAGTAAAGGGCACCACAATGAGGAAAGTGTCAATTTCTATGGGAACATTTCAAGGAGCGCCAAGGCAATGACCAGGGGCATGGAGGTAATTGCCTCCATTGCCTCTGTGAAGTATCAGGCCTGCAATCTTCACACCATACTAATCCTTTGATCCCACACAATTGGTATCTAACACCATGATCCATTCAACTTTTATTATGCATGCCAACGGATGTAGATTTGTATGTGAAGAATTATAAGCCATGTTCAACATCTGGTGATTACAACCATATGTGCCACCTCCACAGTGGAAAATCGTTATTATTAAACTTCAGTATTAAAAGTGTGAAAATGCCAAGCGCTAGCTGGAAAACGTGTCAAGTGGAAATGCATTCCGCTTTTCTGCATTTGTTACAGACGATCTAGACGTGTCGGTGGATTTCTTTGAGTACTTCCTAGCAACGTATCCCCTTCTGAAAGAAGACCCCACATTATGGTGCGTCTCGGCGTGGAACGATAACGGGAAAGAGAGCAGAATCTCGAGAGATGCAGGTAATTTCTCCACAAGCCTAGAAGAGAGAGAAAAAAAATGTAATAAAAAATTGTTCAGCTCGAGGGGTCTTCGCATTGATACGTGGCACATTTTTACAAACCAAGACATTATATATATCATTACTCAGGGCAGAATCGGATGTGTGAAAAGGTCAATGCATTCAACGACTGTTGAAATGTCAGTGAGAATTCATACTTTATGGGGAGATGCGGTGAGGAATCCCAAAATTAATTGATGTGAATTGTGAATTGATGATTGAAAAGTTGGGAAAATGTGTTTTAGAAATCATTGCTTTTTGTCAAAATGTACAAATTGTAACTTCAAAGATTAAAGCATCTATAATTACAACTATGCTATTATTTTAGATTAAGCGCATACATGTAAACCATAAACATTTGCAAAAGAGAAGGATGAGTTGAAAAAATTATATGGGTAAAACCAGCTAGAAACTGTTGTAGAAGAAGTGTGACACTTTTGTTAGATACATGTTTACATTATTCTATGTTTAAGCATTATATCCGACAAAGTGTGGACCGGAGAGAACAAAAGAGGTCCACACATTGTAGGGTTGAAAACACTATGTGGACTTACACATGCCCACACAGTGTTTTCACCAGCGTTGAAGAGTTGGGTTTGAGTGCACAGAACAAAGGAAAGTGCACAGAGCTGGTTGTCAATCTAATTATCTTTTCTTCACGTATATTTCCTCTGTTATCGTCTTTAAAAAAAATAGGCTTGGGTCCAGTAATCCCCTAATAACTTGAAAGAATTTTTTTTAATTATGTTTTATCCCTTTGTATCTTTTATCTTAAAACAAAGCAAAAAGTTGTTTATCCTTTTATTGTGAAAGTTGAGTTCCTCTTTTGATTGCCATTGTGAAGAGCAGCTTCCTTGGTTCAACAGATATCTTTTTACAAAAGTTGTGTAAATAAATTTCCTCACTTTTTTTCTCTGTCTGCAGATTTACTTTATCGTAGCGACTTCTTTCCAGGCTTAGGTTGGATGTTGAGAAAAGAAATCTGGCAAGAATTAGAAAGCAAGTGGCCAGACGGGTGGGTGAACCGATTATAAGCTGTAAATTATTCACAAACATAGTGCGTTAGAATATTCAGAAACACAATGCTGTAGAATATTCACGTTCAGTGTAGAATATTCACAAACGCAAAGCTGTAGAATATTCATGTTAAGTTTAGAATATTCAGAAACACAATGCTGTAGACTACTCACAAACACAATGCTGTAGAATATTCACAAATGCAAAGCTGTAGAATATTCACATTAGTGTAGAATATTCACATTAGTGTAGAATATTCACAAACACAATGCTGTAGAATATTCACGTTCAGTGTAGAATATTCACAAACGCAAAGCTGTAGAATATTCATGTTAAGTTTAGAATATTCAGAAACACAATGCTGTAGACTACTCACAAACACAATGCTGTAGAATATTCACAAATGCAAAGCTGTAGAATATTCACATTAGTGTAGAATATTCACATTAGTGTAGAATATTCACATTTGTGTAGAATATTCAGAAACACAATGCTGTTGAATATTCACGTTCAGTGTAGAATATTTACAAACGCAAAGCTGTAGAATATTCATGTAAGTTTAGAATATTCAGAAACACAATGCTGTAGACTACTCACAAATACAATGCTGTAGAATATTCACAAATGCAAAGCTGTAGAATATTCACATTAGTGTAGAATATTCAGAAACACAATGCTGTAGACTACTCACAAACACAATGCTGTAGAATATTCACAAATGCAAAGCTGTAGAATATTCGCACTAGTGTAGAATATTCAGAAACACAATGCTGTCAAAAATTCACAAACACAATGCTGTAGAATATTCACAACCACAATGCTGTAGAATATTCACAAAACATGATGAAGACCATTGGATAATGGAAAGCTCATTTCCGCATTTCTGGTTTGTAGCAAGGGCCTTTGTCTACAGTTGTCCTCTTGGTTCCTGGCTACAGTGATTAAAGTTTCGTTCGAGGCATGCTTGGTTTGATTACCAGAAATATGTAATATTAACCCTACATCTCCCTTGAGTGAATTTTTACGATCCTTCCTCACTCTAACAAAACACGTTATGGTAACTTAACACCAAACCTGTGGGGCTCTAATTAAAGTTGTATGCCTGATCTTTAGACATATCACCATACCCCCTGATCCCATGTAAAGCATGATCAGTTTATTACTAGTGCAGTCCTCAGTCCAACAGAATCAAGCAAAACATGCTGTTGGTATTTTAGTGCTTTATTTTTATTATATATATTTAGTAGCGAAACCAAGAATGCCTCATAAGTGAATTTAATCACTGTAGCTCACAAGCCCGAAGAAACCTGTAAACAAGGATGCTTGCTAACGTGAACCAGAAACTCCGGGGTTAACCCTACTCTTCCACGATACGTGTTCTGGGTTCTTTTACGTGCACTACCAATCCTAGTACAGGGGATCTATAGCTTAATGTTCCAACCAAAGGACAAAGCAATTATTATAATTCCTGTTATATCATAAACTTGGGTATGATCTCTCATAGTTTATGGTTGAATGGCTTCTGACTGGCACCCCCGAACAAAGATATTGACAAAAATAGGGAGACCACCAACTTAGTTGGTAGATCGCCGGCTCGTTGATCCAGAAGTAGCTGGTTCAAATCCCGCTCCAGTAAATTTTTCTTTGTTCACCCCAAAAGTAAACTTATATTTACCCAGTCAGTTTCAATTGTGGCTTGTAATCAGTGAGCTTTCGGATTACAAGTAATTTGGACAATGACCAATGCTGTCATTTTGTCTTCAAAGGTTTTGGGACGATTGGATGAGAGATCCAGCCCAGCGTCAGGAGAGAGCCTGCATCCGTCCAGAAATATCCAGAACTGATACCTTTGGAAAAGTTGGTGTCAGTAGGTAAGTTGGACAGGGGCGGGGTGCTGTGAACAAGTGCCTTGACAAGTTTGTGTCAGTCACTGTGCTTGAAAAAGATAAACCAACACATTATCTTTTTCTTGCAAATTGTTTATTTGTAAGCAAAAACAAAACATAAAGGAACACAAGATTTAAAGGAACATTACAGAATTGGTTTTTGCTAACAAAACAGTTGCTGGCAGTGTAAGCACTGTATGTAATCCACCATATACATAAACTGACAAACTTGTCGAAGTTTGAGATCGATCAGCCATCTGGGTCACGAGAAAATAGTGAAAAACCGATTACACATTTGCATGAAATCATATAGACTCAACAAATGATAAAACGCTCCAATCGGAAAATTAGTTTATTCATTTCTCATCAAATATGGCATTTCAGACAGAAATATTTCAAGGGATGTTTTCTACTAACATCATCATTAGACCGTGTAAGTTTTGTGTAAATCTGTGATCAAAAGTATATTTTACAAAAAAAATTGTTACCAGTTCTGTAATGTTCCTTTAAGCATTTAAACTTCACAGATGCTATAGATTTGCATGCAGAGCTGCCAACTCTCCCTGATTCTGCAGAAAGTTCCTTGTAATTAAACCAATCTGTCCATGTTCTGATGAACAAAGTTGAAATCTCCGTGATTATGGAAATATTTTCTTGATTATATGTTGAATGTAGTTTTAAATATCTCCCTGATTGTTGTACAAAATCTACCTGATTGCAAGATACAAATGTTGGCAGCTCTGTGCATAAGACTTACAAACAAAACATGCAAATAAAACCTTGGATTGTCATCTAAGAAACACGCCAACCCCTTCCATATTCAAACATCTATGATTAACCATCATGATTGAAAACCTTTATAATTTTCTTTCTTGAAAGGTTGCTGTTTTTAGACTTTTTTACATTCTTCTATCCCTTTGAGCACCACTATCAAGCTCTGTTGGCCGAGTCATCAGAGTGTGGGTTCGAATCCTTGTCATGACACTTGTGTTCTTTTGCTAGACACTTAACTATAATTACTTCTCATTACCCCATTACCCAGGAGTGAATGGGTACCTGCGAGGGTTGACATTGTTGATGTGAATGAGTTGCAACCTTTGAGCCAATTTGGCTACCGGTGCTGCATACTCCAGCATGAGTTGAGATGGTTTCAGGACTGTCTAAATGCTCATTGAATAGGGATAGTAAAAGTGTAATGTGCTTTGATACAATGTTTAAAAGCGCTTAATAAATGCTCATTAATATTTGTAATTTGTTTTTCTTTGTTGCAGGGGGCAGTTTTTTGAGCAGCATTTGAAGTACATCAAACTCAACCAGAAATCGGTAGCTTTTACACAAATGAATCTCTCCTTGCTGAAAAAGGTTTGTTTCGTTCCATTTCATCAATTTGTTTTCACATCTGTTTAAAGGTAGGGTCATAAATGACTATAGAAACTTAGTTGGTGAGAGGCACTGCAGCTGTTGACAGTAACAACTATTTTGAGAAAGGACTCCCTTCAAAGTAATATGATTAGGATAATTTTTCATCCCCCCCAACAACAAAATGTAAATCTGATAAACGATTCATGCATGAATCGTTTCTCAGATTTCTGAGGGTTGGTGTCCGTTCGCAAAGAGCCAGTTTGCTATAGATTCGCATGCAGACCAGCCAACTCTCTCTGATTCTGCCGAAAGTTCCTTGAAAATAAACAAATCTGTCCATGTTGTGATGAACAAATTCAGAGATTAGGTGGATACCCATCTTCAAGATTTTGTACATTTTGGTTTGATCACATCCCTGATGGTAAAGATAGATTGGAGGAGTTTAGCCGATTTTAAAACCAGAAGTCAACTTCATAGAGCTTCATAGAGATATTGCCTAATTCACGTGGCCTGACAGCCATTTTAAGGTGAGGGCTACACTTAATTGATTTGGGCTATGGACCCAAATCAACTGTCACCAGGGGCAAGTTGCCACCTACTCCTGGGGCTGAAACAGGGTTACCCCCTTCACAGTCCGTAAGGATGAAGGCATGAGTACCATCCACTATAGGAGCCTGGCTGGTGGTAGTTCAGAATGCACTACCTTCCCAACTTTTTACGGAGCAATTATGGTTAAGTTCCTTGCTCAAGGGCACAAGGGTCTTGACCAGGATTCAAACTCTGCTGCTAACAACACCAGAGCTTGGGTCTGGTGAACTAAGCCGCTCCGCCACGACACGCCACAAAACTTAGCTCACAAATCTTCTTAGCTCTGACAATTTCCTGGAACATTTGATGAGCACAGATGTCTTGGTAGGACGCAAAAAAACAAAGAACCAAAGTGCTTCTTCTTGTTTCCCTTGCAGGACAATTATGACCCAGTCTTCAAGAAGGAAGTTTATGGAGCCCCAGAGGTGACGATATCGCAACTCCAGAAGCAGAACGCTCTGGGACATCCTACCGTTAGAATCACATATAACAGTAAAAATAGCTTCAAACTATTGACCAAACAATTGGGCATCATGACGGATCTAAAGGTAAGGTCATTTTTCACAATTGTGTAGGCATTCTGTTTTTCTTCCCAGACTGGCACCTTTTAAAGGAACATTACAGAATTGGTAAGAAAAAAACTTGTAAAATATACTTTTTTTATCACAGATTTAGATAAAACCTACACGGTCTAATGATGATGATAGTAGAAAACATCCCTTGAAAATTTTTCTGTCTGAAATGCCATATTTGATGAGAAATGAACAAAACTAATTTTCCGATTGGAGTTTATCGCTCAGTGAGCGTTTTATTCATTTGTTGAATCTATATGGTTTCATGCAAATGTGTAATCGGTTTTTCACTATTTTCTCGTGACCCAGATGGCCGATCGATCTCAAACTTCTACAGGTTTGTCAGTTTATGTATATGGTGGATTACATAAAGTGCTTACACTGCCAGAAACTGTTTTGTTAGCAAAAACTAATTCTGTAATGTTCCTTTAACCTTATAATTTTAATAATAATAACAATAATATTTGAGTCTTATATAGTGCTTGTGGCACTAGAACAAAGAGAAAATATTTTCAAGATGGGTTTTGAAGTTTATGAAACATGAGACATATTTATGTAGCACCTTATAAGGGTTTACAGGGTGCTGCGGTGCACTCGGCAGCCACTGCCAGAAACACTGGGGCAAACCCCTTCGCTTAGTTATAACTGTAACTGGGTTCTTTTACGTGCATTACACAACACACAGGATCTACAGCTTCATATCCCAGCCAAAGGACAAAGCAATTATGGTTAAGTACTGTGCTCAAGGAGACAAGTGTCAACACTACCATGACTCAAACCCACACTCTTCTGATCAGTAACACCAGAGCTTGAGTCTGGTGCTCTTAACCACTCGGCCCTAACATGTCACATGATAATTCAGTATTAATGGCTGTATTAGCTCATAGGGGACATGACTAAGATGGCAGCAGTATGATACTGGTCATCAAGGCCATATCCGAAATAATGGCTTCGGTCGTGGCTATGGCTGGAATGCCAAAAACGCAGTCATTGCATCCAACAGCCAGCAGCCATAGCTGTAGCCCAGGTTGCTTGATTCAGACTGGTTTAATAGACCCCCTGCATTCGACAACATACTACTTTCTGCCCAAAATGCATGTAAAGATATGGTGCAGGACTAACTGGGCTCCAGTCACCTCAAATGCACACTGCACAGTAACACGTGGGGGAATCTGACCGCTAAAATGGCGCAAACAAGATTAATCATAGTTGTTGACGCCAACTTGGTCAGTCAAGAGTTTGAAGAGAATGGGAAACTTTTGAGACCCTAAATGGTAGCCAAGTTATCCGGGCCCCATTCCGCAAAGCTGTTGAGTTGAAAATATTGCACAATGCATTTCATCTGTTTAGCAAAAACGACATGGTTCAGTCACAAACAATACACGTCTTAATGAGTACTTTTAATCTGTTTTGTAAATTTTGTGCTGCTTTTATAAATCAGCTCTTTGCATCCCAATGCAATAAGTGTAAACAACACAATATACCTAGTAAGTCTGCTGCCATTTTGTGTCCCAGAGGTGTTCGTTGAAGACAAACTATCACTGCTGAAATTCAAATTTGTATTTTAAACATTGTGCCGGCATCATACAATGGGTTCAATCATGCAAAGCATTCAAATCTCCTATCACAAAAATGACATTTTAATCTTTCTTTCTCTTTGTCCTCATGAACTGGCAGTCTGGTGTTCCACGAGCTGGATACATGGGTGTTGTCAGCTTTATGTTTAACGACCATCGTGTCTATCTAGCGCCCCCAACGGATTGGAAGGGATATGATGTATCATGGAGTTAACCTCTGCTGATTATCTGCAGTTTGACACTGGACACTGTTGAGCTATTGGTGGCACTGTACCCAAAATAAGCAAACATTTCAGTATGCTGTTTACACCCCCCCCCTGCCCCGCCATAGTACATGGTAACGTACGCATGTGAATGGAGACTGCTGCAAGAAACTCAATGACCTCTGTCAATCGGACAGTGTGTGAACAAGGATCCAATCATTTTGAAAGCAATAGAATACTGAAGATGTTGAAAAGAGGGTCGTTATTATTGAACTTCCTCGATGAAGCTCAGCAGATCTGCAAATCCCATGCTGTGGAATGTCAGTGGAAAAACTCCCAGGTTAACTTGAGCGGGATGTGAGCCTGCAACATTCTGGCATGTTGTACATGTACATTGGCCCTACAACGACTGCTAATGCTCTGTGAAATTTGTTGAAGATCCTGTACTCTGATATTGGTACTCTAGGATGGGGGGAAAATGGGGGATATGACATGAACTCCGTCCTGTAGTATCCCGTGGAAGGTTATCAAGTAAGAAATGCAGAATGCGCTTACACCACCCAAGGCTCTCCTGATTGAGGACCATTGATAGCCTCTTTGGGAGATCGGGGTTCCATTCAAGGTAACAGTCTATCCCAATTGGGATAGTTTGGTCAACAACTACCTATGAGGCTTCATTGGAGAGTTAGTATTGATGAATTTGAAAGAAAGAAACCAACCCCAACGTCCCACCTTACTTACACATCAACCAGGGCCTACATAAGGGCTATAGATGTGGCATTTTACTTACTCTTTTTATGGTCACTGCCGCCAACTGAGGAGTTTGATCATGGTTTGTACGAGTCCTTGTCAAAATATTCCAGACCAGAGGGTCAAAGGTCAAATTAACCACAGATCTTCAAAAAGGCAGACAGCCCTTTAGCTGAAGCCATGGTTTTTAAATCTTCTTTAGGGTTACAGAACAAAACATTGTGGCGTCAGTGCAAATCCGTCATGTCTGGAGAGTGAAACAATGTTGTATCTCGCACGAAAATGCGCCGTGCAAAAACGTTGTATCTCTGTACCTATTGGTTTTGTTTGTACATCTAGGTTATTCTTATAAGTGAGATACGATGTTGTGACACTACCAAACATGTCAAATGTCAATGATATTTTAGGAGATACAACGTTTTTGCACTGGCGCAACAACATACCCTGTGGACAAACCCAACATTACTCACAACACTTTTTTGTCTTTACCAATTTTTGGATCCACCAACATTCTTGTTCTCCCAGCCATTTTGTCTTTCTTCCACAAGGCCATGGTCAAGGCTGGGAGGAAAATAGTTGGGGTCCCTTTTCAGAAAGAACCAAAGAAAGCTTTAATTGTGTGGTGAGTAGTGGAGGGAATCTGACAATAGAGGGCAGTGTCCTGATGAAAATATTGATAGGCGTGGAACATGTGCCTTTTATTTTTAAACAGTATTTAAATTCAGACTTGCTATTAAAATGAAATGATAAAATGTTGATACTGGCAATTCATTCTTAGTAAATAATTATATTCACATTATATTAGCTTGACGACCCCACGGAATATTTGTAACTGTTTTTTAATCATGATAATCAAAAGATGCCCTCCGCAAGATGAAGTCATAAATATTCTTAAGTCCAGCATTCTCTGTGCAATGTTGAAAAATCTGTACAATAGAAAAATCTTCTTGGCAATTATAAGATTAAATTTTGTGTTATATACAACCAACTGGATCTTAACAAAATTGTAAAGATATTCCTTGACAAGAGTTTAAAGTTATATTTTTTATCTGAAAGAAATAAAATATCATTTGTGGTGGATAATGGGATTTTTGGTATTTGAAAGGTTTAAGCAACTTCAGCTTCAGTACGCAACAGGGCCCAATTTCATAAACCTTGTAAGCACAAAAAATGCTTAGCAAAGAAAAATATCGCTTTATCAGAAACTGGTTACCAGCCAAAAAGGCATGTAATTTGCAGTGTTATGACTGGTGCCCCGTTATTATTATGTTTAGCAAAAGAATTTGCTGAGCAGGATTTTCTGCCTTACAGCTAAAGCTGTTTAGAACAAAACCTTGCTTAGCACTAAACAAATCTTGCCCGAGGAAACAAGTTACCAGCCAACAAATCAATGTATACATATTGCTTGCAACTGGCTCTTTGCTTTTTTTTTTGAGCAGGAAAATAATGCTAAGCACCATTTTCTGCTTCATAAAATTGGGCCCTGATAAATTCATAGACCTGCAAGCTGAAAATTTTGCATTGGAAATGTATATACTTGGAAAACATCAGGAAGGAATGAGTGATCAATTTTATGCACCACATGGTATCTTAGCTCGTAAACTGATTCTGCTAAGCTGGGGGGAAATTCTTGTTTAGTTTGCAAGGAGACAGACCAAACATACATGTCTTTGATGAAGCTGGTCGAAGCTTCTTCTTTTTTTTTTTGTGGTTCAACAAATAAAAGTGTCAAGCAAATTTTTCTCACAAGTTCTTTTCCCACAAATTAGCCTCTCCCATGAAATATGAAAATTGCACATCCCGCATGCGCACTAACACTACTGGTGGGCAAAATGAGGGAACATCATGCCTTTTTGGTTGGGGCTGATTGTGGCATGTGATGCATACTCGTTTGTGCGTCGGCCTAGTGCTCAACTCTAGGGCATTTGCCAACCAATAGTGTCTGTACGCATACATGAATATAATTAGCATACTTTTATGGGAAAGGCTAGTGCTTCAGTTTATGTGTCAATTAGTATCCAGGATTCTTGGAGACCAATTCTTTCATCGATTTGAAGGTTGGCATGGAAATATACAATAATACCAAAAAGTGAATATTTTTGAATAAATGTAGAGAGAATATAGCATTTCCCAGTGGAAACTGGTATATTGAAACAAGATTTATCGATAATGTACAAATGTAACAAAAACAATTTTATTAGTGCTGGGTTGTCTTTTCGATGTGTAAAAAAAAAACATTTGTAAATTAAAAGCTAAATATTAACTTTCTTAAAGATTGTTTGAGTTGGGATTTGTGTACACTGTATTTCCGAAAAACTAAGTAGATTGTATTTCTACCATACAAAGTTTTAAAGGAACATTACAGAATTGGTAAGAAAAAAACTTGTAAAATATACTTTTGATCACAGATTTACATAAAACTTACTCGGTCTAATGATGATGATAGTAGAAAACATCCCCTGAAATATTTCTGTCTGAAACGCCATATTTGATGAGAAATGAATTAACTTATTTTCCGGTTTGAGTTTATCGCTCAGTGAGCGTTTTATTCATGTGTTGAACCAATATGGTTTCATGAAAATGTGTAATCGGTTTTTCACTATTTTCTCGTGACCCAGATGGCCGATCGATCTCAAACTTCTACAGGTTTGTCAGTTTATGTATATGGTGGATTACATAAAGTGCTTACACTGCCAGCAACTGTCTTGTTAGCAAAAACCCATTCTGTAATGTTCCTTTAAGATCATTCAGTCCCAGAAAAGATTTCCATTTCCCATGTTTTAAATGGATGGCACAGCAATTAGGTATTGGAAGATTACATGCATTCCAATTCTGTAGTTTCTGAAAAATTTCTCAGAAAAATGGGCCATCAAATTTTGTCACAACAGGTGTTCTTTTACAGGGGGAAACACAATCAATGTAAACTGTTTAGATTTATGTTCTTCTCAAAGTGGTCTGTTTTAAGTTTCACACCCCAGAGGATTTTTGCAGGTGGTCCTTCTGTATGGTAATTTTTTTGGTAATCTCTGTTTCAATGTTGTACCATCCATTTATAGCTAACCAGCGGCAGTGCTAGGGGATGGGGGGGGGGGCTGCGGGCAAATGCCCCCAGTTACTTTGTTTTCCTCCCAATCCCACCTTAATTTTTTCATGATGACCGAAACTGAATTTAACCCCTAACCATTAGGCTGTAAATCTGTCAATGTGGTAAATCAGTGCTTTTTCAGCATTACAAAATTACATTAAACATTAATGTTTGCCCCCCATAAGTTTAAGCTTGACTACCCCCGTCTTGCCCCATCCCTCCCCCACCCCACACTCCAAGAGTAACAGGTCTAGTGCTGCCGCAGCTAACTAGTACAATTTCTTAGAGACTGTAAGACCATAAACTTGCTCAGCTCTGAAAAATTTGCTTAACACACAAACATGCTATCATGCAAAATGAAAATGTGTTTTTTGTGTTTTAGACTGACCTTCTGCTTACTTTGTGCTCAGCAAATAAAGTTGTGAAGCAAAGTTTTCCTGAAGCAGCCTTTATGAAGTTGCTCTTTCACCTTTTGTTTTTGTTTTACCGTATCATATTATGTCAAAGTTAAGAATCTTGCTTCCATATTGAATGTGTGGGAGATAATCTTGACTTGTGTAATGGATTTAGCTATTGTTTTATTGATAATTTATACCTTTCTTTTGCTAATTGACAGTATGTTCATTGTTGTAATTTTTGAAAACGTGTCATCTGGGTCCAATTTCATAGCTCTGCTTACTGTGGAATTCTGCGCAGTAAGCAGAGCCATGAAATTGGGCCCTGTATACTTTAAAGGCAGTCTGTGGAAATGATTGTCATTTTTATTCAAATCTAGTTTCCACAATGCTTTTAACAATGGAGCTCTGAAATATTCAACCATGTTTTCAAAACTTCTTTACACCAGAAGTTGAGTTGTTCCCTAAGTTTGGGTAAATTTACCCTTAAGAATGTTTAATGACGCTTTTTGGGAACAAGTAAAGGGGGATGTGAGCTTTTTAGGTTTTAGCAAAAGAAAGGTCTCGTTATGTTTTTATGTTTAGTTTATTTTCCCTTAATGTATCTTATTTTGCTGGATGGATATTAATTTACCAAATGGGTGTCTTACAATTTGTTTCTTTTAAAAGGAAAATAAATTGTACATGTGTTACAAATTTTTTAATGAAATTGCAGTGATGCTTGAGGTCTTGCAAATTTGTTATAAGTTCGTTTTGGTGGTGATTTCTGAGTTACAGAATGGTTTCCGATGACTGAGGGAAAACGATGGGCGAGGGCGGTCTATTTTGCAAGGGGGTACCAAGGGATGTCCATCATCATCATCATCATCATCATCTTGATCATCTTGGTCGAGTGGTTAGTATGAGCACTGAGTTTCTGATCAGAGTGTGGGTTCGAGTCCTGGTCGTAGCACTTGTGTCCTTGAGCAAGACACTTTACCACAATTTACTTTGTTCTTGTAGTCAAATCTAGTAGGTCTCTGTGCAATGAGATTGGTAGTGCATGTAAAAGAACCCAGAACACGTATTGTGGAAGAGTAGGGGTTAACCCCGGTGTTTCTGGTTCACGTAGAAAGCACAGGTTTTCTCAGGGCTTGCGAGCCACAGTGATTAAGTTCACCTATGAAGCACCCTTGGTTTCATTAACAGAAATATGATAAACAATAATAATAATCTTGCAGTCGCAATTTATATTTCGTGTCACATCAATGTAGTTGAAGGGTCTACGTCCTCTATGAGGCCACAGAAGTCTCCATTAACACATCAGGTCTGACCTGGGCCAAATTTCTTAGAGTTGGTTTAACAAAGAAGCTAAGCACAAAGCAATTTTGGTTTCTAGAGACAGGTTACCAGCCAAAATACGATTTCACATGTACAATTTGTGAATGGTTTTCTGCTAAATTACGCTGAGCAGAAATTTGTTAAGCAATATTTTCTGCTTAAGCAGTTCTATAAAATTATTAGTCCCTTGTCTTCAGCATGTAAGCAGTGGGCAGATTCTGGTGGGGTGGTGGGGGAGGGGGGGGTCCATGCTGCACACTTAGGTCACTGTGTTAGGGAAGCAGGAACTAATGGTCTTCCAGCTCTGAAACACAAGCACACTGAAGTTCAAGAGATCCAAGAAATGACCGCGTTAAAGGTATGGTATTTTATTGGGTTTTTAAGAGAATACTTTTGGGGGGGGGGTTACCAGTTAGTGGTATAGTGGCCAGGGTGTTGAAAAATTGTCTGGCATTTACAAAAATTACATTATTTCCACTACATTTATGTTAGACAACAACAAACAATCAAAAACACCATTATATCAACTCAATCTCATTTAGTTCCTGATAACAGATGCGAAAAGAGGCACTGAAGTACGGGTAATCGGTGAACTTTGTGATACCGAACCTCATAGATAGTTCCCCACAAGCGCGCTGGGGGCGCGGTGTGGTACGGCTGCAGTACATGTACACTAGCACGTCACTGGACATTGCTCTGCGGGTCTTAGGTCGCACTCACTCCAATCTGTCTCAAAATCCGAGTGAATTTGAGGATTGTTTTCGTCTTTTGATGCTGCAAATGGGCAAAACATGAGGCTTGTCTTCCTTTTCCTGCTGTTGGGACTGGTGCAGTCTGGTACGTTATTTGTTCCTGAAGCTGTTAAAACGGCTTCAGAACAACACAACAACTTTTGCAGTATATTCAATTTACGCGTGCGCAGCGCTGTTGGAAGAAAAACTGAACAACCAGCGGTGTAGCACGGCGCTTTTTATTCGTTTTTTTAACACTTAAGCTGATATCTTCAAGTATTTACTAATTTTTATTTAGGCTTTAGGGCCCTGTATCGTGAAAGATTCAACATTTTCCCTCTATAACACGCATAAACTTAACTAGTTAAAAGTGTTTGCTGTTTCTGCGAATACCAGGTAAACTTTCCCGCACGTTCTTTCCGTTGTTCTAAGATAAGACTATGTTTGAATCTGTGTTGAAGTCACTAATGTGTCCTTTGTTTTATTGCAACTAAATGGCCTATACATCTTCGTGTTTTTATGATACATTTACATAATTATGCAAACCCAATTAAGAACTATAACTATTGGAATGACATTGCACAATTTGGGTATTTTAAACGATAATATCGCAAAACGAATTCTGGTGGGAAAACTTGTATAATAAATGCAAACTCATCAGCTAAAGAGTAACAAAGTACAAGGGACACAAAGTTCAGCGAAACCATGGCGGTATAGCAGTACATTGAATCAAGTATAAACGATTGACTGGCCTATTCAAATAAGATTTGATTAAAATGGTTCTTCAGGTTGCACTTTTAGTTTAAAAAAAAAAGATAAATAAACTAGTTAATAGGCTATCATTATTATTATTATTATTTTATTATTTTGTTTTTCAGTTTTGTTTTCCTTCAAAGTTGTGTCACTTTATCTTCCTCATCAAATTTGTTTGCTTTCTTTGCAGTGTTGGCTCAGAGATGCCCTCATGGGTGGCTGATGCATGGGCAATCCTGCATCATCCTGAAGATGGACTCCAAGAAGAGTTTCTTTGAAGCTCAGAAGGATTGTCAGTCTTACGATCAAGACACTGACTTGGTTGTCATCACTGATGATTCTCTCAATGTGAGGTTACTCCAGAGTTTGTTCGTTGTTTTTGTTTAGGAAGAGCACATTCATTCAAACCATTTATTTTTTTAAGACAAAGTCTCACCCAATTACACTCTCTCTACGCTCTTTCCAGCAGCTTTATTCCACAGACTGCATCTCTTTGGGAACTCCTTGCCTGGTGCATGTTTCCAACCCTCAGAAATCTGAGAAGCGATTCATGCATGAATCGTTTCTCTGATTCAAATGTTTTGGGGTGAAAAATTATCCAAACCATAATTTAACAGCTGCAGTGCTTATCACCAAGAAAGTTAGTAGCTACCAATCTACGACCCTACCTTTGACCTCTTAAAAGTAAGATTACAAGTTGATATTTGTTCTGAAAAAATATCCCCAAAGTCATTAATTATCAAGCCTTGAACTATTCCTCTAACTTCCTAGAAATACTTGTGCATGTCTTTAAAATAAATTTTGATCTTGCCTTCTTGGGACAGGAATTCTTGAAAAAGCAGGTCAAAAACACCGGGGTGGACTTTTTTATTGGACTGCATGACCTTAGCACAGAAAGTAAATTCACTTGGGTCAATGGAGAAGAACTTAAACCTCAAAATAGGTAAGTTGACTCATAAGTCTTGAGTGAATATCACATTTTTGAAACAACTTGAAGTGTTGGTATGTGTTGTTGTTGTTGTTTTTTGGTTTTTGTGTGTTTTTTACATTTGGGCCCTGGTTGTCATGTTGTGTGTGCACAACACAATGTGTAATTGTCTATCCAATGAAACTATTTGTAAGACAGGTGCCTGCCTCTCCTGATAACAGGGAACCAGTCTAGGTGTATTGCTGTTTCTCGATTTCTTAAAAGCCTGACATTTCTGCCTGCGAATTCTCATTAAGAAGATTTCTTCATTAGCAGAGTTGACATGCCGCTGCCTATAGGCCTAAGCAAAGTCGCAATCAACAAGTTCTGTTATGTTTTTTTAATTCCAACTGATGTGCAAATATTATAAAACAAATATGTCAGTGTTTAATTAATGTGAGCTACTAAAAACAACATAACAATGAACACACGATCCTACCAGCTGGTGAAAATTTCGTCAAATTATCAAAACATACCAAAAATGGTTTGTGTTTTTTTTCAGGTATTTGTGCACATTAATATGCCTAGATATGCTTATCTTGATTGCGGCAATTAAAATAAACAATAAAGATTGGGAAGCCTTTGAATGCTTTTTTCTCACCTTTGACAGTATTTTGTATTTCTATTTATTTATTTACTTGTAATTTTTTTCTAGAAGATTGGTACTGGTATGTTATGAACTTTATAATTATTGATCTTTCTGTAAAGAAACTAATCAAGTTTGTCTATGGTGATTAACAATCAAGTAGTTGGTATACTTTTTTAGGCTGTATTGTATGTATTTTTCATTGTTTGTATTTTGATGTAACTATTGATTAATGGAATTTTTATTGTAATTTGCGTCTTCGAACTTCCTCAGATGGAGAGGGCACACTAGAAATGTAAAAATGTTATTAATATCATTTGTTATGTATATCATCTTGAATTTGCCGAAATAAATTCACCAAACAATTTTTCTGCTCTTAAAGGAACGTTACAGAATTGGTAAGAAAAAAACTTGTAAAATGTACTCTTTGATCATAGATTTACATAAAACTTACACGGTCTAATGGTGACGATAGTAGAAAACATCCCTTGAAATATTTTTGTCTGAAATGCCATATTTGATGAGAAATGAATAAACTGATTTTCCGATTGGAGTTTATCGCTCAGTGAGTGTTTTATTCATTTGTTGAATCTATATGATTTCATGCAAATGTGTAATCGGTTTTTCACTATTTTCTCAAACTTCTACAGGTTTGTCAGTTTATGTATATGGTGGATTACATAAAGTGCTTACACTGCCAGCAACTGTTTTGTTAGGAAAAACCAATTATGTAATGTTCCTTTAAAGTGTTTCTGAAATTAATTTTGACCAGATGTTTCAAGTTTGAACATAATATGCCAGAGGATATTTTTTTCTCGCATCCCTGCAATTCTACATTTTTGGTGCTAGTTTGGGGCCTATTTTTTTGTTTGTGCTGTTTTTTTCATCTTGCAGTCCGAATTGGTATCCAGGCCAACCCAGCAATTCTGGTAATGAGGACTGTGTTGAGCTAATGTACCAGGGAAAGTGGAACGATATACCATGCTCCTTTACACAGAACTTCATTTGCCAAAGACCGAATGGTAAGCACAATTCAAGTTAAAGACCTTTCTATTGTTGATAAACAAACCGCGCTGGGTGGCATGGATGGCCATATGTTAGCAAAACATTCAATCCTCTTTAACAGGTGTTGTGTCCAAATTCAACATTTCTTTAAACTTTTAATAACAAAAATACATCCCATGGTTGTTTGCTTTGTTTCCAACAAATTTAACACTATTTTTGAATATTTGTGTAACATTTTTACAAACTGTGGCTATCAGATTTTGCTTTGTATTTATGGCTTCCCATAGTTTTCCAACCTTGGTTGGCAAAAACTTGGGCTGTGACGTTGCAATAGATACTCATTCCTCAATGGGAGACTTTCATCACTGGGTCTGGAGCCCTTGGACCCACCTGAATCTGCACCTGTAAGCACAGAAATTAAGCTAAGCACAACAATATGCTTACCAGATTAAGGTTACCAAACAAAATATTTCATGTGTACCATCTGTGACTGGTATCCTGCTCAATTTTGCTTACAGAAAATTTCAAGCAAGGTTTCTCTGCTTAAGCAGCTCCATTAAGTCAGGGCCCAATTTCATAGAGCTGCTTAAGCAGAAAATATTGCTTAAAATTTTCTGCTGAGCAAATTAAAGGCAGGATACCAGTCACGAATTGTACATGTGAAATGGCATTTTGGCTGGTAACCTTACTCTGGTAAGCATAATTTTGTTGTGCTTAGCTACTCTTAGTGCTTTAACAGCTCTATGAAATTGGGCCTGCCCTGGTGCGACACACACTTCCTCCCAATTTGGATTTCATTGCTCAAAACACAACTTGTACAAATACAGACCTATGTCACTAGCTAGACAGCGCCCTCTTTGGTAAGAAAGAAGACACATTCTCAGGAGTGTATGTACAACATGGAGGCTTCCTCTATGATTACAATGTACTACTGGTGAAGTGTTTCCTCATGTTATCCTGAGATGATAATTCAGTTGAAGTGACTGAGATGGTTCTCCCCTCCCCCCCCCCTCCCTCAAACAGATACTCTGGAGCACGGAAAAGTTATTATCCGTAAAAACTCAGAAAAAAACAGAGTAACCATATCCTGGCAATAGTTTATTTTCATACTTCTCTTTCGAACTCCAGATATACCCTTGGAGTGCGATGAAGACAACGGATGGGTCGTTGGTTCCGATTCTTGCTATAAATTCTACGACTCTGCCAAAACATGGGCGGGCGCTAGACAGTATTGCCAGGACCGGGATTCTGACTTGATGGTGATTGATTCGACAGATGAGCAGAGTGTTGTTACATCCAAAGCCATCGCTGGGAAATGGAAAACGTTCTGGATTGGGTTAACAGATAAGGTTTGTTGTTAATTTACACATTCCCCAGGGGGGATGGGTCAACTGCCCTCCCAAAATCAAGCAAACAGTGGGAACAATTTTGGCACTGCAAGAAGAGGAAAAATGGACAGAGAAAGCAAAAAATACCTTTACTGTTTTAGAAATTGATCCTTGTGGTTTTATCTGTGTAAAATTTGGGGCGAATCAACCCCTCTGCCGAACCAATAAAATAATGATTCTAATACTTTGGTGCATTACTCTAGCCAGCAAAAAGAGTGGGTGATGAGGGGAGTTGTTACACTATAGCTCTGATGAAATTACCACAAACATGGAGTAGAACTGACAATTGACAGAAGAGAACGAAAATTACTAGAGGAGGGCTTCATCGAACCATGGAGCAAGGCAGCTCTATGATCTAACAAGGGATGAATACAGCCTGATGAGGATGATCGTTTTGGCATGCTAAGGTCCTGTCAGAATTGGCGGTTATGGCTGTGGCTGCGGCTGCACCTTGATTACCCTGTAAACTTGCGTTGAAGCATACGCCCCCCCCCCCCTAGCAAGAGCCGCAGCTGCAGCCACAGCCGCAAGTTCGGACACTGCTTAAAGGTTAATTCCTACTTGTATTTTGTCCAACTTTTTTGTGTTTTATTGCTTTGACAGGAGAGCCAAAAAGGAAATTATCAATGGGTGGACGGATCCAGTCTTGGGACATTTAAGAACTGGGCAGCAAACCAACCAAAAACAAGTAGGTTTTCTGTTATATCCTTTGTTATTTTTCCTTTCCTTCCTTCTCTTTCCGGCTAATGAGGGTCAATACAGAAACAAGTGTTTGTCCTACACCAATAAGCACTATACACTCGCTGACTGCTCTATATTCTGACACCCCTATATTCTGACAACGTATGTTCCGGGTAAAAAAAAAACTTGTGATTTACATGCTAGGGTTTGGGTTCGGGTTAGAGTTAGGGTTAGGGTTAGGGTTAGGGTTAGGGTTAGGATTAGGAAAATACACAAGGGGTGTTGGGACACAGGCGTGTAACCAAATACTCGGTTGGATTCAAATCCACAACCTTGCACACTCTATAGGGCAGTTCTCTTAATGGGTCTTAGAATTCCAAACATAGGTCTGCATACCTGTAGACAAAAATAATGAGTGCTAGTTCGGACATCCTTCAGGTGTGAAATGCGCTATATAAACTGCCAGTGCACCTGGTCAAAAGAGTCCAAATCCTAACTCACGGGACCTAAGGCTTTACGTCCAATCCAAATGACAAAGCAATAATGTCTTGCTTAAAGGCCCTGTACACTATCGGTAAGATCGAAAAACACAATGTTCACAGATTCACACATAACTTACATGATTTAAAGTAAGTAATGGTAGAAAGGGTTCCTTAAAATATTTCTGCCTAAAATGCTATCGTTTCTGAGAAACGAGTAAAACACTAGTAATTATCTCGCGCGATAATTTGAAAAAACAGAAAACACATAATATCTCTTTTCACTATTTTCTCGTGACCTCGATGACCAATTGAGCTCAAACTTTCACAGGTTTGTTTGTTCATGCATATGTTTAATCACACAAAATGTGGACACTGATTTTGAGCGGTTACCAAAAGTGTATAATACCTTTAAGGACACAAGTGTCAAGACCGGACTCGAACCCACACACTCAGCTGATCAGAAACAGATCTTGAGTCCGGTGCTCTTAATCGCTCGGCCTCGACAATGAAATGTTGTACATTGCTCTGCAGATGGTTGTGCGGAGCCTTACATCCTTCGACTGGTCAACCCAAAATATCCAATATAATATCATTTTTTTATCTCATACTTTTCACTTCTTAGGTATTTTGACAATGGCGGCAATTGTGCTGAGATTTTAGACAAACCTCTTGATGGGAAATGGACAACTGTTGCATGCACAAACAAAAGACGATTCACATGTGAGAAGCCCAAAGGTAAAACTGTTGATATCATTTGTCCCTCGTTTGGCCCTGTCTGTGATAGTGGAGTCCAACCATCGAGTTATATATAAGAACTAGAGGGCGCACTAGCCAAGTTACGTGACTCGTCCGCGGGTGGTGCGGCCATGTTTCAAGTACTACTACCACTACTGTACGCAAACAACAACATGAACACCGAGCGCGTGATGCGTGCATTTACCATACACGCACATCGTATACTTCATACTCAACTTTGCCCTTTATAAAAAGGCGCTAGTGTCTCCTTGCGGTCCCGGTGCGTTTGTGCACGCAGTATTGCTAGTGCGCCCTCTAGTTCTTATATATAACTCTATGAGTCCAACACACTTTAAATTTTAAAAGTGTTGATGTGTTTTTAATAAATACATTATTTTGGTTTTATACCCTTTCACTTAAGTGTAAAAGACAAAAACATAGAGTGAAATGGAAAATAGTTATAGTTTTACACAATTTTACACAATTTATCAGCTTATCGTTGTTAGAATCTGTCATTTAATTTTGCATTTTTGTAGGGATTTTTTATGCAAGAAAAAATGTTAACAATCTTTCTTTTTTGTCTTTTTTTTTTTTAAATTAAGATTTGGCTAATCTACATATGTAAGCTTTGCTGTTAATGATTCGATTTAAACTGTGCTTAAGCATTACATATGAAGTGTGAACCTGAGAACAAAAGAGGTCCACACAATGTAGGGACTTAAAACACTATGTGGACATACACACATCCACACAGTGTTTTTTACAGTATTGAAGAATAGGATTTATTTAGTACATACAGAGCTGCGTGTTCGGCAGTTTTCTAAAGAAAAAAAACAGTAGATAATGTTTATTTAACAGTTTTGAGAAGCTTAAACTAAGCAATTTTTTCCCTCTATGACTGGTACCCATCAGGAACATGTGCCCCAGGCTGGCGGATACATGGTGGATATTGTTACCAGTTCAATACCATTTCTCCAATGACGTGGCCCGCTGCAAAATCAACCTGTGAAGCTTATGGTGGATTCTTAGTAAGCATAACCAGGTTGGTGATTTCACAAATTGGGTTTGGAGGGAAAATTGTTACAATAAAACAAACAAGTAGAAATTTACTTTAGTGAAACATTTGGTAATTCCTCCTCCAGCAAACATGATCCCTGGATGCTGATTTTCCATTAACAGTGCAAATCCTTTATCGCTCCTGTGTATTGATGGTTTGGGGCAAGTTTTTGTCTAGCAACTTCCAGATGGGAAAGGCCTGGCACCATTTTGCCATGCACAATTGAGTCAAGGGGTATCTACCTATTGAGACCGAGGACTTTAACAAAAGGGATCCTATGTTTTGACAGCCTCACCCTCGCTTCACTTTTGTTCAAACAATGGAAGAGCAAACAGAAGTCCTTGATTTACGAGGTCGGCAAACATGAACGTATGGGTGTTCGTCGTCTCTATAGTAACTATGCAAAAGCTTTCCCCAAGCAGTGTGACATAGCAACTGTCTCTAGCTGAGGAATTCAAATGCTAGTGGTCACCTATAGTAAAAGCAAGTCAATGTACCAGACATAATTTAAATCTAATGCACACAATGAAGTTACCCTTTTGATTTGAATGGCTGATAAGGTCAGTGCAATTCTAGAGTATAGTATTACTACACGGAGCTATGATTGTGCGCCTTTTAACTAATGGTGATTAAGTTTAGATCAACTGTTTTGATTTTCTTTTTCACCCAGTGATAATATCAGATTCTAGCTTTGTGGGAACACCATGCGGGTAGTCTTGCATTATCTGTGAACCTTGAGCAGCCGGTACACTTATTGGTGTCAACTTTGGTTCAGATAAAGCTAAATGTCAATGATTAGCACAGTGTTTATTTAGCCCATCAAGTTTACAGCTTTTTAGTGGAAAACAAATTATACAACAAGTTTACAAAGTTCCTTTAAAGGGAGGGTGTACCTTTGGTAATTACTCCAAAAAATAATGACCATAAAAACTTACTTGGTAAGAAGCACTACAGCAGTTGATTATGTGTAACATTTTTAGAAACAACTCCCTTCAAAGAAATGCAGTTTTAGATAGAGGGATTCAACGACAAAGTTTCACACATGGCTGTACCGGCAAGTTTACTAGTAATAGTTACTTCCTATTATCCACACCATGCAAAGCTTCAATCATCACTTATCAATTACCAACCGTGTATCAAACTTTTCAAGTGAATGGACTTCTATTTCCTCTCTTGTCAATTTTGTATTCAGTGAAGATGAGAACTCTTTCATCACTTCGCAGTTCAGGACTCTGGCCGATGTGGGAATAGATAGTCTGTGGATGGGGGCATCGGGTAGGTCAAAAATAAGGTGTAACATTAAAGCGTTTTAGTCTTTGAGTATTATTTGCCTTTAAGATATGTGCCTTAGAAAAAAACCTGTAAAATATACTTTTTGATCACAGATTTACATAAAACTTACACGGTCTAATGGTGATGATAGTAGAAAACATCCCTTGAAATATTTCTGTCTAAAATGCCATATTTGATGAGAAATGAATAAAACTAATTTTCCGATCGGAGTTTATCGCTCAGTGAGCGTTTTGTTCATTTGTTGAATCTATATGATTTCATGCAAATGTGTAATCGGTTTTTCACTATTTTCTCGTGACCCAGATGGCCGATCGATCTCAAACTTCTACAGGGCCCAATTTCATGGCTCTGCTTACCGTAAGCAAAGAATCGGCGCTTGCGGAAGCAGGGAATTCCGCGCTTACGTCAAGCGTATTTCACGGGTAAGCGGGGAATTTCGGCTTGTGCACGTGCGTACTCCACGTTACTAGGCATTCTTCGCTTACACAGCTAGCACAGAAATTCGGCGCTTGAACAGTAAGCGGAGAATGGTCACCGCAAGCGCAGAATTCGGCGGTAAGCAGAGCCATGAAATTGGGCCCAGGTTTGTCAGTTTATGTATATGGTGGATTACATAAAGTGCTTACACTGCCAGCAACTGTTTTGTTAGCAAAAACCAATTCTGTAATGTTCCTTTAACTGATGAGAATTGATATCAAACTGTAAATGCCTGCCCCTAAAAAACAACAACTCCTCACTGACCAGTGAATTTTGTCTTGAAGAAAAAAAATGTTGAGTTGTTACTGAATCTAAAGCCTACATTGATGTTGAGTGTTTATGTTTGTTAATTCTTGTACAGATTATACAACTGATGCTGTCTTTGAGTTGTTACTGAATCTAAAGCCTACATTGATGTTGAGTGTTTGTGTTTTGTTAATTCTTGTACAGATTATACGACTGATGTTGTCTTTGAGTTGTTACTGAATCTAAAGCCTACATTGATGTTCAGTGTTTGTGTTTTGTTAATTCTTGTACAGATTATACGACTGATGTTTTCTTTGAGTTGTTACTGAATCTAAAGTCTACATTGATGTTGAGTGTTTGTGTTTTGTTAATTCTTGTACAGATTATACAACTGATGCTGTCTTTGAGTTGTTACTGAATCTAAAGCCTACATTGATGTTGAGTGTTTGTGTTTTGTTAATTCTTGTACAGATTATACGACTGATGCTGTCTTCGAGTGGTCCGAGGGATCCTCTATATCTTTCAATAAATGGCATCCAACTGAACCTAAAAATACCCTCAACCCTGACTGTGGGAATTACAACACAGGTTAGAACTGATAAATAAGAAATAGTTTGTTGGGGATTGGAAAAGGGTCATAAATGGTTTCCAAAAATCTGAGCCTTAAAATTTGCTTACCTTTTTAAACTTTTACTTACAGTTCTTGCAAACATTCTGGATTTGGCCCTGATAGCTAGACATTCAGTTCCAGAGTACATAGTTGGTTGTGTTTCTGTTCTAAAGGTCGTTTATTGTTGAGGGGCCAACGTTAAATAAATTCTCTCGTTTTTAAAGAAATATTTTTACATAAAATAGCCGTCCAAAAATCTGTCAAAGATTTGTTATGTTTCCCCTGTCAGAACAAAACTTGTTGAGTTACTTTGTTGATAGAAGAGTAATTGTATGATTGAGATTTA
Organism: Pycnopodia helianthoides; assembly: GCA_032158295.1. Taxonomy (NCBI): domain Eukaryota; kingdom Metazoa; phylum Echinodermata; class Asteroidea; order Forcipulatida; family Asteriidae; genus Pycnopodia; species Pycnopodia helianthoides. Next base: position 6,362,812 of record CM063251.1, read on the forward strand.
AACTTTAATGATTTGACTGATTTCAGCTGATACTCAGGGACGATGGAACACTGGCAACTGCTATGGCATTCAAGCATTCATCTGCAAAATCAGAGTTGGTAATGGGAATTTTCTTTTATATTTCACTAACCATTAAATGTGCAGACAACTTCACCCTGTTAAAGGCAGGGTGTACTTTTGGTAATTACGCCACAAGTTAATGGGCATAAAAACTTACTTGGTAAAGAGCACTGGAGAGCTGTTGATGTTGTAAAACATTGTTAGAAACGACCCCCTTTGAGGTAATGTAGTTTTAGAGAAAGAGGTAATTTTCACCCCAAAATTTGAATCTAGGAAAGGCTTCAGGGATGAGGCCTTTCTCAGCATTTGAAAGCACACAATTCTATGCAACAAGGGTGTTTTTTCTTACATTATTTTCTAGCAACTTCGTTGACCCCTTGAGCTCAAATTTTTACAGGTTTGTTATTTTATGCATATGGATACACCAAGTGAGGATGCTGGTCTTTGACAATTACCAAAAGTATACCCTGCCTTTAATGATGTGTTCTTGTTACCAAAATCAAATATTGAAAGACAAATTAAAACAAGTAACCGGAATACCAAAATTATTTTAATGTACAATAAAGATATTATAAAAAGATAACAGGTTGAATTAAAAAAATTACATCAACACCCCAAAAAATAATAATACATGACTAATTGCAAAGAAAAAAAGTAAAAGTAAAATAAACCAAAGCAAAGAATAAATTTACTTGATCAGGAAAAAGAAATTCAATTTGGTTGGTCTGAATAGTTTAATAAATAAAGTTTGAACGAGCAAAACAACTTGAGTGTAGAGGGGTTTGAATCTGTGCCATGCAAGTTACTGCACTGGTAGTTACCAAATAAATTTGTTTGTCTAAAATGGTTTAATTGAATAATGATTTAATGAACAAAGAAACTAAATTTACAGAGATTTGAATGTTTGACCTATAAGTTAATGTACTTGTGGGTACTAAATCAGTTGTGTGTCTCTAAAGCGTTTAGTTTAATCAAGTTTGGATGAGAGAAGACAATCGAGCTTATAGAAATTTGAATCTTTAACCCACAAGCTAATGGATGGACTTGAAGTTACCAAATCATTTTTGTTCAACTAAATAGTTTAATTTAATAAACTTTGGATGAGAGAAGAACATTGAACTGACAGGGATTCGAACCTGTGACATGCAAGTTAATGTACTGGTAGTTAACAACTGAGCCATACATGGGATTTTTCTCCAAAGTGGAAGGCGCTTCTAATTTCTTGTTATTTTGTTTCCCTCTGGTAGGTGACAAGGTTTGGCCCATTGATTCCAACAATGGTAAGTCATTTTACATTGAGTCAGTGCAAAAACATATCTCCTAAAATAGCACTTACAATAGGCACAAGTTTTAAATTATTGAAATGTTGTATCTCGCTTAAAATCGCCCGGATGTACACACAAAACAAGTACGCGATGAGATACAAGTTTTTGCATAGAGCAATTTTTGTGCGAGATACAACAATTAAATTGTGTATTTTTTTTTTTAAGTGAAATCATCCATCCTCTAGGCCCTATGTTTTTTGTACAAACACGCCGGTTGGTTTCTTCCCACCAAACTGCAAAACTTTCATCAAGTTAGGTGATTACACTTTTAGTTAATCGCAACAAAGAACTATTTCTAACTTATGTTCAACGCTAGTTCATATGTCACGCTTTATTCCATTGAGCAATCCAAATAAGCAATGACAGGTCAATAAATGCTATTTTCTTGATTTTGTCAGTATATCAGACTGAATTATTTATCTGGAAGATTGGCACTGATAACTTCATAATAAAATTAATAATTTATTTCAAGTAAGCATTTTAAGCTGACTAAATGAATACCTTTTTTTTAAAAGACAAATAACAAATCTAGAAACAATTACTGCAGTCAAGGAACATACAAGGTCAATGCTGACTTCCCTAACTTTTTGGGGGTCACAACTTTCACAGAGGTCATTTTAAGGTCATGTGGCATGCTGTAACCAATAGGGCCTGCAAGACATGCTATAAATAGGGCAGATTTAATCGGCACTGAAATTTCAGTGTGATAATTGGCCCGATTTAATTGGCCTGGAAGAGTAATCAGTTATTATATATAATGACCAAACCCTGTAATTTGTCAATGTACTGTTTCTTTGTTTGCATTTTCCTTTAATAATGATGTAAATGCTTGTCTTATTAACAGCTGTCGGCAAATGTCAGCCTGGGTGGAACCTCTTTCAAGGCAACTGCTATTTCATCAATACAAAATACATCAATTACGCAACCGCCAAGACGAACTGTGAAGATAAAAACACCAAGCTTACAAGTATCCTGAATGTGGATGAGCAGTCGTACCTTTCAAGTAAGCGCTAAGATTTATGAAAAGGGTTTTTATAGCCATCCACTCACTTTTTGATTTTGAAACATTTTGTTTGTGCGACAAATAAAAAAGTTTTACAAAGATAATTATAGAAAATAAAATGACAATTGTTTCATTCGCAAGAGGTCTTTCGAATCATATGAATATGAATTAAAATATTTAGGTCGTACAGTCTTATATTGGAGCTCGGTCACAGCAATCAACCAATCCCCTAGCGGGACTTACAGGGCCAGGAGTCTGGCCTTTCAACCCCTACCTGGTGGTACAGGGGGGTCCCCCTTCATTTCTGCCCCTTTCCTTCACCTTTCTTCTCACTTACACAATATATGTTTGAATTTTGTGCTTGTTATAATAATAATAACAAAATGCAAAGCACCTTGCGCTTAATGACGAAGCAAAAATAGTTAGAGTACAGTAGGGTATAAAAAAAGACACTAAATAAAAAAAAAAGGAATGTTCTTTTAAGAAAAATGCAAAAGATGAAAAGGGGAAAGGTTACCAGAACGTTAACCCTTAGCCAATATCCTTAGCAACTGGCCGTAAAAAGAAACTGGCTAATGGACTTCTAAAAAAGTTCAAAAAAGTACGTTATTATTCAGGCGACTCATGCATGAAGTGACCAATTGTAGTTTGGCGAACAATTAGGGGGAGACTGTTCCTTAAGGTGGGAACAGCAGTTGACAAAAAGCTCCAACGCCATAATGCAAAGTAGAGACTCTATGGGGAACCTGCAGTAGGCACTGCGATGACGAGTAGAAAGCAAACGTGGAGGTGAATATCGGGAAATGAGTTCAGAGATATATATTGTAGACCCCTTGATAACTGAAGTCACACTGTCCGGGGCTGCCATTTTGAGAGTCGAATGCATGTAAAGATATGGTGAGCATGTAAATGCGGCCTGTCACCTCTAATGCGCACTACACAATAACATACAGGGAAAACTCACTCCCGAAAAATGGCGCATAACCAAAATGTTATGTGGTGCGACATGAAATGAATTGGATCAATAGGACAAGGAGTTTTTTGTCATTTTTATAAAGCATTTGTGATTTTGTTGTTCAAGCAGACACATCTTCAAATCTCTTCTCAGCTGCAAATTGATCTTTTACCAACACCATCCTGAATAGTATTGGTTTTTGCATGTATGGATAACAAGCATGGTAATTCTGTCTTTTTAAAACTATAGTGAGGACGTACATGTTGAAGGCATACCTGTGGATCGGGCTGAATGACAAAGCCAAAGAAGGAGACTTTGTTTGGGAGGATGGCTCCCCAGTAAGTATCAAAAACTTTCCATCCATGGAATCCTAGAGCAAATAGTTAGGCCTGTGTTTGGTCAGGATTGTTTTCCTGATTTTCAGGATTTGTTCATGATCCCCCTTGGCCTTCAGATTTTCTTGAATTTGGCATCACTGGGAAGAAAGACATATAGCCCATGCTGTGATCAAACATCTAGATTTCTCTTTGTGGTAGTGTAGAGAGTCTGAACCGAACCCTAAAGTGAGTGCTGGTAACACTAAATCATGGCACATTTTAATATATTTCACTGTTTTCTCATAAGTGCAATGACATGCAAGAATCAAAGTCCTCGATATCCTAGACAAGAGTTGTGTAGTATTTTTTGTTTGAGGGGCTGAACAATAGTTTCACTCAGATACTTTGTGCAAAAAATCGTACAGACATACAGACTTACCCAGATTTAACCCAGATCTAACCCTCTGATAAAGTGGAGCCATCTGTTCTTTGTAGCAGGCTTCCAGATGTATTGCTGACAGCCTGTGCTACGTTCTGTGGTTTCCAACACCCCCCCCTGCCAATCAAACTTTTTGGTGTACTGGGGAGCCAGTAACTAGTGGAACCTTCCTGCATTTGTGTAATTCCAGGGGTTCTTCTGCACTTACAGATTTTAAAGTACCACGTTGAAATTGTAAACCATTCAGTGACTGAAGATTAGGCTTCCGATGAAGCGACTTTGGCTATGGCCATATGGGCTGCAATGGCAACGTCAACGGCATCTAGGACTTTAAAATAACATTGGGAGGCAAACCACAACACTTTCAGAAATGTATACTTTTTTTACTTTTTTTTCTAGTTTGAGTTTACCAACTGGGCCCCTGGCCAGCCAGACAACTACAACAATAATGAGCATTGTATTCATTTCCGTTATGGTGAACTAGAAGAAGGAATGTGGAATGATCTCCCATGTAGCAGCAAGCAAGCTGGCTACATCTGCAAAACTAAAGCAGGTACTAAAAACATTTGAGTATACAGTGTTAAGCACACATAGGGTGTAAGGGTAAAACCAAGTTAAAATAAGAGCAAGTTTCGGTGGCTGACTAGAGTTGACGAGACTTAACCGTGTTGATCTAAGATGTCAGTTGATGGGTGCATAGCAAGGTGTTTAAAAACGGGCGGCCATTTAGTTACAATCTGTGCAAGCAGTGGTGCTTATCCATATAAAAAGCTTGACAACGGTATCCATCAAACGCGGCTTTGGTTGGGGGGGGGATAGTACCACTTCCCAAGGAAAAAAAGGTTTTGTGACAGTATTCATTTAACTTGTTGATATGAATATGGTGTCCTGTGCTGGTGCTGTATACATGTAGCATATAAGAATTCCACTGTAGGCTTACAAAACTAATGAAATTTTCCATCTTTACCAATGTTTCTTGACAGATCTCATAGGCTAAAATACATTTTTAAAGAAGACTTAAGAAGATTCAGATTCACCACTGCCATTCGATTTGGGCTATTTTAGTTTAAAATTTCATTATGTCTGAATTCTTGAATCTGCCAAAACATGAGCAAAAAGTGGGGCAAGCCGGCCACCCCGTTGCTACGCACCTGTCGGCTGAACACTGCGTGGTTTGACGGGCTAGTCCAACTGGATCAACCTAGCTCTGCAGCACTGTTTCTCTGGTCAAATTCACAAATGAGGTCACAATTTATGAGTAACTTTGCGATAGTGGTAGGTTAATTATCACTGTGCAACACTTTAAAATCTCAATTCTTACAAAGGCATTTTAAACTGACTTGAGTGGATGGCAATGATTCTATATGCAGTGTTACAGGCAGTCGTTTTACTCTGCTAGCCACAGATTTATGTTTTCCTGAAACCCTGACCATATTGTTTTCCTTTTCTAGACTGTGAATCCCTTGTTGTGACTACAGATGATGTTTTTAATTATCGCTACCATCCGTCTGTTGCTAATGTAGACAGAATTGAGTTTGAAGTCAAGGTAACAAAATGAGTGATTTACATTTGGGGCAATTCCAGTATTTTGTAATGAATGTTGTTGTTTGTTTTTGTATCTTCTTTATATTTAGTTTGGGGTTGAACAAAGTAAAAATTGACTAGAGCGGGATTTAAACGCCAAACATAGGGCTAAAAAGCTCAGTTGGTTAGAGCGCCGGTACGTTAATCCGTGAGGTCGTTGGTTCAAATCCGCTTAGTCAATTTTTCTTTGTTCAACCCAAACCATTTGAAATTTACCCAGTCAGTTTCCCTTGTGGTTCATTACTTGACAATTTCTTTATATTTATGCAATATGGGCGTCATTTGTGGCAGATACCAGCACTTTACCAAGTGTTCATTATTATTATTGATTCTAATTCCATCATCAGTCTCCCAGTAAATTCTTTATAAATAAGGGAATTTTAATAGGATTTTTATATAGGAATAAAAATATAATTCCTTTTTTCATGCAACAATCCTGAAGGCTTCGTAAAGCTCTTTGTGATTTATGAATCTGACAAATGAAGGAAACCTGGTGAGGTTCCTTGGATTCCAGAATGATTTTTTGGAGAATTTCCTATTTATTTTCTTCATGATTCATGGATGTTCCTTACGTATTTTAGGGCTCAAAACTTATATTGGACTGCAGGCCAGAGGCAGGTGATTTTAACATTGGGCCAGCAAACTCACGACCAGACAAGTCCAGCAGTCTTGTGTTTTTGAAAAATTGTGTTCAAAGGTTGACTTTGAGTCTAAAAAATATCTTTCAACTCTGTTGTATATATACTCATTAGACAAAGGACTTTATCTCCTCTCAGGGCTTGATCAAATAAAAAATCAGTTTTTAAAAGTATCTTGTTTTTTTTTCCTAATTTTGATTTCAGTCTTGTAAAAAAATTATTCTCCAGTAAAAGATGTGAGCTACAAGCCCTTAGGTCTAGTGGATTTTCCCCCAAATTTAAGCCCTGCTATTTCGGACTAATGATGGAAACCTATGAATACTTTAGAATTAAGTTATGAAAGATTTCTTTGGCATAGCAGGTTCTCATATAATTTCTACAGAAAAAATTGTCTTTAAGAATGTTTTCCTGTGGAAACAATTGTTAATTGTTTCTCTTTGATTCCAGTACGATTTCATCTTGGATTTAACTCATTCTTGATTTACCTTTTTTATAACTCCATAAGGCATCCCGTAACGTCTACATTGCTCTGAGTACAACATCCGGTGAAGACCCAGGGCAGTTGCTCTACGAAGTCCTCATCGGTGGCTGGCAGAATGCCTACTCAGCGATCCGCCGTTGTAAACTATGCAAGGAAGAAGTCAAGCCAGCTACCAAAGGCATCCTAAACAATCAAGAGTTCCGCGCTTTCTGGATCACGTATGACTTAAACACAGGAGTCATAGCAGTGGGTAAAAAACACGAGCTGGCATTCATGACCTGGACTGATCCTAACCCACTGGATGTTAAATACGTCGGATACTCCACAGGAGCTGGCTCCCTGGGAGAGTTTAAATTCTGTAATTTATGTGAGTACGATTTTATCTGGACGTTAACTAGGGGCCCAGGTAGTAGTTAATAAGCAGGACAGTTCTTTTCAGAACTGAGAAGTCTCCCGAATTCCGAAAAACTACTCCGCGGTAGTAGAATAAATAGCAAGACAAGTTCTCTAAAGAACAAAATCTACACAGCAAAGTAGACATTTATACACATGGTGTTACCGCAAACCGAATATATAACTACGGGCTGATTAAGCAAATATGTCTCTGGAGGAGACAGTTAGTCAACCTGCACTCTCATCAGTATCTGCCATTAAAAAAATGAACTATCTGAAATCATTGTACAATTTTTTTTAACATAATGGAATATGGCGCTCATTTGCATTGTCCGATGTTTTACAGATGTATTTTAAGTCTTGAGTTGACTGCAAGCAAATTCTATAGATCATGCACTTTTATAAAGAAATTTATGAATTAAAAGAGATTACAGTTTCTTTATAAAAGTGCATGATCAATACAGTTTGTAGCGACCTCAAGATTTTGTATCAGTTAGTTGTCATTGGGGAACAAGTTGCCTTTGTTTATAGTTAAACAACTTAACTTTCCTTCTGAAGCCTAGCAGTTAGTGAAAATAAACCTACAAATTGTCATGATTCATGCAACTTGAATTACTGTAACAGTTTCTTGAAGCTAAATGTTTTCTCTTTCCATTAGTGTAACATGATTGTTGATTGGTTAATCATAACTAGTTGCCATTGTACAGGACAGCAAACCATATCCAATGAAAAACACTGTTTCATAGCAAGTGTTACGCATTAGAGGTCGAATACACCTTGATGTACTATGACGTACAACGTGTACACACATACAGTGCATCATTATTTGAGTGCTTCTCGTGAACTAAGCGCTGTTATGATGTGACAAGGTTTTTGTAATGAACCAAGGGACACAAATAGACCTAAAGATACCTGTGTAGAGAAGATGATGAAGAAATGTCAGTTTCAAATGTGGGAGGAAAACTCCACTAGGGCAAAGAAGACCAATGCTATTAGGTAGGGACTGAAAACCCAAATCCACATGCAAGGCTTCGGTCCAGGATTCAAACCGGGTCCACAGAGGTGAAAGGCAGGGAACAAACCACTGAATCAACTTGAATACCCAAATGAAAAAGTTATAACTCTATTTTGGACCGTGGCTAAGATTTATTTTGAAAAGAAAATGCAGGACTCGTCTCCTAAATTGTAAATTTTTTTCTTAAAATTTTGCAAACATTTAACAAATTTACCAATCATTGGTCACTTTTGTCCTTTTTCATAGATGCTGGAGTGGTTTCAACAGTTAAACCGCCTCCAACTCGTACGTATTTCCTTTATTGTTAATCTTCAAGTTGATGAATAAGCCGTTGTATTATGAATAGGCAATGAGGATTCTTTTACAATTATTATTTACAAACCAGTCATGCGGAGTGACGTGGCCAAGGCCAAGGCCATCTAGTGCAGAGAGATGCTTAATCGTAATCGCTTTATACTTTGAATGGGATGTTAAGCTGTTGTGTGATGCATGGCAAAGACCCCCCCCCCACCCCTCAGTACACTTTTCATGAAGAGAAGGGGTTTGGGCTGGTGTTTCTGGCATGGTTGGCAGCAGATTGCACCGCATCACCTTGTTAACTCTTGTGAAAGTGTGATATAAAATGCTCTCGCTATTCGGCAAACTAATGAGTGCTTTACACACCTGTTTGAGCATGAAGAAGTAGAATGCGAGAGGTCGCCTTCAGCCAGCGCCATCTCCGAGGCATCTGATATAGGTCTCTTTCCACACATCCAACGCATGATAAAGCGCTATACTATAAAAACTGCATAGTATTATGTTTTCTGTTTTTTAGGGATTAGATTTTTCCACGTTGCGTCATGCAGAACTGTAATTATGATCTCTAATTGTACATTCTGCTTTCAGCTGCCTTTAACCAGCGTTGTGGATCCGGTTGGGAGTATGATCCCACATCCAAACAGTGCTACCTCTTCAGGTCAGGGGAGTTCAAGACATGGACGGCATCAAGAAGGCAGTGCAGACTGGGAGGCGGTGACCTTGTCAGTATCACTGATCTGTCAGAGCAGTCTTACATCAATGGTGAGCCCACTTTACCCTAACAAAGACCTGAGAAAATAGAATTAGCTGTTGCAAACAGATTCCCAACCAAAAGAACCTGTGGTATAAATGTAAAAAATACTTTTTTCCAGACATTTCCACTGGCAAAACTTTGTGGAATTTACAACAATACTAGTCAAGTGGTGACAATCATACATAAATAAATAGTCTTGTAAAGGCAGGGGATACTTTTGGTAAATACATAGTGTAAAACATTGTGAGAAACGACTCCCTCTGAAGTAAAGAAGTTTTTTAGAAAGAGGTAATTTCTCAGGCATTTGAATAAAGCACACAATTCTATGCAACAAGGGTGTTTTTTTCTTTCATTATTTTCTTGCAACTTTGATGACCAATTGAGCTCAAATTTGTCACAGGTTTGTTACTTTGTGCATATTATGTTGGGATACACCAAGTGAGGATACTGGTCTTTGACAATTACCAAAAGTATACCCTGCCATTAAAGGGTTTAAATATGGGTTTCACAATAACCAATTAGTGACATAGTAGTTTTTGATGGCCTAAAGTTTCATAATTAGCAGATTCAATTTCTCAAAGGCAAAATGGGTTTGGAATTACGACACGTCTTTTACATTCATTTTTTGTTGTTGATACAGCACGTTTAGCTTTACAGAGTGAGCCAGTGATTTGGATCGGTGCCAATGATGTGCTTCAAGAGGGAGGATGGGAGTGGAGTGACGGATCACCGTTTAAATTTATCAACTGGTATCCTGGTAAGAGAGCTCTGTAATGTAGGACTTCAGGCTTTGCCCTGTTGAGACAAATATTAGGGATTTATCAACTGGTACCCTGTAGAGAGTGTAAGTAGGACTTCAGTTTCTGTTTGACAATGTTAGGATTCAACTGTACCTGGTAAGGCCTGTATGTAGGACTTCAGCTTTGCTTGTTGAGACAAATATTAGGGATTTATCAACTGGTACCCTGGTAAGAGAGCTCTGTAATGTAGGACTTCAGGCTTTGCCTTGTTGAGACAAATATTAGGGATTTATCAACTGGTACCCTGGTAAGAGAGCTCTGTAATGTAGGACTTCAGGCTTTGCCTGGTTGAGACAAATATTAGGGATTTAAACTGTCTTAAGGTACAACAATCTAAGGGGGAAAAACGAGGCTCTGAAAAGAGCTGATGGTGTCCGTTTTGCATACAACATTTTCTCATTTCAATCCAAATGCCCCTTTTTTATGTTGAAAGTACAAAGTTGTTTATCTGAATGATTAATCAATCAGGTGAACCTAACAACGTTGGTACCGCGGGTGAACACTGTGCGGAGCTCCATCTTGCAAGTGGAACATGGAATGATGTCATATGTGACAACACTATGGGATATATCTGTAAAAAGGATGGTAAGCTCAAAATTGCAGTTGATTTTACAACCTTCCAAAGTTCCAACCCCATGCTCCCACTTTCCCTCACCCCCCCCCATCACCCCACCATTCCAAACAGGCTTAAGTACATCAGCCTCCCTCATTCCCTCTGATATCCTTCTTTCCATCACAAGAATAACAAATTGTTTCTTTGTCTCAGACTTTTCAAGGTTGCAATTTGATTATAATATGCCAGATATATCTTCAAACTTCACCCCCAGTTTACTCAAATCATGTCCAATAACCCTTACGCACCTGACGTCATTTGTGTAGGGGCCCTCCACTAAAGGTGCACAGAAATGCACAGTTTACTAGGCCAGTGGGCGACTAAACAAAAAGCTTGAGCGCAAGGCCTGGGTATGGTTCCGAGGTAAAACAAGTAATATTTTCAAAAAAAAATCTTTTTTTTCCCTCCTCCCCAGGTTACCTAGTGAGTCATTATTCAGTTTATCCCGGCATGTTCCTGGATGGAGTTGTTGATCAAGTCACGATTAACAATGTCTATCCTGATGAGTGTGCCAAACGATGCATCACCATGACAATATCATCTTGCTTGTCATTCAACTTTGACAACACCAAGAAGAAGTGTTCCTTCTTGGCGACCAATAAAGACATCATCGGTGGCTTGAGCGCTTCAGTGAATATGGACTATTATCAGTTAAGTAAGTTAAATATCATGTGAAAGGGATACATCATTGTTATTATTATTTTTGTATATTTCTGGTAATGAAACCAAGGAACACTCAAAAGTGTCTTGCACTGAAGCCCATGTTAGATACCTCCGTTGCATACAAGTAATGATAATATTAGAGGCTTCTTATACAGTGCTTCCTTGCAGGGTTTTACCCATAACCTTGTCAGTGACTAGCAAGTGGGATGAGTTTGCTTGTCGTTTCACAATTCATTCAGTTTTTCACTGGTCCATGTTGAAAATGGATGCTTTTTATCGATAAACTAGCCAGCTGGACCACTTGGTAAGAATGCTGACTGATCCTCGGGTGTTTTAAATTGCATTTGGCCAGCGGACCACTGTTAAGGGAGAATGCTGATGTGAAGGCAGCAAACGAAACTACTACAGGCCAGCCTGATCCCCCTAGATGGTTTTTGGAAGAGTAGATTGTTTCCATCCTCTAGTTTTCAATAAAATAACTAAAAAACCAGGAAATTTCATCAAATTAGGTGGTCCTGTTTTTTGAAAACATTGGCCTATGGCTTAATGTCCCAGCCTTAGGATGAAGCAATTATTGTGAAGTGTCTTGCTCAAGGACACAAGTGCCTCGACTGGGACTCGAACCCACACTCTGACAACTCCAGAACTTGAGGCCGGCGCACTCACCTGCTCGACCATGACACAGACTGGCACTAATTAGTAATTATATCTCATAAATAATGCTCTTTTGTACCTACCCTAGGAAACGACGTACCACCACCAACCAATCCGGCCACCCTTGCCCCAAACTTCCGCTGTCCAGCAGGTTGGCAAGGCTATAAGGACTTCTGCTATCAGACACAACCGTTGGAAGCTTCATGGGATGATGCCAAGGCGTTGTGTCGTAAACAAGGCACTGACCTCATCTCTATCAGGGACTCTAACGAGAATGCATTCATGGTGTCTCTAATTGAACAAAGTAAGTATTGTTTTGATATTCCTTTTAGTGAGCAGAGGCAGTGTGTTTATGTTTTTCTTTTCAGTGAATGTTTTTATGGTACCCCTGGGTGAACCCAATGAGTGGTTTTAAAAGCTAAGTGAATGTGCTATGGTTTCCTTTAGGAGTGGTTAAACACTTTCAATATTTTCATAAGCATACGGACTGTTCCCCTGAAACCTTTTTCAAAAGTGAATCAAATGAGTGTGTTTCGGGTATCCACCAATCAGCAAAGTGTGGTATGGTTGCCCTAAGGGGTGGATAAACTTTTTCAACATTTTTCACAAGCGAACAAACCATAGAGCAACGGGAGGGGAGTTAGAATCAAATGTAGAGAATGCATTCATGGTGTCTCTAATTGAACAAAGTAAGTTTTGTTATGATATTCCTTTTAGTGAGCAGAGGCAGAAATGTGTTAAGCAATATTTTCTGCTTAATTAAGCAGCTCTATAAGCAGAAAAAGTAGCCTAGCACAACAAATTCATGCTTACCAGAATAAGGTTACTAGCCAAAATACTACGTCACATGTAGAATCTATTACTGGTATCCTGCATATTTTTGTTTAGCTGAACATTCTGAAGCAATATTTTCTGCTTAAGCAGCTCTATAAAAATGGGCCCAGCTCAGATATGGGGCAGTCTTATTTAAACAATACAAGTAGTATAAGGTAAGGTTTCCTTAAGTAAGCACAGCTCCCGCCAGGGTGGGGGATCTGTATGCAGCCCAGTGCCTCCTACCCCCTCTCGATCCCCACAGCCCCCTCTCCCCACAGCCCCCTCTCCCCACAGCCCCCTCTCCCCACAGCCCCCTTGGATCCCATAGTAATTACACTACGGTGTGAGGCAGGCACTATCAACAACAAAAAATACTGTATTGAGACAATCAACTTGCAAGCAACCTTGATAATTTGATATTCTGTTTTTCTATGTGAGTGTTGGCAAATTTCCAGAGTTTGACCTGTTATTTTATCGATTCAGGTATTGGTTGTCGGCAAGGCTGGAAGAGTTTCGGAGACTACTGCTACTTCATCAACACCGAACAAATGTCATATTACAATGCAGAGCAGAAGTGTGAAGACATGGGGTCAAGACTCACTAGTATACACTCATACGATGAACAGGCTTTCCTTACAGGTGTGTTTAGTGTCCAAATGGGCCGACCATGAGATTCCAGATCTGGGCCAGATTTCATGGAGCACAAAGTCTTGGGGCAACATCCAGTGGCCTGCTGACTTTGATTTTTACATTTGTTAGGTTTTGTTTTTCTTCAAAAAGAGACAAATAAAAAGGGAAGGGAAAATTGTTACAAAAAGGAATGTAGTCGAGGCATGGGTGGGGGGCCTGATGATGTGCTGGAGTATTTCAATCCAAAATACCATGTATGAATTAATTCATTTTTACTTCAATTTGGTACAGCTTTATTCCATGTATTTGGAACTCCTTGCCTGGTGCATGTTTCCCTCCATTCCATCCTACAATCTAGACTGTCTTATATATCAATTCCTGCATTCAGCTCCCCTGCGCTGTTTTCATCTTGAATGTTTTCTTCTTGTAGCCCCTTCCCAAGAGTGGCTTTTAGCCTTGTTTGGAGAGAACTTGCATGAACCAAATTGTAAAAAAAATTATAAAAAGTGGTATTGCTAATACGTTCTGTGGAATTGGACCTTAGTCATCTTTAAAAACAAAAAGGAAGAAATTATCAACCAAAAGACAGGTCTAGAAATATGTTCAAGTCCTAATCACAACTAAGTACTCAAGTATTTTGTTATTGGATGGTAGGTGAGGTCACCGCTGTTGGGACACATCTTTGGCTTGGCTTACACGACATCAAGGTCGAGAATAAATTTGCCTGGGTTGATCAAACACCGGTAAGCAAGAAGTACTTATGCAGTCCTTAAACTTCTACATTAAAGACCTAGTTCATCAACACTGAAACTATGAAATGTACCCTCAAGCATCATCAAAACTGCGGCAAACTAATCCATTAAGTTGACTTACACTTTCAACTTTTGCTAATATTAATAATGGTTTTAATTTTCGACTTCAAGTTGTTAAGCAATATTTTCTGCTTATAATCAACCCTATGAAATTGGGCCAAGATCACAACAGCACGATCGACTCAATTCATATTTCTATTGACAACTGCAGATGGACTTTGAGAATTGGAAACCCGGGCAGCCTGATGATTGGCAGAATGAGGACTGTGCACATCTATTGTTCATATCATCAGAGGCCGGTCAGTGGAATGACCTGCCTTGCTCATCTAAGGCTGGCTACATCTGCAAATTAAGAGCTGGTGAGTAAGAGCCTGTTTATGACATTGAGTTAATTTTTGTTGAAACTGACCATGAAAACCTATAGTAATAACACAAATTGAATAATGGGCACATATCATCACCGTATTTACAAAGAGCCACATGATGCTGTCAACAGGGATAATTATAAGATTTACATTTTACACTGTGCTTTTTAGCTTAACACTGCAGATCTGCAATACTAAAGCCACAGTTTGCAGTTTAAGACCCCTCATATGATTCTGTAAAAGTTTAACCTCTCCATTGACTAACTTATTTCTTTTAAATTATTGGCTAAATGCCGTTAATAATTAGTCAAAGACATGTGTCCCTTCAGCTTAAAATGACGAATTATTGATTTATACAGGAAGAGGCATATATCTCAATAATAGCATTTTGCCAGTTCACGAAGAGCAATTAAAGGCAGTGGACACTATTGGTAATTACTCAAAATAATTATTAGCATAAAACCTTACTTGGTAACGAGTAATGGGGAGAGGTTGACAGTATAAAACATTGCGAGAAACAGCTCCCTCTGAAGTGACATAGTTTTCGAGAAAGAAGTAATTTTCCACGAATTTGATTTTGAGACCTCAGAATTAGATTTTGAGGTCTCAAAATCAACCATCTGAAAGCACACAACTTCGTGTGACAAGGGTGTTTTTCTTTCATAGTTATCTCGCAACTTCGACAACCAATTGAGCTCAAGTTTTTACAGGTTTGTTATTTTATCCATATGTTGAGATACACCAAGTGAGAAGACTGGTCTTTGACAATTACCAATAGTGTCCAGTGTCTTTAACACATCCCCAAAAATGCGTGAAATACAATGCAACAGAAGACAAAGATAAAGGTCAAAAGATGCGTGAAATACAATGCAACAGAAGACAAAGATAAAGGTCAAAAGATGCGTGAAATACAATGCAACAGAAGACAAAGATAAAGGTCAAAAGATGCGTGAAATACAATGCAACAGAAGACAAAGATAAAGGTCAAATCGTTTTAGGGGTTTGACAAACTTTCCTAAAATGTTGATCCACTTTTCAGACCTTTTTGTCAGCAATGACTCTCTCACCCCTGGACTTTAAAATAATTTTTGCATTAAAGAAATTCAGAACAAGTAAGATCAAAACCCTGGTTTGAAAACTTATCTTTCACAGGAACTCTTGACAGTACCAAGTTCTGGACTGGTCTGAATGATAACAAAGTATCAATGACGTATGAATGGAGTGATGCTAGCCCTGTACTGTACACAAACTGGGCTGCTCATCAGCCTGATAACAACGGAGGCAAGAATGAAGACTGCGTACAAACATCTACATCAGTAAGTAAGACACATTTCAAGGAGGTGTCATCACCTGAGGGTTTTCCCCGATTGGGGACTGTTATGTTATCCCCATTTGGAAGAGGAGGGTTCTGATCAGGGTAGAAGTGAAATGTATATCCCAATTGGGATAGTTTTATGATTGGGGACTGTTATCCCCATTGGGAAATGAGGGTTCTGATCAGGGTAGAAGTGAGATTTATATCCCAATTGGGATAGTTTTATTATGAATTGGGATGATCTGTTTATATCCCATTGGGAATTATTGGAGGGTTCTGATCAGGGTACAAGTGAATTGTACATCCCGATTGGGATAGCTTTAGTTTAAAAGTCCTGTGGGCAGTTAGCATAAAGTCTTGTCAGACCATGGTTTCCTGATTGGTGTATTCGTTGTGTGCCCAGAAGAAGTACATAACTATAGTGTAACCAGAAAAAGAGCGAAAGCAATTAACTTGCGAAATTCTGTTTTAAGAAAACTGAGCGTGAAAGTTTGAGAGGTTTTCTGCCAGTCATAGGTCATGATAGGAAAGTTAAATTTGCTTGGAAATGGGGAAAACATGTTATTGGGCTATGATAAAAATGTAACAGTAGTGCAATGTTTTTAAGAGCCATTTTATTGCTTACGATCTTCTGTTGCTCACAAAAAGTATTTGTATGCTGGATGAAGGTCGCAGAGCCTTACACATCTCTGCTGGTCACCAATATATGACATCTTGATTGTGAATTTAAAAAAACTTTATAACTAGTGAATTAGTATCTATTTTTATTTAATAAAAAAACAATCTTTTGGTGACTGCACGAGGGATCTTCAAAGTATCTAGCACTGTGACCTTTAGGCCTGAAGATAATTGAACTTAGAGGAAGACGATGAAAACATTTTCTGTTTTGTATATGGGAGGTTCCAGTATGAGGTGGGATTCGAACCACGATCCACAAAAGTGCAAGGCAAGGCAATACCACCAAGCCAACCTGATTCCCTGGTCTATGTACTTTTGCAAATTGAAATTTGTTCAATTCATTGGATCTGTGCAGTTTAATTACACATTTTGCTTTTTTTGTCTAGAATGAAGAAGAGCTATAATAGATTCCATCTTTGTTTTTTCAAGCCTAAATATTTCTCTTTTTTTCCCCCCAAGGGTTTCTGGAGTGATGTTGACTGTCTTGGACTGAGTCATTATATGTGTAAGATGAAGAAACAGGATCTTCCGCCTACTCTGGTCCCAATAACTCCTAATGGCTGCGACCCAGTGAGACATTATCTGTTTATTCTGTTCAAAAATCATTGATTTATCTCCTAAAAGGAAGGATTGAATGACCACAATAGATGGATTGCAATACGCGTCATTGACCACCATCTTTGATGTAAAACGATGGAAAAGT
The DNA here is from genome assembly GCA_032158295.1 of Pycnopodia helianthoides. Lineage (NCBI taxonomy): Eukaryota > Metazoa > Echinodermata > Asteroidea > Forcipulatida > Asteriidae > Pycnopodia > Pycnopodia helianthoides. The sequence goes on from CM063251.1 coordinate 6,380,122, forward strand.
GCACGCGTGTACGCGCAAAGCATGACATTTCAGCCAATGATAGCTTTTCACGCGTGAACAATTCATCAAAGATGGTGGTCAATGACGCGTAATGCAATCCATCTATTAAAGTACAACTTTCAGGGATTGGACATTTCAGAATTTTATCTGACTTTTATAGAACATCTGACCTCTGACATCATATGCATACAATATAGCCACAGAGCATGGACTTCCTGCCTGCATAATTTGTACACAGTTCATAAAAAGAAAGCATTCAATCTTATATTTCATGGAGATTGCACTGTCTGATTTTTATCAACTTTTGATATGAAGAAAAGGGGCAAATCTCAATATTTGTTCAGCTGTTATTTTTTTATAACTGTTGAATTTATGGAGAAATTGTGACACAAAATATAAAATTACCCATATGACCAGTGTAATATCTTGCCTGCTAAGAAATGCTCTGGAAAGTACGATGTCACTCTTTTTGTAATTACATGGTCAATAGTATTTCTGCTTGTATGGTGAAAAGAAAAAACATATTATTTTTTCAGATATGAGGAAATTGTGCACTACAATCTATGTCTCTAGCACTGGGGATGCTACTCCCAAAAGCTCAACGAAATCTAAAGCGCAAAGGGTTACTTTAAACTTGTGAAAATCCATAATTTCAACATGCCTCCTAGTATTTGGATCTCAGACCTTTTTGTCTACATTGACTCGATCACCCCTGAGTATAACTATCAAGAAAAAGATTAGTTGATAAGTTTTAATCTGAAAGATCACTAATTGTAACGTTAATACCAGTACCAATCCTACAGTTTCTTCTGATATACAGTCAATGTAAAGGAACAAGCAGACCCCACAATTCACCATTGCTTATTTTGATTGCCAAAACCTGGTGTTCGAAAATAGTGATAACACAAAAGCAGTTTTTTCCACTATTTTTTTGTAACTCTGACGAGTGGTTGAGCTTACAATTGTCCAGTTTTTTACTTCATGTATATGTTCGGTTACATAAAATGCCTATAGGCCTACTGGTCTTTGACAGTTATCAATGTTGTCCACCATTGTTAGTCAAAAGTGGAATCGTTTTAGTGAAATATATTTCCTTGAATGTATTCAAGTCATGACTTTCTACTTTCGTGTCTTCGCAGAGTTGGCTTTCTTATGAAGGATCTTGCTACAAAATTGAAGACGGCGATAAAGCAACATTCGGAGGAGCGTTGTCAAATTGCCAATTGGCTGGAGGAAACTTGGTCGTTATAAATGACAGGTATACTGAGTTTCAATAGATATAACTTTAGTATTTCGCGTCAACTGGTGAAGCAAATTCATGGATGTTGCACTTCTAGTTGTCAAGTTGCAATGTGAACACAAGATAAGACATTGTTCTTTTATTGACCTCTGAACCTCATTTTTTGACATCATTATCTTGCATAGGAAAAGTTATGAATAGAGGCATATACAGATGCTACAAATAACATGGTTGAACATCACGAACATTAAACGAGTGGACACAAAGCTTGGTATTCAATTGGTTGACAAAGCCTACACACAAACTATGATTAAGAAAAATGTAACAGACAGTTGATTCCAATGACTGTATGATCCCTACAAGTATCATGAACTGCAAGTTGATAAATTGAAACGCATAAAACATCCCAGTTGCATGAACACAAAACTTGTGCTACATTTTGGTCCACAAAAACCAACAAAAACTTGAAAAATGTAACTCCACAGATTATCAGTTGAAAAGTTGAGACCCCACATCAAGACAAAAGCTCTTCTGGCTTCTTCCAGTTTGTAAAGAGACAAAGAGATCCCAATTTTTCTACCAGCGCAGGCGAAACTTTGCAACATGGGCGCGTGATCAATATGCAAATTAAGTCTCCGATATTTGTTGAATGCTATGTGTAATGGTCTATGATTCTAAGATAACAATAGACTATGTGCTGAGCTATTTAATTCTGCTGTTGTTCGGCATGAGATAGTTTTGAAAAGTTTAACTCTCAAGTCATTCAAAATGTTTCTTTGCTGACCTTTTTCATCTTACATTTGCCTATCCACATTTTGTGTGCATTAAATCATTTTGAAAAGTTTAACTGTGAGTCATACAAAAAGTTTCTTTTACACCATTGGACACCACCTTAGGTTTAAGAATATGTGAGTGAGTAGCCTACATTACTTCAATAGATATGTTTAAGTAAACCAAACACCAATCATTCTTAGAACTATTAACATTATAAAATAAAATTAAAATACACAATCTTACATTTAAAGTTTGGGTCATACTTTTGGTAATAACCTCGAAAAGAAATTGCGTAATTTCTGTTTGAAAGCTTACTTATTATCATAGATGGTAATGGTAGTAAGCATCCTGCGAAATTATTTAGCCTTAAATGCCCCTGTTGATTAGAAATCAGTAAAAACATTTGAATCTTAGAAACGATTCGTGCCTGAAATGTTTCTCAGATTTCGTAGGGTTGAGTTTGTGAATGCCGCAGCCAGAGTTGCGGCTGGTACCCGCTGTCACCTCACAAACGTGGATGGATTCTGCATTCCTGTGAAAATACTTTAACAGTCTTTTGATGTTTTCTCAACAAGAGACACTGTATTCAGCTGAAACCTTCACAAGTGACTTTTATCTCTAGAATACCAACAGTAGTGTCCGTAATCAATGTGAACATTTGTTTACTTAATTTTGTTAACACAGATATGAGCAGTCACTGATAACCAGTCAGCTTGGTCTGAATTCTGGATCTCGATTCTGGATCGGACTCTATGATCAAAACACTCCTGGATATTATGAATGGTTAGATGGAGCACCATTGGAGTACAGTAACTGGGCCAAGGGACAACCAGGTCAGAAGGAAAACAGTTGGAAATTGTACTGTAGCGTGTTTTTTTTTCTTCTTTTAAGTAGATTTATTAATATTAGTGGATTGCCTGAGACAGTTCACTTGGTAATTACTCCAAAAATTATTGACCATAAAAACTCACTTGGTAAGAAGCACTGCAGCTGTTGATAATGTATACCATTTTGTGAAACGTTTAAGAGAAAGGGATTCAAAAACATTTCAATCTGAGAAACGTTTCATGCATGAAACGTTTCTCAGATTGTGTAATCCGATTACGGATTATTCTTCCTGCGTGAACATAAACCGCTCCAGAATTTGGCGATATCTCATAAAAAGCTACCATCTTTTGAAATGAATTATTTTTGTTGTGGGATTGGCAACAATATTTTTAAAGACGGAATCCGATCTAATTTATAACGCTTATCCCTTTGAATAAGGATTATCCATCCCACTGCCTTCATCTTGGATAAAACAATCACCAAACAATTGCTTACAACAAAAGGTCGGCAAATGACAAATTCTACTTCTACATCTGATTCGTTACTTCTGGGCAGTCCGGTTGGCGCAGTGGTATCTCTCCTCACCTTCCACCTCTGGGACCCATATTCGAATCCCGCTGGGGGCACTTTATGGATTGGGTTTTCAGTCCCTACCTGATTGCATGGGTTTTTCCTGGAATATTTCTTTGGGGTTTTCCTCCCACATCTAAAACTGAAACTCTTGTCTTCTCTCAATGGGGTTCTTGGCTAATATAGTGATTAAGTCCGCTTTTCTGAGTGTCCTTGGCTTCATAACCAGGGCCCAATTTCATGGAGCTGCTTAAGCACAAAATGTTGCTTAAGCAAAAAAATCATTGCTTAGAAAAATCAGACTACCGGCCAAGACTACACTCAATTGTTATGCTAAGTAAACAACAGCTAAATACCAGTCACAAGCAATGTATAAGGCATGAAATTTTGGCCAGTAACATGTGTAAAATAAGCAAGCTATTTTCGTGCTTAAGCAAATTGTTTACTTAAGCAGCTCCATGAAATTGGGCCCTGAATTGATAAGTGAAAATAAATGAAATGAACTTACTCTGCAGAAACAATTAACAATAGAAACAATTAACTTTGCAAAGATTACAACAAACTTGACGAAAACCCTTCTCTAACCCAAACCCTAACTTCTCCCTTTTCATAGTGAAGAAATTCATTTGAGGTTTTCCCCATGAAGTGTTTCTGCAGGTCTATGGTCTGTGTATGTTGGAGAATATAAACACCAAGGAGCAATTCTAGTCAAGTGTATTGCTCGGCAACGTTCTGTATATATGACATGGGCCACTATCTGAACAGGTGTTACAATTTTTGGTGTTATTTCTATCTTGTAGATGGTTCCAAGGGTTCATGTGTATTTGCAACCGCTGGTAAGACTGCAGGTCTATGGTCTGTGTATGACTGCAGTACTAGCATGAACTACATCTGTGAAAAGAGAAGAGACGGGTATACCACAGTCAGAGTCAGCACAGCGCCACTGACCACACCAACCAATACAGACTGCCCTCAAGACTGGGTGGGCTATGGATCTAACTGCTACAAGGTATGTATAGGAATTGGCGGCTTTGGCTACGGCTATGGCTAGATTTCCGCATCATCATGCGATGAAGTATGAAACATCCTTAGCAACACCCTTAGTAACAGTCCTAGCTGTAGCCGCCAATTCGGATACACCCTCAAGAAACACTTCATGGGGAAAATCTCAAATGACTTTCTTCACTATAAAAAGGGAGAAGTTAGGGTTTGGGTTAGAGAAGGGTGTTTGTCAAGTTTGTTGTAATCTTTGCAAGGTTTATTGTTCCTATTAATCTTCATGGAAAGAGCTCTTAAGAGAACAGCTCAATTTCAGCGATACTTGCCAGCATTCCAAAACACAAGAACTCTATACCATTGATCAATAGGATAAAAAAAACATTAATTTGAACTCTATTTTTAAGGGTATTTTTTCTCGACAAGCAAATCAAAATATGTAGGATTAAAGGGTTTCAGTTAGTTAGTGAGGCAATGTGAAAATAAATGGTAAGGGTGGTTTTCGTTTGTTTTCAAACAAAATTGAATAACCTAGGTGTTAAATTAAATGCATTCTTTGTTGAAACTGGCCTGGAAAACCTATAACACAAGCCTACAGACAAACATTGCTCAAGTAAATTTGTTAAATGACCCAAATGTGAGGAAGGGCATCTTTGATCTGTTCTCATAGTACTTTTTAAATTCATGTACTCAACTGTGGGAGGTACAACACCAAACAATCATTGCACAGATTTACCAAGCAGTAGAAGATCTTGGTAGGCACGTAGCAAAGGGGCCGGTGGCCGACTGGCCACAGCCGTCCCACCTTTTGCTCACGTTTGGCAGATTCAAGAGTTCAGAATTCAAAATGTTAAACTCAGTAAAATAGCCCAAACCAAGTGGCAGTGGTGAGTCTGGGTCTTCATAAGTCTTTTTAAAAATATATTTTAGCCTATGAGATCTGTCAAGACCTGATAGGTAAAGATGGAAAACATCATTAGTTTTGTAAGTCTACAGTGGAGTTCTTATGCTATATGTGTACAGCGCCAGTACAGGACACGATTTTCATACCAACAAGTATGAGCTAAAATTGTAAAAAACCTTTTTTTTTCTTGAGAAGGGGCCATAAAAATGGTTGATAGATACTGTTGTCAAGATTTTGATACGGATTAGCGCAACTGCTGGCAGGGATTGTAACTAAATGACCGCCCCACTTTTAAACACCTTGCTACGGTGCCTGGATCTTAGACTTGACCGACTGATCCATTTTGTGTATGTTTTTTCGTTATGTCCATTAGGCATTTACTCCGAACCCTCTGCTGGATTTCTGGGATTCTGAGAACTTCTGCATGAGCATGGGAGGTCACCTTGCTAGCTTTCACAATAAACACAATGAGGATTATTTTGTCAAGATGGCAAATATCACGTAAGTTTTCTATAATCTTGATAATAGACTGTGCAAAGTCTTGCGCCTTTTCAAATCTTTTGGGAATCTTGGGTAGAATGCTTTACCCCCCCCCCCCCCCCGCTCTTCTTTAATCATTGGTGACTTCAGTCCACCAAGCTTGCCAAAAAAATAATTCAAGCCTGAGCACATAGACCATTAAATTAGTTTTAAAGCTGTGGTTTTTGTCCAGGTTCACCCTCCCTACCCAAGCTAACAATGGTTGAAAAAAAATCCTAATGGTGGTAAAATAAAATAAGGTAATAATCTTTTCAAAATGGAGTGGAAAGATACAAATGCCAAACACCTACAGAGCGCCATATGGTTGTGTACAAAAATCCAGATTGCACTTTATAAGAAAGTAAGATTGAGAACCTGGCTGTTTATTGACCGATATTCTTTGATTTTTGTGTTTTATGAAAGGGATTTCAATAATCAAGAAGTTTGTTATTTATTTTGCCCAAAAATAAAATACTCAGGTTGACAATAGAGTTTGTAGAATTGACCTCTAAACTTGGCAGAGCTGTTGTAAAAGATAATGGGCTTTACGTTTGAGTGGTCAAACAATTCCGTCACCAGTGGTTATTTATGACAACAATTCTGTATCGAGAAGGTTAAAATGTAAAGGGAAACAAATCATGCACATCAAGAACTCTCAGGGAAATTTTTTTGACCTTTACACACATGAATTTCTAGCAAACCCATGCACTCTATTAGGAAATACCCAATACTTGTAAAAGCTATCCCTGTGGTAAGCCTGCTGATTATGGGCTGTAGTTAATTTTGATTACCCTCCTTTCTTTTCCTTTCTTTTTTCATTATAAATCAGTCCATTAAAGAAAACTATGGCAAACAAATCAGAAATAACACTTCCCATTTTCTATTGAGAACACACATGGACAATTGTCATTGTCGTAAAGTGAAATAGAATTTCAGTCTTGATTGTTTGTTGTCCTTTCTTTTCTTAAAGTACGGATGATTCTTATTGGATTGGCTTCCATGACTCCACATCTGAAGGAGGTAGTTTTTCTAATTTTCTTTAATTCTTAGGAGTTGATTTCAGGCCAAATTTCACAGAGCTGTAAGGCTAAAACAAACTGCTTCACAAAAACATAAGAAATTTGCAGTGACAAGCCATGTAGTTAGACCTCTTTTGAGTGATTGTTGGTTCTGAGGAGCACCGGTGGACTCAACCATGAAAGGCTAGAGTGAAGTGGCAAGGTATCCGCTCCACGTTCCACACCACCGGTTTCCCGCCTTCACAGCCCAACACATCCAGCATCTTCTCCCATTTACAAGCCACAGGCCCAGTTGGAATCTAGCAGTCTCCTGACGCTCAGACGGAGTATACTGTTTGAAGCGTTGTGATTTTAATTTATTTCTTATTATTTTGTCCTGTTTCAGTGACTTTTTGATCCGATTTTTGTGGATACATTATGTGCAATTGAGAATCAACTCTTGTCTTGTTTTAATTGATGTAATAAGTGCATCAGGGAAGAATATTATTTTGGTGTTTACCCATACCGTGATGTGTGATAAGTATTGTATACTTAGTGCTTTCGGAGTCCTACCAGAACCAAAATCCATGAGTGGAATTTGAACCCCATTTAGCTTTTGGGGGTATGGTAGCCGCTATAGGAGTGCACAGTTTGTTTTGGGTGTTATACAGACAAATTTACCCAAACCTAATAGTGTCATAGTATTGTGTCCACCATTTCTCAAAATGGCTTATGGATATTTTTTTCTGCAGAACTCACTTATCAGTGTAAACATTAAACCAAAATAATATCCTCTGGTCCCTTGCATATTTCTGGTAATAAAACCAAGGTTGCCTCAAAAGCAAACCAATCAGTCATTGTAGCGCGGAAATCTGAAGAAACCTGTTGTAACTTTTCACCCATCGCGTTGTATTTTCTGTGCAGGTTTTGAATGGACCGATGGGTCTCCAGTGGAGTATACCAACTGGCATAAGGGTGAACCTAATGACTATGATGCAGCCGAAGACTGCGGTGAAATGTCCTTCAATGGTCTTCAGGGCTGGAATGACATCAACTGCCTGTGGTACCAACGTCCAGCCGTCTGCATGATACCTAAAGGTCTGTAATTCAAGGGAATTTTCACAACTATTTTCAAAATGGGGGATGAAGCTTATTTTGCTAGAGCCAAACTTAAAGCCACTATCTATACCCACAGTGCAGCAACCTCCTTTAACAGTGGTCCACTGGCCAAATATTAATCAACACAACCAGAGGACCGGTAAGAAGTTTATCGAAGTTGTCTGGCATGCTAAATCTTACCACTGCCTGCACAGATAATTCACATAGCTTAAAAGTCAAGTAATATGATCGTGTTGAAAGGAAATGGTAAAATATGGACCAGTGAAAATTGCTTGCTTGAGTAGATTTTAAATGACAAGCTGAGTTTAGGGAGAGCTCTGTAATTAAGTAGAGGGAAAGACAGGGACCCAAGACTGAATGAGAGCAGGAGCCAGAACCATGTGCTGTACCAGAGTCAAAGCCAAAAACAGATAGAGTCAGAGTCATGAAGCCAGAGTCATAGACAGGGTCATAACCAGAGTCAAGAGTCAAAGCCAGACCTACATCAAGAATAATGACCAAAAACAGAGCCAAGCAGTAAAGCCACCATCACAGACCCTTGGTTTTCAAAAGCCCACTGGGGTACAATATTTTCCAGCATTATGTTGTATACTTTGTGATAGAAGACTCACTAATCCGAGTGTAACATTTTTTATTACTTTTCAGGTCAGATGCTAGTCACAACAGTTAAACCTGTAACACGTAAGTAGACAAGTCAAAACATGGGATGTAGCATCTTATTATGGGAAAACATTTGGGGGAAATCCATAGGACAAAATCCATGAAAACTTCCCTTCGCACTTGAAAACATTATTGTGCACAGCTGTGGTGTATTTAAGTCTTTCACTTTGAACCTCATATTGCCCAAGGTAACTTAATGTGCCATTAGTACAGCTATTATCCTTATTCTCATCCAAAACAAAACCTTAATCCTAAAAATTAATCTTAATCCAACCTCAACCCGAATCCAAATTACTCTGTACCACTCATCAACCTTGAATGAGGTAAGAAGGCTTCTTCTTGTACAACCATTACTCTGCTTAAACAGTCTCACCCTGTCCTCCATATCTCATTATGTGAAGATTGCTTCTTGAATATCTATTTCTAATATTACTCCCAGCCCCTCCCCAAAAACCCTAATACAACCCCACCCCAAACCTCATAACCCTTTGACCTTTCCCCGACACCCTAATCCAATCCAACCCAACCCAAACTCAACCTCGATACTAACCCTAGTCTAAACCCTATCAGTTACCCTAATTCCCTTACCCTGATACACTTTCCCGTCTCATTTACTTTCAGAGAAGCCATGTCCAACAGGTGATGAAGGTTTCTTCTTGTACAACCATTACTGCTACTACCTGAGCCCTGAGAGTAACTATCTTGGTTGGAAAGATGCTGAGGATTACTGTCATGAGAATGGAGCACACCTTGCTTCTATCCATGACCAGGATGAGTATGACTTCTTATACAGCCAGGTATAAAGGGTCAGAGTTGAAGTCAAGTCTGAGTCAGAGTGTCAAGTAATTTTGGTTGAGTTCATGTCTAAGTCAAGAGTTACTTGAATCGAGTCAATTAATGTCCAAGTCACGAGTCACTTGGGTCGAGGCCGAGACAAGACATGAGTCAAAATTGGGTCGAGTCCATGTCTAACAAGTCAAGAGTTACTGGGGTCAAGACAACATCCAAGTCACAAGTAAATGTTCCAGTCATGAGTCACCTGGGTCGAGTCCAAGTCAAGAGTTACTGGGTCAAGAACATCAGTCACAAGTAAATGTTCCAGTCATGAGTCACCTGGGTCGAGTCCAGACGAGTCAAGATCATTTGGGTTAAGTCCACTTCTATGCCACGAGTCACTTGGGTCAAGTCCAAGACCAACGAGCCATTTGGGTCAATTCTAAGTCCAAGTCCAAGTCACAAGTCATTTGTTTAAATCGTTACAAAATAATAAAAATGAACAAGATTATTTAAATCTATCAGTTGAAAAACAAAAACACAATCCACTTTTCACAGTTTGATTTTACTTCTTTTCCCCTCTGCATAGATCAATGGCATTGATATTGGATCTTTCTGGATTGGTCTGAGAGAGTACACTCAATCTGGCACTACAAGTAAGTCCAAAACTTATTTAAATTAAAAATAAATAATAATAATAATACAGTCTCTTCGATTTTTCTCATGTAATATGAGCTGAAAACCTCTCAGCTCTTATCCTTTTATGCAAATTAACTCTTGTTCTGGTCTGTTTCAGTTTTCTTTTACAGCCCATTTGTAGATATCTTTTGATTTATTTGTATAACTTATCCGTGAAGTTTTAACAAGTTTTTACCATTTCACCTTTAAAGTATTTTGAGCTTGTGAAGCACTGCAGAAATTCTTTGTTACTATTATCTGTAACTGTCCAAAAAGCTTCTGTTTCTATTGGTTTTATTAATGTTTTGTTTGTAATGTGCAGGTGGTCTGATGGCACAGCGCTTGACTACAAGTCATGGGTAGAAGGTGAACCCAATGATTTCAATGGAGAAGAAAAGTGCGTTGAAATGTACCACTGGGCCGAGTACAAAGGTATTAAACCCCTTGCATTGACGTCACACGCTGTTACTTTCAGCCCATGGCCTGCCGTTTTGGGAGTCACATTGTGTGCAAAGATATAGTGAGAAAGTAGAATTAGCTGTTGCAATCTGGGCCTAATTTCATAGGGCTGCTTAAGCAGAAAAAATTGCTTAACAATTGCCTGCTCAGCAGAAATGAGCAGGTCACCAACTACAAATTGTACATGTGATATGGCAGTTTGGCTGATAACCTTATTCTGGTAAGCATAATTTTGTTGTGCTTAGCTACTTTTAGTGCTTAAGCAGCTCTATGAAATTGGGCCCTGGTCACCAACCAAAAGGACCTATGGTACAAATGCAAAAAATAGTTAATGGCCCGACATTTCGACCCTCGTTTTGAAGTTCTTGAAGGCTAAATGACATAATACAACACACATAAACAGGTGTAAAAGAAGCCTATAGTGTTCGTCTAACCGCGTGCGTGTGACACACAGGGAATCTGATGACTCCCAAAATGGCACAATCAAGATTTAGACTGAGTAGACAAAAATAAGTTGATCAGCTGAAAGTTAAATGCCTGCTTTGTGAGCAGTACCTTCACAACAGTAGGGGACTACATGATGGTGTACCCACCCTTTTTTATCAGAATATACCAAAACATTTTTGTTAATAGCTATGAGTTTATTCCAAATACTCCAGACGGGTCGTGGAATGACCTGAATTGTGGTGATGCACGGAACTTCATCTGCAAGAAGAATTACGATTCTCTCGGACCAGTCACTTATGCACCCACCACTCCGGCCAGCGGCAACTGTCCGTTGAATTCTGTCAAGTTTCTGAATCGATGCTATATCTACTTTGGGACGGATCCAGCTGGAGGTTATCCTGGCAGGACGCTAGGGACGAATGTAAGAAGACACCGGGAACCGAGCTGGCTACGATTCACTCACAACAAGTACAAGGTTTGTTTTGATTTCATTGCAGTGTTGTAGTACTCAGACTTGGTACTTGTACTCATACTCGAGTACTGTTTGGTGATACTGCCATCAAAAAATAACTTACTGGTGTACATTATGTTCGTGTCAATACCAGGCTAAATTACATAAAATGCTTGTAAAGATATATGGTGCCTGTGTTGCCTAAATGCAAACTGCTCATTAACACACAGGAAATCTGGCTCCAAAATGGCTCGAATCAACAAGTATCAAGTATGTCGTCAGGTGCATTGGGTTAAACGCCAACAACAAAAAATACCTAAGATTTGGTTTCCCCTGTTTAATTCTAAATCTTCTACACAGCTTATTGAAATGAAACATTTATTGTCACTTTTCCAGCCCTGTTGACCACGTTTCTAGCCAGTTATGACTTCCCTTTATGGGTCGGACTGAGTGACATTACAACCAATCAACAATTCAAATGGGTGGACGGTACAGTGGTAGACTACACTAACTGGGATTCAGGTGAACCCAATGAGGCCAATGGAGAGGTAATATAGAATGTTGATTTCACATTGTTATAATCTGAGACATAAATGCCTCTCAATTAAAGTAATGTTTAACCCTGTAGCATTGTTCTGGGCCAAGTTATCGGCCTGATTTTTTGACTGTTTCTAATGCATTTGTAACGGCAAAATAATCTGGCCCCTTTTTTTGAACTAACGAGAATGATCAGTATTGAATGCAAGGAACTTGACATAGATAATGGCGGCATGATGAAGGTTGGTAAGTCATTCAGGCATGCAACTGCAATTTGTCCCCCCCCCCCACAAAAAAAAGAGGAAAGTGCCAGGCAGAGCAAGACTTGGAATTGTGGTTTTCATTTTTCAATGACACAGCTGAGAAAACTAAAGGCGATAATTTGGTTGCTCATCAAATCCTTCTTAACAATTTTCACCTCATTTGACATGGAACATTATAAGTGTGCAAATGAAACACTACTATAATTAATTTTTATATGATTTGGGGTTGAATAAAGAAAAAATTGACAAGAGAGGGATTTGAACCAACTTCTGGCTTCTGACTGACACCCCCGAACAAAGATATTGACAAAATAGGGAGACCGCCAACATAAGGCTAGATAGCTCAGTTGGTAGAGCGCAGGCACGTTAATCCGGAGGTTGTTTGTCTATTATTATTATGAACCTATGTTTTTTTAATTTCATGTCTTGACTCAGGAGGACTGTGTGGAGATGTTATATGACTGGAGTAATGCAGGACGCTGGAACGATGTGGGTTGTGGCACTCTAAATGGATACATCTGCCAAAGTAAACCAGGTACTGAAAACCAGGCATTCAGAGATTCATCAACTCAACTGTCAAATCAGTCCCTGCAAAAAACTCAAATCAAATCAAACGAGCCAGTTATCACTAATTTGGAAGATTTGTCATTCAGATAGCTGAAATATTTACCCCAAGCCGTAATTTAAAAACTGATATTTGGCGTGTCATGGCCGAGCGGTCTGAGCCGAGCGGACTCAAGTTCTGATGGCCTAGTCATTGGAGTGTGGGATCTAATCCCAGTCATGACACGTGTATCCCTGAGCAAGAACCATAAGTTGCTTCTCTTAACTCAGGTGTATAAATGGGAACATGCTAGGGCTGTAATATGTTGAATTAACACCTTAGCGTTAAGAAGCAGCTTGAGGTTTGTAGGCTTCCCAGGGAGTTGAGAAAGTTTGTAGAATGGTCCTAGTATGCCCAATGAACAGGGATAACACTGTTTAATACATGTAGATGTTAAAGATTTAGTATTGTTTGGTTTTACACATAAACCGATGTGTGTAAAGCACTGTATACTCGGTTCTTTCCTGAGAACTGTCCGAATAATGTGGTAAAGTGCCTTGATCTAGCTACTTGGATATTAGCTATATAGATAGAAGAAAAACTTATTTGGTACCGACAACAACGTGCCATATCAACATTGTACTACAGCAATACTGGACATTATATTATAAAATAGTGCAATACATATAAAACTAGGCTTGTATGTACGTCAATATCAAAGGTCAGTACATGTAGGAAAGTAGTGAAGCTAACAACTTTTGTACTTTTCCCTTTTGGACAAACAAAACAAAGCATGATGGACATGGGACAGTTTGACAGCTGAGACCAACTAAATCAATGAATAAAATTATATTAATATTTTACAAACAAGTTGCTGAAAGATCATTTAAAGTTTTCGTCAGTAAAAGTTCCAACTGTTACAGTTGCCCTCACATCCATATGAAGACGACTATTAAAATAAGCTAATACCACATTGATTAAGACTGTTTTTGTAATGATAGTGCACTAAGTATTATTATTGATATTGTTATTATGTTTTCTCCTCCTCCAGATCCTACAATGGTATGCCTCCCTCAGTGATCAACCCATGTAGATGGGCTACGCATACTGGCCGAAGACGGCAGCTGCTTCAAGATATCTTTGTCCCAACGACTTCAGCGATGCGGTCAAAGCCTGTCAGAATCTCGGTAGTAAAGTAACGTGGCGAGTCTGAACGACCCTATGAGGCGGCATACGCCAACTCCCTCATGCTGACGGCAGCAGTTGATCCAGAGGATGGGCTGATTGATAAGAAGAACCAGTGTGGATCGGCATGTGGATGATAAGGTGAATTACAGACTTGTGTATGACTATATAGGGTGTCACTCACTTCGAGTCCGACGAGCGACTTGAATTGAGTTCAATGTTAAGTAAGATACCCAAAACAGCTTGTGCTGAGATTATACCTCCTTGTTCAGATCATGGGTGTAGCTAAAATGTAACACCTAGACCTAGTGTTGAGATTTGCCTCCTTGCACAGTACACGACCTACAGTGTAACACTGTAGACGTACTGTTAAGATTACCCTCCCTTGCACAGTACACGACCTATAGTGTAACACTGTAGACGTAGTTGTTGAGATAATCCTCCTTGCAAATGTACACAAGCTACAGTGAACACCCAATACCTATAGTGTTGAGATTATCCTCCTTGCACATTTCAAGACTTACAGTGTAACACTTAGACGTACTGTTAAGATTATCTTCTTGCACATGTACACAAGCTACAGTTAACGCCCAAGACCTATAGTGTTGAGATTATCCTCACTACAGTGCACATGTACACTAGCTACAGTGAACACACAAGACCTATAGTGTTGAATTATCCTCCTTGCACAGTGCACGAGCTACAGTGTAACACCCAAGACCATAGTGTTGAGATTATCCTCCTTGCACATGTACAAGACTTACAGTGTAACACTGTAGACCTATAGTGTGAGATTACCCTCCTTGCACAGTACACGACTACAGTTAACACTGTAGACATAGTGTGAATAATCCTCCTTGCACATGTACACGAGCTACAGTGTAAACCCAAGACCTATAGTGTTGAGATTACCCTCCTTGCACAGTGCACGAGCTACAGTGTAACACCCAAGACCTATAGTGTTGAGATTATCCTCCTTGCACAGTACCAAAGCTACAGTGTAACACTGTAGATGTACTGTTGAGATATCCTCCTTGCACGTACACGACCTACAGTGTAACACTGTAGACGTGTGTTGAGATAATCCCCCTTGCACATGTACACTAGCTACAGTGTATGCCCAAGACCTATATGTTGAGATTATCCTCCTTGCACAGTACACGACCTACAGTGTAACACTGTAGAGTAGTGTTGAGATAATCCGCCTTGCACATGTACACAAACTACAGTGTATGGCCCAAGACATATAGTGTTGAGATTATCCTCCTTGCAGAGTACACGACCTACAGTGTAACACTGTAGACGTAGTGTTGAGATAATCCTCCTTACACATGTACACGAGCTACAGTGTAACACACAAGACCTTAGTGTTGAGATTATCCCTCCTTGCACAATTACACGAGCTACAGTGTAACACCCAGACCTACTGTGAGATCATCGTCCTTGCACGTACACAAGCTCAGTGTAACACTATAGACCTATGTTGAGATTATCCTCCTTACGTGTACATGAGCTACAGTGTATAACTGTAGACGTAGTATTGAGGTTCCTCCTTGCACATGTACAAAGCTACAGTGTAAAACCGGCCTAGTAATAAGATTATCCTCCTTGCATGTACATGAACTACAGTGTAACACCCTAGACCTAGTGTTGAGATTATCTTGCATGTACACAAGCAACTAGTGTAATACCCTAGACCTAGTGTTGAGATTATCCTCCTTGCACAAGTACACAAGCTACAGTGTAACACCCTAGACCTAGTGTTGAGATTATCTTGCATGTACACAAGCAACTAGTGTAATACCTAGACCTAGTGTTGAGATTATCCTCCTTGCACAAGTACACAAGCTACATGTAACACCCTAGACCTAGTGTTGAGACTATTTACCTTGCATGTACATGAACTACAGTGTATCCTAGACCTAGTGTTGAGATTATTTACCTTGCATGTACATGAACTACAGTGTATCCTAGACCTTGCGTTGAGGTTATCAGATGGCATGTAAAGCCGTAGATCCTGTGTGTTGTTTAATGCAAGTAAAAGAACCCAGTTACACTTGTTGCTAAGAAAAGTTGTTTGGCGTAGATTTACACACACGCTGTACTCATCTACTCCAGGTTGCAGGGGAGTACAGATGGCTGGATGGATGGCCGATTTCTACACCAAATGGGACACCCAGCGAACCAAGCAAAAGTGCTGGAGAGGGCTGTGTGGTCATGGGCTTCAATGGTCGATGGAACGACACAAAATGCAGCAACAAGTACAGAAGTCTATGCAAGTACTCATTGAGTAAGTGGAAATATCTATTTTCTTCTTCATAATCCATCTGCTAGATTGCCCTGTATATATTGATGGATTTGTTACTCCCAAGCTAGCCAACCTAGGCATATTTAGGTATACATGTATTTAGTTTTGTCCTGTTGGTAAATCATTGCGTCACATGTGTGCGTATTTACTGCACTCCAAAGTTTTCGCTACTTCTGGCTCCAAAGCTGGCATACGTTTGTATGTAATTTTCTCAAAAAATCAACCACTTCATCGTTCATAAGCATTCAGAATTAAACTTATAATTTTGAGAACATTATGAGAAGACCTCGAGTCTTTGAAGAATGTATGTAAAAGACTTGTTCATTTATTGAACATTTTCTTTTGCATAAATCCTCAAAGAAAACACTAGCTCAGTGTAACTCCTATGGACTTCTGTGATCAGTGGAGCCAGTTTGTGTGAAGTGGGAGTGGCTTACAGTGGATTACGTCACACTTACAAACAGGATATATGTTGAGTTAACATGAACTATGGGTCCGTGCAAGTGTAGGAATTGATTTAGCCCCAGACTGGGGTCAATTCTTTTGTAGGTAAAAGAATAGCAACCTGCCTGTGTGAAACCACCTTAATTTTACACAAAGGTATCAAATAGAACCACTCAAGCTAGTCAAAATTTGTGCAGGCTATAGTCAAATGAACAACTGACTCACTTTGGGGGCTAGCCAGGGAACAAGAATAGGGTAAGGCCCTAAACAAGGATCACAGATTAAAATAATACTTTTTTATGTCGCCCTCCTACAGACCCAGTGCCAACGTATCACCCAGACCTTCCCGGTACTTGTCCAATCAACTGGGAGTCGTACGGCAGCTCCTGCTATTACTTCCAGCCGGCCAGCGAAGACAGAGTGACGCAGCCCGATGCGCAGACAAAGTGCATGAACATCGGCGCTGATAGTCTAGTCTCCATCGCAAGCAAGATGGAGAATGAGTTCGTGCGGAAGACGATGCGTGGAGCTCATACCGATTCGGCATGGCTCGGATTGCATCGCGCTGATGAAGGTACTTGGGTCTCTCAAGTGGGATAAAAACCTTTCCATGATGGAAAGTGGGGACAAATTCATGAGCCATCACCTTTGTAAAGTCTCTCACAACTTGTTATGTGTTGTTGATTTTTGGATTTTAATTACATGTATGTGTTGTTAAAGAGTTTGCAAAATTTGAGGGGACAAAAGTCGATCATGGAGAGATTTTAAGAGAGACATGGTGCCAACAGGGCCACATGGCATGGCGCTGCTTACCGCAGAGTTCTGCGCTTACCACCCATAGAGTCCACTGCTTTCAGCTAGCCATAAGTGCAGAATACTGAGGTAGGCAGCACTATGAACATTACTGGGTAATCCTGTTATTCATAAAAATAAGCACACAGCTAGACGTGAGCAAAACAATGGAAAATTACCCAATACGCCTCTACCATTGACATCACATGCAGCTACTGTCTGCCCATGGTCAGCCATTTTGGGTGTCAAGTTGCAATGTAAAGACATAATGGGCGTGTAAACATGCGCCTAAGCTATAATGCGCACTACATACAGGGAAACGCAATTCCCAAAATGGCGCAACCAGAATTTATTGTAGTAATGATGTCAGGTGAGTTGGGTCAATCATGGAGGAAGGAAAATAATACAGGCATGTCTGCTACAACACCTTAAAGCCTTCTGTTGATCAACCACAGTGCAGTGATCACTCAGTCCTTACTATAAGAGCCTTAACCACTTGTTACTTTGTACTCTTAACACTTGGACAGGTCAGTTTGAGTGGTTGAACTCTGACCCGGTCAACTTTGTATACTGGAACGAGGGTGAGCCCTCAATGACGTGGGAGGGACAACATGAGAACTGTGTAGAGATGTACACGGACACAGGCAAATGGAACGACAATAAATGTGGTCAACTCAGATCATACATCTGTAAGATGGCCAAAATACGTAAGTGTAGAGACTGTTGACTTCTTGATTTCAAGTTGTACATGTACATGTACTTATGACAAATAATGTTAAGATGACACCAAAACTGTTATCGTGTAGTGGCCCGATCGATCAAGCACACCTGACTCGAGCTCTGGTGTTTCTGTTCAGCAGAGTGTGGGTTTGAGTCCCAGTCCTGACGCTCGCTTCCTTACGCAAGACACTTGACCATTATTGCTTAGTCCTTCAGGTGGGACGTAAAGCCATTGGTACCAAGTGTTGTGTTATTCATGTACAAGAACTCAGTACATGTACATTAACCGTCATGAGAAGGTTGGCTGCATTAAGTGAGTGCCACAGCACCTTGTAAGCTGTTACAAGCTGCTACATATATATAAACCCTCTGCCTATCTGTAGTAAAAAATAATTAGCACTTTCAGATGCCCTTCAGGTGCAATAAAGCAGTTAATCTTCGAGTGAGGCCTGATTTGAGAATAAAAGCTGTAAACTCATCTCAGAAATCTATCAATTTCTCATTTTTATTTTATTTGTTAAGGTATTGATCACCACCCAAATACAGATGATCGTTATTGTTACTATTTCAATCATTTTCAGCTCCAACAACTAAAGAGCCATCTTTCAGCATGGGAACAAAGAGCCCACAAAAGCAAGGAGGTAAGTGTAGCGTTAAAAGTCTAGTTACAAACATTGGTTATGCTCTTGGTGAATCTATGTGTATGCTAGACTGGTCCCCTGTCTCTATCCAGGAAGGAAAGACAGGCACTGGTCTTCCACACCCAATGGTGTCATTGGATAGACATATACATGTAATGACGCATAACTACCAGAATGATACTAAACACATGAGAATGTGTGTACACACATGGCATGCAAGGTCAAAGGTACGTCTGGCAGGCAACCAGCAGGTTGTGACATCAGACAGGCTATGTGTATGTATGCTCTATTTGAATTATATGTACCACACCTGTAATGTAGACAATTTTGCTGATACATACATGCATACCGTAATTGGTAACACTTTAAATGTTGCTAGAAGTGCTATGCTTATTCTCTTTGAATCAAGCTTTGGTAACAGGCAAAACTGCTGCTACCAGTATGCATGTACTCTCTTTCAATCAAGATAAAGTACTGCTTCCTCTCTCTGATTCAAGTAATGGTTTGGTAAAGTAGGTCAAGCTGCTGCTACCGGTATGCATGTCCTCTCTTTGAATCAAGATAAGGTACGGTAGGGTAACGATAAGAAAAGTACTGCATCCTCTCTCTGAATGAAGTAACCTTAGTACTAATGATGTCACTGCTTGTTTATCACTTTCCAGAAGAATAGGAAACCATTAGTGTCTCTGTATTACAGCAAGTAAGCAATGCAATAAACAAACCGTGCCGTCATCAGTACACGGGTCTATTTTCCACTTACTATTTGACTCAACCTAATAAGATGAACAATTATTCACACTTTTGCCATTTCTATTCCAGATCCTGATGTTGGCAAAATTGTTGGCATCGCACTCGGTGCAACTGTCTTTATTCTGCTCGTCATGATCGTCATCTTCTTCATTGTGACGCGCAACAAGTCCCCCAAGGGTCAAGATACTCAGGCTGAGATAACAGGCTTTGAGAACATGACGTATGCATCTACTCCGGACATCAAATCTGCCGAGCCTCCCAAACCAGAAGACCCTGAACCTGATGGGTCAAATGCTTGATGCACTACCAAAGAAGACAACTTATTATTTCTGGAATATTATTTCAATTATGAACTGTAATAATAGCTTCTCTGCTCCACTAATAAACCAATGGTAGATTTGAAAACAACTTTGCTGAATAGTAAGTCATTGTTTTTGAATGATTTTTTAGTACTAAATGGTGAACAGTTGGAGGAAAATGTTCAAGCAATCTTGCAGGAAAAGATCCTTTTATAGGCCTTTTATATCAGTCTTTTTCTTACCATTTTTAATATACATGTACACGTTCTAAAGCTTACCTGTTTAAGTGTTAATTACAAACATGTAAGGCATGACGTATGCATCTACTTCGGACATCGAATCCGCCGAGCCTTCCAAGCCAGAAGACCCTGAACTTGATGGGTCAAATGCTTGACGCACTACCAAAGAAGACAACTAATAATTTATGGAATATTATTTCAATTGTGAACTGTAATAATAGATTCTCTGCATCACTAATAAACCAATGGTAAATTTGAAAACAACTTTGCTGTTAACTATTGTAAGTCATTGTTTTTGAGTGATTTTTTAGTACTAAATGGTGAACAGTTGGTGGAAAATGTTCAGGTAATCTTGCAGGAAAAGATCCTTCTATAGGCCTTTTCCATCCACATTCAGTCTTTTTCTTACCATTTTTATTAAACACATTTTAAAGTTAACCTGTTTAGACATTGCTTACAAGACAGCTCCGAAACTCTTAAGGGCTTGTTTTGAAAATTCTTTTGAGTTCATGAGCAATTAACCAGTTAGAGGCCTAGGGGCCAATTTCATAGAGCTGCTTAAGCAGACAATAGTGCTTTACACGTTTCTGCTAAGCACAAATAAGCAGGAAACCAGTTGCGAACGGTACATGTGGCATGGTGTTTTGGCTGGTAAGCTTTTCCTTGTAAGCAGAGTTGTTTTGTACTTAGCAAAGCTGTGTGCTTAAGCAGCTCTATGAAATTGGGCCCTACTAGCCGCACTCAGCTCACAAAATTAAACCCACAGTGACAGCAGCACTTGACTTTATCTCATCCAGCTAATAAGGGTCATTGTATGTAGGTCATGTCCTGTCCACAATTCACAATGTTGGGTGCTCCTCAATCGAATACTTTCAACCACACCGTTATGTGCTGAACTATGGATTTTGTCCACACATTTTTTTACTGCAAAATAGATGCAATATCAGCCATGTCTTGCTGCATGGAAGAGATATTACAGAAAGCCTCTTAACCCTCCTACTGTCCGACTGTTTAATGTCATCAACTGTGGGTTTTGAATGTGTGATAAACAGCATGCCAGCAATGCATTATGGTTCCATGTGGTGGATGAATCCACACCTTACACACAATCACAGTCAACCCTTGTTATAAAGAGCAGTGTTATAAAGATGCTGTGCTTATAACCAGGTAATTCTGAAGTCCAAAGTGTCATTTCTGCCTTGCGTTTCTGTGTTTTGATGTCCTCTTATAATAGCGTTCCTGTCATAAAGAGGTAATAATCTGGCCAGTCCCAGCGTCCTTGTTATGAGAGTCAACTGGACATGTAGATAGTTCTGTGCACGGTTGTGCCACCGTTCTTAACCTGTGCGGTTGAATGGGTTTGAATGTTTGGTCACCTCGCTGGAAAATGTTACCAAGAGTAGGAGGGTTAATTAATGGTGTTGAAAAGCCTCGGGTAAACAGTGGTTGGAATATCGCTGCAAACAAAATGTATAGTTCAACACTACACATTAACAAACACATTGAACTGATACATGTTGGGTCAACTGTAAAGGTTTGCTTTTATTAACCCTTGGGTAGATATTTCAAATTCTTCATGTTAAATCAAATTAATACACTGCGTCAAATAACTAAATGTATCACTGATAATTATCTGGACCTGTTTCTCAGTTATTGTGATTTGGTTTAGGGGTTTTGAAGCTTTGATCGAGAGGCAAGGGATTTTGAACAACTATCACTGAAAGAAAAGCAACTGTTTTCTGTCTGATTATATAGAAGAACCTTAATTACCTTACAATTTAAATCAGGTTGTCTTTTTAAATTGTATGAAATCATCTTACAATGATTTTTTAATGTTGAATGCAAGTTTATTTTTAAGACTTAATTGTAAAAAAAACAACCATTGAATACTTAAAACGTAACGAACGTGTTAATATCTTAATAGGAAAAACTGTGTATACAAAAATAAACGTATATCATATTATATCACAAAAGAAAGAGCATTTATGAACAAAATTTCTTTTTCAAATAAATAGTGAAGTAATTACTTTGGGACCCTTTCTGATTAATTAAGAAGAGTAGATACAATGTACAAACATCTATTTGTCCATCCAAACATTTAGAACCAAAAACAAATACCCACTGTAATCCCCAGACTTGTACAAGTAGTTGTCTTTTCGGCATGAATTGAAATTGAAGTACAAAAATGGCTGTCGTGATCATAGCTGTACATGTACATGTACATCTGACCCATTTACATACTGCATGTGAGTGCATTGGCCAACAGCGCCCTTTGCCATGTGATGGCCAGTGCTCGGGTGTGCAGTAACTGGGTTAGAGTTCATAATTCCATGTACAGCCACAGGCCTGCTATGGTCCTGACGACAGTCACCCTTCAACAACCCTTCAGCTACCTTAACAGTAGTGCTTCGATGAAATGTGATACATGAATAACACAGGCATGTGGATATAGCTGTAAAACAGATATGGATCCCTTGAAATGGCCGCAATCACTGTTGAGGTAAAAACGATGGAAACATGCTCAAGCAATGCACAACTCTCAGCCAATGATAGGTCTTCATTGACCTCAGTGAGGGCACCATATGAGCTTGTGACGTTACATGCAGAGGGTCTATACTCAGGCCTGATACTACACATACATGTAGGCAAATGCCTCAAAGCCCCTGGTCATTGCCTTGGTGCACTTTGAAATGTTCCAATATAAATTTGTACTTCCCTCATAGAGTGCACTTCGCTAAGGGAAAGGTCCCTTACCCTTACAAGCAGAAAGTACCATGCTAACGGGAAAACTGCATTTTCCCTTACCCTTACAAGAAGGAAATACCAGGCTAACGGGAAAACTGCCTTTTGCCTTACAGGCTAAGGAAAAACTGCCTTGCCCTTACAAGAAGGAAGTACCAGGCAAAGGGAAAACTGCCATTTCCCTTACAGGCTAAGGGAAAACTGCCTTGCCCTTACAAGAAGGAAGTACCAGGCCTGTATACTGCAATTCTGTCAACTATATCTGTGCCACATGTAACACTGTTCCTTTTTTGTGTGTGTGTGTGTGTGTGTGTGTGTGTTTCTTTTTAAAGAATGGCCCTTAATCAGTTGTTTTGCACCAAAAACATATAATCCAAGTCCATAGGGGATTCTATTGAAACTTTAGAAACACTCTCTCAACTATCCTGGATATTGACCCAACTCACCTGATGTTATCATCACAATAATATTGCCTCCCCGTGTGAAACAGCGTAGTGCGCATTTTAGGCGATGCGGCGTTTACACACTTACATGATTTTTGCGGACATTTTGACTCCTGAAATGGAGACCATGCTACACAGTACCTGCAGGTAACATTTGGTGCGATGGGTCAACAGATTATGTTTCTTGTGCTGCATGTACTTTCTTCAAAATGAGAAAACAAAACACTGTAGTACTAAAACATAAATATCTGACAATACAACATAATTTTGTTACTTATTTACACGATACTACGTTCACTACTACTACACAAACTATATAGTCAGAA
Organism: Pycnopodia helianthoides; assembly: GCA_032158295.1. Taxonomy (NCBI): domain Eukaryota; kingdom Metazoa; phylum Echinodermata; class Asteroidea; order Forcipulatida; family Asteriidae; genus Pycnopodia; species Pycnopodia helianthoides. The sequence goes on from CM063251.1 coordinate 6,403,772, forward strand.
AATGTTTGACTTTATTTACAACTGTTGAGGAAACATCACATCAGGGCCCAATTTGATAAAGCTGTTTCTGCAAAGCAATATTTTTCTGTGCTAAGCACGTTTTTGTGTGTGCGTGTTCAGTAATTACATCAATTAACTACATTTCCATGTAAAAATCTCTCAACCAGAAGAATTTTGTTTTCCCCCCTCATCCAAATTCATTTCTTAGCCGACGACAGGCGGTTTCTGACCATGCCCAGGGTTCTGCCCACAGTAGTCGGTGCCGGAAAACCTGCGCGGCACTCACGATTCCCCAGCCACCACTGGCAGAATTCTCTGTTTCCGACCAAAAGAAATCCTGGGCAGAACCCTGCATGCCCAATATGGGGAAGAGGACACCCCCCCCCACTCCCAAGGTTTCCATACTTTAACACACTATTTTCCTCTTGTACAGAAGTACCCCCACTTCTTAAAATCATCTAAAGACTTCCTGAGATTCCATGCCACATATCGAGCACCAAATGGATATTTTCAAGGAGTTATACATTTAGGTTCAAAATGACACATACTAGGTCCATTGTTTTTTACGTAGTTTAGAGCATGCACAAATTTATGAGAACAGTGGATTCACCAGGGCCAAAATTCATGGCTCTGCTTACCGCAGAATTCTGCGCTTACGGAGCCCTTGTAGCACATAATTCTGTGATACGTAAGCGCAGAAATCCGCGGTAAGCAGAGCCATGAAATTAGGCCCTGGTAACTCTACTACCACCAAATAGTATTTTATTGGTACAAACACATGCAAGGCAAATTAGGACCCCTGGAGAGTGTAAATGCTACCTGTATACTCCAGAAAAGAAGAAGAGAGGTCGATTTGCGGAAGGCGTTCCTTAACAAAAGTTGAAGACCCTTGAAGGCAAATCATGTTAGAGAAGCAGCTGGTCTGGTTTTTATTCTATTTACATCTGTATGCAGCTAAAACAAGGCTGAAGAGAAAATGGTCTGGCACCCTTTATATTTATCAGTACTTTTGAACTGCTGCATACAGGAAACCTGACAAAATGGCAAGACTCTATTCAACTCCATTAAAAGAATGGTCTACTCATCAGAACAGAGGGGAAACAAATTACGTATAAAAACGAGGTAGTTTCTTTCTTTGGTATCAAGCTATAATATAACATAACAACATACCCTGTGATAAGAACTTGGTTATTTTAGATTATACAATGGACAGAAATCCCTGACTTGAATGTATGGTGGCAAGCAAACTGGGAAAAAAAAGTACCATCATTGAAAACTTTTGAGAAAAATGCTTTGTTTGTTTTGCTCAAAAACACTTGGCGGTAAACTGAGTGATCATCAATAATATTTCAAGTTTTACGTTTTAACATTTCAGCGAATACAGATATTTTGAGTGGGCACAAAATAAGTTCAAAAGAGTCGTGTTAAAAAATGTTTTCTCAAACTCAACTAAATAAAGTTTTAAATAATAATATTATTTACCATAAACCCTGCAGAAGTAAAATATTGCTTATATTCCATTTTATGTCCCGTTTTATTTTTATTTTTATTTAAATGAGTTTTTCATATTTTAAGGACAAGGTCTGTTTAAGAGCCTTATGAGGAAAATGCGCTTAACCTCGGAAAACTCCTCACCGAGAAGGTGGAGCAGAATTAAGTAGTAAAGTCGAGATACAATCAAGAGCGAAGACCAAGCGTTGTCATAAGAAATACTTGACTTCAATCTGGATTATTCTGAACTGCTTTGGGTTATTTTTGTTTTAAGTAAATGAACGTTCAATAGATCTTCACAACCAGTGTGAATTCATCAAGCTTTATAAGGGGGGGCTTGTTTATTATCAAAAGAGAAGGCGGCGGCGTCTTATCACTTACTCATCACTTGAAAGAGCTCCGAGTTGAGTCTCCGAGTCACTGAAGACGAGGGAAGTCTTCGACAAAGAGGGTGTGGCAACGGACAGACAGGGCAGGTTCTCTCTCGGGTTACATACCATCTGCTGATCACTAGGAGCAACAAACAAAATAAAAAAACACTTCTTAGAGAGAATACGCCTTCTATTAAGAGAAGCCATCTCGGCTGTCTCCAATTCAAACCAACTCAACCAAAATGAGGCTGGACGGGCAAAATGGTCAAACCCCCTAAAAGTTTCCCATCATAGACTTCAAGATTTCCCAATGGAAGTGCCCTTTGCAAAATGAATTAATGGCCCTGTCACAGATTCAGGCCTGAAGGTTAAGAAAGTCTTTGCTAGGACAAAAAAAAGGAGCTCAAACCCGGCCAAATCTCGTTGGGCCACCCCCCCCCGGCCCCAGTTCAATGTTGGCTCTCATTGTGCGGTCTGCATGCGCTTCAGCTGGGGTTAACAACATTGAGCGGGGGAGTGGGGGGAACTTGGTGAGCCCCCACCCCCCGGCCCCAGTTCAATGTTGGCTCTCATTGTGCGGTCTGCATGCGCTCCAGCTGGGGTTAACAACATTGAGCGGGGGAGTGGGGGGAACTTGGTGGGCCCCCACCCCCCAGCCCCAGTTCAATGTTGGCTCTCATTGTGCGGTCTGCATGCGCTCCAGCTGGGGTTAACAACATACATTGAGCGGGGGAGTGGGGGGAACTTGGGAGGGTTATGTTTATTGTCACACGGCCCATGCGTGGCCCATGCGTGACCCAAGCATTTTGGCCGGAATTGTAGATGGTTGTTGTTTTTTTGTAGATAAAAGTGAAAGTTTTATTCATCATTGTTTTGAATCAAATGGGACACCACTAAAAAGATTTACCCATGACTGGAGCCATCATATCAAACGGTAAATTTATTTGTTAGAATGATGCAGGACTAGATGCCAAAGGACATGTTGACCACAGGTTACCACAAGTAATGTCGAAGATGCACAATCACTCAACCAGCAGAGATATTTATCAGTTGGTCTTATTGGCTTTGAAAACAGCAAACCATACAGTAGTATATATGGTAACAACAAAATGGTATGGTAACAGCAAAAAAGCATGCAAAGCAATGTACTTGTCATCACATTTAACACCATAAAAGTTAGCTTCGCATAAATCAAGCAAAATTCTGCTAAAGAGAAATAGCCACACCTAGCATCAGCATGCTACCACTGCAATCAGTTAGAAGTCACCAACTTGTCTTACCTGAAGAAGGATGATCCATTCATACAACACAAACTCATCATGATGATTGAAAATATACAAATAATCATACTCATCAGGCATTTGTAGAGCGCCATCATTCTAGTTGCCTATTCCGAGGCACTTAGAAAAGTGAAGTATTTTCCTGCAAGGTATTGTGGAGCTATATTTTTGAAGTAAGAGACCTATCCTTTACAAGGTGCTGTGGTGCAATATATGCTGCCAGTCAAACCAGGAACACCACTGCGAACCCCTTCTCTTTTCGATAAGTGCACTGGGTTCTTTTACATCTATACGGCTTTACGTCCCATCCGAAGGACGCAGCAATAATGGTTAAGTGTCTTGCTCAAGGACACAAGGGTCAAGACCGGGACTCAAACCCACACTCTGCTGAACAGAAACACCAGAGCTTGAGTCCGGTGCTCTTACCCGCTCAGCCTCGACACGCCACCAAATATACAAATAACTACACTAGCATCAGCATGCTACCACTGCAATCAGTTAGAAGTCACCAACTTATCTTGCCAGAAGAAGGATGCTTCATTCATACAACACAAACTCATGATATACAAATAACCACACTAGCCTCAGCATGCTACCACTGCAATCAGTTAGAAGTTACCTACTTATCTTACCAGAAGAAGGATGCTTCATTCTTATAAAAACAAACTCATGATGCTTGAAAATATACAAATAACCACCCTAGCCTCAGCATGCTACCACTGCAATCAGTTAGAAGTTACCTACTTATCTTACCAGAAGAAGGATGCTTCATTCATACAACACAAACTCATGATATACAAATAACCACACTAGCCTCAGCATGCTACCACTGCAATCAGTTAGAAGTTACCTACTTATCTTACCAGAAGAAGGATGCTTCATTCTTATAAAAACAAACTCATGATGCTTGAAAATATACAAATAACCACCCTAGCCTCAGCATGCTACCACTGCAATCAGTTAGAAGTCACCAACTTATCTTGCCAGAAGAAGGATGCTTCATTCATACAACACAAACTCATGATATACAAATAACCACACTAGCCTCAGCATGCTACCACTGCAATCAGTTAGAAGTTACCTACTTATCTTACCAGAAGAAGGATGCTTCATTCTTATAAAAACAAACTCATGATGCTTGAAAATATACAAATAACCACCCTAGCCTCAGCATGCTACCACTGCAATCAGTTAGAAGTTACCTACTTATCTTACCAGAAGAAGGATGCTTCATTCTTATAAAAACAAACTCATGATGCTTGAAAATATACAAATAACTACACTAGCCTCAGCATGCTACCACTGCAATCAGTTAGAAGTCACCAACTTATCTTGCCAGAAGAAGGATGCTTCATTCATACAACACAAACTCATGATATACAAATAACCACACTAGCCTCAGCATGCTACCACTGCAATCAGTTAGAAGTTACCTACTTATCTTACCAGAAGAAGGATGCTTCATTCTTATAAAAACAAACTCATGATGCTTGAAAATATACAAATAACTACACTAGCCTCAGCATGCTACCACTGCAATCAGTTAGAAGTCACCAACTTATCTTGCCAGAAGAAGGATGCTTCATTCATACAACACAAACTCATGATATACAAATAACCACACTAGCCTCAGCATGCTACCACTGCAATCAGTTAGAAGTTACCTACTTATCTTGCCAGAAGAAGGATGCTTCATTCATACAACACAAACTCATGATATACAAATAACTACACTAGCCTCAGCATGCTACCACTGCAATCAGTTAGAAGTCACCAACTTATCTTGCCAGAAGAAGGATGCTTCATTCATACAACACAAACTCATGATATACAAATAACCACACTAGCCTCAGCATGCTACCACTGCAATCAGTTAGAAGTTACCTACTTATCTTGCCAGAAGAAGGATGCTTCATTCATACAACACAAACTCATGATATACAAATAACTACACTAGCCTCAGCATGCTACCACTGCAATCAGTTAGAAGTCACCAACTTATTTTGCCAGAAGGATGCTTCATTCATTCAACACAAACTCATGATGATTGAAAATATAAAAATAACTACACTAGCCTCAGCATGCTACCACTGCAATCAGTAAGAAGTCACCAACTTACATGTATTTTGCCAGAAGAAGTACGCTTCATTCATTCAACACAAACTCATGATGATTGAAAATATACAGATAACTACACTAGCTTCAGCATGCTACCACTGCAATCAGTTAGAAGTTACCAACTTATCTTGCCAGCCATTCATACAACACAAACTCATGATGATTGAAAATATACAAATAACTACACTAGCCTCAGCATGCTACCACTGCAATCAGTTAGAAGTTACCTTATACTTATTCTTACCTGAAGATGAATGCTCATGGTGCATGAAATCAAAGGGACCGTTTATCAAAGAAAATGGTTAGTGTTTTTAGGGATAAATAATGTTGGTTTTTAAAAAATATAATCATTTGAAAATCTAGTGCACTTGTAATTTTCAGACAGTGTAGGGTCCATTTAATAAGCCACATTTATAACGTACTGTATTTGTTACAACACACCACGTAACCGTAAAATACCTTTGTGAAAGTTCAAGTTGTGACTAAAATCTAGCTAGGGATGTTGGCTTTAAACTTGTGTATACCATGCCCAATATGTGGCAGAGAGTGCCCCCCAAATGCTCCCGTACTTTTCCTCTTATACAAAAGTACCCCCCCTCCTAAAATCCTCCACAAATTCCTGAGAATCTCAGAGCACAATGAAGACACAACATGAGGGGGGGGTAAAACATGCGACATATCGAGCAGCAAATGAACTTGAGTATGCCTTGACTGCACTTATCATCTGTAGATTTTGCATTTGCAATTTATAAAATATATTTTAATTTATAAAAGCAGGGGATACTTTGGGTAATTACTCAAGAAATACATTACCATACAAACTTACTTGGTAAGGAGCACCTGAGAGCTGCTGATAATATAAAATATTGTGAGAAGCGACTCCCTCTGATGTAATGTAGTTTTTGAGAAAGAGGTTATTTCTCACTAAAGTATTTGAATCTGAGATAGGCTCAAGGCATCAAGCCTTCCTAAGACATTTGAAAGCACACAATTATATGCAACAAGAGTGTTCTTTCTTTCATTATTTTCTTACAACTTGGATGCCCAATTGAGCCCAAATTTTCACAGGTAGGTTAATTAAATGCTTATGTTGGGATACACCATGTTAGGATACTGGTCTTTGACAATTACACAAAGTATACCCTGCCTCTAAAATGCATGTCATTACACATATTTCATACATGGCACTGCTATGGCTAAACAACACAAATTCATAGATTCACCTTAGCTCTATCGAGTGATTTACTAAGATCTTTCCTCACTCTAATAAAAAAATCCAACACCATAAGTAACTCAACACCCAAACTGGACAGCATGTGCCAACATATTACAGGGAACTGTAACTGAAACAACAAGTACGATTCAGAAGGAACAATTTCCTTTATGCAAGGCAAATGCCTTAAAATTCCTCCTTATCAAATTCAATGAGCCCAAAGCAATGTTACTCAAGCAACAAGTTTTGTCTTCAACAAAGTGTCTATATTTGTTTTGTTTTGTTTTCCCATTGTATACATACATGTATTTTTCAACCGAAAACAATGGATTTTGTTGATGGCAACAGACTGTGCAAGTCTCACACATATTCGAACATCGGGACCCATTAAAGTGCCTGAGTTTGTTTCCTTCACGCATTAAAGCAATGTACATGAAACCAAAGTGCTCCCAAAAATGTTCAAAAAAGCATGAGACTTGCAGGAACTATGGCTTAAAATTTTGATGTCTACTGATATTCGAAAGCTTTGACAGGCCTGATACTTAACGGAGGCCATGGGGGCGATTGCCTCAGTTGCCCGTGATCATTGCCTTGGTGCCCCTTGAACCATTCCAATAGAAATGTACAATTTCCTCATAGAGGTGCCCTTTTACCAAGGAGAAAACGCCTCGGTGTCCTTGCTCTTTTAAGACCAAAGCATCAGGCCTAAGGCTACAAGCAGACAGCCACAGCCAAGATATGACAAACAGATGTAGATAGACAACCAGGAATGGTAAAGTGACCCACCTCATCATGGAAGAGATGTCCACAGTCCAGCATTCGGACGTCACCTCCCTTAGAACTCATGTCATCCTGACAGATCACACATATGTCTGCAGCTTCCTGCAATACGACCAATGATACTGATGATTATTACCCACCCCTCCAAAGTATTCCACCACGAATGATACTATACAAATATTGCATGCATATGATGAGTGCATTGGCACAGACTATAATCTCAAGGGGAAATCTGGAATGTTCCTTCCCACAAGGCAACAATGGAAAAGTGACTATACTCTTGGACAATGCAAAAACGAAATGCATTCAACATTTGTTTTAAAGGAACATTACAGAATTGGTTTTGCTAACAAAACAGTTGCTGGCAGTGTAAGCACTTTATGTAATCCACCATATACATAAACTGACAAAGCTGTAGAAGTTTGAGATTGATCGGCCATCTGGGTCACGAGAAAATAGTGAAAAACCGATTACACATTTGCATGAAATCATATAGATTCAACAAATGAATGAAACGCTCACTGAGCGATAAACTCCAATTGGAAAATTAGTTTATTCATTTCTCATCAAATATGGCATTTCAGACAGAAATATTTCAAGGGATGTTTTCTATCATCATCATCATTAGACCGTGTAAGTTTTATGTAAATCTTTGATCAAAAAGTATATTTTACAAGTTTTGTTCTTATCAATTCTGTAATGTTCCTTTAAATTTTTTTCCCCCTACAATAAACACAAAACAGACAGAATTTGTAGAAGTGTCGCAAAATGTAGACGACTCCGGGTAGACACCAAGTACCTACCTGTAGGGGTCCAGCCTGCTTGATAGCTTGCAGTGTGGGGAGCTCCTTCCCTTTAGAATGACCCTGCTGGTGAGTGTAGGTCTGGGGTCTGGTCTGGTGTGGTGGGCAGGGTTCCGTCTTGGACTTCAGGTATAGCTTGGACTCGGCTATGATGGTGTTGAGTGGGATACCGCTGAGACTGCCGTTGTGATCCATACGCACCTGTCTGATCACATCAAGAAGATCCTTCCTGCAAATCAAGCAAGTTGTTCGGCAAGAAACATTTAAGGGGTGTGTCAAACGGCAACAGTAACAATAATAATAATAATAATGTTTTTTTTATATATATACTATTTTTAAAGACAGGTTTGCTAAGTTTTTGAAGTCAATTAGCTAAGTTTTTTCAAAGTTTTTAAAGTACATTACAAACCAAAACAATTTTTAATTTTAAACGCTTACATTTGGATATAAAGCAAACTTGCTTATTTCAGATGTAACACTTTCAAAAATGACATATTAAACTTACGTAGTATCACTATTAGCAAAAAAGGATTTAATAAAATGGCTAAAAAAGTAAGGTCTTCATTTAGGCCAAGTAAACCAGTACACCAGTTGATCGCCCTGTTTTGGGTTTTTTTTTGGGGGGGGGGTTTGAGAAAGAGGATGTGGGCCCTTTTATTTATTTTGTATTATCTTTTTCAAGAAGGAAAGAGCCAGATTAAAATTTTGCTGGCTTCCTAGAACTGGGCTCCCTCTTACTGAAGACCTGGAGCCTCTCAGATGTTACAATTCAGGAGGCTTACAGACTCTGTAGAAAACCAGATATATATAAAACTACAGGTTTGGACACGATGTGGACACAATGTGGACACAATGTGGACACAATCTCTTTTTCCTTTTGGTGGTTATTTTACTTCTTTCAAGAAAATTTAAAAGCTCAAGGAGATTTTGAGATAATGAAATCAGGACAAATCCTGAGAAATCACATGTCTGATTGATTTTTTTGTTTTCTCAAGTGAGTTAGTTCCTCAAGCATTTAGTTATGTTTAATTTATTCAAGCGGTCCATTTTTTCCAGGTCACACTCACATTTTGACATTAGCAAACTGCTTGGACAGCACTCCAACCAGCTTATCCAGCGAACCACCCCCTGCTTTTCCTGCTGGAGACTGTTGCTGCCTCTGCTCTGCCTGCTGGGCCATGGCTCGCTTCTTTCGTTTACTCATCTGAAAAAGCACAAAGTCATAAATAGTCAAGACGCACATTAAAATGTGGCAGGAGGCCATCAAATGAGATCTATAGATAGTTCCCAGTAGACGCCACCTTTACAGGCAAATTGCATTTTGGCTTGCAGGTGCGTCAAACGCTCAACTTATTAACACAGCCGCGTTGTTCACTAACCAATCCTGCAATGAGTTTCGTGAAATGCGCGCGTGTTGCACGCCGTTCTCACACAAAACGCACGACTGTTTGTTCTAAACTGCCCGTAAAGATGGCCGATTTACGCCATACTGCAACCTATCTATTGTGGCGTGTCGTGGTCGAGCGGTCCAGCACATCGATCTCAAGCTCTGGTGGCCGAGTCATTGAAGTGTGGGTTTCCCAGTCATGACACCTCTGTTCTTGAGCAAAGCAAGACACTTAATAATTACAACTGCCTCTTACCACCCAGGAGTAATTGAGTAAACTGCGAGGCTAGAGTTTGTTGATGTGAATGACTGGCAACCTGGGGTCGATTTCACAAAACTCTTCCTAACTTAGGACTAGTCCTAGGCAATGCTAAGAGTTAGGACCAGTACTTAGGACTAGTCCTATCTCTTAGCATTGCCTACGACTAGTCCTAAGTTAGGAAGAGTTTTGTGAAATCGACCCCTGTACACCTATTTGGCTGCCGGGGCTTCATACTTCTAAGAAGTTAAGACAGTCTCAGGAAAGTTTAGGGCCTGATAAATAGGGGTAGTAACAGTGTAATTAAGGCCCTTTGAATAATAATAATAACTCATTTTTGTATAGCGCTTTATCTACGGGCATCTCAAAGTGCTTACCATTATTTGTATTGACATTTTCGAGTTATGAGACTTATTTATGAACAACACATAAATATTGAGTACCTCTTTTCAAATCTGGTATTCGACAAACTCAAGTACTTTCTACTCTTCATTCACACAGCGCTGGTTAATTAATTTACAAACAACAATGAAAGAACTGTTACATCACTGGTTTTCAAACTGTTGTTCATAACATGGACACGAAAAAAATGTGTACCCATGATTGTGGCTGTGCACATACACAACACCTTGGGAGGATTTACAAGGTGCTGCTGCGCATTCAGCAGCTACTACCAGAAACACCGGGGCAAACCCCCTTTTTTTTCAATACCTATTTTTTTTATTTGAAAACCAAAGTTTTGGATACCACTGAAAAGCTGTTTTCCTAATAAAATGGTACATTTCAATTTAAAATAAAAAACGGAGGCTTTTGTTCTCGTTTTGGGGAAGCTAATATAACTGGGCAAAATTGCATCAGCAGAAAATTGTGCTTAATAACATGTGGAATGGTATTTTGGCTGGTGGAAACCTATTCTGGAAAGCAAACTTGCTTTACGCTTAGTTACTTTTGTGCTTAAGCAGCTCTATGAAATTGGGCCCTGATGTGAATCAATGACGGATGGGACAAAATCATACAATTTAATTTTTGTACCTGTGTTTGCCATTCATCAACATCTGCTTTCTTGGCTCCTTCCTTGAGGGTCTTTTCATTTACTTCAGCTATCGCCGTCTTCCGTCTCGTCTTGTCCTCCTCTGTTGAACCATCTTGACTCTTCCTCTTCTTTAATCCTGGCTCCCTCTCAGCAGACCCAGGGAGCACCGACATGAGAGGTGCAATGTGGTCAACACCAAACCTCAGCCGCAGCTTCTGGGCTTGCTTCTTGTGTGACTCCAACTGGGCCTGAAACCTTGGAGGCAAGTCGGCTTTCTTGGACCTCTCACTGGTGAAGTTAAAGCTCCTGGTGTTGACATCGGATGTCTTCTGTTGGAAGACGGTGCCAGTTGACTGGTGTAACTTTATATGGGGGTCCACTGAGGGATGTTGTTTTGTATCAGCAGAAGACGGTGGTCTGGGAAGCAGTTGGAAAGACGACAAAGCTTTATTTTGAATCTCGGCATCTTTTGGCTTAGCAAGAGTGTTCCTGGCCTTCCACTCCATACTGATTCTCTCAGCTGCAGTGATGTTCTGGCCACAGGATGTGAAGTCAGAGCTGCCAACAGTCTGATCGGGTCCAGGGACGCCAGAAGTACCGAAAACCAAATTGCCCTGGCTTGTGGTTGAACGAGGCCCGCCTGCCCCACATGATCCATGTCTGCTTCTGCTTGATGGATTTTCAGCCTCTTGCAGCGTCCCAACAGGTTGATATGGATCAGTGCTGGCATTAATTTCCTGGTTGAGTAGAGCCTCAAAATCTTCGGGCTCAGTGCTTTCGGGCTCAGTGCTATCAACAAGGTTGTGAACGCCAGGATTGCCGGACTCGCTATTTCGGCATCCATCTGCTGCTTCGCTTGCAGGCATGATGGGTACAGACTCGACAGTCTCTTCCGTAACCCAGGCATGCTGAGGAACGCCTGGCAAAGGCTTCTCTTGAGAAGGACACAGTGGCATCTGAGGACAACTTGACAATTCTTGTGGATTACTTGGCATTTTGTGTACATTTATTGGTACTTCTTTAGGACTACCTGCCGCTTCTTCCGGTTTACTTTGGCCTTCTTGAGGATTACTAGCAACTTCTTGAGGATTACTAGCAACTTCTTGAGGATTACTAGCAACTTCTTGAGGATCACTAGTAATCACCTGAGGCATCCGAGGTTCTGTACTTGCCGTTCCTTGATGATTACTTGAAATATTTTGAGGGTTACTTTGCATCTGTTGAGGATGAGGATGAGGATCTGGTTGTGGGTATCTTGGAATCTCGCGATGATTCAATCTAATAGACCTTCCATGGAAATACTGGTTCCGTTGCTGATTCTGGTAAGCTCCAACAAGAATTTGCTCCCCAAAGGAACCAGATGTAGGCCGTAGAAAATGTCGGTGCGTCATCAAGGGTGGTGGAGGTGTTGGGAGCAGAGCACCGCGTCTCTGGGGTGGATAGAAGAACTGCTGATTGGGCACGAGATAACTCTGGTGCTGAACAGCTCGTTGACAGGACTGATGAGGCTGTTGATGGTTATGCTGATTCGTCTCGTAGACATGTTGAGATGGAGCCGACACTTCTTGCCGCCTTGCCTCCTGAGGAACCTCAAGCAGAGGAGTAGCTACCTTAGATGTCTCATCTGAATCTGCTTTCTTGATGACTTCTTCGTGATCTGGATGAGTGGCAAGCACAGTGCTCGAGGGTGCACTAGATATTGGGTTATGAGACTCCTGCCCCTGGCTAGAGGACGCAGGGCTTCCCTCGGAGTTTGCATCCGGTTGTTGCCCCTTATCTTGTGCCCCCTGAGAAGGCACTTGAGGGACCGGCTGATTGACCGAAGAGAGCCCTGCATTCATCCTCCTGGAGAAGAGTTCTCCAGAGTGGGAACCTAGAGTCGAATGGAGATGGAGTCCCTCCGAGAATTTGACCTCAGCCTAGAAAGGGATGACCCACTACTGAATAGCCGCTGCATATTCCGGATGCGTTCAGCTCTGGTAAGTGCAGTTGCTTCCTTGGACGCTTTGGTCTCACTGGACGCTTTGGTCTCACTGGACTGAAGGCAAACATTTTATTAAAGATATTAAATATAAATTTATCATTTGAAATAATACCTAGTGTAAATACGTGTCTTTGATATTAACTGTTTCATTCAATAATTTGTAAGTTACATGTACATTTACACATGCCTTGTGAAACTATGGAAACAACTTGGTCAAATATTTAATGCATAAAAAAACCCTGAAATTTCAAACTCAGAAATTTTGTCTTAGATTTTGTTGTGTCAGTGCAAAAATTTTGTATCACCTAAAATAGAATTTACGTTACAAGCAAGAATGTGACTTCCGCTTAACCGTTCAACTGTTTTCTACCCATTCCAATTTGAACTATGAACCGGCCTGTAAAAAGAGCAGATGTCAACACACTTTCCAGGCTCGTTCAGGATTAAAAATTGAACATTTAACCAGTATTGATATTCACAAAACCACTAATCGCAGGTGTGGCGGCCTACAAAAGGAAAATGTCTAAAAAACTTCAGAGGATTGAAAATAATGTATTGCATTTTAGTGGGGATTAAGATAAGACAGGTCCACCTACAAAAGAGATGTCAAGTTACCTGGTTTATCCGTCCCAACCTTAATTCTGAACCTTATTTTGAAGGAACTACAGACACTTGGTAGCAAGAAAATTGAGCAGCAAAGGGAAAGCCATGACAAAACAATCAGGTAATCAGGAAATCTTATGCCTGATTTAACTATCTCTGACCTGGTTTTCAGTAAATCCAGGAGGTCCCTCAGATCCACCTGCTGAAATCCTCAAGCCTGGTGGCATGGAAGCCACACCGGGACCGGACAGTGTCTCCTGCAGATCTGTCCGGGTGGAAGAAGGCAAGGGCCCACTCTGGCCTTCTGGATGCTCTCGTAGCTGTACAGGATCCGGTAGTGGCCAGTTACCCGGCACCTCATCTGCCTCCGGGGTTTCTGGAGCAGGCTTGGTTAGATGGGCTTGGAGAGTGTCTTCACCTTCTTGAAGTGCATGATTACCAGGTCTGACGGGACTACGATAAAGGACAAGACGCCAAACATGATCAAGTGACTTAGATTATTACAAGTGGTCTTTTAACTTTTTTAGAAGTTTACCGATTGCTACCATCGACGCGTATAAAGTTGGAATACTGGATTGAATAGATAATAAAATTAATGGTGAGAAGTGTTTGAATCAGCAATCAGCATGGCCCAGTGCTCCAAACAGACAAATTTACCTGTAAGGGAGCGTCTTAAAGTCAGAATGGTAGAAACATTGTAAATGGATCGGTTAAGTTCCAGCGGGCAAACATGGACCAGTGTGTTGGACCACCAGAAACATTCCGTAGGAGCGTTCCAAAGGCCAACGTGCATATTTGCTTTTGTCAAGTAATGAATCACAAGGGAAACTGACGAGGTGAATTTCAAATAGTTTGGGGTTGAACAAAGACAAATTTACTAGAGCAGGATTTGAACCAACGACCTCCGGATTAACATACCGGCGCTCTACCAACTGAGCTATCTAGCCCTCTGTTGGTGGTCTCCCTATTTTGTCAATATCTTTGTTCGGGGGTGCCAGTCAGAAGCCATACAACCGTTAACTGCCGTGTAGCCAGGGATATTTGCTTTTGTTAGAAATGTTACCGCAGTTCAGCATGATGCACCAATCCAGCGGAACGTTTTGGCAGTCCACTGGATTTGGGGCATACGTCTTTGGGAATGGTTTTTTTTTTTTTATTAAACAATAACCTCTAGAAAAAGGGACATTACAAGCATTATTTCCAGTACCTTCTGTCCCACTTTGTACAAGTGAAACGAAGAGTAGCATGCCTGTGCAGGCTACACAATACAAATGTCCAGGTGGAAATTTACATCAGCCGTCCAACTGACGGCAAAAAATCGAGCCAGTTTAGAAAAATTTGGCGGCTACAGAGATTAAGAGGGGTTTAACATTTTGAAGGTTTTTCAGACTCTCTTTATCGCCAAAACCTAGTAGGGGTTTGGAAACAATGCAGCTATGGGCCTCTCCCAATGATGGCAAGCTAAACAGCGTTCCAGAGCGTTTGAAGACAAGGAGAGATCTGTGAAAAAAACAAACCCTGAAATCTCTCAAATCCAGAATATGACACAAGCCTGCCGACAGAACTTGGCGTAGAACTTGGCGTAGTATTATACAGACCTTATGTCGCCGTTCACAGAACCAGATGCTCTCCTGCCCCGTCCTCGTCCCTTCCTCAGCCCATTCACAGCCCTCTGCTGTCTACTATCGCCTCCTCCATGGACGGAAGATGGTGTCTCGCCGTCAACAAAACTGGAACCGATGATGACGGGACCCTCTATGGCAGGACCAGGAGTTGGATCTGAATGGGAGCTTGCGATGGCGGTGGGGGTACCGGCTGCAGACTGGTAAACATTTGATGGCTTGCTGCTTTGATCCCACCCTTGTTGATCGAGGCTTACATGTGGATGTCTTGGCTGAAAAAAAGGGATTGCAAAGTAACCATTTGATTCATCTATAAATGAGTTCACTTCCACCGTTTTACATTTGTGTCCCTGCTAAATTGACTGCCTTATGGATTTTAGCCACCTAGTTATCCTTTCACCCATCTGAAAATGAACCTTGAAAAATAACTTGCTATGTACGGAAAGTAAGGAATGAAAATAAACTGGTTGTCAAGCTTGCCTGAAAATCTGTGGTATTAGGCATGCAAAATTCCCATCTATAAGAAATTGAACATGTTAACAAAATCTGTCGGACTAAAAATACATACAAAGGGGATTAAGTAACAGACCAAACAGAAAACTGACTGAGTAGATTTTTTAACAATTTTGGGTTGAAAAGTGATTGTTCACATACTTTACCCAACTATTTTCCACTTAAAAAAAAACGACACCCAAAATAAAACACAAACCCACCACAAACACCGCAAGACCATAAATTTATTAATTTTGTCTTAACAAAGTTAATTTTCCCAAAACATTGTTTTACCACTGAGACAGCAAATGTCTCTATATTCGGAATCTCCAGCTCAGGTAGCTGGTCTGGCAACTTGTCTTCATTTTGTATCATCTGAACCAAAGCTTCACAGTCGGACTGCAGCTTAGATACATGTCCCTTCATGGTGTCTTCATAAGCAGCAAATCTGGAGGCCAGTTGGTTTTTCTCGTACGAACTGCCAACAAAAATCAAATTTGTGAAAACTCATAAATAGGGAACTTTCAAAACACGTACTTTGGAAGTTGTGTTTTTGTTCAATTTTCTGGATTTGAAAAAGTATTCTGTGAAATCTGGACTATTCAGAAGGAGAAAATGAGTGAAGGGGAAAAGCCTCATTTCACCAAATAATAAAATTCTGTGACAATGCACAAACGAACTTCATTCAATACTTGTTTTATACAACTCACATAAATAACACTCTGAAAATTCTACAAACCGCCTTCTAAACAAATGTGGGCGACTCCATGACGACACCAGCTTTGTCCGCTGTGACGCGACCTTCCCTCATTTGGATAAACGGGTGCTGAACAAATATTTTGGAAATGACGCTGCAAAGCATCCAAAGTGTCCTATATTTATCCATATAGGTCTCCTAAGTAAAATTTTGAAGCATTGCGGCAGTATACATGTCAAAATAAAGGATTGCACGACAGGCTGTTCCACCAATCAAATTACAAGGATCTATGTGTGCAGTATATAACAATTATTATGTTCATTTATCAACAGACCTTCAACTTTTTTCTTAAAGTGACACAAACCTTGCAGAAACATGGTCTTGCAATAAACTTAAAGGCCCTGGCCTTCGGCTCAGTCCTTTATTTATTGCCGGTTTTAAAAGGCTGTTTAAGACCTCCTCAACACTCTTTTTTCCCCTTATTAACTCCCAAAGACTAACTGATAAAATGATCCGAGTGATTACCTGATTTTTGAGCTCTCTGCGTAGATGTTATATGTATAAGAGGAATTTGACATAGTACTGGCAATCTTCTGCCCGAGAGCTTGGTGCTTCATTTCAAGAACCTGTCAACACAAAGCGTCAAGAGATTTCAACTTCTTCCTGGGAGTAGCTTATACAAATTAGATTCACAGATTATTGTTACATTCAATCTGTCAGACATAGCTTCTATGTAGGAATTAAACCAATGAACAGCCACACAAAGTTTCAAAGATTATTGATTTGTTAACTTAGCAGCTGCCATGTAAGAACAACCTGGGCCCAATTTCATGGCTCTGCTTACCGCCGAATTCTGCGCTTGCGTGACCATTCTCCGCTTACTTTTCAAGCGCCGAATTTCTGCGCTAGCTGTGTAAGCGTAGAATGCCTAGTAACGTGGAGTACGCACGCGCACAAGCCGAAATCCCCGCTAACCCGTGAAATACGCTTGACGTAAGCGCGGAATTCCCTGCTTCCGCAAGCGCCGATTCTTTGCTTACGGTAAGCAGAGCCAAGAAATTGGGCCCAGATAGAAAAGCAAGAATTGTTATTTTTTAAAACACTGAATTTTTCAGTGCTTTGAAATGCCACAACTACTGAAACAAAAGCTATTGCATGACACAAATAAACCAAATCTTAAATCTTATTTCCAAGAGGTCAGCAATGACCAACTCTTCATCTCATATAATTCACAACATTTATAATTTGCCAACACGCCTTGACAAGCTGCACTTTCTTCGTGCTGTAGTTATTGGTTTACCTTGAGTTCTGCAGTTTTGGCTCGTCGAGTCAGTGACACAAGACGCCCGGCAGTGAACATTTCATCGGCTTCACGGGCCTCATCCAGCTCTTGCGTATCCGTCTCCACATTGTGCTTCAATTTGACTTTAGCCATCTCTCTCGCCAATGAAGATGCTTCAAGATCCAAGAGCTGTCTTGTGACTGACTCTAACTCACTTGAGAGGCTAAAAGAGATAATGAAAAACCTCCAGAAAGTCAAGATGGATGCGGTGAAGGCAAGGGAGGCCATAGCTCTAGGTAACACCGAGCCTTCTCACCTGAGAGGCTATAAAAGATGATTGAGAAAACTCCAGAGAGTTAAGGCGGATGAGTACCCTTTGTTTCTCTTTGAACGAGGGAAATGAAGCTTGTACAGGAAGTGCATGCCTGTACACGCTATACAATGGAGTGTTCAAGCTTGTATTCTGGGTGTATACTAAAGTGGGTTTAGCCGACTTCAATTTGTGTCCAAAAAGTTGTGCGTGCATACACATCGTCCGGTCATCCCAGGGCCCAATTTCATAAAGCTGCCTCAGCAAAAAAAAATAGCTAAGCACAACAAAATTATGCTTACCAGAATAAGGTTACTGACCAAACTACCATGCAACATGTGCAATTTGTGACAGGTATCCTGCTCATTTCTGCTTAAGCAGCTCTATGAAATTGGGCCCTGTTTTATAAATACATGTGACCTGCTTCTACAGAATCACATTAAAATCCTGCAACGTGAGACTTAAACCTTAGCAGTGACCTGTATTAAGTATGTGTAATGTGTATTGTGGCGTGTCTTGGCCAAGCAGTTAAGTGCATCAGACTCAAGTTCTGGTGCCGAGGGTGTGGGTTCAATCCCGTCATGACACTTAAGTGTCCTTGAGGAAGACACTTAATTATAATGCTTCTCATCACCCAGGGGTTAATGGCTACCTGTGAGGGCAGAGATGGTTCTTGTGACTGATTTAGCTTGGTACGCTACATACTTGGCAGCACAGGCTGTATACTCCCCAGGGAGGTGAGATGGTTTAAGGAATGACACAAATGGACCAGGGGCCGATTTCACAAAGAGTTCAGACTGATCGTAACTGCAAATCCATCGCAGTTCCATAGCAAGGAGTGATGTCACAATACAAATCACCATGGTAATACTGATAACTCATCTTACGATGAATCTCAGTGCTTTGTGAAATCGACCCCTGGGGTAATAAGTGACCAGGGGTAATAATGTTCAAAGCAAAAAGACAACTCTTTGGAATTGCACTATATATAAGAGCCGATATTATTATTAATGCCATGCATTTTAAGCTGTTAATTACTACCTTTTGTAAACAGTTCCAGAAACAATGACTGCAATCAAGGCATACACAACTTCAAAGACACTTCCCGAACTTCATTTTGGTCTAAACTTGAACTGTTCCAAAGGTCATGTGAAGTGTTGTAACCAATATAAATGCATTATAAAATAGAGCTAGTTTAATCACCTCAGCCAATACACAGTCCGAAAATTGGGCCGAGCTAATTGGCAGGGACACCGCTAGGGTTAAGCTTTGACATACGTTAGACTTAGTTGCATTAAGTGTTGGATGCAACTTTACAGCTTAATATGCAATCTTAAACACCATCATCTCAGTAAATACCGATTTTGTAAAGCCCTTAAGTGAGTGCTGGTAACACTACGCCATGGCACATGTTATTTATTTCACTGTTTTCTCTCCAAAGTGCAATGTCCTGGGGGAGTTCAAGTCCTTGATATTCTAGACTGGACTATTCCACATATCTAAGAGGGGGGTTGGGTCCCAGAATTGTGTTTTGGTTTTTGCTTTTGTTTGAAGGGCTCAACAGTTTTTTCACTCATATACTTTGTGCACAAAACCTGAACCCTCTGATAAGTGCAGCCATCTGTTCTTTGTAGCAGGCTTCCACATGCCTGTGCTATGTTCTGAGGTTTCCAACACCCCTCCCCCTGCCAATCAAACTTTTTGGCTTACTGGGGTGCCAGTAACTAGTGGAACCTTCCGCATGTGTGTAATTCCGGGGTTACTCCCTCACTTAAAGGTTTCAAAGGTTGCGTTTGCAGTCGCGTTTTCTTCACACGTACCATGAATTGAGTTTCTCTGCAGAAATAATCTTGGTGTTTGCATTGCTGAAGCGTCCCTGTAGTTCTCTCAGCTCCATGGTCGTCTTCTGCAACTCTGCTGTTTGCTGATGACGACGCAACTGCAACTCTTTTTCCACACCCTAAAAATAAAAAAACAAAACAGTAGAATCTAAACCCGTTTGATATTCTCACCTCACTAGTTAATTTTGTAAAATCATTCTAAAGGACCGCAGGCCTGAGGCCAGTGATTTTATCGCCGTCCATTAAACTCACAACCAGACAAGTCTGGCGGTCTTGGTTTTTTAATTCACAGTGTAATATCATTAATCAAATTTTAAAAGAGATGTCCAAATGATGACTTTGGGTTTGATAAGTATCTTTCAAATCAGTACTGAAGTATACTCGAGTCACCAATGAGACAAACCTGCCTTAGTGCTTGTTCATTGAAAACAGTTTATGTTAGACCTTCAAGATCACCTTTTTGAACTTGGGTCAAGTAAAAATGCTTTTGGTCCAGTAAAGATATAAAGCAACAAGCTGTGGATTTTTTGCTCAAGATCGAGCCCTGGACAAGAACGGCCCTCCATTAAAATAAGTGGATACCAAAACCAAAGATAGAAACCTTGAGACTTTGTTTGCTTTGAAGGAGACGTTCTCTTGCTTCTCGCATTTCCACACTGTGTTTGTTCTTCTGTGATGCCGTCACGTTTCGCTCAATTTCCAAAGTAGCCTCGAGAACCTTCACCCTGTTGACCTTTAGATTTCAGAAGAAAATTCACACTTACTGCAGGTTTGGAAAGTTCAGTGAAGCACCACTGGCCAACCCTTTAATGTGCGCCTCTCTAATACTGCATAAATCAATCACAATTGTGAATGCATGCCCGAATGCATAGTCCGACAAAAGCATGAGATATCAAGTTATAAACTACAAGGGAAACTTACTGGGTGAATTTTCTAACTGGCACCCTCGAGCAAAGATTACTGATATTGACAAAATAAGGATACCGCAAACAAAGGGCTAGATAACCCAGTTGGTAGAGCGCCAGCACGTCAATTCTGAAGGTTGCAGGTCCAATTCCCGCACTAGTCAATTTTTCTTTGTTCGACCAAAAAATTATTTCAAACAAGTTTAAGTAAACTTCTACAAAGTCCCTGCCAAAATATTGAGAACAAACCAACCATTAACTTCTCAGAGCTGTCCCACAGCTGCAATCACAAAAAGAAGAAAAACCTAACTTACAGCATTGATATATTTCTGCATGTAAGCTTCTTCCAGTTCAGACGGTGTGTCAACTGCACGATCCTCTTTGACGACAGTATCAGTATTGACACCAACCGTCCTCTCCACGTCTTTCCTTGTACTGACAGCTCGCGTGCACTTTCGGATCTCATCTGTGTTGACTCCTTTGTTCTTCGTCTTTAGAGTGATCTTGGTGATAAGGACCTCTTGGTTTGTGAAGGCTGTACATCTCTCTTCGTCAGTATCTGGGATAGACTCCAAGGCTTCTTTTGACATGCCGACTTCCGATGCTGTAAGTTCCTCTTGATGTCTACTCTCTTCATGATCATCTAATTGTGTCTTCAAGTGGCTAGTGTCGATGAAGTCATCTTGGCTTGGGAAGACAGCCGGACTCTCATCATGGCCGTCAGGATTAGACTCTGCGGCCTCTGGTAAGAGGCTACCTTTGGATGCTTCCGATTGTTTTTGAGTTCTACTCTCTTCTTCATCTTGAGACCATGAATCAGACTGATCACTTCTGTCTTCTTCATCTTGAGACCATGAATCAGACTGATCACTTCCGTCTTCTGAATATGTGTCATCAACAAGTACCATACAATGACGTCTTCCTGGCAAGGGTGCATTGGCGTTTTGCATGGTGTAATTTTTCTCTGTGATGAGAGTAGCATTACTCGTTAGGAGAGAAGCTGCCACTGAAACAGTATCCTGATGGCTCTTGATCATACAGACGTTTTGGTTTGGGGCGACTTCTTGGTTTGAGACGACTTCTTGGTTTGGGACGACTTTTTGGCTTGGGAAGACTTCTTGGTTTTGGACATCTTCTTGACTTGGGAAAACATCTTTGCATGGGACGACCTCTTGGTTTGGGACGACCTCTTGGTTTGGGACGACCTCTTGGTTTGGGACATCTTCTTGGCATGGGACGACCTCTTGGTTTTGGACAACTTCTTGGCTTGAGAAAACTTCTTGGAATGAGACGACCTCTTGGTTTGGGTTGGCCTCTTGGTTTGGGACGACCTCTTGGTTTTGGACAACTTCTTGGCATGGGACGACCTGTTGGCTTGGGACGACCTCTTGGTTTTGGACAACTTCTTGGCATGGGACGACCTGTTGGCTTGGGACGACCTCTTGGTTTTGGACAACTTCTTGGCTTGGGTAAACTTCTTGGAATGGGAAGACCTCTTGGAATGGGACTACGTGTTGGTTCAGGACGACCTCTTGGTTTTGGACAACTTCTTGGCTTGGGAAAACTTCTTGGTTTGGGATGACCTGTTGGCTTGGGAAGATTTCTTGGTTTTTGACAATTTCTAGACTTGGGAAAACGTCTTGGCATGGGACGACCTCTTGGTTTGGGACGACTTCTTGGTTTGGGACATTTTCTTGGTTTGGGAAAACTTCTTGGGTTGGGATGATTTCTTGGCTTGGGCCTACTTCTTGGCTTTGGATGACTTCTTGGCTTGGTAAGACACCTTGGCTTTTGGAGAAAACTTGGCCCTCTTCACGGCTATCAGGATAACAATCTAAAGTTTCGTCTAAGCTGCTGTCAACTGATTCATGACTTGACTCTTCATGATCATGTGACTGAGAATGGGAGTGATCACTTCTTTCTTCTAGAGTCATTTCATCTTCAAGAGCAATACACCTAAATTTAAAAGCAAAGGGTGCATTTAAGTTCTGAGAAGAGTCATTTTTCTCTGTGATGAGATGTGGACTACTTGCTGGTAAAGAATCTGCCACTGGCAAACTCTGTTGAACAGCTTCCTCAACCTCTGGATAGTAATTATCAACAGAGACAGCTTTTCCCTCCTTCTCCTTATGGTAATCTTGATTTGCCTCTGAACCCTCTGCTACGATGCTGTCTTCAGATGCTTCAAATTGGTCTTGTTGTCCAATGTTATGATCTTGTGATTGGGAATCGGGTAATTCATCATCTTCTTCTAGGGGTGTTTCCTCAATGAGTACCATGCCGAGACCTTTATATGGCAAGGGGGTATTCATGTCAAAGTTGTCCGTTGATGGTAAGGATGCCGTTACAATCTCTAATTCCCCTACAGCTTCTGCCAAGGCATGAGTCACTTGCACAATCACCTCTTGTGTTTCTTCCAGGATCGTTTCAGTTGGGACTAACGCTTTAGTAGGTTCACTCTCAAGATCACCCTGAAGATCACCCTCCAGATCACCCTCAAGTTCATCCT
The DNA here is from genome assembly GCA_032158295.1 of Pycnopodia helianthoides. Classification (NCBI taxonomy): domain Eukaryota; kingdom Metazoa; phylum Echinodermata; class Asteroidea; order Forcipulatida; family Asteriidae; genus Pycnopodia; species Pycnopodia helianthoides. Next base: position 6,426,752 of record CM063251.1, read on the forward strand.
CAAGATCACCAACAAGACCACTTTCCAGAACACCCTCAAGACCACCCTCCAGATCACCCTCCAGGTCACCATCCAGATCACCCTCCATATCACCCTCCAGATCACCCTCCAGAGCACCCTCAAGATCACCCTCCAGAGCACCCTCAAGATCGACATGATCACCACCCTCAAGATCACCACCAAGACCACCGTCCAGAGCACCCTCAAGATCACCCTCAAGATTATCCGTGATGATGATCTGATCACCTTCCACTTTGGCGTTTATTGCTTCATCCGCACAATCTATACACGTTCCTGAGATGTTACATATTACATCATCCAATGACCTTTCTGAGTCTTGGCTTGACAGAGAAGTCAGTGACGTTCCAAAATCTTCTCCAGTTTCTGAGCAGTTATCATCCTCCAGGCTTGGATCTTCTGAGTACAGCCCGTCTCCTCATCACAAGAAGAATCCTGCAGCACTGCTTCATTTGGAGTTTCATTCCCTACAGAGGATAAAGTTTCAACATCTTCATGAGTGCCTTCAGATGAATCAGTCTGTTGGGTCGCCTCATTTTCTCTTTTTATGAGCTCATCCAGGTTGTGAGTAGTACCTGCTGAGCGCTCACTGTTTTGAACTGGCTCTTTCTTTGTGTCAGCAGGGGCTTTTAGCTCGAAAGCTTGGTCATCAGCAGCCTCATCTTTTGGCGACTCAACTGTCTGCCAATTTACTGCCTGCTCTCTGTCCTGTTCAGTCTTTGCCCCCACCATTTGACTTCGGTCAGCCAGTTTACTGACAGTGGCAGAACACAAGTCTGTCTCCTCTTCCGGTAACTCCACCATCTCGGTATCTGCTGGCAACTCATTGGTCTTTGCATTGGCCAGGCGTCGCAGGTGCAGGATCCAGTCAGTCTGCCCTTTAACTGTGGAATGACCACTCAACATGGAAGCCATTCTGGGTCTGTAACTGATAGCTCCCTTCGACTTTGGACTGCCTGCAGGTGAAGTTGACTTGATTTCCTGCCCCTCTGATTGGTGAGAATCATTCCTCTTAAGTAAATCCCCAACAAAGTAGTGTCTTTGTCTAACAGAATTTGAATGCTGGGTCTGACTACTCTCCTTCCCGATGTGTTCGGATCGTACTTCTTGGGCTTTGGTAGCAAGTTTCTCTCCCATGATCTCGTACAGTGATGGCGACTTCTGTTGGGTAACTACTGACTGCTCTGTACCACTTGATGATCTCTGTGATTGTGTTGACGGCCCGCAGGGTTCATCTTTCAGTGCAAAGTCTCGGGGGTCAATGATGTGGACCGAGGTGCTGGTAGCTGAGGGAGGGCTATCTTTCACCTGCTTTGCCTTTGCAGCCAGTTTGTTTCCAAGATTTGAGTACGGGCTCTTATCCTTTGTCTTTACTTGCAACTCAAATGCAGCTTGTCCACCTAGGAAGAAGGAGGAAAAGATGTATTGAGTCACATTTGTTCTGTTTCAATAACTTGATTAAAAAAACCACCACTGACTCTCCTGTATCTAACATGCCTCAAAATCTCCCATATGCTATAGGTACACAGTGGTGACCCGTGCCACTTTTTCCTGTCATTGTGCTTGTATGTGTAATCAATCAGTGCCACAGATTGCCACTGCTGGTATTGACCAAGGCCCAAACTCATAGAGCTACTTTAAGCAGAAAAAGTAGCTAATCACAACAAAAACACGCTTACCAGAATAAGGTTACCAGCCAAAAAGCCATGTTGCATGAAGCATTTTTGACTGGTTGCCTGCTTATTTTTGCTTAGCGAAAAATATTCAAACAATATTTCTTGCTTAAGCAGCTCTAAAAAATTGAACCCAGGTTTTTCACAACAAAAAGCAGCCATATTATATCTACATTGCACTTCTGTTGGCTTCTCATTGAAGCACCTTGGGCAATACATCTACCCTCTACATAAGGGGCCAATTCAGAAAAGTCAATGTTAAAAAGAAATTCAATCTTTTTTCAAAATTGTGGACAACCTTCAAAGTGCCTCAAATACCTGCTTCTTTTCAGGCATTACTTCGTTCTTCAAAGTATAGAAAAGTCAGTCAGCGTTTATTACTGAAAATTTTGAGTGGGTGGGTGGGTGGGTTGGTCGAAACAATTTCAAAAAAAGATCAACATTTTTAAACATTAACTTTTCTTGATGACCATTAAGCATGTGAATGCCTCAACATGCCGCCAGTGTTGTAGCATTGTGAAGTATGGGTTAGTTGTCTCAAGAAACACACTAATAGTGGGAGGGTTAAGGTGAAAGAAGAACATGTTGGTGTGTGACACCAGTGCCAAGTGGTTTGATCAAAGGACTTCCAGTCACAAGATTTGGGGCTCAAATTCCAAGCTTAAAGAGGGGCTCCGAGGAAAAATTGGGTTTCATGATACACTCATTTCCCAATAGATAGAGTCCTAATGAAAGTGCAGAAAAGGTTACAAGTCTTTACCTCATGAAACTCTTTCATTTGAAACATGACTTCATCGGACAGCAAAAACAAATGAGTCTGTACATTCCAAAGAGGAATTTGTGTACCATTCATAAACTAAAATTAAATAATGTTTTGATTGAATATCATCAGAATTTGGGAATAAACAGAAAATTCTCTATACAAAAATGTACACACCATACATTTGAAATGTGACATCATTGCACGTTTTTGGATTTTGACAAAAATTGCACTTGAAGGGTATCAAACACAGTGGCATTTAACACCATTTTAACATGAGGTTAGAAACTTGTAAAATGTTTCCCCATTTTCCTAAGTACTCTATCAATTGGAAAAATGTGTGGATCACAAAACTGAATTTGACCTTAATATTCAAGCATGCAACTGTAACTTCACCAAAAAAGAGGAAATTACAAAATTTAAATGATTTTGTACAGTATTTTTCAATTTTGAATGGTAAAACTGAGAATAAAAAAAAAGGAAATCAGCTGATCCGAGGAAAAGTTGCATGCCTGAATATTAAGTATAGAGTGTGGCTCAATATCATGCCCATCGTTTTGTACAACAGCAATCGGGTCTGTTGCCAGCTAAGCTTTTATATCCCCATGATGCAGAGGTTGGAGAGGTCCCTCATGAAAAAAAAATCCTACAAACCTGGATACAGTGCCTTATAATCATCATAGTAACCCCCTCCATCTCCGTAATGATCACTCAGGAAGAGAGCAGATCTCGAGGAGGTTGCCATCATCTAGTTCTTGGGCACGATTCGTCATCACAGGAGGCTCTGACAGTTCATAAAAAACAATTTGGTTAATTCTAAATCTTCATGGGAGAATAACAAATTGCATCCGAGGAAGGGTTATAAAATGTACTAGCTGTACATAAAAATTTACTAACTACAGTTTACAATCCTTTAACAGGAGAGGCTTTTGATGGATAAAAATTTATACCTTTCATAAACTCTGGGACAATGAAGTCTTCGTTTTGCTCTCCTCCCATTCTGCTGGGTCATAGGACCTATCCTGAAACAAAAAAATATACCTCTAGAATGAATAAGTTTGAAATAAAATAAGACACATAACAATTGTATATATACGTTCTCAAAAGATGTTTATATTCATAGAAACAAAACATTAAACTCTGTTAAGGTCAAACAAAAAAAAGGTTCTGTTTCCGATTAATCTATTTGAAAAATAGGGACGTAGGTCGGAAAGTTTTTTATTTTGCGTTTTTAAATTTATTCCGATACAATTGACGATAAGTCCATGACCGTTCATGTGTTCAGCGCAATCAAGGATTTGCACAACAAGTTTCTGCAGATTTGGCAGAATCTGCCCGACCTTGCAAATTGTGCGCAATCTTCAGTTTGCGCTCTTTAGATTGGCAGTTCAAGCCACCCATTTGGCAAAAATGCCATGGGAATGCACTTCACACAGCCCTGTGTACACAAGTGCACACTGCGCATTGAATTGTGGGTATTCTTCACTCGTAGTTTGAGTCGTAGGACATCGCAGGCTCAATTCACGGAGATATCTGTAAATTTTTCTTTTTGTGTTCTGGTTTTTATTTCAAATGTTGCATAAAACATGTTAAATTGGTAAAAGTCAGACGTTTTCTTCCAGGTAAAATAGTTTGTTTTTGTTTTTTCCCGTTTTTTTTTAAGGCCGTATAAAAAGTTTAGGGTCGCAGCGTAATCGGTCGGGTAATCAGTCGGGTAACCGGAAACAGAACCCTTTTTTGGGGGACCCAAGTCTGCATTGTTTAACCCCAAAAGTGTTTAATTCCGATTAAATCTGGGCCCAATTTTTGGACTGAGTAATAAAATTGGCCCTGTGACCTTAAAATGATCTTTGTGACAGTTCAAGTTGAGACCCAAAGTGAATTTGGGAAGTCAGCTTTGAATTGGTATGCCTTGTTTGCATCTACTGTTTGTAGACAAAACCACAGATGGCTTAGGGAGGCCATTTGTATCGGACGCAGGGTGGAGAACATTCTCAACTAAGCAACAGGGCATACAAGCTCCAGAACATTTATGACCAGCTAGTCCAAACCACGCCTACGACGCCCTCTATGATGACCAAGAAAGGGTATAAAAGGCAGTTGAGCATTGGACATGGTTGCCAGTCTGACGAAGCTCCTACCTTAAGAGTGAAATGTAACTAAAATATTAAGTAAGTAATTACATTTATCATTGACATGTATTTGGATTTCAAAAAAAGGAACTTCATAATCCATGATTTATCAATCATCCAGATAAACTTATCTATTGATTTTGATTTGCAATTGAAAAAAAAGTATTAAAATTCACAGGTATTCAACACAAGGCACTGCGAGGGTTAAAAAACCATCCTCCACTAACACTCACATCTTGAAAAGGCAGTGACATTTCTTTCAGTGAAACGTTGTCTCCTTCCACACGAAACTCCTCAGTCAAGAATACTTTCAGGCCTCCTAGTCTCTTGATTCCACGACGGATAGGGGCAGGCAACTGCATGAAGATGCTGAGCAAGCGATGGTCGCAGACGTCCATTGTGCCATAAATGCTCAGGGCTTCCTGAAATTGACTATATAATAACAAGAACAAAACCAGAGTCAAACGAAGAGGTGCAGGCCTGGAATTACACGGAGGCCACAGCCTCTGTTGCCCTGGTCTTGGCCTTGGCGCCCCTCAAAAGTTTCCCATATACTTAGGATTTTCCAATGGAAGTGCCCTTTGCAAAATGAAAATGGCCTTGCCCTCTCAAAGATGAAGTTCTAGGTCTGGAGGTGAAATGCAGCATGGTGTTCAGTGTTCACCATAGGAAGGAAATGATTTGCTGGGCAACATCTATTTGAGAACCCCTTTTGATAACAAGTGAAACAAACCAACGGTGACTGCGAGTTGTCTCAGAGATTCGGACAGTGGACTATCTGCCCATCTGACCACTCTACTCATCACTTGACCTAAACGTGGGCCCAGTTTCATAGGGCTGCTTAAGCAGAAAGTATTGCTTAACAACTTTTTGCCTAACAAAAATGAGCAGGAAACCAGTCACAAATTGTACAAATTGGTAACCTTAATAGGGAAAGTGTAACTTTGTTGTGCTAGGCTACTTTCTGTGCTTAATAAGCAGCTCTATGAAATTGGGCCCTGCTCTTAAGCTTGCTCACCAAACAAGTATGCAAATGATCGCATACACCCAATTCAGAGTACACTTTCCCTTCAAGCTTGTGGTTTCAGTATTTTAAATGAAAACTTGTTGTTCATATTTTTGTAAATATCGACAACTGGATTACCTGAACAGTCTCTGTTTCTCCGGGGAAGTCAGCGGAAGAACACAATCATTAATGTCAGGGCTATACAACGTCTTCTGAACAAACTGTTTCTGATACATAGCCTGCTGGTTCTTGATGCTGGGATTCCCGCCAAAACCTCTGCGCTCAGTGACACCGAGTTGCTTTGGGCTCTTTGGCTGGTGCTGATTGGAGCCACTTGTGTAAGCCACCATGGTTGACATGGTTTGTGAATAGTACATAGCTCTGTTGCAGTGGGGTTGTAGAGGAGGGTAGGGCTTCGATTGTGGATGTTTGTACTGGACGTGCTGCTGTTGGCTTTGAGCTACCATCTGATGGTCTGGAGGTTGTGGCTGTGGCTGTGGCTGATGACCTTGAGGAAATGGCTGGGGGCTTTGAAAGTGCGGATGGTGGTTCTGAGGCTGTGGCTGGTGGCCTGGAGGTTGTGGCTGCTGGTAGGCTGAAGGAGTTTGCTGGCCCTGTACTGGGGGCGTGGATGCCCCTGCCAAGGTGTTAGCATTCCATTGGTGCGCACTCCTTGTACCCTTGGTGGAGAAATAGGACCATAGAATGGTTGGATACCTAGTGTTGGCTGGAGCCTAGATGGGCTAGAACAAGGCGCTGGATAAGCAGAGTGAACTGGAGTAACCATTTGCTGTCTTGCCTGTGGGACATAGGAGCTTGGGTACTGCTGCTGATCCGGCTGAGGAACACCTTGTATAGGGGCATTGCTGGGAACAAAGACTGGTGCATGTACATACAATGGGGTATAATTCATGCCACCAGGGGTACGCCTAGAAAAAAATAACAAATAGAAAACAACAACAAGCTTTAATAAGAGTATAATTAGTATTGAAATAACGTTTGCAGATTCCTTTGCATTTTAAGTCCAATACAAAGTTTGAAGTTTTCTGAAGCGTTATATTTTAACAGTGGAGGTGTATTTTCAACTCAATTATTATTATTATTATTATTTTATTTGGCATTAAAATCGAGCATACAGAGAAAAAAAACAACAACATTGATACTGATTAAAAGCCAAGGATAGCCCAAAAAGCTGATTAAAATCGGCTTATTTCCATCGAGGTCCTTAAAAAACACACAATACAAACAAATAATAAATCAATTAATAAATCAAATAAATAATCTATACATTCCGTGGACACTAGTTTTGTTTAGAAGACACACAATCAGCAGCTATCAGATCAGGTTTTTTTAATAGGCAATTGTCTTCCCTATATGGCCTATTAACCATTTTAAATACATGTACCATGATTATTCCAAAAAGCATTACTGTGGTCTTCATGCCAGAAAGACTCACTGTCTAGAAAAAAAACAATCGCACTGCATTTTTCTGGGACATCTGGTAAATTAACAGTCAACAAAAAACAATGTTTATTTCAAGAGTAGGGGCCTTGCTATTATTACATAACAGAGTTTGATATGGTCACCAGATGCACATATTTACCATAATGATCTCACACAGTGGATAGAATGACCACAGAATGACCCAAAGCAGCTAGTACAGCACGATTGTTGATTCCTTGCTGGGTATTTCCTATACTCGGGTTACATAAATATCAGGGGTCTCCACCCAACAAGCTTGCTAATAAGAGACTCCAAACACTTAATAATAGCATTGTATTAGGCTAACTGATTGAGTAGAAATAAACTGAACTGAACTGAACTGACATACAGCACATAGGTGTGCCACCTGGGCCCAATTTCATAGAGCTGCTAAGCACAACAATTTGCTTAGCATGAAATTTCTTCCTTGATAAAAACAGGGTTACCAACCAAATTTCCACGTGTTGCATACTGCTTGTTACTGGTATTCAGCTGTTGTTTGCTTATCCTGAAAATCACGTGGAAATTTGGTTGGTAATCCTGTTTTTATCAATTAAGAAATTTCATGCTAAGCAAATTGTTGTGCTTAGCAGCTTTATGAAATTGGGTCCAGGCCATAATTTGCCAAAGTGTCTGTTTGTCTGAATAATATCGGATCTCCCCTTTGAATTCTCCATTAAACTTCACAAGATTTGCACGAGGGAAAAAGGGTGGTGATTTCATCTTCAGGTGAAATTCTGTGCCCAATTTTAAGGAAGAAATTCAATTTGCTTTCAAATTTCCATAAAGAACTATAATTATAAATACTGCCAAAAAATAACAGCTGATACAATTGATTTGAGCCGCCTCATTTCTGGTTTTTCTGTTTTAGTTTTTTTTTTGTAGATGGTGAAACCTCTGTTCACAAACAGAGTGACCTTGTACATTCTAGCCTCTATGATTCTAGCAGTTTTTTTAGTACAATTCCTGGTAGGCGAGACACATGTACTACACTGGTCATCCGGAAAATTTTACATTTTGTATCATAATTACCCCTTAAATTCAAGAGTCATAAAAAATCATAAATTTTGTACAAGTTTTGAGATGTGCCCCCTTTCTTCATATCAAAAATTGATAAAACTCAGAGAGTGCAATCTCAATAAGCTGTGTGCAAATCCTGCCTGCAGGAAGTCCAGGCTTTGTGGCTCTTTATGTGATGTCACAGGCTGGTATATTCTGGGCATGGTTTATGTTTAATTCACCTTCTAAGAAGCTAAAATCACAACTGAATGAGGTGCCAGACAACTGGCTCCAATTACCAAGGACCTTTGTTGCTGGTGCCCCTGTGAAGAAGCCTTTGATTTATTTGCTCCATGGTATAAACTCAAGTACCCAGTGATAAACTAATTCATTGATGCATCATCAGTTAGATAAGCCACTGGCTTAAATCTGTAATAAAAGTGCTACAATGAGGATAGAATAAACAAGGTGGTTGTTTAACCTCCTTACTGAATTGTGTTGAAATCAACAGCTTCAGGTGACCACAATGTACCCCGAACAAATCAAATACATCCTTGCACTAACAAAATGCTTCTGTTTAGGTGCTTGTGGGTGCTCAGTTCTCACAAGCAAGAAAATCATTTTCAGAGTTAGGTAATCCCTTTCTCTATGGGTAATCCAAGAAAATGTAGTTTAGCTGTTGAAATTGAAGGTAAAGTTACATCAGAGTAAATCCTCCAGTTTTCAACAAGAACAGCAATACATACAACAAACAACCTGTGAAAATTTCCATTTTATGTGGTCACATTTCAGAGAGGAAAAACAATTAATAAATATTTTGTATTGGATGTTTGCATGCTTCTACAGTATTGGTGCAAAAAACATCAAGTCAGGAAAACAGCAAGATGTAAGATGCATTTATTTTCCATTTTTCCCACAGCGGAAACCGTGCGCAGCCAGCAGCCAAAATTAAGTCTTTTGCTTCTTTGCAGAATGATGTCTAGCAGGCCTAGAATTACACGGGAGGCCACGATGACCTCCGTTGCCCTGCTCTTGGCCTTGGTGCCCCTTCAAAAGTTGTCCATAGACTTTGAGATTTTCCAATTGGAAGTGCCCTCTGCAAAATGAAAATGGCCTTGCCCTCTCTAAGTAAGATGAAATTCCAGGCCTGGTCTTGCGAACAACAGAATTTAGAGTATTAAAATGACCAAACAGGAATCTAAGCACTGCATTCCTGGGCTACGACTTGGCTAATGAATGTAACAACTATAAATACAAAGGAATGTATGTAAATTAGTCTGGTGCTACTGGGGTTTCTTGACTCAGAGCTCCCCCTCCAATAATAAACAATGACCCTGGGAGTCTCTCATGGGTGCATTTAAAGATTGGCTGAAGAATTTTCCCACAGATGCAGTGTACTGTACTTTGAAAATGTAATGGTAATTAATGGTATAGAATGAAAAAGAACAATTATTATTAAGAAGACAGTAAAACCATGGAGGTCTACCTCTATGGTAAAATCACAGAGAAAAAAAACAACTTAAGCAGAGCAAACAAAACCATACAATTTTATACTGTCACATTAGACTTATTTTTTTATTTCAGCAATCAAAATAAGCAGTGCAATTTCGGGGTCTTCATGTGCTTTTACCTCAACAGTATTTGTAGGTAGGGTCATCGTTCGGTTTTTGTCAATGTAATGCTGATTTATAGGCAACATTATCCAGAAAGATATACAATAAAGTCACCTGTAAAAGTTTCAATTGAATACAGTGTCTACTTGTTGACTGTCAAGGTATTTTCTTCATAGAGAACGTAAAATCCATCCACGTTATTAGCGAGGTTACCGCGGACGTATTGAGGGCAGCTGCACATTCAAACAAACACCACAGAAATGTCAAAAAGTTGCCAGCCACTTAGCGAACTTTTGAGATTCAAATGATTGACATACAAAATGTACTTTTATTGATTTCTAATCAACGGGGGCACTTCAGACAAAATAGTTTTGCAGGATGCTTACTACCACCACCATCTTTATAACACACAGGGTTTCGGATGAAAATTACACAGGGTTCTTCTTTGGGTCATTACCAAAGTACAATATTTCATTTGGCAATATTTCTCTGGAGGATTGGTACAAGCTTGCTAAATCAGGGAGCTTTCTGATTGAAGCTTATCAAATCTTGTAATTTGTCTTATAAAATTACCAATTTTGTAATTTGTCTTCAACCAGTTTTCATACTGTCAAATGGAAACCAGACTACTTTCTAAAAGAGAGAGAAAGAGAGAGAGGAATGGAAAACTGTCTAGGGCCAAGTAAAAAAATTACCAGTTGATCGTCCAGGTTTTTTAAAAAAGAGGAGGATGAGGGCCTTTTTATTTTTTATTTCTTTCGAAGGTGACCCAAGCATTTTAATTCAAACTGGCCACCAATTCTTCAGTTTAATGTCACCACTTACTTTCTGTAGTTACAAGTTCTAAAAGATTGGTAAGTTTAATGAAAAATACACAGAAAATGTGTCTTTTGGGGGAAAAAAAGTAAAATAAAAAATAATAATAAAAAAAGGATGCGGCCTCAAAAAAAGGATGAGGGAGGGCCGATCAACTGGAATTTGTTTTATTTGGCCTAATACAATGAAGGCTAGGATGGGCTATTGGACAGTAGCAGGGAGTGAACCAACGGTTAAATTCAAAAAAGTGTGAGCCTTCTCTAGAAACCAGTAAAGTTGACATTTAGGGACTAAACTACTTCTTACAAGTCAGGAAGTACATTACCTATAAGCAATGGTCTTTCTACTACCTGGGTTTCCATTCCTTCTTTAACTAAAAATATTACATGGTCCCTGTTGAACTACAAATGATTACAAAACATAGACATAGGGCCTATACCTGACCTTAGTTGGTTACCCCCAACCACCAATGCTAGTCAAAACAGGGCCAATCGCCTTTCCCTTTTGTAGTCAAACATTTTGCAATGTGTTTACTAAGTGCTTTAAAATGTGTTTCACCTTTCTTTAAAGACACTGGACACCTTTGGTAATTGTCGAAAACCAGTCTTCTCCCTTGGTGTATCTCAACATATGCACAAAATAACAAACCTGTCGAAATTTGAACTCAATTAATCGTCGAAGTTGCGAGATAATAATGGAAGAAAAAACACCCTTGTCCATGTTGTCACACGAAGTTGTGTGCTTTCAGATGCTTGATTTCGATTTCGAGACCTCACGCGTGAGGTTCAAAATCAATTCAAATATTTTACTGAGAAATTACTTCTTTCTCAAAAACTACGCTACTTCAGAGGGAGCTGTTTCTCACAATGTTTTATACACCAAGGGAGAAGACAATCTTTGACAATTACCAAAGGTGTCCAGTGTCTTTAAGCGCAAGGCCTGCTACCGTTGATAAATACAATAAACTTACCCAGAGGGATACATCCTGCTCTTTACAGGCTTCTTCTTTTAATTCAACCTGGGGGGAATGTGAATGAAGGTATAAACATTTGCTTTAAAAACAAAATCACAAGCACTGGCTAAAACTAGTTGAGTAAATTTTTATGAACATTAGGTTTATAATAAAGTTACATCTTTCACAAACCAACACAACGTCAAAATATAGGGTTACACTCGATGCTGAGTACACATGCCACGGGCTGCGTTTGACGTTTTGGCCATTATGAATTACTTGTGAAGAACAGAATTGGTTACAGCCCCCAAAACGCACCCTTGATGCAACCATGGAGGAACAAACCAATTTTGCGACAACACTTGACTAACGGCAGATGAATGTTGTTTTTAAAATAACTTAGTACTGTAAGACTTGAGAGGCTCTTGTTGCGAAGCTGCTGTCTGACTGAGGGGTCTCTTACATTGTTTTTAACCAATAACATTTATAAAATACATTCTTACTACCATAATTAATACTTAAAGGAACATTACAGAATTGGTAAGAAAAAAACTTGTAAAATATACTTTTTGATCACAGATTTACATTATAAAAACTTACACCTTTCTCTATGGTCTAATGATGATGATAGTAGAAAACATCCCTTGAAATATTTCTGTCTGAAATGCCATATATTTGATGAGAAATGAATAAACTAATTTTCCGATTGGAGTTTATCGCTCAGTGAGTGTTTTATTCATTTGTTGAATCTATGATTTCATGCAAATGTGTTATCGGTTTTTCCCTATTTTCTTGTGACCCAGATGGCCGATCGATCTCAAACTTCTACAGGTTTGTCAGTTTATGTATATGGTGGATTACAAAAGTGCTTACACTGCCAGCAACTGTTTTGTTAGCAAAAACCAATTCTGTAATGTTCCTTTAACTTTATGGCCCTCTCCCGATCCAGCTGAGAAAGTTCGGGATCCCATACTGCATTTTTGCCACTCTTTTAAGTTTTAAAACTATTTTAACAATCTTATCATTGTAAATGTATTGAATTCCATTCAAACCAAACAAACAGTAACACTAAGTACCAACAGTAACAGTACACTACTGACAGTAAAGCGCTGTTATTTTAGAGATAAATACACAACACTCGTTGTCATTCAATTGTAGAGATAAATATGTTGTAGTAAAATGAGGTTTGACTACATTCTCAATAATGCAAGCTCCCTCATGTCCTTCAATAGGGAACTTTTTAAACTTTAATTCGAGGTCAATATTTTTTTCTACCTCCATGATTTTGACGTATACTCACAACTTTGACGTATACTCACAACGTAAGATTTTGACGTATACTCACAACTTATTTACTCTTTCAAATTTACCTTTTAACTTCCGAAATCCGTGTTTTAATAGGCTAAAGAACTCCACATTCCGCACGTGAGACCGAATGCTGTCCGGCAGACTTCTTAACTAAAATGCATGCACTCGATCCTGCATGTGTACAGCATGCGCGCTGCTGACCACACACCACCTGACAACTACCTACTGGAAAAGTAAGAGTGAACTAAACCTCGCGCGCGATGCGCGGCCGTCCCCCCCGTGCGTGTGACGTATGTTGGTGTGGGTAGTGGGGAAAGGTCCCCAAGTATAAACAAAAGAGGGACAATAGGAGGTCCCCGATTGCAGGTGTTTACACACTTGGGTGGGTGGGTGGGGGTAGGTGTTTATCACCTTAAAGGTATTGTACACTTTTGGTAACAGCTCAAAATCAGTGTCCACATTTTGTGTGATTAAACATATGCATAAACAAACAAACCTGTGAAAGTTTGAGCTCAATTGGTCATCGAGGTCACGAGAAAATAGTGAAAAGAGATCTTATGTGTTTTCTGTTTTTTCAAATTTTCGCGCGCGATAATTACTATTGTTTAACTCGTTTCTCAGAAACGATAGCATTTTAGGCAGAAATATTTTAAGGAACCCTTTCTACCATTACTTACTTTAAATCATGTAAGTTACGTGTGAATCTGTGAGCATTGTGTTTTTCGATCTTACCAATAGTGTACAGGGCCTTTAAAAGCCTACCAACTATGGGGAAGGAAGTTATTGAGGCGAATGCGCACGGGGAGTAATTCCTGTATATTAATAAGGTTGACCATTTGACCAATATTAATCTATATCATTTTTCTTTTGAAGGAAGGCGGACGGACCCCCTGACCAGTGCACATCGTAATCGTCGTATGAGGGCAGTGCGCACGGGGAGGAGTAATACTTTGGTTGATCATGATCATACCCTGAGCAAGGATTGATTCAACCAGTTAGACTACCCCCAGTCTGTTCTCCCTTGACAGGGTCTTTGGTCCGAGGAATTATATAGACATTTTTATTGCAACGTCACAGCCCAAGTTTTTGCAAACCAAGGTTAGAAAAGCATGGAAAGCAGTGATTGCAAAGCAAACCCGACACGACAGCCACAGTTTATAACAATGTTACACAAAATGTTAAAAAATCGTGTTGAGTTTGTTGGAAACAAAAAAGCAACAAATAGCCTAGACCCCCTTGCATTGACCGTTGATGAACTTAACGTGCACGCGTGAAAGGCTATCATTGGCTGAGCGCAGCGCAGCGCGTACACGCCAAACACGCGTGCACGTTTCCATTGTTTTTCATCAAAGATGGTGGTCAATGACGTCATGTGCAATCCATCTATGGGATGGGATGTATTATTTTTTGATTGAAAGTTTGCACTTTGCAGAAGTGTTGAATTTGGTCACAACATCTGTTAACCACGACTGAATGTTGGCCGATAGATGTAGACAGAAAGAAGATAACGGAAACGTTCGTGAGTTGGCCGGCTGTTATAAGACACTAAGGAGATAATTTATTCAATCCTGGGGAGAGAGAGACATTTAGAAACTATGGACATTATATAGGGGATTGGTCACTGACCGGGGCCCAATTTCATGGCTCTGCTTACCGCAGAATTCTGCGCTAACGGAGCCCTTGCAGCACATAATTCTGTGATACGTAAGCGCAGAAATCCGCGGTAAGCAGAGCCATGAAATTGGGCTCTGATCGCGATAACAGTGGTGATCAGTGCAAGTCCATGGGGTATATCAGATGGGCCTACCACATGGGTGGGTGACTTATTGGCTTGAGTGCATGGACAAGGAAGTGGACGGAAGCTTGATAATTGGGGGTAATGGGGGAAGTTAAAGGAACATTACAGAATTGGTTTTTGCTAACAAAACAGTTGCTGGCAGTGTAAGCACTGTATGTAATCCACCATATACATTTAGTGTACATAAACTGACAAACCTGTAGAAGTTTAAGATCGATCAGCCATCTGGGTCACGAGATGGAAAATAGTGAAAAACCGATTACACATTATTTTGCATGAAATCATATAGATTCAACAAATGAATAAAACGCTCACTGAGAGATAAACTCCAATCCGAAAATTAGTTTATTAATTTCTTATCAAATATGGCATTTCAGACAGAAATTTACAAGTGATGTTTTCTGCTATCATCATCTTTAGACCGTGTAAGTTTTATGTAAATCTGTGATCAAAAAATATATTCTACTAGTTTTTTTGGAAGGAGGCTGTGTTCTAGAAACTATAATTATTAAAATAATTACTGGTGATGACAGCTAGATTCGGCGAAATTATGGGAAGCCATAAATGCAAAGCAAAAACAGATAGCCACAGTTCGTAACATTATTACACAAAATATTCAAAAATTCTTGCATTTGTTGAACTAATCAAGGGATGTATTCTTTTGTAAGTGAAAGTCAGTGTGCAGAAATGTTGAAATTTGTCGCAACATTTCTGTCAACACTTCTGCCCTTTCTGCGACTAAATGTTTTAACATTCGGCCGTCCATGCCAACCAGCACGGCTTGTTTCTCAACAATGGAAAGGTCTATAGGCAATTACAGCATCAATGTTTACACTACAGAGTAGCTGCCGCCGCTGCTGCGCTATAATATAGCCAGCGTATTGCACACAGTGGTCAAATGATCAAAAACTCCATTACAAAACAGGGAACATTGCATAGTATATTGTGCATGTCGTAACCACATAAAATCTATTTTTTACAATTATATCGAGGGTCCTAGTAATTAGTTAATTATTTTTTCTCAATAAATTAAATTTTCTCCCTATTCAGTGCTGGGGACAAGGTATTTATTTTTTCTCCAAATTGTAGAGTAGAGGAGAATACCTTCCGCTAGAATGGTATGGCCTGATAATTAGCTGTGCGACGGCTGTTTTATGTAGAATTTGTGGCGAATTTGCTTGCTTTTTGCTTTTCATGCAATTGCCAACGTAATTGAAACTGAAGAATCTTCATATTCTGTTTTTAAAATTTAAATCAAAATAATACGCCGGTCAAGCTTGGGTCAAAATGACAGTGCGCTGACACAGTCAAAATGCGAGCTTCAAATTCCGGGTCATGAATATGCAAGTTACACGACCATGTGTGGGAATGATTTTTGATGCGCGCGCACGCACTATGCAAATTATCCAGTTGATGGATGGGTTCCGGGGATGGGGCGCCCAGCTATAAAAACCTCGCGCACTGCGCCAAATTCTGTACACACTCAACAAGAATGATTGCCAACCAGTCGTCCATCACAGTTGTAAAATCTCTACTTAAATTTACAACCCTTTTTAGACAGAAATTGCCACATTTTGCTCTGATATCACGAACATACTGTAAATTTGACACAGTGTCTGGTTGAATTTTCATTCCTATGGTTATGGAAGCTGATAAAAGGGTATCTTTTGAAGCTGAGAGCGTGGAAGGTGACGACGAAAGAACGGAAAACGAGCGAAGCCCCAACGTAAGTCCCCAAAGCGAACGCAAGTGGGTCAGCAGTAAAGAGCGTAGTGCCAGTGGGGGCAGCAGCGCTGATCAACCGCCGCGGCGTCGTGCACGTAGCAGGCCAAACCACAGACGGAGCAGTAGTGCGAGTGGTTCGGAAATTGGACATGCTCGACAGATGGCGCTATCCAATGTGTCTAGTTGCGGCAATGTGCAGCAAGAATCGGGGGGATCACCTCAACAATCTCAAGAGAATTTGAAGAATGGAGACCAGCAACCTAAGATGGAGGATAGCCTCAGGCGGAAGCGGAGAAATAACCGAAAAAGAGCTAATCGCAAGTGGAAACCCTATGCAAGGCTGACATGGGATGAAAAGAAAGAGCTTGATGAACTTGAGAGTAAACGAGCGACCAAGAAACGAGCAAATCGGCCTACGCCGTACAACACCACGCAGTTCCTGATGGAGGATCATAAAGTCGACACACCCGATCTGAGCGCAGGGGGTAACCACATTCCAATGGACTCGTCGGATGAACTTTTTGATGAGAATGACGATATTCGCGATGGCGATTTTCTTGAGAGGGAGTTTTCAGCCATGTACGACGAAGTTCAGTCGGAGCGTTTGCAATCAATGTCAAAGGAGCAGTTGGTCTCGGAGGTTCTCACCCTGTCGAAAAGAGTCAACGAGCTCGAGGAAGGCCAGCAGACGTCAGAAAATAAGATATCAGATGGAGAAACGATGAACGGACACTTGAACATGAAAGACAATCTCATCCGGGCTCGCTTGGAAAGTTTAAATGAGTTGGAACATGAAGTGCAACGTTTACGTGAAGAAAACTCTGTCTTAAAAAAGGCTAATAATGACACCATAGAACTCAAAGTGTCTATTTGATAAAAGGATTTAATTAATTGGGTTGTTATAGTCTTCATGTTCAGTTATTTCATCAATGTATCCTGCAAAAGTGTTTTGCTCTTAGACCACCGGCACATGGGTTCCTAATAAAATTAATTCGCTGAAGTGAAATTGTATTTAAACTACAATGGGCATTTTGATATTTTTACATTCCAGTTAAAAGTATCCTAACTTATGTGCTAATGTTAATAAGGTTGAATTGTTAGGAGGAAAAAAAGAAAAGGTGGTCAAGCTGTCAAACAAATTAATCAAAAAACCATAAATAAAATCGGGTTGTTTTAAAAATTTCAGCATTATAAGAAACAACTGTTGGTGGGAAAGTTCCCATCAAAATTTGGACCAAAATAAATCAAGAATACATGTGTACATAATGTATGTATTTATTTTCCCCATAAAAAGTTTTGTGTCCATAATAATTTTTAAAAATCGAGACACAGTGAATTCAAATTAAGACAAAATGCTAAGTGGCTGGACACAATTCCATGTTTTTGGCTCGGTTCCTTTTACTTAGTTTAGTTCAATGAAATGTTTTTTTTTGAAGATATAAGCTCTTGGGTTTTTCTTGTTATTTATTTATTTATTTTTCTTTTCGCATGGATGAAGGGGATGAATGGACACATTTTTACAAAGTAAACAGTCTTTTGTAAAACCAAACGCTGTTTTCACATGATTTCTAAAGTTAATGGTAGAGTGAGAGTAGGTCTTACTGGATTGAGAACCCACCTGGCACTAAGATACTAAGTTTAATCAGTCTGCAGAATAAAACAATTACATTATGTAAATTAGTAATATGTGTCTCTGTTAAAAGAGGGAATCAAAATTCTGGATGAAGATACTGTTCCGTCCTGTGTAAAAAGAAATAAGTATTTTGACCATTACAGATGCAAATCGCAACATGAAACAGCCTCTGAAAGGTTATCACATTAAAACATTTTTTAACAGGGTCAACTTAGATGACTTGTCCAGCACAATTTTTCCTCGCATGATTTGACAATAGAAGTCAACACTTTTGAGTGGAAAAATTGAAAGGGTTCTTCTGAAAGGACATTGCAAAATATCTTAACAAGGAAACAAGTTTGTATTTCATCATCGGGCGGGACTAAAGGACGGAATACGTTTGCGGTTGCCACTGTGGTTTTAAACATGTTAATTTGTAATTTTATATTGATTCATTCATGCGTAAATGGTGCAGTTGATAATAAAAGACAGTAAGAACAGATTTGTATTCTATAACCAAAAAAATGCCTTGAATTTTTTTATCTTTTGATATTCCTCAGGGAAAAGATTTATATCAAGCATGTACTTGACTGCCGTGATTCTATGATAAAATAATTAATGCAATTAGAAAGAAAAAAACTGAAACAAAATACAAAACGATACTTACTGGCTTTATTCAACTGTAAATATAAAAGTGATTCATATTGAGTTGAATATGAATTTGGCCAACTGGGGTGTATCCCTTAATCCATGGTATGAAACCATTTTAATATTTTGTGAATTTTGAAAAGTGCAGATTGAAAACAAAATAAAAGAATACCTAATTTCCATAAGCTGATTTTAAAACGTGATAAAGACGAAAGTGTATTATGTGTGCCCAACTTCAATCAGCCCTTGATTACATAATAAAATAAACTTTGAAAAGGTATGTCAAGTATCTTTTGGCAAACATTTTGTAAATAACAATTCCACTTTCTTAATCATACACATGAACTACTGATAAGATGTTCCTTGTCAATGTCACATGTACATGGTTTCATTTCCTCTTCTGAAAACCCAGTCGAAAAATTAAACAAAGAACTCGGTGATGAAATCTAAGTAATGCGGAGGTACATTGTAATTTCCTTAAATAGTCCATATTATACAATTCTTATATTGAAAACATGGTTCTGCCTTTTCTCTCATAATTTCATTGTGGATTTGTGATTTTATGTAACAGTACCGTACATGTTCAATGATGAACTCTGACCCCGCCCACCCCCCAACCCCAAGGTTGGTTGGCCAAATTCTTGTATAATCCATTGTTGTAATGTGTACTTAAGGTATGTGTAATGTACAGTACATGTGCCACCCACCTTGCAACCAACAATCCCTTTTTTCCCGTTTAAAATATCAGAAAGAGAACAATGAGATTATCTGAAATATTGTAATAGGATTATCCATAATTGTTGTCATGAAACTTTGGCCTGTAACTTTGTAATCAAGGCCCCTCCCCCCCCCCATGAAAACCTACCTATACAGTGAGCTATTTTGCTTGTATAGAAAAGTCCCAGTTGCTAATCAACGATGTTCATTTGCTACTCAATGTGCACAGGACTTGTTCAGTCTCAATGTTTTGCTGTGCACAATTGCTGGATGAAATGATGCCCTGTTAAATAGCATAAAGGAAGTGATTAATAGGGGCACTGGGGCCAAGAATAGGAACAGTGGGCATTGCCATTTATGGACTCCGTGTTTGCCAGAACCCATTCACACTACACAAATTTCATGGGAAATTCCTGGGAAAATTTATTTGACTTTTTGCACACTTGAATTGCTGACCCTTGCAAACTCCTTGGAAAAAGCCATTTCAGGGGAAAGAGTTACCCCTGCTCAGGAGTAACGTTAAGCCAGAAAACAACGGGGTTAGCATAGTTCCCAGAGAATTCAGAACAAACCGTTTTTATTGACTGGAAGGAGGTCAAATCATCTTGCGGCCAAAAATGGCATCTATATCTGCACTTTGGTGCAAGCCGCTTGCGCCAAAATGGTCTTTAAGAGTTGATGTTAGCCAAAAGTGTTTTACAGAGCTTGGCCCGATTTTCATGGCACTGCTCGTTATAGAGTTCTGTGCTTACTGCCCATAAAATCCATGCTTAACAAGGCGCCGTACGCGCAGAAATCTGTGGTAAGCAGTCCTATGACATTGGGCCCTGGTTTGCTGACAACAACAAAAAACGCTTTCACCATCGAGGCAAGATCCAGGATTTTAGTTTCATACTTACACTACCAGTGTAAAAAATGGGGCACTCCCATTTGAGACTCGGAAAGTGTCTCAGTTATCAGCATGAAGTTCTAGGCTTTGTAAGTTTCATTGCAAGAAAGTCACAGGCCCAAGTTCTATCACTGTTTTCAGAATTTAGTACCAATAAATAATCTTGGCTTAAAAACCACAAAACTAGTTTTGTTTGAAACACTTTATGGATAAAATTAAAATATTACACTTCTGACAAAAAACATTGTAGATAATCCTGCCGAGAACTGTGCTTCCCGAAATCGGGACTTCTAGTACGATGTACATGAACTTGCAATTCTTGATAATTGACATTTTACTGCCTTAAAGAAGCTGTGTATATTTGGAAAAATTAGGGAGAATGTATGTTTTCATACGTTTTATTTTTACCAAGTGTATTGTTAAAGTGAAGAATTTTGGATATGTTTTCTATTTTTATACATAAAAGGTATATTTCCAAATAAAAAATTAAAAGGGACAAAAGCAAAATAAAAAGTGCTTTAGAAGATTCCTATATGGACATATTTTGAGTAAAACTCTATGTTTTATAACTTGAAGCTTTTTGAGGTAAAAAAGTTATTTTTGAATTCATTCAGTAAAAAGTTGGTGCTAAACATGAAACAAAAAATAATTAACACCTTAAAAGAAAAATGAAAACATGTGGCTATTATCCAAAATTCTTTGCCATGTATAAAAAAAAAAGTTGTATTTTTAAAGGAACATTACAGAATTGGTTTTTGCTAACAAAACAGTTGCTGGCAGTGTAAGCACTTTATATAATCCATATATACATAAACTGACAAACCTGTAGAAGTTTGAGATCGATCGGCCATCTGGGTCACGAGAAAATAGTGCAAAACCGATTACAAATTTGCATGTGTTATACAATGCGTGAATAAAACGCTCATGAGCGATAAACTCCAATCGGAAATTAGTTTGATTTATTTCTCATCAAATATGGCATTTCAGCCAGAAATATTTCTAGGGATGTTTGCTACTATCATCATCATTAGACCGTGTAAGTTTTATGTAAATCTGTGATCAAAAGTATATTTTACAACTACCAATTCTGTAATGTGCCTTTAAAGGCCCTGTACACTATTGGTAAGATCGAAAAACACAACTGTTCACAGATTCACACATAACTTACATGACTTAAAGTAAGTAATGGTAGAAAGGGTTCCTTAAAATATTTCTGCCTAAAATGCTATCGTTTCTGAGAAATGAATAAAACATTAGTTTTTATCGGCGCGATAATAAACTTGATGTTTGAAAAACAGAAAACACGTAAGGTCTCTTTTCACTATTTTCTCGTGACCTCGATGACCAATTGAGCTCAAATTTTCACAGGTTTGTTATTTCACGTATCTGGTTAATCACACAAAACATGAACTTTGTTTGCGACTGTTTGGTCAGCTCTACCAATCCTGTATAATACCTTTAAACAAGATGGTTTCTATCTACATGTAGATGGCAAAAAAAATGCCCATTAGAAATATCTGTGGTTAAAAATAGTGAAAAGTATTACAATGAGGGGGATGAGTCTTTCACAATGAAAAAAGAAAGTAATTGGGGTACAGAATACAATGTAGTAAGTAAGAATTATGGTTAAAGGGTGTGCACAACATTGGTAAGATTGAACAAATTAATGTTTACAGAATTGCACATACCTTACATGGTATTAAGATGGTCATGTGAAAAACTTCTCTTGAAATATTTTTGCCTGAAATGCCATAGTTTTTGAGAAATTAGTAAAACCTTAGTTTTGATCTCCCGAGACAAAAACTTAATGTTTGAGAACAGTAAAAAAAACATAAAATGTGGTGGTTATTTTTACCTACTTTCTTGTGACTCCAAGGTCGGACCGATTGAGTTTAAACTTTCACAGGTTTGTTAATTCATGTTTATGTTGAATCACACACTGCCAGTTGAAGAATATTAACTGTGAAATATTGATTGAACAGCCACCCAATCCATACTGATATGCGAAGTTGATGACAACTGAAATTTAAAGTTCAGATATGATTCGAGTTAATAAACAATTGTTACATTTTTGTAACTCAAAAAGAGTGTGTTTTGTGAACCCCTACATGTTGCCCATTTTGCATGTTAGTTCCCAGTCTATGCCCAAAGTCTGCCCCGATAGAAGACAGTCTTGCATGATCACAGGTGAGGCAGCATCAGCCAGTTTAAACATTCAAATCAGATTTGTGGATTAAAAATATAAAAACACCTAAAGATGACAACAGACTCCCAACAAAATCTTCAATTCAACTAAACATGGCTTTTGCGTATTTCCTGCCTTGTGTAAACACATCTTGAGTGCAAATTCTTTAATCTTCTTTATAAACAGGAGATTTGTGGTTATAATTACATGTACTGCATGAAATTCTGGCATCCTGTGTTGAGATCAAGATGAATACATAAGGTGTTCCTGCACCATGAAGTATTTGTCTGTGAATAGAAATGCAAGGCCAGCTTAAAGTGCATAATTATCCAAGTTCATTTGTCATCAGTTTTAAATGTCAATATCTTCTGTGACGGGTGATATGTAGCTGCTCTACACAAAACAACTCAGTACAATGACTCCTTACTTTTCAACCAGTTTGGGAATTAAAACACTGAAAACAAAGCTTGCAAAGGGCATGTGTAGTGCCCTAAATTGGAGAGATTGTTAATTTGTTTGCAGCACTTATCAAGAGTTTGTTACACTGAATTGTTCAAAGAATATGTGACAAGATAGCTGCTTTAAAGGTTACCCCTGAATTTCTTCCAATGGAAAATTATTAAAAGCTTACAATAAGAAATGTTAATCTACCCACGACTCCATCTGACATTTCAAGAACTTGTGAAGTTTATATTAAATCTGAAAACGGAATAATGTTCATAAGAAAATCAGTAATTGTATACATTGTCACTGATTCTATTCACTTGTTTATTCACTTCTTTTAGGTAGTGGTTACACACTTATGTTCCGCCACCCCTAATGTACTTTCCAAATCCCAGTCCCGCCTATTCTTAACCCTTTCACCCTAAACATTGCGTGTAGATTACCAGAACATAGGGTTGCTGGAACATGAGGTTGCTGATACCCTGGGTGATGGAACATAGGGGTGTTGGAACACAGAGCAGTCACAAAAAAAACAAAGTTTAATCTAGCCTCTTTTGAGCATACAGTGTATAACCCTAACCACCCTCCTAAAATGTACAATATTTTTTCAATCTAGTGACCTTAAGTTACAAACTGAATGAGATTGAACAAGTACTATCCATTCGTTTCCATTGTTGAAAACCTTGGTGTCTATTGTCGGATACAGTGTCACAAGGTGCTGGGCCTTAAGCTATTGATTATTGACAAGACAAAAGTCAATTGATTCAAGTTGATGTCAGTTGTTTATCAATGGTTTGTATTTGTTTTGTTGTGGTGTGTGAATGAGACCAATTGTTAACACATCTCTCCTTTGATCACCAAGAATTTGAGCAGTTTCTATCTCTATTCTATAATATCTATTCTGAAATTGTTTCCCTTTTTCCACTTTCCATTCAACAGACATAAGCAATTTGTTTCATTTACATTTACCGGTACATCTACATCAATGATACTCCACAGCAAAACGGCTGAATACAATTGAAATTGTTTATCCTATAGGCAGAAATGCCGTGACAAATGAAACAGTGTGGAGGTTACACAGGTTTATTTCAGATTTAATCATTTTTGTCACCCACAGGTATACATGTAACTTGGTTTTTGTACATACACAATGTAAATTCATTGTAAATATTTGTGTCCATCGCAAATTTTGTGTCCCTGGATGGGAAAAAGAAAACTGCAATTAAAAGCCCACTATTTATCAGCAACTAAATTCCCGAGGAACAGACCATGAAAGTTTTTTTTGCCAACCGTGTTTTCTTTGAACCCTTGCCCTTTGGGCAAGCAGGCATTGGCATGTAACTCTCCTGAGCTTCATTGACACATACCTTATTCCCCCATGACAGCCATAGACTCACCTTTACACACTCAAAACCACCCATCACTATGGTAACAAACCAATCGGGTGATTAACATTTTATCAGTGCAATGAATTAATTTTTTTTAGATCAGCTCTTTGACACCATTTGACAATGCAATTTCTTTTCTTCAAATTTAGCCATCATTAAGTGTCAATTTGAACATCTCACCTTGTTGAGTTCTCATGTTGCCATCGTGTTCTTCTCCCATCCAACCTAGTGTAACCCAAACTGAGGCTGAAAGGCAAAATAGTCTGGTCCCTTTATATGAAATGAGAATTTGAAATAACGTTATCATTGAGTAAATTCAGGAAGGCCGACCAATGAGATGAATCTTTTTGAATATCATGTGGAAGGTCTACACCTTTGCTGAATGGTTCAAACTGAAATGTTATCAAACTAAACTAAACATATTGGTTGTTTTATAAACAACAATTTAAAGAATCTTAAATATCAACACGTCTTGACTTAAGAGTTAAAGTACACTTATTAGACAGGAAACTAAACGAGATGGTTGACATTTAAACAGGTGACCTTTCTAGCCATATAGGTATAGGCCTACCTCTCCAGCTTTCCTGTAACTTCCAACCGGTGATATGTGAACATCCAGGCATCTACATAAACACACGTTATTTAATATAATTTGTAAATTTTTATTAGAGCCCATTCAAATTTTCAATACGCTTTGACCATACTTAAACTGCATAAAGTATAATTCCTTTTACTGAGATGAGGCCACATTGACAACCCGAGCTACACTAGCTAGTTAAAAAGACAACAAATTTCCCTGATCACAACAATTTCCCCCCTTTTTTTTGAGAAACCATCTGAGATCTGTAATGTTTTTAGAAATAGTTCTAAGGTCACAGAATATAACAGAGTATTGTTTCATGATTATTGGCCAGAGCTTGCAATCTGTGTGCAATTGTTGTAATAGCAAAATAAGCTTGCAGCACTGTGTGCATTTAGCACTATACCTTTATTCTTATGCGGATAGCGCATGATACTGCCAGCACTGGCAGTGGGCACTTTCTTAACACAAGTAAAGATGCACACACAGTGTAAATGTAATGGAAACAAAAATATGCAATGTACTACTTGTACATACACTAGCTGTACAGACATGTACATGTATATACATGTATGTACATGTATAGGCCTTATGCCTCATGTTTGTGTACCGGTACATACATGTACATGTACACATGTACATTGTACACTACAGTGCTCTAGCACAAGCAGCACTGTGGCCATATTGACTTATTCAAGTCTGCATGAGCCAGCTTCCTCCATGGCTATCCCTGATTACATACTTCTGCATCATTACAAATGTGATGTGCTTCCTTGGCTCGTGTGCTCATTTTGTTTACCCACTGGCACACACATTCACTCCAAAAGTTGGCAAAAGATCAAACTGTTTATGATTCAAAATTCAACCCTTGAACTTGCACATGCTGGTCTGCTTTGCATTGTGTGACTGTAATGTTTACGAATGTATGGATTCCAAGCTATATATCGCCATGAATAGAAAATCTAGCTGTGGGCATATGTGTACAAGATCAGGCCATTCAAGGGGTCAATACAGTATTTTATAAGAAATGACCCAAAATAGCATACTATCCAAATAGGGATATTTTCCTCTCCTCTATGGAGGCTATGAAGCAACCAGAGCAAGGACCCTGTGGAAGTTATCTGAAACTGATGCTTTTTTCATCATGGGCTATACTTTTTAAAGCTGTGAAGCTCACATGTTTAATGGTTTTAAAAACGATGTAAACCTTCAGGGAACAATAACACATTGATCTGTATTTCTCAATCAATCTAGATAAATTTACACGTATATAATTTCTGTTGGGCCTGCTAATCAATATAATGAAATGGCCCTTGTCATATACCTTACCATTGATAAGCATACGACTATTTCATGTTTCTTGAAAAGTGTCGAACGTGGTGGGATTGTCTTTCCAGTACTGTGATTAATAACAATAGTGAGGGTACCTAACAACTATTTATACTGCTTCATGCAGGTTAAAATTTGCAACTGATCCGGATAATAGTATGTTTGATTAAACTTTTTTTTTAAATGAGGCTCATTAATAGTTGCTAGTACTTGTGCTTTGTTATTACTTTGCTTAGACATTCAACCATGCACACACAAATGTCTCCAGTAGGCCTGTATTTGATGATAGGCCTTTATACAGAAGGTATCTCTTTGGCAGGCAAACGCGCGTGGCATCTGAGGAGGCTCTGAAGCATTTTTCCTTTAACAGTGATCAATCATAGCAGGAGATAAGGGTGGCATCCCAGTTGGCATTATATTCAGTGACCTGTAACAAACATAAAGAGGGAAAAACTAAAGTCAATGTCAATGTACCAAATCATTAAAGTGACAATTGTGTTTTTTTCCATGTGACATTTTTTTGTAACCCTTGTTTTCTTTAATATTACCTGCCAAGATACGTCCCACCTCACACAAATAAGAAAATAGATTTATTATCAATACAACTTTTTTGCTGTAGATTTTACCCGCACTTTTTCTCTTGTTAATTACCATGGTGTAGGAGTAGGGTTATATGTAGGCACCAGCCACGCTCATTATGCATGCATCCTGCCCATTGAAAGAACCGCCCCCACGTCTGACTCCCCACCTCTAACTCTCCAGTAGTTGTGTATACACAATTGCATGTTGAACTTGCCCCTTTATATTTTTTTTTATAATGTTATATGTCCTATCCCAAAATGTACAAAGGCGACACAGACCTGTTTCTTCATGTTTATTGTCCCCACAAAATGTGGAAACTAACTCCGTTGTTACAAAATCACAACTGTTCGCATGTCTTAAAGGGGCAGGCCCAACTTAAAGTGACTACATATAACTTCATGAGTTTTGTGGAGGGGAGCATGGTCCCCACCCTTCATCCCAGCTGCATCCTTTCACCGCCCCCCCCCCCAAAAAAAAAAAAAGAACCCAAAGTGATAGTCATAGAATAAACAAACAAATAAAGAAATACAAATTTAAATAATAAGAAGAATAATTAAAACATTAATGAATAAATAAAGGAAAAAAAAGAACACTATTTCTGTAGACCTAGTGCACATGACATAATTTGAATAGGGCACCTTGGTTAGAGGTCAAAAGAAGGTAGCTCATTGGCTGATCCTGTGCACTGCGCATACATATGTCGTGCGTTTTCCATTGTTTCATCATAGCTGTACCTCAAAGATGACAGCTTGATGAGGTCAATGCATAAGATCTGTTCAGTGGCTGCTTATCGGTTCTCGGCAATTGACTCTCAGGATCTGCCTCTGGTTGCAGTTGCACTGGGGCAGAGAGCAAACGCCCCTTTAAACTGATGTGATTCCTTCATACACCCAGCTTCTGTTAATTAGCTCTATTCCACATTTATACTCCGGGGAATACAACCAGGACAACCTGTCACTATTTGTCACTGTCTGTGACATATGGCATTGACCTATCAGGATCTCTTACACTATCACAAACAAAATACTCACACAGCATGATTTTTTTAAATTTAAAACCCTTTAAACTCAAACTTTTTGGGGGCATTTACTGCTCAGGAGTATTTAAACCACTGGTTTACTTGTCAGAAAACGGTAAAAAATATACACAATTAAAAAGCCTACATATAGGGCTACATTTCTAGCAAATTTTTGACCCCCACCCCCCCCCCCCGGACAAGGTTTCAAAGAAATATTTTGTTCATTTCTAATTTAATATTTTACCTATTGTATCAGGCAACGATGACCGATTTTACACGGGACTCAAGTTGAAAGGTGTAATAAGAAATGTATGGGTCTGTGTGACCTCTATGGCAACTCAAAATCGAATTGAAGCTTCTAGGGAAAAACTCTGTTTGGTTCTGTATGGAAATCAGACAGTTGAACAAAATCAAACTTTAAGAAAATTTAAAGGCAGGATACACTTTTGGTTAATTTTCAAAGACCAGTACCCTCACTTGTTGTATCCTAATATATTCATAAAAGAAAAAACCTGTGAACATTTGGGCTCAATTGGCCATTGAAGTTGCAAGAAAATAATGAAAGAAAAACACCCTTGTTGCATAGAATTGTGTGCTTTCAAATGCCTGAGAAAGGCTTCATGCCTGAAGCCTTTTTTAGATTGAAATATTTTAGTGAGAAATTACCTATTTCTCAAGAACTACATTACTTCAGAGGAAGTTGTTTCTCACAATGTTTTATAACATCAGCAGCTCTCGGGTGCTCCTTACCAAGTCAGTTTTTATGATAATGTAATCCTTTAGTATTCCTTTAAAGCCAGTGGACACTATTGGTAATTACTCAAAATAATTATTAGCATAAAACCTAATTACTTGGTAACGAGTAATGGGGAGAGGTTGACAGTATAAAACATTGTGAGAAACGGCTTCCTCTGAAGTGACATAGTTTTCGAGAAAGAAGTAATTTTCCACAAATTTGATTTCAAGACCTCAGAATTAGAATTTGAGGTGTCAAAATCAACCATCTGAAAGCACACAACTTCGTGTGACAAGGGTGTTTTTTCTTTCATTGTTATCTCGCAACTTCGATGACCAATTGAGCTCAAGTTTTTACAGGTTTGTTATTTTAGCCATATGTTGAGATACACTGAGTGAAAAGACTTGTCTTTGACAATTACCAATAGTGTCCAGTGTCTTTAAAACCACTAAATCACTTACAAGATACAGTAAAGCATTTATTTGTTCTTCACAATATTTATTCATTCCAATCTTCTAGTTTCAAAGAAGCGTTATACAAAACTGACCATTAAAGATAATCAAAGTGGGTGATGTTTCTGAGAAAACAGTATGGGAAGTTTGTATTAATGTAGGACCTACGTATTTTAGTGCACAAGTTGTTGGTGCTCCATTTTTAATAATTATTAAAAGTATAACAGTTTTACTATTTAGCAATAGCATGATTATTTGGTCATCAATTTCCAATTACATGTATTTATAAGGGCAATAAACATTAACAGTGTAAGTAATTAAAAATTAGTTGCCAATTTTAAATCAGGCAAGCAAAAGGTTGCCAAAACCATAGGACCAGACCATCTTTTTTTTAAGAAGTGAAATGAAAGATGCCATTCCAAGATGGTCCCTAACAATGTAAGTGGGAAGAAGTGTGTGTATGTTGCCTGCTGGTTGTCACTGCAATCCCATTTACCTCAAGCTATAGTTACTTCACTCATAGATGCTACCACTGGCCAGCGCCAGGTTACACTTTAATCCACGATTTCAACAACAAACACTGCACCGGGACAATTGGTTCTGAGGTCACCTGATGACCTGATTCACTGGCTGTGTTTACTGGCTGGATGTCAACAAAGAATTATACCACTCGCACCATAAACTTGCATAGGTCCTTCCATTATTTACAAGACGAAACGCATGAGAACTGGGGGGTGGGCCAAAACAGAACAAAACTGCATGTAAACTGATTCAACCTCAACGAATTACAACTGGGATATGATCTTACCCAGTGATTCTGCAAATGAGGATAGCAATCTGCTACTGGAGGGAGCTTGCATGGAGTCATTGTTGGCGCCCAACTATTAAATCCATCTTACAGGGATAACATTTTTACCTGAAAGCTTGGTTGGAGCATCATTGGAACACTCCTAAACCCTTGGATGATGACAACACTCATTAAAACCATAAAATTATCACAACTGTCAAAGGATGAATGAAGAATACCCTTTTCCCCCAAAGTACATTATTTTGATTTGACTTGCATATTATAGGCTACAAACCATTAATTATCATACTCATCATAGAGCAATAAGGCCTATTATATAAAGATTCAGGCAGCAAGCAAGCTTATTAATTTGAATTATGATGGCATGATTTCTCCATGCCAATTTAAGCTAATAGTTCGGGCAAGTGTTTCATTATCATTAACACAACATCAAAGATTTTCTCAGCAGACGAGCCACATTTTCAGTTGTTGCTCTATATGCAGGCATGTGCAAGCTGTGTGGAGAGCCTAGAACTTGTTAGAGCATGCAGTACCTATACCTCCATGGTCTGTTTTGTTGTCAAAAAAAGAGTTCGGTCAAGACTCATGAAATCGGATACCCTGCACATGGAGTCATTTGTATGGGGTGGGAGATGAGTCTTTCCATTTGGTTTTGTTTTGGTGTTTGTTTGTATGTTTTTTTTGGCTTTATTTGTTGTTTTGTTTGTTGTTGTTGTTGTTTTTGTTGTTTTTTTTCGTGTTTTTTTTTTTGGGGGGGGGGCTCATTTATTATTTTTCTTGGTCCCACATTGCCTCAGAATGCTGCCAGAATTTCCAACAAGCTTAATGTGATACTAGAACTGGTACTAGAACTGGAAAGGAAAGGAAGAAAAGCCGATACAAAATTAGAAGAGACTAGTTCAAGTCTACCCCAGGAAGCTGATATCACCAGAGAGGAAATCTGTTACACTCTTAATGGAAGCACTTCCTAGCCTGGCTGTTTGGTCAGTCAATTACTTCCTCATGAGAATGTAGCATTCAAGTTCAAACCAAATGCTATATATAAATCAATACCAGCATGATGTTTATTAAAGGCATATTGACCTTGCCATATTGTTATTTTCATGGCTGCAAGAAGATTAAACATGTTTGTTGGTCGACTGAAAAAAAAGGTGAGGTGGGAGAATGTACTCATAAGGCCTAGATGAGTATCCAATGTCAGACTGTTGATATGTACTTCTCTATAAAAGCAGCCATGGAATCCTACGAATGACCTTATTGCAACCTCAGCCAATTAGGTATAGTGCAATAAACAACAATGTGGCAGATAAGCACAAATAATTTTCGGGGTCTCTGATAATTATTCATTGCCTGATCGCATACGCAAGCCGTTTGATTGGCTGGCGACCTAGACACAGGCTGGTTTAGGTTTTTTTAAATGTATCACTTTGTTTTATTTTAGCGCACATATATCATGTCATTGCGGACTGTTTTGAAACTACCCTCCCATATTAATTACACTACCGGGGGAATAACTTTAACAATGAAACTGGCTAATTCAATAAGGAATAGGGTTGCATGTCTTAAACCATTTGGCCCAACCCCTAGCTTTACAGCACCCGATCTGAGCGGTGCTTCTGATTGCTACAACAAATCAGGCAAAGAACACTAGAATGTCAAGTAAGAAGACTATTCAAGATGTTTCGTGGCCGAGCAGTTAAGAGCACCAAACTTTTCCTGATCAGCAGAGTGTGGGTTCGAGTCCTGGCTGTGGCATTTGCGTCCTTGAGCAAGATAAGTTACCCTAATTGCTTTGCCCTTCGATTGAGACATTAAAGCCATAGGTCCCAGTGTACTAAGATTGGTAGTGCACGTAAAAGAACCCATAACACATGCAAGCAGCCTTGTTTACAGGTTTCCTCAGGCTTGCGAGCTACAGTGATTAAAGTTCACTTATGACGCATCTTTGCAAGGTTTCATTTACCAGAAATTACAAAATATTAAAAAAAAAGTTCCTTCTAAACATGGTCCCAAGATTTCTATGAGCTACCACAAGCAGTAATAAATTATAGACACTTGTGCTCATACACGTAAGGCATTGACAATTTATGAGCTTTTTATTGGCCTACTTCTCATGTACCAAAAGGGACGTTTATACTGCCATATGTCTGGTTGCCTCCTAGTCATGAGTCACTGCTTGTGAGGAGGCTAAGCTTTTCCTAACCTTTGAACTAATCTGTAATTACCCTTCAGTATATATCCGGATCCAGGGGCCAGGTGACCTTTAGTAATCTTTAAATAGGTCTTATTTAATGCAATACCGACAATAGTTAAATCTACGCTAATAGTTTTTAGAGTACAGATATTCAGACAGTGTGCCAAACCGTTTGTTTTGATGGAATCATAAACACAGAAATCACTTTCTTGATGTCGACGGCAACTGCAAGCCCCTGTGTGACCCGTAGTGTTGCATAGAAATAGCCTAGCTTGCTCTCTACTTGCAACAAACACACTCTTCATTTGCATAATGTCATGTGTCCCGGGCCAATTTTGTCCCTGTTAGTTTTGATCAGCCTAACCCTCAGTGGGTGTCAATTTGCATATGTTCTATAAATAAATCAGCATTAGGAAGTATCCACTATCCATGTGATAAAGGATCGGGCCTATGCTGTATATCAATTGGCAGGGATTACTAGAGCGCCATGCTATCACGGAGCATGTTATTAATATATAGTAGCTGTGGAAAACTTACATTAAAAAAAGAGTGATGCATGCCAGTTTTTAATAACTGGGGGGGAGGGAAGATTTGCAAAAAACATTTACAATTCAAACCAATTATGTGTTTTTGTTTGTTTTTGTGTGTTACTTTTGTCACAGGTATTTGCTTTAAAAAAAAATACATATGGTTTTGCTTTAGGTTTTGGCATGGGGTTTTTAACAGCAGATCATGGCTAATTATTGAGACATGTTTCACATTGTCGTATGCGTATTTACAGATACACTATAACACAAAATAAATGGTATTCATTTCTTCCAACGAAGCACATATACTTCAACCAATCACAAGAATTCCTTTCTT
The DNA here is from genome assembly GCA_032158295.1 of Pycnopodia helianthoides. Classification (NCBI taxonomy): domain Eukaryota; kingdom Metazoa; phylum Echinodermata; class Asteroidea; order Forcipulatida; family Asteriidae; genus Pycnopodia; species Pycnopodia helianthoides. The sequence goes on from CM063251.1 coordinate 6,459,480, forward strand.
CCTTCATAACGACGTGTTAAAAATTTGTGTTACAAAAGTGTTAAATGCTGGACAGAGAAGCAGGCATAACATAGTTACAGTACACCTGACATCTTACATTCTGTACCCGCATCTACATTCTGTCACCTCACATCCCCACCAACCCCCCCCCCCACCCCCCACCCCTGCCAAACCCCACCAGTGGAAAAAGGGAGGGAAACAAATCATACAATCATAACTCATTCAAGATGGAAAACTTAAAAAAGGTCTGAGAAAACTGGGATTTTGAGCCAGGAGTCTGGAGAAGGGGTGTGATTTTGAGCCAGGGGTATGGGGGAGAGATGTGATTTTGAGACAGGAATGTATTGAGGAGGGGTTGTGATTTTGAGCCAGGGGTATGAAGGAGGGGTGCTATTTTGAGCCAGGGGTATGGAGGGGTTTGATTTTTAGCCAGGGGTATGGTGGGGTAGGTGTGATTTTGAACCAGGGATATAGAGGAGCCAGCCTAGGGGGAGGGAGGGAGGGGGTTTCTTTTCCAAGTAAATGAAGAAAAGTACAGCATAGATCAACGTTGAGCAGAGGCATATAGCCTGGATTTCTTTTTGGATTTCTTTCCATGGTGGGGGGGGGGGGGGGGGGCGGGGTTCAGGGGTCATAATGTGTTTGTTTTTTCAAGGCACTACATGTATCTAGAGGTTTTTTCGGGGGGGGGGGGGCACTGGAAAATTGGGGGGGGGTGGGCATTTGGGGAAGTGGGGGACCACTGTATGGTTTCCATAGCGTAAATACACACAACTTGGTAGATAATTATTGAAAGTCACATGACAGTCATTTGATGTACATTCTTATGGAAAACACAAATTCACCTTTAGCCTTTAAGAAAGACTCGGTTGGGTTGGAAACGTCAGGCCATTAACAACTGTTTGCCTAGAAACTAACCTATTGCGCACACTTATTTCAATCATTGAATTTCCTTCCTCAAGTTTTACTGCTTTCGGTGCAAGTTGAAAACACATATAACTAGTTACAGTAAAATCACAACAGAAAGTTTGGATGATAACTGACGGAAAAGATACGGAAATAGAGTACATCTTGACAATTTTATTAAACAATATCATTACCATATTATCTGATACTGATTACATCTGGCTATATCATCAACCCTGTTGGCCATGTAGAAATCTGAATTGATTGTATCAGATTAGCACAGCGTTGTGATATATTGATTGGCATACAAACACGTCCAGCTTGTATGCCTGCAACTGCTTTCTAAGTGGGCTGTCAGTAAAGTAAAAGTCATGTACAACTAATTCAATTATAAATGCATGCCGTCGATCTCCCTTGGAATTTTTACCAGATAGCAGCACAAACCCACAAGAATTGACCCTCATAACTTGATACATACATCTCAACCTTTGAACTTGGGAGCACTGACTTATACCTGTACAGTAAAAAAAAACAGTCAATATAAAATCGGGCAAAAGCATGAGGTGGATTTCACAGGATTTGGGTGGTAGGATTTTAAGTTTGGATACCATCCCGTGTGAAAGTACCAGCTTGTTTGTATGCAAATAAAGAATGGTGTTGGTGTATTAATACTTTTGGGAGTAACAAAATTGCTTAATTCTGTACAGGAAACATGCTGGAAATACATTACATGGTAGCTGACCGGATGAATAAACCAGTTTTTATTAACTTAAAGGTAGGGTCGACATAGATTGTTTTTTTGTCAATGTAATGCTGATTTATAGGCCAAAATTGTCAAAAAAGATACAATATAAGTCACCTGTGAAACCATAGTGCTATACTCGTTGAAAAAAAAAAAATGAAAAAAAAAACTGTCACAGTATTTTCATCAAGAACATCAAACCCATCCAAGTTTAGCGAGGTGCACGGGTACCAACCGCATCTCTGACCGCAGCATTCACAAATGGACACCACGGAAATTTGCATCTCAGATACCCACCTTGAATTTTTGAGATTTAAAGTTGTTGGCATATTTTTATTGATTTCTAACCAACGGGGGCATTTCGTACAAAATAATTTTGCAGGCTTCCCAAGGTTACCATCTTTATAAACAAGTAAGATTCCAGATAGAAACTACACCATGTTTTTAGGACCCTACCTTTAAGAAGGGTTCGGTTTCAACTATGCCTTTGCCGGTGTCATGCAACTAGCACATCTATTAATAAATCCCTCCTACTGTCAGTGACTCTTGGCAACATTTTCCAGTGAGTTGACCAACCATTTGAAACCATTCGACTGCCAAGGTTGTGTACGGTGGCACAACTGTGCACAGAACTAACTGTGTACTGTGTACATGCATTCCCTCATGGTATCGTATTGCAGGCTGACATAGTTTATCTATGCTTCAAAACCACAGTGAATGGTATTGGATGGTCAGACAGCAAGAGGGTCAACTGTGCCTAGCTAAATCATATCACACAGCTCCTGTGCGCCTTGGGAAGGGAGGGAGTAGTGTGAAGGTCGAGTAGGATAGGGGGAGGCCAAAACAACTGATGTTGCGGTCAAGTGGTCGACTGCATCAGACCACTCAAATTCTGATGGCTGAATCATCAGAGTGTGGGTTCGATTCCCTGTCATGACACCTTGTGTCCTTGAGCAAGGCACTTAACCATAACTGCTTCTCTTAACCCAGGTGCATATGAAATGACTGAGACAGTATTGTGTTGGATAACCCCTTAGCTCTAATGGGGTTGCTCCCCAGGGATCAGTTGAGAAAGTTAGAGGAATGGTCTTAAAGTGTGCTTGATGAACAGGGATAATAATGTTAGCACCTTGATCTAGCTACTGTGCGTTATACAAAAACCAATTATTATAACGTTATTATTATTATAAACATATGGGTTTAATAGACATTATTTTGGTTGGCTCTCAGACATCGCAAAGTATCCCTGCGAGTGTGACACTTTGACAATATAAAAAACACCCACATTTAGAGTTGTAAAAACCAGCAGATCAACCAAATCAAAACAAGAAGAGTACCGTACTCGGCAGAGAAGAAAGTAGATCATAATGATTCATGGGATGGGTCGTATTTTTGTTGGTACCTGGTAATAAGACATAACCTGTCTGTCAAAAGGAAGTAATGAATGAGTTATATCCTCACCAAAGTGAAAAATAAAAGACAAGGGTTATGATGGACCGACCGTTCCTAACAATCATGGACATGGACTTCCTAGCTGTCTGTGATGTCTCCACTGAACTTCATTATGGTGTGAATGGCTGGCTTGCTTTTCTTTCATTCAGCTCCCAGTGTTATCAGACTGAGGCTTAGAAGAAGGAAAATATGCCGGTCTGGTCCCCTGTTTGTAAAATCATAAAGGACCCCTTGCATATTGGCAGACACCATCTCTGAGGTATAACAATGGAAATGCACTTGGTGTATGCGCCATGCACCATTCTCAGCCAATGATAGGTGTATGACCCAGGGGAACAGGGGCGGGCAGCTGCCCTCCCAAATTTGTGCAAAACAGTAGGGAAAAATCAGGCACAGTAAAAAGAAAAAAAAAGTTGAGAGAGAAAGCAACCAAATCCATTTTACTCAAAATTGGTACTTCTATGTGTTTCTTATCTGTGTAAAATTTCTGGCAAATCAACACAGGCGTATAGACCTTTCTTTTGCAACGTCACAGCCCGAGTTTTTGCCAACCGAGGTCGGAAAACTATGGAAAGCCATAAATGCAAAACAGAAACAGATAGCCACAGTTTTTAACATTGTTACACAAATATTCAAAAATATGTTGAATTTGTTGGAAACAAAGCAACCAATCATGAGGGTACTTTACTTATTGAAAGTTTGCAGAAAATGTTGAATTTTGTTGAAACATCTGTTAACACAATTGAGTGTTTTGCTAACATTCGGCCTTCCATGCCAACCAGCGCGGTTTGTTGATCAACAAAAGAAAGGTCTATAGCAACGGGGGTGGCAGGCTGGCCATGGCTTCCCCACTTTTTGTTTGAGTTTGGCAGATTCAAGAATTCAGACATAACTATAAAAGTTTTAAACTAAAGTAGCCCAAGTGGCCATGGTGAGTCTGGATCTCCTAAAGTCTTCTTTAAAAATATGTTTAAGTCTACAAGTACAAGTTTCAAGAAACAAAGGTAAAGATTGCACATTTTCGTAAAATGAACAGGCACCCGAGTCTCAACAAATGAATATAACATGGCAAAGTGGCTCAGGAACAAATTTTCTGAGCTATAAGCGAAGTTTCTTTGCGACAAAGTTTTGTGAAATTGCGCTCTGACTTCCCGATAAACAAATCTTGCTAACGACTCATGAATCTTCTGCAGGTCCTACCCTTTTCATACCTGTGACAAGAACTGCACTAACACCGAGTAACATTGTAGGTCTATTTTAAGCATGCACAATTTCACAGTCATTTCAAGGGGGGGGGTGACATAAAACCTGTATTATTTATTTAGGCATGTACAGCCTGAAGGTGAGGCTAGAGATACTCAATTAAGCAATGATGGGTTTCAGCACCTGCTTGTAGATATGCTCATCAATTATTCAGCCTACAAAAGATCATCATGCTCACATTTTGTTCTTCGTGATAATATCAGATTGAAAAGCAAACAGAGTTGCTTGCCTATTTTCTTTTCTTACTCATTGAAAAAGAAATAACAGAGAAGGAAGGGGGATGCTTTGGCCAAAATGACCATAACATGTCATTTTAAAGGAACATTACAGACTTGGTTTTGCTGACAAAACAGTTGCTGGCAGTGTAAGCACTTTATGTAATCCACCATATACATAAACTGACAAACCTGTAGAAGTTTGAGATCAATCGGCCATCTGGGTCATGAGAAAATAGTGAAAAACCGATTACACATTTGCAAGAAATCTTATAGATTCAACAAATGAATAAAACGCTCACTGAGCAATAAACTCCAATCGGAAAATTAGTTTATTCATTTCTCATCAAATATGGCATTTCAGACAGAAATATTTCAAGGGATGTTTTCTACTATCATCATCATTAGACCGTGTAAGTTTTATGTCAATCTGTGATCAAAGATTTTTTTCTTACTAATTCTGTAATGTTCCTTTAACTTTGTTTTCCTATAACATCTAGCATTTTAAATGTCAATAGCTGTATATTTTTGTGCTGATGCTTTTATTGTTCCCATTTAGGACTTTAACAAAATATTTTATTTAAGGGGTACTTTTCATAGCTTTCTAACCCTTGTGGTGTGTGATTTTAGTTATTGGCTGGTCCAGTTTTTGGTTTCATATTTTATGTCATCTTTTAATGCTCTTTGATTATTTCATCCTTTTGTTTGGTGCTGTTTTAATTTGTCCGGCGCCTTGGGACCCATTAAGGGATGTAAGGCGCTTTATAAGCACAATTTATTATTATTTATTATAACGGGGGTGTCATATGGGGCTGTATGCTGTATGGAACACTAAAGGCATGGAACATAACCATTTTTGGGGGGGGGGGGGAGGGGGAGGGGGATTGGAGCAAGGGGTTGTGGGGTAAAATATACAGCACTTTTTTTTCTACTCACCTTTAATAATAATAATAATAATAATAATAATAAAGACTTTTTATGCGCACATATCCACCCTGCTGGGTGTTCAAGGCGCAGTAAACCAAAAAACAAACAAAAGAAACAGATACAACTAAATTATTCCTTGAAAAACCTGTAACATAAGATAAGTTTTGAGAAGTGATTTGAATTGTTTGGTACAAAGACAAGATTTAAGATTATGTGGTAGAGAGTTCCAGCTGCAAAAAAGACCTGTCACCCCTTTAGCCTTTTTATATTTTACCAGTTGAGGTTGCCAGAGGAAACTACATTTGCGTCTGGGTGCAAAGATACTTCATGCCACAAAAGACACACTATTAAAAAAATGTATATAAATATACAAAATTAGCATATACTTACGCTACTGGACCCCAATTTGCATAATTGTTTGGTTTTTTTTAAGCTCAATGTTGTTCTGATTTGAAATTAACAAATCGACCAAATTGTAAACAAAATTAAGGGAATTACCCACAAAAGAGTAAACCATCATGTTTCATACTGTAGTTGATTAGGCTCTTCCTCCAAGTGCTATTAAAAACACTCTGACATTTAACCCAAAAAGCACTCACCTCATTTTTTTATTCCTTCTTCCTCCCAACTCGGTGGTTATTTATAGAACTATTTTTTTAAACCCCTCTGTTAATCCATCACCACAAGATCACAAAAAAACAACATTACAAATCATTTGTCATCAACATCCTCGTCAAAATCTCTCTTAATTTATGGGTTTTTTCCACTCTTAAAAACAACCCTGGATAAGACGTGGGTGGAACAGACACTTGGAAGGGAGGGATGCTCCTTGTTTTAGCTCCCAAAATAAAATCCTTCATGAGCTATTTAACAGCTGCTGCTACTGGTACTACTGTGACCTCCACAAATTTTATTTCCACCTATTACAGTTTCAACTTTGTGTTTAATAGCAGAGTATACTTTTGGTAATTACTCAAGAAGTACATTATCATAAAAACGTACTTGGTAAAGAGCACCTGAGAGCTGATGATAGTATAAAACATTGTGAGAAAAGACTCCCTCTGAAGTAATGTAGTTTTCGAGAAAGGGGTAATTTCTCACTAAAATATTTGAATCTGGGAAAGGTTCTCAGGCATTTGAAAGCACACAATTCTATGCAACATGGGTGTTTTTTCTTTCATTATTTTCTTGCAACTTCAATGGCCGATTGAGCCCAAATGTTCACAGGTTTGTTATTTCATGCATGTATATGTTGGAATACACCAAGTGAGGATGTTGGTCTTTGACAATTACCAACAGTTTATCCTGCCTTTAAACACATAAATGATATTGAGGCCTTAAGATGCACTATTCTTGGTGAGGTCGAGGGGAAAGGACGGCATGGGGATTGCGGAAGATTGCATCCCATCTTCTCCCCTCCTCTTACAGTGATTGAGATGGAGGATCACGACAGACAAGATGGAAAGCAGCTTTTTCCATCTTTCATATAAAACCACCCCCAACTGGGGGAGCTGCATGTAGTTTGACCTTGATTGACACCCAGTGGGGATATACCTTTACCCCGATATGCTGATATAAAACCCTCTTCTCACAATGAGGGTATCAATATGGGTCCCAATGGGGGAAACCCAAGGGTGACATCAACACCTTCTGCCACACTATCCCATGCTCACATTTAGACTGATTGGATTCTTAATTCTAGCTAGCTGATTTGTGACACCAGTGAGAATGGCATACGGTCCAAAATAAGGAAATTCTTCTTTAGTTACACAAAACAGTTTCAGTCAATTATTTTCCACATCAACAAAGGGAAAAAATAGAATAAATAAAATTGTATCTTTACAAACGTTTCTCTTCCTGTTTCAGTTCCTCAAGTCTTAAAGGACCACTTTTGAAAAAAAAAAAAACAGTTTATTGTACCCACCCTCCTTTTTGTTAATATAAATAAATAGTTTATGTCCCCAAAACGTTTTAAGTTTTTAAAATGTGTTTTCGCTTCATCTTGGCACCATTTTTTAAAGACTGAAGTAACCCATATTTTAGACTTTTAAGTTCTACAAAGCCAGCAAATTTAGGGCCACCACAGATTTGTCTTTTGAAAAAATATCGGTAGAATAATTCTCTGACTGTGCGCCATATACCATGCTTGTATCATTAAAGGTACGACTCCCCAAATATTTCCCCTATCTGCCCCACTATAACAACCAAGCGGAAATTCAAAGACGCCTAAGGGTTCTTTGAAGAGGAAAATGCAAAATGTACAAAGGTGACTGAAATGGAGCTTGAACTCCAAATAGCTTGCGAAAAAGACTTGGGATACAAGTTCTCTGGCATTAGACCTCATGCACATGGCATCATTTGAGTAGGGCACCCTCGCCTAGAGATCAAAGAGAGGTTGTCCATTGGCTAGATATGTGCTCCCCACGTTTCCATTTTATTTAATTTTTTTATAGTGAGATTTTGCCTAACTCACAAGACCGGACAGCCACTTCAAGGTGAGGGCTACACTTAACTGATTTGGGCTGTCACTGTCAACCCAAATCAACTGTCACCAGGGGCACGCTGTCACCTATAGGGTGAAACAGGGTTACCCCCTTCACAGTCTGTAAGGATGTAGGCATGGGTATCATCCACTAGGAGCCTGGCTGGTAGAGCAGAATGCACTTATACCTTCCAAACTTTTTACAAGCAATTTATGTTAAAGTGCCTTGCTCAATTAGGGAACAAGTGTCATGACTAGGATTCGAACCCACACTCTGCAACCGACAACACCAGAGCCTGGGTCTGGTTAACTAGACCGCTCGGCCACAACATGCCATTGCCTCATCATCAATTTACCTATGAGATGGCGGTGTGATGAGGTCAATGCATAAGGTCTATACGGAACCTGAGTCACTCACATACTACATCACATGTCGTTTCGGCTGGTACTCTGATTTCTACTAAGCAATACATCACATGTCATTTAGGCTGGTACTCAGTTTCTACTAAGCAAGTATGCTGTTCTGCAAACTTAAGTGTTTGTTTACAGTTCAAAAAATTTGGCCCAAAGTCAATTTCATGATTTCTTGTGGCAATCGTAGATTACAACCGGACAGTAGTGTTTCAGGGGTATGCAATTAATCAATAAGTGCTGAACGAAGACATGGTACAGGAAAAACACTAACTAATGTTCTACTCAATTAGGATGGAGTCACATTAGCTTTTCCGTCAGATTAAAAGACAGATTGGACCAAACCAACTGTCAAAGATAACTTCAAATGCATTCTTTTTGTGTGTGCTTTTTTTATTCTATTTGCCAACCAAAACAAAGTTAGTTATACTTTCCAGTTGAATCATTGGGTGGGGAACTTTTCAAACACTTGGGAACTCATTGCAGAGAGAAAATAGTCTTAGACCTTATCAGAGTCAAGTTTAAAGGTAAATTTAAACTTCTCCGAGTGTTAACTGTTACAACACTTTTTTAAACACAGATTCCACTGCATATAAGTGTGTCTTGGGGTGCCAGAAAAACAAACATAAGAAGCCTGTCGATGATAATCAACTTAACGGTCGATTTTGTGCTTACTGTGTGATTTGTATTTCATAGCGCAGCTAACTCTAAGCACAGGAAAAGGCTATACCTTCCAGCGCTTACTGTACCAGCAAGTGACAGATGTAACATACAAATCCATGGTGAACTTTCAAGCTGGCTGCCTAACTTTCTTGCTAATCTGTGAACTGTGCCTGCGCTTAAGCACATTTTTCTGCTAAAGTAAGCAGAAAAATTTGGTTGAAGCTAAGCAGCTCAATGAAATTGGCCCGAGGTGATAAGCCATCCACTCTTTTGGATTAATTGATGCTCAGGTTACACACCTATGTTCCAACACCCCTACCCCCTTTCTATAATCCTAATCCTAACCCTAACCCTAACCCTAAAACCCTAACCCTAACCCTAACCCTAAACCTAACCCTAACCCTAAACCTAACCCTAACCCTAACCCCCCTAACCCTAACCCTTGCCTGTAAATCATGAGGGGTTATCAGAAAATAGGGTCGTCAAAATATATTGATTGACATTTGTTGGCTGGTTGATATGGTGCAAGCAACCTGCACACTTATATAAGAGTGAATGGTAATATCACATAATTGCATGATGGTCTGTCTGGCACCACACAGCGGTGACTAGCTAGACTGTCATCAAATCTGGTTACTTTACCCAGATGAGAAGTGTGGAGCGTTTTATGATCAAACCTAGTTGAATTTCAGTTAGAGGAGTTTTTCAATGATTTGGTTTTCTAATGTGTGGAAATACATGTATACTACAGATTGTTGGTTTTCTAACAGACCCTGCAAGTCTTGTGTGTATTTGAACCTCTTGGAGACCACTTTGGTCCAGCGTACATTGCTTTAAAGCCTGCAGGAAACAAACTCGCACACATTAACCAGTCCCAATGTTTGAATACGCACAAGATTTGCACAGGCTGTCTATGGCCTATAAAACCATGGAGGAAGGACAAGACCAACTGCTAAGTAATAACCCCGCTGAATCTAATTCCACATGTAAAGTTGAGCAACATGGGTACTGACAAGTCAGTGCCCATCAGGTTGTTCATTTAAGCATAAAGAAAGCTTAAGGGATTACAATAAATTTGATGATTCTAAAACAAAGCTGCACTGCAAGGGGACCAGAAGATGCATTTGATGCAACCATGAGACAGGGTTTTCCCTGTTGGTATGAGTTGTGGTAGATGTTGCCAGCGCCAAAACTAGGGTAAAATTTTAGGGGGGTACAAGGGATGCACTATTTTGTTCTAAGAGCGGCACTTCTGGCCAATTAATAAAATCTTATTGTAGTTTCTATTTGCATTTCTCTTAAACAGGCCCATTGTCAGAGCTGTTTATGCCATTTATTATTTTTTTATAAGATAAACTGATATGAGTGTAAAACAAAATACATTGTCTGGCTGTAAATCGAAAAATGGTTGTATTTGCAAAAACATTGAAATGATCACATTAAAGCTTACAAAATGTAACATTTTCCTCTGGTAATTTTTAATCTAAAATGTTCTCCCCCCTTGCAGAAGTGTTCATGATCAGAGAGATGATCAGTGCAAACAATGGCGTCATTTATTTAGTGCACCCCCACGAACAAACTGTATGGAGGTAGCCAGGGATGTAATGTGACCTTCCAAAAATGCAGAAGCATCCCTTTAAGTTCACTTGTTTGGCAAATTGCCAACACGTAAAACTGAACAACTATACATAACAATTGTGCAGTGATCCTTTAACAACAAAACCGTACTTTCAGAAAAGGCAATTCCGGCCTGTTGATACTGAATAACTGTTTTCTTGTTTTTCTAAGTACAATCTCCCTCTGATCATAGAGTCCTTGCTCTATGCTCTGATGTGTAGTGTAATGTCGATATTCCAAGTAAATATGCAAATTACAAAGATGACCTTTCCATATTTAAATTTGTATGCCCCCAAACCCAGAATTTCCCACCAGTCGAATGTACATGTTTACAGCGAGCTAGAGCTTGTTTTGTTTGGTGTCTCTATAGCCCTCACATCCTGTCTGGAAGACGCTCATAACGATATTTGAAGATTATCTTCCGTTCCAAGTGACTGTATGACAAGAAAAATTAGCCAGCTGTGCATCTCAAAATCAGGGGAGCAACTTTGGATGAGTCATTCGGCGCGAAAAAAGAAGGTTTTGGTTCTCACTGTTGTTTTTTTTTTTCTCTTCTGTTTTTTAAAAATAAAAACAACATGATTAAAGGCAGGTACAATATTGTTTCGCATGACATAATTGGGTTTTGGGGTGGATAGAGTAAATAAATTCCTATCTCCAGTTTGGAATAAACACACAATGAACTGTTAAAACCACCCTCCCCACTCCCCCCCCCCCCCCCAAAGGCCCTTTGAAGCACAGAAAATACCTCGCACAAAACAATTTGGCTTAGCATAATAAAGTTGCCAATACCGTCCAATGTAAAATACCATGTCACATGTACCATCTGTTTTTGCTTAAAGGAAGGGTCATTGATTGTTTTTTTTATGAGGGATGCTGATTCATTGGCCAAGTTGTTAATAAAGTCTTAAAAATACAATATAAGTCACCTGTGAAAGTTTCAACTAAATACAGTGTCTATATATACCTGTTGAGAAAACAGTGAAAAACTGTCACAATATTTTCATCAAGAACGTCGAGAGTCGAACCCATCGGCACGTTTAGTGACGTGATGCGTGTACCAACCGCATGAGCTCTCGTTCACAGCATTCACAAACAGACACCCCAGAAATTTGAATCTCCATAACTCGCCCCGAGGTGATGAGCTTCGGAGATTCAAATTTCTCGACATATTTTTATTGGTTTCTAATCAACGAGGCATTTCAGACCAAATAATTTTGCAGGACACTTGCCATCTTTATAACAAGTGCTAGCTTTCCGATGGAAATTACACAACTTTTTCTCAAGGTCATTACCAAAGTATCACCACTACCTTTCAGCAGATCTATGAAATTATGTCCTGATATATTTAATTTGTTATCATGTTAATGCAATTTCTATTATAGTAATGCTACACAGGGTATAAGCATCAATGAACAATTGTGTGTGTGGGGGGGGGTCAGTCCCGTCCCAACCAACCCCCTCCCCCTTAACGGGATATGCCACTGCCCAGAGGTGCCCTTTACCGATGAACATTGTTATTATATACTTACAAGAATTGAAGTCAGGCCTACCCACCCCACAGTATTTATTACTCTTGCCACAAAGTTGCAAACATATAATAATAGCAATAAATGATAAACAAACATTTATAACTTGCCTTTCCTGAACTTTGATGTCAAACTTATGTATGGACATGAAGCAATCTTGCATCTGAATATTGATGAAACAAAACAAATGCCTTATTTTAGAGAACACCCCCTGCGCAAAACCCTGTGATGCCCCCCCCCCTGCCCCCACATGAGATTGGAGAAAAAAAATGCACAAATGAATGTTTCGATACAGTAAACAGCGTTCTCCTTTAACCATGGTCCGCTGGCCGAGTGCCAGTTAAAACACCTGAGGACCAGTCAAAATTCTCACCAAGTGGTCCTGCTGGCTATAGTTCAGTATTGAAAAGCATCCCTATAGACATTTGAAATATGGACTAGTGAAAAAAGTGACGGACTAGTGAAGTGACAAGCTAATTGGTCCTGCTGGCTAGTCACTGAAACAGTTAAGGGCAAACCCAGGTAAATATAGCCCCCTCTCAAATTATGTCTTTGCCCCCCGCTTCCAACCCCCCCCCCCCCTCCAAAACAAAAATGTCTGGTTTAATACACTACTGTTGAGGACGTAGCTAGGAATAAATAATCATCTTGTCCATTCAGTCAACGGTGGCACATATTGTGGGGGCATTGTGGCGATGAACTTTGGCCCTTCCCTGTGCTTCTATACTGCCACTAGAGATTGTGTACTGCGAGTCCACACTCACAGACACAGACCACAATCCGTTGCAAACCTCTGCAGTTACTAAGCAATTGTATTTTCTCAATCTCCCTGTGTGGAATATGCTGCTTAGAAGAGAGTTACACATAGCAGAAGTTTGCAGGAAACCAGCCAAAACGAACGTGCAAATCAGCACTTAACATGCTTAAAGGCAGGGTGTACTTTAAGTAATTGCTCCACAAGTTCATAACCATAACAAAACTTACTTGGTAAAGAGCACTGGAGAGCTGTTGATATTTTACAAAACATTGTTCGAAACGACCCCCTTTGAGTAATGTAGCCTTAGAGAAAGAGGTAATTTTTCACCAAAAAAACTGAATCTGAGAAAGGCTTCAGGCACAAAGCCGTAGAAGCCTACTTTCTCAGCATCTGAAAGCACACAATTCTATGCAACAAGGGTGTTTTTTCTTTTCTTATTTTCTTGCAACTTCGATGACCAACAGAGCCCAAATTTTCACCGGTTTGTTACTTAATGCATTTGTTGGGATACACCAAGTGAGGACACTGGTCTCTGACAATTAACAAAAGTATACCCCGCCTTTAAAGAGGTAACATATTTCTGCTTAACAGGCTTGTACTTGCTAAGCATATTTGTATGCTAAGATTTCCTTTGAAAAAACCCAAGCCCGACTTGTAATTTCATTAACACTCTATTGAAAATACATCAGTTAATTGTGTTTACACTACAATGGTTGTACAAAGGCAACTATATAATCAAATGATACAAAAAAAGCCTTCCTCAGTCGACTGGGGAAAATATGAACATTTTTAATTAGAAAAATATCAACATTACATAGATGTAAATTCTAGCACAGTGGCAATGCCTATTACAGAGCTCAGTAGTTGCACCATGTTTAAAGGAACATTACAGAATTGGTTTTGCTAACAAAACAGTTTCTGGCAGTGTAAGCACTTTATGTTATCCACCATATACATAAACTGACAAACCTGTAGAAGTTTGAGATCGATCGGCCATCTGGGTAACGAGAAAATAGTGGAAAACCGATTACACATTTGCATGAAATCATATAGATTCAACAAATGAATAAAACGCTCACTGAGCGATAAACTCCAATCGGAAAATTAGTTTATTCATTTCTCATCAAATATGACATTTCAGACAGAAATATTTCAAGGGATGTTTTCTACTATCATCATCATTAGACAGTGTAAGTTTTATGTAAATCTGTGATCAAAAGTATATTTTACAAGTTTTTTTCTTACCAATTCTGTAATGTGCCTTTAAGTAACTTGGTGCAGTTTTGGCTTCTGAAAAAGAGCTGGCTCTAAAAACAAGATTCTATGGCTCCGAGTTCAAGGAAAAAGACTAATTGCTTGTGACCTCAGAAAGGCAAATATGAAAGGATTGGTTTGGGTATTGTAAAGCAAATCTTGTGCACTACTCACCTACAAATCAGCAGCACTGCCTGGGTAAGCGACTCTCTGAAACATGGTGGCTTGCCAAACACCAGATCAATACAGGATCTGCATATACCCATTGAAGATCTCGTGGCAATCTCTGAAACTTACATCATGAAGGCATATCTGCATAGAGGTATACTCCAAAACTTCTGTGAGAATCAGATTCAATGTTCTGTTCACCCTGCACGTTGATAATATTATCAGAGGACCCCATCCTCAACAGGTTGGCATGTCTTCTGAACAGTTGCTATTCAAAGCGGTTTTCGCCCAAACCTTGATACATTCCATAGTTATCATGATTACTCTATACAAAATCTTCACTGCATGACTACAGAGTCAAACAAGTTCCCGTTAGGAGAGTTGTTCCTGACAAGAAGTTACTCTATTTCTCCAGGGGTGCGAGTGTTCATTGGGCTCTCTCCTCTTGGGGTGGTAACACCAAGAAGTCGTCTCCTTAACGTCTTGCCAGCCACCTTGAGGAAAAAGTCACCAACTGGCATACAGGAGAGTTCCAAAGCACGTATAGTAAATAGTTACGCTAGTATTATATCCCCATCAAACCAAAACTACCCCAATTGTGCCATATTCACACCCTGATTAAAACCTTCTTCCTCCAATGAGGATATCGGTGTTACCCAATCAGGAAAGATTGGTTCAACGTTTTTTACAAGCGTACAAACCGTTCGCTAAAGGGGGAGGGGGGTTAATATCCGATGTACGTATTTTTTCAGTTTCATGAAACACTGATCATTTAAAAAGGTTGTTTTCCGAGAAGCTGACGACTATTTTAAAAATGACACTAGAGAGCTTTAGACTTGAAGACTTCATCAAGGCCTAGTCTGGATTAAAGATTCTGCGCCTAGAATAGCAGTAGTCTACACATATCCCCAATATGCCCCAGTTTAGGGACGAAGTTAACATGTTTTGGGTTTTTTTTGGGGGGGGGGGAGGGGTCATGAAAAAAAAAAATCTCTATACACTTGTTTAAAATGTTGAACAACCCAAAACCATTGACACTTATAAGAAATTACATCAAATTAGACGAGGGATTTGCTCCTTCGTTTCAAACAAATAAAACCAACACAAAGTATATTTTTGTCAATGGACCTTATGCATTGACCTCATCACGCTGCCATCTTAGGGGTAAAAATGACGATGAAACAATGGAAAATGCACATCTTCGCATGCGCGGCACAGAGGATGAGCCAATGAGCAACCTTCTTGGGCCCTCCAGCTGAGGGTGCCCTACTCAAATGACATCATGTGCATAAGGTCAACAGGCTCCAGTTAGGATTTCAGCAACCAAGATATTCATTCAGATAAGTCAAGTTATTCATAACTGAACTTTATAAAATGTCATATACAAGACCTTCTTTAAACTGTAAGTCATTATCACATGTTAAGTAGATAATTCTCATAGAAAATAAGTTTTGTATGCTTTTATATGGTAGTTCCCCAAAAGTTAAAGACAGTACTTACAAGAATTGTAATTTTGAAAAAAGAAGGGGAAAAAAAGAGACGAAGTTTAGTTTCAATCTGAAAACTCACTGACTAAACAAAATCAGACTAACAATTCTCTAGGGAACTATTTACATTTGAAATACTGTCAAAGTCAAGAAAAATGGCATCTGAAGATGCCCCCGAAACCCACTATTGCTTATTTTGACTGCCACAGTGGCAGTCAAAATAATCTTGATACGAACATACACAAGATCTTTTTTTCGCTAAAGCATTGCCATCAAATTTGACGGCATTTTCACTGGTTATTTTTGTTTTAATTGAAAACAAGAGGACAGGAGTTTATCAACTCTTCATAAAATTTTTTTTTTTTTAAATAAAAATAATACTAACTTCCCTTTAATGTGGTACCACTTAAAGGGGGACTGTCATCATGGTCATAGCAGGCCTGTGGCTGTACATTGGATTCTGAACTCTAGCGCAGTTACTGTCCTCACATTTAAAAAAAAGAAAAGGGCGCGTCATATGATATTGTGATGTGGTAGCCAGCGCGCGCGCGACTGTGCAGTACTGGGTTAGACTGACATCATTCCATAAGCAATGAAAGTAAGCTTTGCGGTGACACCATGTGAATACAAATTCTTCGTCAGTAGTAGAAGATTAATTTACATGGTTTCATGGATACCACCGAAAAGCCTACCGTCATCACTTGTCTCCACCATGCAATAGCTTCAACTTGTATAGTATTGACAGCCACAGGCTAGCTGCTGTGATATAACGACAATCCCTCTTCATCGTGTTCCATCCAGAATACAAAAAGAGCAATCATAAACCCACACGAAGCTAACACACAAGGGCAACAGTTTTTCATTTATTTGTTAATTTGAATGTTTTTTGAATAAAATCTTTCCGCCTACCACTAATATAGCTACTGCAGACACATAATGTAAAGGTATTTTATTAACACTTTTACAGTTCATACTAACAGTTCTAGAGCAAAAAGAATGATTGTGTAAACAAAAAAATTCACATATTAAAGCTGTCTGCATGTTTTAAGGCTAATTAACAAAATCTTATATACTTTTTAAATTACATGATAAAAATTGGAATATAATTTCATACACATTTAAATGAAAACCGATACTTATCCTTAATAATGCAGATATTTAAAGGGGCTTTGCCATCAAGATTAAAGCAGGTCTGTGTACATGGAATTATGAACTCTCACCCAGTGCTGGCGCGCGCACTCTCCATAGATATGCCACAGAGGGAGTGCGCGTGCAGTAACTTGGTGAGAGTTCATAATTACATGTACAACATAAGGCCTGCTTCTGTTCCTTGCTCTATGCTTTAACCATGACACCACACAGCCCCTTTAAATCTGTTTCGATAAACATGTATTTAAAGTAACTTTGATTTATTCCATTTTCTATTTACAATGAATCCGACTGCCACTATTATAACAAAAAGAATTAACCACAGAAGGAAACCGTATGATTATTGCAAAGATAAGTATAATGCGCTTAGAGACAACTGGTTAATTGATGTAGCATAGACCAACGACCGGCTTATAACTCAGTCAAGATTAAACAGTTAACTGAACAACCGGGGGGGGGGGGGGGGGGGGGGACTTACACTCATTCAAACGCTGATATTGTTTCAACTTTGGCACTTTGCCAATTACGGATGGGCAGCCAGCCGTCCTGAAGCAAGGCAGGAGGGGCAGAGAGTGTATTTGCAGACCTGGGAGGGGTAAAGAGGTGACTAAAAACCCCCAATCTTGACAGAGCTGGTGACAAGTTAAACGGTGCCCCAGATTACCTTTGAGGGGCGACAAGGGGGGCAATGTGGTTCACTACTCCTAAACTAGACCTGATAGAGAGCTCCGGTGACCTCCATCTCAAGAATGCAAATTTGATGTGCCCGCCCCCCCCTCTCCCTCCTTACAAATAAAAGAGGATGGAAAATGGGGAATTACAATTCCTCTCTAATCTTGATTGAGTACATGGGTAACCTCTAACCCCTCCTGTGAGACGTGAAGTTTAAAGTCTGTTTGAAAGTGTAAAACACAAACTTAATGGGAGGCACGCCGCTTTGTCACACACAATTTATTTTGCACCGAAAATACCCCTCGGTCTTTTTAAAGTCACGAAGAGAACCTTGTGCCGTCCTACTCCATCAGGAATGCTAGGACAGAGGAAGGGAATCCAAGTGATGAATTGTGTTACGATGGGAGCAATTCACTACCGATAGATGCATGAAATCGCACCTGTTGGGATCACAAACTTGAATTAACATTAACGAAGGAATGAGCAGCATACATTTGCTACTCACTTGTTCACTTATTCAGGGATGAGATTTGGAGAATGTGAACATTCCTGAAAATGTCTTTGAGGTTCTGGGTTCCCCCTTATTCTAGACCCCGAACTTCCCATTGATTCAATTCAGGAGGTTTCAGACTATGTGAACCACCAGAAACACAAATCTACAGGTTTGGACACAATGAGAACCATTTCTTTCTCCCTTTGATGACTGCTTTACTGCTTTCAAGAAAATTTGCAGACTCAAGATGGAGAAAACAAATCCTGAGAAATCAATGCCTGTCTTATTAATCCGTTTTTATGGTCATATAATTCAAGTACAAAGTTGAAAGCTAATGCAAATCCTTCCTCCCAAATCACATACTTGAATGTAGCGATTTTCAGTAACTCTTTTGACCTTATGCTGAAGAGAATCGAGGGATATTTCAGAAATGCTGTACACAGTCAATAATGTTTGTTTCCCTGGTCATACATTAAAGGAACATTACAGAATTGGTAAGAAAAAAACTTGTCAAATATACTTTTTTATCACAGATTTACATAAAACGTACACGGTCTAATGATGATGGTAGTAGAAAACATCCCTTGAAATATTTCTGTCTGAAATGCCATGTTTGATGAGAAATGAATAAACTAATTTTCCGATTGGAGTTTATCGCTCAGTAAGCGTTTTATTCATTTGCTGAATCTATATGATTTCATGCAAACGTGTAATTGGTTTTTCACTATTTCCTCGTGACCCAGATGGCCGATCGATCTCAAACTTCTACAGGTTTGTCAGTTTATGTATATGGTGGATTACATGAAGTGCTTACACTGCCAGCAACTGTTTTGTTAGCAAAAACCAATTCTGTAATGTTCCTTTAAAAGCCAAAGTAGGTCGACAGTTTGAAACCTTGACTTTGATGAATAGGTGACCTTGTGTCTCTCATCATGAGACTGTCTGTCCTCCTTACACATTAACTCAATTAAGAACCGTGCCAGTAAACAGCGGTTGGATCATTGGATACATAAACGATCAATAGTCCTAGAATATGATTGAATCTGTCTCCATCACTCTTTGACTGTTCCATGTGTAAGTAAATTACTACACACTCTCATAATCCACACCTTTCTACGTTATACAGTATTTACATATTTACCATTTAGCTGCTTGATGCTTTTAAAGCGTACTTACAATTGCATCTTTTTTAATTATAGTATTTTAATTAGTGTATTTTATTTGGCAATTCAACTGTTAGTGTTACCGAGGATTTTGTTCACAAAACTACCACCTGTGTCATGTTTCTTGAATCCATACACAGATTATAAGCACAAAACTCCAAAGGTACCAGCCTACTAGGATAGGCACACAATAGAATTTGTATGGTCTTTACGGCTTTTTCGAAGAAGCCGCCACTGCAGAAGTGGTCAGTCAGGTTGGCGTAGTGAAATATCTTTTATCGCCTTTCACCTCTGCGACCCCGGATCGAATCCCGCAGGGGGCACTATATGGATTGGGTTTTCAGTCCCTACCTGATTGCATGGGTTTTCCCTGGAAAAACTCTTTTGGGTTTTCCTCTGGCATTTAAAACTAAAATTTCTTCTGTCCATTGGGCTCTTGGCTAGTATAGCAATTAATTTTGCTTTTCCAAGAGTCATTGGCTTCACTACCAGAATAGATGGTTAATAAAATGAAAGTGTAGGATGCCCTTAGCAACAGCCATAGCCACAGGCGCCAATTCCAACATGGCCTAAGACTGCATCTCAACTGAGCAACTCCAGCTTTGGCTGGTCAGTGAGTTCCACAACAATAAGCCATTTAGACAAATAATCCAAAGTCTACCATTGGTCTATGATAATAACACAGCACCCATTCTCACATACATTATCATGGAAATGTATCAAATCTTGTGACTAGAGTTTGGCTTGCTGTTAGCAGCTGCAGTGCGATAATTAATTAAGAAAAACATGATATCTACAAAGTCCATTAGTGTTCTGATAATTTTTGGAACTCTGACATAACCATTATTGTGGTATTAAACAGTGTTGAAGGGTGAAGTCATCCAACAGACAGTTCAGAATTGTCCGTGTTCAATCTTGCAATCTGTCCATCTGTTGAAGCATACCAAAGCCACAGCCATTAAAGCTTCAAATTCAAACAGAGTCTTCGATGAACAGCACTGACTGAACTGACCTGACCCCCATGCAGGGGGATCTATGCAAACCTCCATGTGGCCATGCATGTAAAATGCAAGTAGGGATCCCACGGTTCTCCCCGCAGGTTTTTTTTCTGGATCCAAATTTCGGAAGTTTGGCCAAAGCACGCTGAATCGAAACGAGGTCCTCAGAATGTTGTCTTCTTGGTGTTTATCTTTGGTTTTAAAAGCTCTAGTGTACAATCTGGAGCATGCTTAATAGTATTGTCTTGAAGATTCTTGTGAATTTGATCTGAAGTAAGGGGGGGGGAGGGGCATATCGGCATGCAATTCACACGTATCAGCCCGATAGACTAGCTTGTGCATGGGGAGAACCCTAGATCCCCTGCATGGAATCACTTAATTTCCCTCAGTACTGGAGGTTTTGTTGGACATCTTGAAGCCCTGTGCTTTTGCCAAAATGGTGGACAAAATCAAAGCCTACACCACAGCTGAAACAGCCAGAGCCACGGTTTAGAAAAAAGGAGAGAGTCCTTTGTGAAAAAGATTGTTGCTAACACTAGAGGTTGACAGGAACAATAATTTTGTCAGGAAATTAGTCAATCCGAGACTCACACTCGCAGCGTCATACATCGAGGGAATCATAAGCCAACTACTGACTATCGCTACTGTTTACCGTTGCTGATGTTGGTTGTAGCCAGGTTGCTGAGGAGCTGATGGCTGAGGATATCCACCTTGTTGTGGATATCCAGGCTGTTGTGGATACCCGCCTTGTTGTGGATGCCCGCCTTGTTGTGGATACCCTCCTTGTTGTGGATAGGGCTGTTGATACTGCTGCTGTGGATACGGGTTGGCATATTGTTGGGGTTGTTGGGGTTGCTGAGGGGTGGCATATGGGTTATAGGGTGTGGGCATGGGGGCGAATCCCCCAGCAGGGGCGTAACTAGGCATGGGTTGGTACCCAGGGGCGTATGTGGCTTGTGGAGTACCTTGGGGATAAGGCTGATGAGGAACACTAGATGGAGGTACTTGGGGGGTAGGAGGGGCTTGTTGGGGAGGGGGGGCTTGTTGGGGAGGGGGGGCTTGTTGGGGAGGGGGGGCTTGTTGGGGAGGGGGGGCTTGTGCTGGAGAAGGTTGTGCAGGAGGGGCTTGGGGGCGTGTTGGGGGTTGGCTCGGGCGTGGCGGTGGTTGTTTCGCACCGGCTCCTGCAAGCAAAACACAAGTTTCCATGATAAATAAGTGCAGTCTTAGTCAGTGCAATGAAGAAAGCCAAGAGCAAGTTTGTATATGCTGAAAGGTTATGATGGATATGGGATGGCTCCAAATAAATAAATATAATGGAGTTAGGGTTAGTGTCATGAGAAGACAAATGCTCATCATCAGCCAAACTGAAAATCAAATGAGAGTTAATTACTTACTCAAGCATCAAAGTTGGAATTACAAAAATGAACTGAAAATGCAAAGGGAAACATAGATACAAGTAACTCTGATTTCTCTGTCATCTTTGTACCATGAAAACGAACTAAGATTGACGATCAAGCTCCAGATTTCACAAAATATTTCCTGTTTTCTTGAGAGTTAGGACATACCAGGAAATCCAGATCATAAGAGATGCACCATGAAATTGAAATGCTTTCATTTAATTACCGATGGCCTACGTGTGTACACATCTCCAAAAGTGGCAGAAAATGTATATATAGGGGGATTGTTTGTTTCCCTCTATCCATTACTAATGTGTAGAGTGTAAAAGACCTACAAATCAAATGTCAGAGTGGCGTGTCGTGGCCGAGCAGTTGGGCGCACTGGGCTCAAGCTCTGGCGTTTCTGACCAGCAGAGTGCGGGTTCAAGTCCCGGTCTTGACAGGTCAACTTGTAACGAAATCACTCAAACTAATTGGACTAATGATCCTTGTTCATTTTGTGTTCAGTTATTATTTGATCCAAAGCGTGAAGTTTTCTTCCCTGTAAGTTTGTTGAAACCTGATCGGGAAAAAATAACCCCCCATCCCTTCGTTGATTTGAACGGTTTTTTTTGTCTGTCGTTGGTGGTGCCCTGCATGGTTCCCAGCAAAGACTCATAAAAATGCAACATGAAATCAACATTGAAGTACTGATACTGCTTCTCATTTGAACCCCCCCCCCCAACAAAAAAAAGGGGTCTGACTTCTTTTGATCCGCGATATGTGGTTACAAAGGTAAACTTACAATTTCTGACGAGAAATTAGCGAAATATACAGGTATACCATCACACCCTACCATCCAAATTTTATATCAAATTCACACTGAACTCGAAGACCACATATTTTGAAGTGAAAAATCTGGAAATCCGGAAAAATCCAGAAGATTCTCATGCCTGACTTTGCCCTTCCACCCTCAGTTCAGTTCATACAAGTAGAGTCTGGGAAACAACGAGCTTGCTCGACCGCATTCTATGTCTTGCTGTGGATGCCGCAAATCGATAACATGTGACAGCGTGTGTTGCAAAATGATAACATGTGACACACGTGTACTGCAAAATGGCGACACGCATTTCTACGTTTTGTTGTGGTCAATCCAATGAACGAAATACATGTGAGCCCAATCTTTGCAATACACGCAAGTCACTATGATGAAATGTGTTAGTAGCATCAGTAGTGGTGATGTATTGATAAAAGAACATTTAAAGAAACATTGCCGAACTTTTTAACAAGCTGGTGGGGAAAAAAATGTATTTAAAGCCACATCCCACAAGGCAATTTTACAGACAACCAGTTCCAGGCAATCTCCAATTATAAAAAAAAAATCATTTACATTTCAGTTTCTTCATAATTTTCTTGGGGATAGTGAGTTGCAGCTATACGAAGTGTTTTTTTCCGGCATGCAGTGCAGTTGGTTGCCTCCAAGTTTACTTTAAAAATTGCCCTGTGTGACAAGGTGTTTAGCCTTTTTTAACAAGTTGGAGAACACTGAGCTATTTTCATTTATAATAATATAATAATAATGGCTTCTTATATAGCGCACATATCCGTCACTCAGTGACACTCAAAGCGCTTCAACAGTTATTTTCCTGCAAGGTATATGTGGAGCTACTTATTTTTTTGAAGTTTAGACCTATTACATAGCACAATGTAATGGTTTACAAGGTGCTGTGGCGCAATATGCAGCCAATCAAACCAGGAACACCGGGGCGAACCCCTTTCTCTTTTCGATAAGTGCACTGGGTTCTTTTACGTGCATTACACAAAACACGGGACCAACGGCTTTACGTCCCATCCGAAGGACGCAGCAATAATGGTTAAGTGTCTTGCTTAAAGGACACAAGTGTCACGACTGGGACTCGAACCCACACTCTGCTGAACAGAAACTTCAGAGCTTGAGTCCAGTGCTCTTATCCGCTCGGCCACGACCCGCCATGTCAAGGAAGTTATAAACTTTCATTTGAGTCAGTGAAAGGAATAACAAAACTGTCAACATTTAATAGTGGTTTGTTAAAAGATACAAACTAAGTTGTCTAACCTTTTTTTAACAAGTTGGAGAACACTGAGTTATTTTCCTTGTCAGGAGTTATAAACTTTCATTTGAGTCATGAAGATAACAAATGTCAACATCAAGTGTTGTAAAGAAAACTAAGTTGTCTAACTTTTTAAAATGAGAACACGAGTTATTTCCATTAGTCAAGGAAGTTATAAACTTTCATTTGAGCAGTGAAAGGAATTTTCAAAACTGTCAACATTCAATAGTGGTTTGTTAAAAGATACTTGTATCTTTTAACAAACTAACTAAGTTGTCTAACCTGTTTGTTTAACAAACTAAGTTGTCTAACCTTTTTTTTAACAAGCTTGAGAACACTGAGCTATTTTCCTTTAGTCAAGGAAGTTATAAACTTTCATTTGAGACAGTGAAAGGAAAAGCAAAACTGTCAACATTCATTAGTGGTTTGTTAAAATAAAAGATACAAACTAAGTACTGGTCAGGACCCAACTATCGCCAGCTACTAGCAGCAATGTAAAACAAAATGTGCAAGAATTTTGTGCGATGTGCGTGGAATACACAAAAGTATTTTATGGTGTTTTTCACCGTTCTGAAACATCATCATCTGTCAAAATTCGTTCAGAGAAAAAATTCAAAATGTTTCGGTCTTTAGGCGAAAAATCGGGGAACACAACTCTGAAGGTACATGTGGGTACATTATTGAACACTATTTAATTTTTAGAGCATACTTTCATAAATTTAGCATTTATATGAAATCTCCGAGTTTGTTTCCAGTGGAAAATTCTGCCATTTGTAAGAATTTTTTTGTCTGAAAAAACTGCCTTGCGCAAGAAAATCCCTAAAAAAAACTTGCTTCTTCTTTCAATTCGCATTATTTTTGACCCTGTGCTGGCATGGGTCAATACATTTATGTGGTGCAAAACAGGTAAAACGAACTGATTTTTCCATTGTTGTCATTACTATTGTTATTTTATTTGGCCATTGATCCAAGAAAACAACAAACAGGCAGTCAAAACAAGATTGTCATGCAAGGAAACTAGTCTTTGAAAGCACCCTCAAGCAGTCCAAAATACGGTCATTTCAGTTAAAAGATACATCTGAATGTGCACAAAATCTCTAACAAACATTCTCCTACAAGAGAGGGTTGTCTAATTTGATGAAACGCCCACGGATTGGTCAATTGACGCCTTTGTTGAAAACAAAAGGAATGAATAAACTGTGTCCAAAATATTGAGTCTTAAGTCACAAGATGAGACAGACAGAAGGATGAGAACAATAAATTCCATACAAAGTCTACATGTGACTTCCTTCTCGATTCACTGCCTTTATATTTTTTAGTCCTCCCTTTGTTTGTTTGTCAGTTTGTAGTCTTATTGTATTTCTGAAGTACCATTTGTTTGCCTGTCACTTTTCTTGTAGCGTTACACCATTTTGTCTGTTAACCCTCTTGCTGTCTGACCATTCAATACCATTCACTGTAGTTTTGAATGATAGATAAACTATGCCAGCCTGCAATATGATACCATGAGGGAATGCAT
The DNA here is from genome assembly GCA_032158295.1 of Pycnopodia helianthoides. Taxonomy (NCBI): domain Eukaryota; kingdom Metazoa; phylum Echinodermata; class Asteroidea; order Forcipulatida; family Asteriidae; genus Pycnopodia; species Pycnopodia helianthoides. The sequence goes on from CM063251.1 coordinate 6,484,813, forward strand.
GTACACAGTACAAATTAGTTCTGTGCACAGTTGTGCCACCGTACACAACCTTGGCAGTCGAATGGTTTCAAATGGTTGGTCAACTCACTGAAAAATGTTGCCAAGAGTCACTGACAGTAGGAGGGTTAATAAAAAATTTAAGTTACGTTTAAGGCGTTCCCTTCATAAGCTTCGGCTTTTTGGTGTTTAAGCCTCCATTTCCTGTATTGTATTATATAACACCCAAGTAGATCCTTGTCATTTGAGGATTGATCATCACACAGCGTTCATCATTCAAACCAACACATGGCCTACGTCAGAAGCTGTGCATTTTGGTTCTGTTCACTGTGCAGTTCCATACCATCCTTTTTTCACTATAGCACGCTGGACCACACCATCCACGTGCATGCGATATACAAAGGCGTACAAAATGCCCTCGTAGTGGATGCAAGGGTTAGGGTTAGGAAAATACACTAGTATACTAGGGGCACTGGGACATAGAGGTGTCGGAACATAGGTGTGTTACCGATGCAAGAACACAATCTTGTACATTTTGTCGAAAAATTTGTCACTCCACATTCATGACAAAGATCTACTTGGATGTTATATAAAACAAAAAATGAATGTTTTGCATATTTGTGCAATACAGAGAATATTTTCATTCGTTGAAAGATGGAATATGTTCCATTCAACTCAACATTCCATCTTTCAACTCATAAAAAATATTCTCACCATTGCACTCATAAACATTCATTATTTGTATTCTATTCAATCAGCTCTGGAACTATCCTTGAATAATATGGAAATAAGCGTTTCTGAAGAAAATGAATGAATGACTAACTAGCCCTAGATCAAACACAAGGTTGGTGCGTCTGTCGTCTGTCAGCAATGGAGTGAAGCAGGTTGAAGCTAAATAAAAATGGATGTGGCTCTCAGCTTTTTTTTTTTGGCAACTGAGGTGATGGTTTGTGGATGGAGAATATCTACCTTCATGGCCAGTGGGCGGGATAGATTCAGACACACCATTCTGTCCTTGGAAGAATACTGACGGACAAGTTTAGGAATATACACAAAATTATTGGTTAGACTCATAACTTCTTTTCTAATATAGTTCTTCTGACCCATGACAAAATTAGCATGGCAAAGAACCATGTCAACTCTTTGAGTTTTAATCATGGTTTAATTTTCTTTGTTAATAATAATAATAATAATAATAATCGTTTTTTATATAGCGCTTTATTCCAACATTATTACCCTGATCACTGGGCCATTTCATTCCTTAACATTCTCAGCTCCCTGGGGAGTATACAGCCTGTGCTGCCAAATATGTAGCGCACTAAGCTAAATCAATCACAAGAACCATCTCTACCCTCACAGGTACCCAATTACCCCTGGGTGGAGAGAAGCAATTATAGTTAAGTGTCTTGCTCAGGGACACAGGTGTCACGACCGGGATTCGAACCCACACTCTGCTGAACAGAAACACCAGAGCTTGAGTTCGGTGCTCTTATCCGCTCGGCCACGACACCCCACCCAAAATGTTGTTTAACTTTCACACAGCATTTGCACCTTGTTAATTACGTATATATTAGAGCCTTTTTACTTAAACATTGTAACCCCACAATCAGAGCAGCCTCCAGGCCTGGAAAGTCATCTTTGAGAGGGTACGGCCACTTTTTATTTTGCAAAGGGCACTTTCGATTTGGAAAATCTTAAAGTCTATGAGGAACTTTATTTATTTATTTCAAGTAATAAACTATTAAAAAATATGAATTCTCCTAGATTTATGAAGCTCACGCCTAGTAGGGATACACAAGTTTGAGACAACTTATTATGAAGAAGCCATGTTTAATCAAGCAGTAGACAGCGCCCTCTGTTGGCGAGTATAAACACAGGTATTGTTACATAAACCACAAGGGAAACTGATAGAGGTTGCAGGTTCAAGTCCCACTCTAGTCAAATTGTCTTTGCTTCGAGCCAACTTCATATATTTCATTACACATCCCAACAGCGCAGGCGCCAATGTTTAGGGACCATGTTAAAACACGATTCATTTGAAATGGGATCGCATTAAAATACTTGCATTTTGACACGCGCGCACGTACTAGTTAGTGACAAGAGGTATTGTAACGGCACACTGCCCATGGCAGCGAGACTGCATGAAGTCATATTACTATAGACTGTGCAAGTCTCACGCATATTAAAACTTCCAGAACCAAGTTGGCCCCACCCATATTGAGTTTTACGTGTGCACAATTCTGTTTCTTCAACTACTCCTTGTTTAACGTAGTTTATGGCTGTAAAAATCATATCATAATGTTGGGAAAGTAAAATTTAGACATGAAATACATGAAAGTAACTTAAATTTAACAAATCAACAAAGAAAACCCTAGAATAAGACTTGACCTCCGTTTGCGGTTACTTGTAACAATACAAAACTATTACTGAAGCAATTTTGACTTTAACACTACTATGATGAGACAGTGATCACCAAAAAAAAAAAAAGACACAAAAAATCCTTGAAACCAACAAATGAGTAGTAAGTCTGAGGGGCGTAGCCTGGACACAACCAGCAGCAGGTGAATATTGCCTGTCATGAAACCAGGCAGCCACTCAATCTGTCATCCACAACGCGTCCAATGACTCATGGCTCTAAATGTAGACAAGATGGCCCCTCCAGTCATACCCCCGATTCCACTATTAAAGTCTAGATTAGGTTCTCAGTGAACCGTGGCTGTGTCTTGACCTAGAACAGTATTACACATCAAGACTTTCCGTGAATGCTTGACAATTTCCTGCCAAGCAAAAAATGAGCAGGATACCAGTCACATGTGTCACATGTGAAATGGTGTTTTGGCTGGTAACCTTATTCCGGTAAGCATTGTTTTGTTGTGCTTAGCTACTTTTTGTGCTTGAAGCAGATCAATGAAACTCGGCCCAGGTTGGATTCTCAGTGAACCATGACTGCATCTTGACCCAGGAAAACATCACACACCAAAAGACTTTCGGCAAAATATTGGACTCTGGCTGTAAAGGCAGAGAAGAGTGGCCCCTTGGGTCATGTCCCCTGACTCCAACAGATCTTTATCATGGAGCAGACATCTTGATGAATGTAACCAAAGGCTGTGTCGGCATGTCAGACAACTGTTTCAACTTCGGCTTTGGCTTAGGTTCCGGCTTTGGCCTTGGCTTAGCCTGTTTGCAGCTCTGCACCAAAAGTGAATATTTTCAAAATAACCTACAGGGCACAAATTAGACCCAAATCCGAAATCATGATATTTTAAAGGGCCTAATATCACCATGGCTATGTACACTGGTTGCAGATGCAACATTGAAAAATATCTGGACGTAGCCTGCCCTAAGCCACTGACATTGCCCAGGGAGGGAGGGCAATAATAGCCTGTCTTCTTTTTTGGTGAAATGAGATTTCGGCTGCATTTGATTCAAGCGACTTTGGCTACAGCTATGGCTGTTGTCGACAGTGACATTGTTGAAGAAAAGGCGTTTTTAGCAATTCAGCCATAGCCACTGTCAGATCCATCAATTTGGCAATGGCCTTAGTGTGTTCACATTATAACCAGTGGCCTTAGTGTGTTCACATTATAACCAGTGGCCTTAGTGTGTTCACATTATAATCAGTGGCCTTAGTGTATTCACATTATAACCAGTGGCCTTAGTGTGTTCACATTATAACCAGTGGCCTTAGTGTGTTCACATTATAACCAGTAGCCTTGGTATGCTCACATTATAACCAGTGGCCTTAGTGTGTTCACATTATAAACAGTGGCCTTAGTGTGTTCACATTAAAACCAGTGGCCTTAGTGTGTTCACAATATAGCCAGTGGCCTTAGTGTGCTCACATTATAACCAGTGGCCTTAGTGTGTTCACATTATAAACAGTGGCCTTAGTGTGTTCACATTAAAACCAGTGGCCTTAGTGTGTTCACATTATAATCAGTGGCCTTAGTGTGTTCACATTATAACCTGTGGCCTTAGTGTGTTCACATTATAACCAGTAGCCTTGGTATGCTCACATTATAACCAGTGGCCTTAGTGTGTTCACATTATAAACAGTGGCCTTAGTGTGTTCACATTAAAACCAGTGGCCTTAGTGTGTTCACATTATAGCCAGTGGCCTTAGTGTGCTCACATTATAACCAGTGGCCTTAGTGTGTTCACATTAAAACCAATGGCCTTAGTGTGTACACATTATAACCAGTGGCCTTAGTGTGTTCACATTATAACCAGTGGCCTTAGTGTGTTCACATCATAACCAGTGGCCTTAGTAGTTAAATTAACCAGTGCCTTAGGTGTTCACATTATAAACAGTGGCCTTAGTGTGTACACTATAACCATGCCTAGTTGTACACATATAACCAGTGGCCTTAGTGTGTTCACATCATAACCATGCCTAGTTGTCACATTAACCAGTGGCCTTATTGTGTTCACATTATAACCAGTGGCCTTAGTGTGTACACATTATAACCAGTGGCCTTAGTGTGTACACATATAACCAGTGGCCTTAGTGTGTTCACATTTTAACCAGTGGCCTTAGTGTGTTCACATTATAAACCCGTGGCCTTAGTGTGCTCACATTATAACTATTGCACACACAGAGGGAAAATAATTGACCTGGGCAAGTATTTAAAAAATCCAGGCCTCAGAAAAACAAAAAAACCTGGACTCATGTCTATGCAAATAGGATGGGCCCCGAGTCATGTCCCTGATTCCAATTATGCTGCCTGAGCTAAGTTCAGTGAACCACGATTGCATCTTGACCTAGGGCGTTATTACACATCGAGACCTCTGACAAACCTCGGCCCAATTTCATCAGCACAATATTTTTTTATAAGTACCAAAAAGTATTGCATAGCCGAAACAGATTGCAAGCCAGATTTAGACCTATTTCAAATTGGTTGTGACTGGTGCCATGGTAATTTTTTGCTTTAGAAAATAAATTTCTTGGGCAAGTCTTTCCGTTTGGTTAACAACAGCTTTATAAAAATGAGCTTCTTCATCCCGGATTCAACTTTAGGTTCCGATAACCACATGAAGACATCCACGTGCAGGAAACACATAGTTTTAATTTGACAATTTCAGAGGACCCTCTGCTGGAGCCAGATCCAGAACCAGGAGTTTGGACTAGGTCCCCAGAGAGGCTCAGAACTCAAAACAGCGATGAACTCAGCGCCGAGACTAACGTACAGAGATGGTGATGTCAAGATTAGCTGTCGCCACCTCCCGGCCTGAGGGTCAGGGTACCAGAGAACTGATGACAGAATGACTGACTGATTGCACTGACATCATGATGGTCAGGCCCACGCAGAAGGGTGTCCCCGGGTAGGAACTTTATACAGCTCTTAAAAAAGCACAAAAACTGCCTAACCACAAACTCGTTTGTTGATGATAACGAGCCAAAACGATATGCAACGTGAACTCTTTATGACTGGCTGTCTGCTAAATTGCCTGACAGAATGACTCACTGACTGCACTGACATCATGACAGTCAGGACCACGCAGAAGGTCTCTTTGGGTAGGAACTTTACACAGCTCTTAAAAAGCACAACAACTGCCAAACCAAACAAATTGGCTAGCTGACGATCAAAAAGGTTACCAGCCAAAACAACATACAACGTGTACTCTTTATGACTGGCTGCCTGCTAAATTGCCTGACAGAATGACTTACTGACTGCACTGACATCATGACAGTCAGGACCACGCAGAAGGCCTCTTTGGGTAGGAACTTTATACAGCTCTTAAAAAGCACAACAACTGCCAAACCAAACAAATTGGCTTGCTGACGATCAAAAAGGTTACCAGCCAAAACAAGATGCAACGTGTACTCTTTATGACTGGCTGCCTGCTAAATTGCCTGACAGAATGACTCACCGACTGCACTGACATCATGACAGTCAGGACCACGCAGAAGGTCTCCTTGGGTAACAACTAAATGCAGCTCTTAAAAAGCACAAAAACTGCCTAACCCCAAAATAGGTTTGCTGACGATCAAAAAGATTACCAGCCAAAACAACTCTTACAGACTCTTACAGACTGGTTGCCTGCTAAATTTCCTCCATTAAGCAACATTTTCTGCCTTATTATCTTCTTTGACATTCGGACTTGGTCCTGGTACTCTGATAAATGGTCCAACAGACATTCCAAAGGGGTAGTCGAGAGGGACACCCAGTGAAAGACCTTGGAAGCAACCACCCCTATTGATTTTTAATGGTTTTTTGTTTCCTTCTAAGAAACAGGAGGCTTGCCCCCCTACAAGCTGAACTTTTAAGATCTGTAGTATTTTCAGGTTCCTTGTGTGTTACTGTGCAAAGGGGACACAGGTGCAGTCAGACTACAATTGGGCCTTTACGTATAACGGAAACTTGGTGTTTTCCGTTAAACCAAACCTTTCAACCAATTCTACCAATTTGCAATCAGTACTGAGACACGCTCCTTATCTTAACATGCATTTCGACTCCCGAAATGTCAGACCCACGGGCAGACAGTAGTCACTTCTAACGTCAGGGCTCCACTGAATGTTAATGACATCAAGGCTGCTACTTCAGCTGCCTTTACTTTTAATGTCATTTCCCAAGAAATGCCCGTTTTCGGCGTGGGGTGTCGCGAATTATCATGATCATATAATAAGTCAATTAAGTTTCCAACACCCACAGATTGTCAATTTATTTGCGGATAACCAAAGACCGTCAATCGGCTTTCTAGTTAGCCAATAATGTCATTTAAATTATTTTCTGCAAACCACAAATCCTACACTTGGCTTTGATAATAAAACAAAAATCTGCTTCGCTAGATTGACATTAAGAAATCTATGGCGCCAACGTATTCGACCTGGGGCCACTTAGTAATTCGCGGGGGCAAGATTTCCATTTTGATGAAACAAAATACCATCGCCCACTCATTATCTATGTAACTTAATATACTTTATGTTAATGTAGAATAATATTTTCTAACATTTATAGATTGTTCATTTTTAAAAGATGTGTTTTTTGTTTTCTTCTTTTATTCAGGGACCTAAGAAGATCAGCTGTGCTAGAAAGAATTGGTGAAAACAGTTGCTGTTTCTCAGGTTGTATCAAAAACTTGAATGTGATCCTTGGCTATACAGCAAGTTACAGGTTGAATGGCTTCTGACTGGCACGTACAAAGATGTGGACAAAATAGGGAGACTGACAACATGTGGTTAGATAGCTCAGTTGGTAGAGCGCCGGCACGTTAATCCAGAGGTCGCAGGTTCAAGGCCTGCTCTAGTCAATTTGTCTTTGTTCAACCCCAAAACATTTAAATAAGCGAATAAGTAAAACAATTTGAAGACAAGAAACTTTTATATTATTTGTGTTTTACCCAAACACTGATGTGTGTTAAGCTTAGAAGCTTGTGGAAAAAAAAACCACACATGCTAGTTACTTGGGTAGGATTCGAACCGACAACCTTTGCCATTCTAGAGCAGATGTCTTACCACTAGACCATTGAGCTTGCCGGGTAGAAGCAGTTTGAATACTGTATTTCAGCAGTGGGTACCACAACGATTGTAGCACACATCGGTGTAAGGGTGAAACACAAATAATATTTTGTATCCCCAATTCAATTTGACATCTATTAAAGAAACTTTATGTTAATAATAATAATACTGGGTTCTTAAATGGCGCTTTGTCACACCCTTAGGGGCGTATCAAAGCACTCATTTCTTGTTTATCAACAGGATAAGCAGAGCTATGATTTAAATAAAGAGAACGTTTTATGTAGCACCTTATAATGGTTTTGCAAGGTGCTGATGTTGTGAAACATAACTCAACATAAACTAAAAATAAGAAATAAACACACCAAAAAGTTTGCACGTCTTTCTCTGTGTTCAGGGTGAATGTTTTCAGAAAAGAAAAAAAGTACAACCGTTTTGGGGGAAGTTTAGAGTACATGAAACAGCGGTAGATAAGCAGGATGGGTGACAAAGAGTTGTCAATTGGGACGGGATGGGTACGGGAAATCAGTAAATGGGCGCCGGGCCGACTAGGTCAAACAAACATGCACGGTGGGGGACAAACGTTGCAAACCAATAACACAAACATTCACAGCTGCTAATTTACTGGGTCTATAAGAGTAAACCGAACCCCTCACCATAACTCAATTAGGGCAGATGCTGACTTTAGCAATGTCAACAAAGCTTAATCAGGGGTGAGAGGCATCGCTGACCCCCCCCCCCAAAAAAAGAGTCTGAAACTAGGATCCAAATTTGAGGAGATATGTTGAAATGATGGCCTTTCCACTTTTCGGTAACCCCTGGGGTTTAGATTTCACCGCGCTTTTGGGAACAGTGTCTTAAAGACACTGGACACCTTTGGTAATTGTCAAAGACCAGTCTTCTCACTTGGTGTATCTCAACATATGCACAAAATAACAAACGAAAATTTGAATGGAAGAAAAAACACCCTTGTCACATGAAGTTGTGTGCTTTCAGATGCTTGGTTGCTTGATTTCGAGACCTCTCGCGTGAGGTCTCGAAATCAATTCAAATATTTTACTGAGAAATTACTTCCTTCTCACAAACTACGTTACTTCAGAGGGAGCCGTTTCTCACAATGTTTCATACTATCAACAGCTCTCCATTGCTCTTACCAAGTAAGTTTTTATGCAAACAATTATTTTGAGTATTTACCAATAGTGTCCAAGGCCTTTGAGCACTAGAGAAGTAAAACCAAGAGCAGGATTTCTTTGTCTGCGAAAAAAAGTTGCATCAGTTTTTCTTCACCCGGCTGACTTAAACAATCTGGTTTCAGATAAAAGTCTGAAATTTCTCTTCCCTGCTTAATGGGGGTTCAGCCATAAACAAATTTCTTGCAATGACATTTCAGCTGCCGATATGTTTCTGCAAGGCAGGGTTTCTGCCCCCGAGCTCTCAGCAGATTCACGAAATAGGAGACTTTTGGGATGCTAGCTGGCAGCAGAGTTGCCAGAAAAATCCACTCTTGAAAAATGTGCACATGTTCAAAACTACACGAACAATGGCAATTCACCTGCGATGCCTGCAGCCACTACCACTGGGCACATTGATTGGAGACAGAAATTGGTGCTCTTATCCCCCTCTCCATGCCCCTTATTTTACTATTATTATTATTATTATTATTACATACTTCTGGTATTGAAACCAAAGATGCCTCATAGGTGAACTTAAGCACTGTAGCTCACAAGCCCTGAGGAAGCGTGTAAACAAGGGTGCTTGCTACATGAACCAGAAACACCGGGGTAAACCCCTACTCTTCCACATTAAGTGTTCTGGGTTCTTTTACGTGCACTAGCAATCCTAGTACACGGGACCACCACTGAAATAAAAAGAATGATGCATAACACCAACCCGAAGTATTAAAAAAAAACTCTGCACATGAGTCACTGTGCTAGCACATGCAGCTGACAGCGCCCTCTAGTGATGTGATTAATCCACTCACCTTGAGTGTGATGTGTTGGGGTGACAGGGGGAGGCGATGACGGCTGGTTGGCGATACTCTGAGTCAGGTCCTTCAGGAGCTCCTCCTTTTCCGTCCTCCGGGCGAAGCAGAGGTCGCTGACCTTTCCTTGGAACCGAACCAGCAGCTGGGTCAGGTCGTTGTAGAACTGGACACCAAAACGAAAAGAGCAACAAGTGGTGATTGGTGTTTGATTCGATATCTGATTGCTTAAATTCTGTGGATCACCATCACAGGACTTTGTTTTTATGTAACATGCAAACTTTGTTTAGCTTTTGAAGCCAATGTCAGTTTGTCAGTGTGCTACGGTTAATGGCGGCCATCATAACTAAAGAAGCTTCGAGATGTTTGTTCGTGTTTCACTATTCCCCAAAGACTCTAAGACCGGCTTACTGCAACAGGCTTTAACACTCTTGCTGTCTGACCATTCAATACCATTCACTGCGGTTTTGAATGATAGATAAACTATGCCAGCCTGCAATATGATACCATGAGGGAATGCATGTACACAGTACACAGTTAGTTCTGTGCACAGTTGTGCCACCGTACACAACTTTGGCAGTCGAATGGTTTCAAATGGTTGGTCAACTCACTGGAAAATGTTGCCAAGAGTCACTGAGAGTAGGAGGGTTAATACCGACTGACTGAGCTAAAACCGTCCAAGGTAGCCGCTATAACTGACTGGTCCTGGACTGCTGGCTAAGACCATTTTATTGCAATCCGCCCCAGGTTGGCTTAGCAGTTTCTTTCCCTGCCTTTTCACCTCTGTTGTCCCTGTTCGAATCCTGTCTCAGATCCTGCCTCAAACCAAAGCCTTGGATGTTGATAGATGGATTGCACATGGCGCCATTGACCACCATCTTTGATGAAAAACAATGGAAATGTGCACGCTCTACGCCTGCGCACAACTCTCAGCCAATGATAGACTTTCCCACGTGCACGTTTCATCAACGATGGCGGCCAATGCAAGGGGTCTATTATATTTTCAATCCCAACCAGACTGCGTGAGTATACTATCTGAGGTCTTCCTCCCACATCTCAAACTCAAAGTTTCTTCATCATCTCGTACTCATCCCATTATAGGATCTCTTGGATGTGCAATAAAATAAAATATAAACAATTAACCAATTCTGTATCATGATGATAAGGAACAATTAATTTGAACCGGAAAAAAGTTTTCAGCTTGTTAAGTTAGCACCAATTTCGTCAAGATTGCTAAAGCAATAGTTTTTTCGCAATCTTTTCCGTAGAAGCTGCTCACTGTTTCTTAAAGGAACATTACAGAATTGGTTTTTGCTAACAAAACAGTTGCTGGCAGTGTAAGCACTTTATATAATCCACCATATACATAAACTGACAAACCTGTAGAAGTTTGAGATCGATCGGCCATCTGGGTCACGAGAAAATAGTGCAAAACCGATTACAAATTTGCATGTGTTATACAATGCCTGAATAAAACGCTCATGAGCGATAAACTCCAATCGGAAATTAGTTTGATTTATTTCTCATCAAATATGGCATTTCAGCCAAAAATATTTCTAGGGATGTTTTCTACTATCATCATCATTAGACCGTGTAAGTTTTATGTAAATCTGTGATCAAAAGTATATTTTACAATTACCAATTCTGTAATGTGCCTTTAAACAATGTCAATTTGTACCATCCCGACAAAAGTTCTGAAAAAACAATTGGCCATTTTGTGAGAACAAATGTTTACAACAGACCTCACTGGGGCCACTTTATCAGCGAGAAAGTATGGGCACACAATGAACATTTCACTGGCATAAAATGACATACAGCATTGTACAAGTTCAATCTTTAGGTAATCAATGATAGTGTATTAGTGTTGCCTTGACAAGTATGCTCATGTTAGTGTTGTCTTGACAAAGATGCTGATGTACGGGCCCAATTTCATAGAGCTGCTTAAGCAGAAAATAGTGCTCAATAGTTTTCCGCTAAGCAAAACATAAGCAGGATACCAGTTGCAGTAGGTAAATGAGACATGGCATTTTGGCTGGTAACCCTACTCTGGTAACGCACAAGTCTGTTATGCTTAGCTGCTTGTTGTGCTTAAAGCAGCTCTATGGCATTGGGCCCAGCTACCTTGGTTCCTTCTGTGAGGTTTGCAGAGAGTTCCATGTAGGCATTATGAGCCGCAGCCAGCTTGCATAGAACGTCTTCACGGTTACTGGCCGAGGTGTTGGACTGCTTGGCTGTACAGAAACGTGTGTTGGCATCCTACGCACATCAAAATCAAACAGATACTCATGATTATAATAATCAATATTTATACCTCGGTTAATATCCAGCAAGTATGATTCTCATGGCACATGTACGTTATGTTCAGGGGTGTGGCGATCGGAGTGGGGGTATGTAGGGGGTGTAGCGATCGGAGTGGGGGTATGTAGGGGGTTGTAGCGATCGGAGTGGGGGTATGTAGGGGGTGTAGCGATCGGAGTGGGGTATGTAGGGGGTGTAGCGATCGGAGTGGGGGGTATGTAGGGGGTGTAGCGATCGGAGTGGGGTATGTAGGGGGTGTAGGGGAGTGGGGATGTTAGGGGGTGTAGCGATCGAGTGGGGGTATGTAGGGGGTTGTAGCGATCGGAGTGGGGGTATGTAGGGGGTGTAGCGATCGGAGTGGGGGTATGTAGGGGGTGTAGCGATGGTAGTGGGGGGATGTGGGGGTATGTAGGGGTTAGCGATCGGAGTGGGGGTATGTAGGGGGTGTAGCGATCGGAGTGGGGGTATGTAGGGGGTGTAGCGATCGGAGTGGGGTATGTAGGGGGTTGTAGCGATCGGAGTGGGGGTATGTAGGGGGTGTAGCGATCGAGTGGGGGTATGTAGGGGTGTATCGATGGGTATAGTGTAGCGTCGGAGTATATTAGGTGTGGTGTAGCGATCTGGAGTGGGGGGTATGTAGGGGGTGTAGCGATCGGAGTGGGGGTATGTAGGGGGTGTAGCGATCGGAGTGGGGGTATGTAGGGGTGTAGCGATCGGAGTGGGGTATGTAGGGGTGTAGCGATCGGAGTGGGGTATGTAGGGGGTGTAGCGATCGGAGTGGGGGTATGTAGGGGGTTGTAGCGATCGGAGTGGGGGGTATGTGAGTGGGTTGTAGCGATCGGAGTGGGGGTATGTAGGGGGTGTAGCGATCGGATGTGGGGGGTAATGGAGGGGGTTTGGGTGTAGCGATCGGAGAGTGGGGGTATGTAGGGGTGGTTGTAGCGATCGGAGTGGGGTATGTAGGGGGTTGTAGCGATCGGAGTGGGGTATGTAGGGGGTGGTAGCGTATCGGGTGTGGGGTATGTAGGGGGTGTAGCGATCGGAGGTGGGGGTATGGTAGGGGGTGTAGCGATCGGAGTGGGGGTATGTAGGGGGTGTAGCGATCGGAGTGGGGGGTATGTAGGGGGTGTGAGCGATCGGAGTGGGGGTATGTAGGGGGTGTAGCGATCGGAGTGGGGGTATGTAGGGGGTTGTAGCGATCGGAGTGGGGGTATGTAGGGGGTGTAGCGATCGGAGTGGGGGTATGTAGGGGGTGTAGCGATCGGAGTGGGGGTATGTAGGGGGTGTAGCGATCGGAGTGGGGGTATGTAGGGGGTGTAGCGATCGGAGTGGGGGGTATGTAGGGGGTGTAGCGATCGGAGTGGGGGTATGTAGGGGGTGTAGCGATCGGAGTGGGGGTATGTAGGGGGGTGGGTTGTGGGTTAGCGATCGGAGTGGGGGTATGTAGGGGGTGTAGCGATCGGAGTGGGTAGTGAGGGGGTGTAATGTAGGGGGGTTTTGTGTAGCGATCGGATGGGGTATGTAGGGGTGTAGCGATCGGATGTGGGGGTATGTAGGGGGTGTAGCGATCGGAGTGGGATTGTAGGGGTGTAGGGGATCGGAGTGGGGGTATGTAGGGGGTGTAGCGATCGGATGGGGTTGTAGGGGTGTAGCGACTCGGAGTGGGGTATGTAGGGTGTCTGCATCGGAGTGGGGTTGTAGGGGGTGTAGCGACATGGAAGAGGGGGATGTAGGGGGTGTCTTCCCCTCTAATCTTTAGTGAAGTGAGGAGAGGGGAGTTTAGGGAGGTTCATCCCCGAGTCCAACATGTTGGTGTGAATGACATGGAGAGGGTTGAGGTACCTGTGGAGTGGGCCTATGATATCAGGGTTAATAAGCAGGCAAAGTTGTTAGGATTCTTTCTTTTTTTTTGTTCTTCTTTTTTTCACTTATTGTTTATTTTTCTGACCTGGACATTATTGAGCACGGTTCCTGCCTGTGAATGCTGTCTTGGACTTGCTGGATGAGCGGAGAAAAATACGGTCCAAATCCTCACTGAGATGGCTTCTCGTTAATTGCACCGTCAGATGCCAAGGCACTCAGGAATTTTGATGCTGCGCAGAAATGATGACAAAAAAAAGAAGGAAAAAAACAAAACAATGGTAAGGAACAGCTTCAGCGGAGAGAATTTTATCAGAAAAATAGTGCGGATCCCGTCAAAAACATAACCCGTCACATGGCATTTTGGCATGCGTTCTAGTTTGGCGTTTGATATAATGGGGTACCCTCCCTTCCCATTGTGTCTTCATTGTGTGCTGGGAATCTCAGGAATTCTTAAAAGGGATTTTCAAGATGGCACTTCTGTACAAGAGAGTAAAAGTGTTTTATGGGAGTATAGGAATGTTTGGGGAGGGGGTTGAGGGTCTCCCTCTGCCAAATATCAGGCATGGTATACGCATTCTTAACACTTTGACTGCTGCAATTTTTTTACGCCACGGCTGGTGCCCAGGCCCAACGGCTGAAACCACCGAAAAATAACTCCACTGTGTACCCTATAATGCACGTCAGTACATTTTATACAGGAAAAGTGTTTCAGTTCTTGACCAACAGAGGGCAGCACAACGTTATACCATCAGCCCAAGAAATCTACTACGGGGTAAGTCTATCCCGAGAATTCTCGGAATTAGCAGTCTAAGTGTTAATGAATTTTTGGCAAATTGAAAAGTACATGTATTTTATAGACTCAGTTGGTAGTTAAGTCATACTTGTACTTCCTATACAATTCTGGGTATTAGATAACTGATGTGCGTGCTCCTAGTGCCAGAATCGGCGGTCGTCACGCCACGATCGCCGAACTATGAAAGTGCGACAGAACCACAAGGGACTTACTCATGTCGCACTTGCAGCTTTTGAGTTCCGCCTCGGAGACTTCACGCTCCGTCTTGATGGACTCCACTTCCTTCATGAGACTCCGCAGTGACTGAACAGCCGGGTTGTCTTTGAGTGCTGCTGCAGCGCTTGCTGCAGGCAGGGCATCACCTATCTCCTTCTGTACAATGCCGAGAGATGCAGCAAGAGTTAAAAAAAGTCGTGGAAAGCTCAGAGCAATTACTTCTTTCATGACACTGTTGTATCACCTGTGATCTGACAGTCTCGTCTCAAACCATTTTTTTTTTTCTGCCCTCTTTTATTTGTTGCTTAACACTGGAAAACTGCGTGTGTGTAGGTTATGAATTGATTAGTAGCAATTATGTAGTAGAACATTGTATTTCAATTACTACTTTTAAGCAACAGCAGTCAAGTTCAATGTCTACAAGCAACAGCAGTCAATATCAAAGTCTGCAAGCAACAGTAGTCAAGTTTATTGTCTGCAAGCAACAGCAGTCAAGTTCAATGTCTGCAAGCAACAGTAGTCAATATCAATGTCTGCAAGCAACTGGAGTCAAGTTCAATGTCTGCAAGCAACAGCAGTCAAGTTCAATGTCTGCAAGCAACAACTGTCAAGTTCAATGCCTGCAAGCAACAGCAGTCAATATCAATGTCTGCAAGCAACAGCAGTCAAGTTCAATGTCTGCAAGCAACAGCAGTCAAGTTCAATGTCTGCAAGCAACAACAGTCAAGTTCAATGTCTGCAAGCAACAGCAGTCAATATCAATGTCTGCAAGCAACAGCAGTCATAGTCAATGTCTGCAAGCAACAGCAGTCACACTCAATGTCTGAAAGCAGCAGCAGTCAAGTTTCAATTTTTTTGGGCAAGCAACAGCAGTCAAGTTCAATGTCTAAAAGCGACAGCAGTCAAGTTAGTCCGCTGCGCTTGACCCATCGGCCAAGACACGCCAAGAAAAAAAGAGAGATTTTATCAGTACCTGGTCCTTAGACAAGATGACAATGAACTGCTTGTTAACGTTGTACTTCTCCCTGACCACACTATCTGCCTGTATAGCATTGTTAAGGATGGTACGGTACTTGGCTGACTCAGTACGTAGTGGGGTCGTCAACTGCTCTGACGGGAGACGGGTCCAGCGCTCCTTAAATCGTTCCCTCATCTCTTTATCAGTCCTGCCTTCCTCGTCAAGGAGACGTACTGACTGCAAGGACAAACGGGTCAAAATAATGCGGGATCAACCATTGCAGTGCCCTGTATCTAATATAGGTGTATGCATTTTAAGCTGTAAATTAATGCCTTTTGTAAACAATACAACAAACAATCCCAGAAACGACGACTGCATTCAAGGCAAACACAGCTTCAAAGCTGATGTCCAAAAGTTTAGTTTGGTCACATCTTGAACTTTGACAAGGGTCATTTTAAAGTTTGCGGTGCCACCATATCATTATATCTACTTCGCTGTGTAGACTGTTCTTGGAAGAACTTGTGTTGCTTTTTTTCTACTACTGTGATGTAGATTTTGGAACTTGGTCTGACTGCAAACCAAATACATTTTGATACCTCATCGTGCAAGCGCTATAATCATTGTTAAGGTCATGTGGTCTGATGTATCCAATCAAAATGCGTTATAAACAGGGCAGACTTTATTGGTCCTGTCAATACACAGTAAAACTTTTGGGCCGAACACTGCAAGGTTTGATAATCGGTGTTAATTTTTATTTCACTAACAGTGTGTGCTAGGAAGCTATACTCTGTAAATAATGGCAGAACTTTAAAGGCAGAGGATACTTTTGGTAATTACTCCAGAAATACATTACCATAGAAACTTACTTGCTAAGGAGCACCTGAGAGCTGCTGATAGTATACAACAATGTGAGAAACGACTCCCTCTGCCTCCGAAATAATGTAGTTTTTAAGAAAAGGGTAATTTCTCACTCAAATTGAGTCTGAGACATGAGGCCTTTCTCAGGCATTTGAAAGCGCACAATTCTATGCAATAAAGGTGTTTTTTCTTTCATTATTTTCTTGCAACTTCGATGACCAATTGAGCCCAAATTTTCACAGGTTTGTTATTTTATGTATACGTTGGGATACACCAAGTGGGGATACCAGTCGTTGACAATTACCAAAAGTACACCCTGCCTTTAACCGTCGTCCGATTTAGTAGTTGTCGCACTGATTCACGACAAAGTCATCTCACCTCATTCAGGATCTCTGTGTTCCTCTTCAGCAGATCCGGCATATCATTAAAGAGCTTATCAATGCTGACTATGCCTCCCTTCTCACGTACGGCGTTGGATTTCTGCATGACAGAGGGGGGTACCGATGACCCACCCATATCTTCTATAGAGGCTGGCAGATTTAACGACGCCAGAACACTATCGAAAAAGACGCAAAAGTCAAAATAGTTCGGGTTAGTTATTTTTCTCGTCTATACAATAAAGCGAGTTTTCTTTGTGCAGCAAAGCAAAAAGGATACAGATAAAACAACAGTTGCTACTCAAACGTAACATTTGCTCCTAAAAATTAGCAGTCAGTGAGCACAGAACATGCTCAGTCTAAACATGTTGCTGTGCAAATATGCCGCGTGAAACCATTCCCTGTGTACGCCTTTTTTTAACAAGAATTCATGTTTTTAAACATTCATTGGTTGAATGAAATCTACATGGTTATTTGGAAGAACACTTTCTCAACCTCAATTCAATGCTGTAGCAGGTCATTTAACCTTAATGGCATAGACAAAGATCCAAAACCCAAAGTTAAGCTATGTTTGTGTGCGTTGTGTGTTTAAGTGTTACATACGAAGTGTGGACCCGAGGACAAAAGAGGTCCACACAGTGTAGGGGCTTGAAACACTTTGTGGACTTAAACAAGTCCACACAGTGTTTTTTTTACAGTGTTGAAGAATAGGATTTTCCTGTGTACAGTCAAAAGGAATGTCCACAGAGTGAATACAACACAGAGCTGGGTGTTCGTGGGTAGGTATACACATTCAAACCGGGGACCTGTAACAAAAGAGTACAATAGGGTTCCCGGTTGGGTGAAGGCGTAACAAAAGAGTACAATAGGGTTCCCGGTTGGGTGAAGGCGTAACAAAAGAGTACAATAGGGTTCCCGGTTGGGTGAAGGTCCCTAGTTGGAGAGTGTTGCCGTTTCTACCAATCCCAATCGCAACTATACACACCGATCTGTAAAAGAAGCGAATGTCAACACACTTTCCAGAATCAACCAGGATTTAAAAAAACACAGTCACAAAAACCAAAAACCACTGGTGTGGCAGTTCCAGGATCAACCAGGATTTAAAAAACACAGTCACAAAAACCACAAACCACAGGTGTGGCAGCATACATTACAAGCAAAATGTATAACAAATTGCAAGGGATTGAAAATAATGTATTACACTTTGTAGGGGATTAAGATGAGACAGTTCCACCAACAAAAGGGATGTCCATCATTCTCACTGGACAGCATCTGGGGCTAACATTTTCAAGACAGGGAAGGTCCCAATTTTGTAACATAAGAGTACAACAGGGTTCCCAGTTGGGTGAAGGTCCCTAGTTGGTCCCTAGTTGGTCCCTTTTGTTTTTCTTTCTTGTTTCTTCTTTTTACTGTTGGCTTCGTTTAATCGTTAAGGCAGTTTGGTAACAGATTTCAACTTTGTTTTATGGCGTGTCGTGGCCGAGCGAATAAGAGCACCGGACTCAAGCTCTGGTGTTTCTGTTCAGCAGAGTGTGAGTTCGAGTCCCGGTCGTGACACTTGTGTCCTTAAGCAAGACACTTAACCGTTATTGCTGCATCCTTCGGATGGGACGTAAAGCCGTTGGTCCGTGTGTTGTGTAGTGCACGTAAAAGAACCCAGTGCACTTATCGAAAAGAGAAGGGGTTCGCCCCGGTGTTCCTGGTTTGATCGGCAGCATATTGCGCCACAGCACCTTGTAAACCATTACATGGTGCTATGTAAAGGAACAGGTCTCATACTTCAAAACGTAACTCCGCATACCTTGCAGGAAAAAATACTGAGCGCTTTGAGACGCCAATTGGTGTGATAAAGCGCTATATAAGAACTCAGTATTATTATTATTATTATTATTATTAAACAACCCAACCCTAATGTTTACATGCAATTATTTGGACAGCACTTACCTATTCATTAGTTGCGTGTGCTCACGCAACTTGCCAACCTCTCTGCTTACTATTTCAACTTTCCTAGACTCAAATGCATCCAGTGCATTGTGTATCGCTAAAGGAACCAGCTTCTCAAACAGATCTACAAATCAGAAACGTTAAACAAAAACATCTTTGAGGTCTAACGCTGGAAAAGCGGCCCACACCATATCAAAAGTTTGAGTTTATACTCTCTATTTTGTGGTGCCATTACAATGATACCACAAAATATTTATGCGGTACTGGAATTTCATAGAGGCCACACAAATGACAGTAATTTTCCCCTTAATTTTGGCCTTCAAACTTGAGAACTCTAAAATGTATCTTCACTGACACTGATAGCATCTAGAGGGGTAATGGGTAGCCGCAACCTCACTTAAAGGTATTGTACACTTTTGGTAACAGCTCAAAATCAGTGTCCACATTTTGTGTGATTAAACATATGCATGAACAAACAAACCTGTGAAAGTTTGAGCTCAATTGGTCATCAAGGTCACGAGAAAATAGTGAAAAGAGATCTTATGTGTTTTCTGTTTTTTCAAATTATTGCGCGCGATAATTACTATTGTTTTACTCGTTTCTCAGAAACGATAGCATTTTAGGCAGAAATATTTTAAGGAACCCTTTCTACCATTACTTACTTTAAATCATGTAAGTTATGTGTGAATCTGTGAACATTGTGTTTTTCGATCTTACCAATAGTGTACAGGGCCTTTAAACTCATCAATGAGGCTCACTCAACCGAGTTAAGTCACGTCCAAATCGAGCAACTTGGACTACGACTTACGGCCATTGGCTGCAAAGACAACATTGAAGAATAGAACTTGTAGGTACTCCGGCCATAGCCACTGCTAGAGTCATCGAATCAGACTCAGCTTAATACATGTAACTCAAATTAAAGGAACATTACAGAATTGGTAAGAAAAAAAACTTGTAAAATATACTTTTTGTTCACAGATTTACATAAAACTTACACGGTCTAATGATGATGATAGTAGAAAACATCCCTTGAAATATTTCTGTCTGAAACGCCATATTTGATGAGTAATGAATAAACTAATTTTCCGATTGGAGTTTATCGTTCAGTGAGCGTTTTATTCATTTTTTGAATCCATATGATTTCATGCAAATGTGTAATCGGTTTTTCACTATTTTCTCGTGACCCAGATGACCGATCGATCTCAAACTTCTACAGGTTTGCCAGTTTATGTATATGGTGGATTACATAAAGTGCTTACACTGCCAGCAACTGTTTTGTCAGCAAAACCGATTCTGTAATGTTCCTTTAAGCTAAGCGCAGTTCAGCACTACTAGTTACCATTCAGAGCCCACCCTTCACCTCTAGTGGGGCCAAGTTCACGCATGAACTATCAATGACCACAGTTCGACTGAGCTAGCCCGAACTCTGTCTAGTCGAAGATGGTTGGACTACGCTAGTCCACTATTTGGAACCAGCCTACAAGGCATGGCCGCATCGCTGGTTATCAATAGCCGTTTTCATAGCGCAGTGCAGAGTGGACCAGAAAAATAATAACGTATGTTGAGCCGCCACCGGTCGCGTTGACACGACATGACTAGAGTTGTTCGCACTTCAACTCCTGTGCGCATGCCCTACGTATGTCACTAAACAACCACTAGTTAACCATTGGTCCTTGCGCGAAGTTGACCTGAATTTGAGATTACTTATCTTCCTTTTTTTTCGCATGAAACTTGCCACGCAAGGCAGTCAAATGAGGTCACTCAGATTTCCATTAAAAATAGACCACGTATAAGAATGTCCCTCCCCCCCCCCACAAAAAATGCATTCTTCTGGTCACCTCGCAAAGTACACACACCTGAGAATTTGGAACACAATGGTGATGGAATTTCCAGAGGTTTAGCGATGTTAGCGGAACCGATAGACTTGAGGTTGGCAATCTCTGGTACGATATCATGATAGATGAAGTCGTTGTCTTTCTTGGCGGCGGTGAGGGCTCGCTGGACCTTCTCCATCATTGACTTGAAGTTGACGTGCTGGCCTCCACGGCGATTGGCTGCCTGTAAGAGCTCAATGGCATGCTGGAAAAGTACAAGAGCGGAAGAGGGTTTTTTTAATGGATGTGATAACTGCATTAGGGATAAAGAATACCACAAGAAATACAATAAAGTGTACCATGTATCTACCGTCGCGTAGACTGCAGGGCCCAATTTCAAAAAAATGCTTAATAATTTTCTGCAGATTTGAGCAGGATACCAGTCACAAATTGTACATGTGGCATGGTAGTTTGGCTGGTAACCTTTTTTCTGGTAAGCATAGTTTTGTTGTGCTTAGCCACTTTTTGTGCTTGAGCAGCTCTATGAAATTGGGCCCAGGGCTTGTAGCTCAAAATGTTTACTGGAATGGAATGTTTTTTTAAAAGACCTAAATCAAAATGCGCAAAAAACCTCCTGACAGAGTTTAACATGCATTAAAACTGTGCTTATTTGACCAAGCACTAAGACAGGTATAAAGAGAAGATTGATCTCTTTTGCCTTTGTGGGTATTAGGTATACTTCATAACTCAACAGAATTGAAAAGTATTTATCAAACTCAAAGTTAGCATTGGGTTTGAGTCCCGGTCGTGACACTTGTGTCCTTAAGCAAGACACTTAACCATTATTGCTTCGTCCTTCGGATGGGACGTAAAGCCGTAGGTCCTGTGTATTGTGTAATGCACGTAAAAGAACCCAGTTACACTTATCGCTAAGAGAAGGGGTTCGCCCCGGTGTTCATGGTTTGATTGGCAGCATATTGCGCCACAGCACCTTGTAAACCATTACTTGGTGCTATGTAAAGGAACAGGTCTCATACTTCAAAACGTAGCTCCACATTATACCTTGCACGAAAAATACTGAGCGCTTTGAGATGCCCATCGGACGTGATATTAGCGCTATATAAGAACTGTGTATTATTATTATTATTATTAGAACATAACTTGTTTCTGCTCAAGATATTATACAATGAGGTATTGTTTTTCAACTGAAATACACAAGACCGCCTGTGCGGTTGTGAGTTTACTGGCCCGACACTAAAAATCACTGGCCTCAGGAGTGTGGTCCAGTGTAACATGTAAGCCCTGTCAACTAGGCTGAGGGAAGCACCAATTAGGGGGATGGGGGTTAATACTCACGTTCAGCCTGCCGATCTCCTCACCATAATTCTTGGAGTTTTGACACACCAACGCCTGATAGTACTCGGCCGTGGCGTGCATGAAGGCTTGTTTCCCGGCCACGATGGGAATCCACTCCTTGGGGAGGATCTCCTTGATGTAGGACACCTGGCAGAACTTCAAGGCCTCGGCGTACTCCTCGCTCGCCGTCATTGCAATCTTTGCAATGACTCCATTCTTCATCTTATCTGAACGCGATATGCGTGGGAAGACAGGCACACAGGGTCAAGATATGATGGGACAGTGTTCTCCATTAACCCTCCTACTGTCAGTGACTCTTGGCAACATTTTCCAGTGATGTGACCAACCATTTGAAACCATTCGACTGCCAAGGTTAAGTACGGTGGCACAACTGTGCACAGAACTAACAGTGTACTGTGTACATGCATTCCCTCATGGTATCATATTGCAGGCTGGCATAGTTTATCTATCATTCAAAACCACAGTGAATGGTATTGAATGGTCAGACAGCAAGAGGGTTAAATCTCATCTCTTTCAAAGCTCTTCATGGCCTATCTCCTGCCTATATACCTGATCTCCTACATAAATACATCCCTGTTCGTCCTCTTCGTTCTCCTGGCCAATCCCTACTGACTCCAACTACTTTTTCCACTGATCTATATGGTCAAAGAGCCTTCTAGTTCATTGCACCTTCGTTATGGAATGACTTACCCCTTCATATTCGTCAAACTGGCTCTCTTCAGATTTTCAAGGGACTTTTAAAGACTAATTTGTTTGAATCTTTTTTTTTTTACCAATTACTTTATTTATTTCATTTTATTGTTTTTTGTTTGTTTTTTGTTTGTTTTTATATTTGTGTTGCGCATAGAGGCTCCTGCATTATGCGCTATATAAATATCTTGTGTTATTATTATTATTATTATTAACCCTCCCACTATCAGTGTGTCTCTCAAGACAACCAACCCATACCTCACTACGCCACAACAGTGGCATTTTGAGGCACCACATGCTGATGTAGAGAGTAGAGCCCCTGCCCAAGGGTGGTAAACTAAAGAATCAACCAGCTGTGCTCAATTGCAACTGAATTTGGGCCACTGTTGGAAGAGATCAGGGCCCAACTTCACAGAGCTGCTTAAGCTCCAAAAGTAGCTAAGCACAACAAAATTATGTAAACCAGAATACGGTTACCAGCGAAAATACCACTCCACATGTACCAATTGTGACTGCTATCCTGGGTTTTTTTTTGCTTAGCAGAAAATTGTTAATCAATATTTGCTGCTTAAGCAGCTCTATAAAATTGGGCCCAGGTTCTAAACCAGTATCATTGTGTGCATGGCATTATGGGAGATTTTGAAGCATCTTGGAGTATTTGCCTATAGGAGGGTTATTGGTGGTTCAAACGGACCTGTTAGTTAGTCTATTACTCCAATAGAAGGGTTACTGGTGGTTCAATGGCCATTTATAGATCTGTTAAAACACGTATTAAAAGGACCAGTACAAAAACTCTCCAAATGAACATGTTAGCTAGTCTATTGCTTGTCACAGCAACATGCAAACCATTATCTGCGCACATTGTTCACGTGGCTTCAAACTAGAGCAGGGTTCGACCTTAGCGGTGGTCCGCTGGCCAAATGCCAGTTGAAACGGCGGCGGACCAGCTGAAACACCTTGCCAAGTGGTCCGGCTGGCCAGTCAAAAATATCAGCAACAGTACAACAGAATTCTGAATATTGTTATTTTTTTTAACTGAGGAGGTTACCTTTTAATGCACAAAAGCTGCAGTTTTATATGAAACCATTTTTTAAATCAAAACTGCAGCTTTTGTGCAAGTAAATTTAATAAAGTTTCCACGGAACGTCAAAGTTTTCTTCACACATGTAAACATGCACACACAGTAAAAATACACCACACAGAGTGTGTACACATTTTGCTGCATGTAGGCCCCTACTGCACGATCAGCCAATGGAAAAATTCGTTTCTCACTAGCTGTAGGAATTCAACAGCCAATAGCAACATTCCTTTCACAAGTGACAGTCCACTGTGTCTAGTTTTCACCTCCTTGGATAGATCGCCCATGCACTGTGTGGTGTGGTTATGCAGACTTACTGTGTAGGCATGGTGAACTGGTTTGCAGCCAGACTAGATGTTTCTTTTACTCACATGTGGATGATGGTTTGTTTATTTCGACTGAACGTCAGTGATTTGGGGTTTTACAACTATCTAAACTGATGCCTCCTGCCAGCAAAGTAAGAAATAACTGAAATCTGGATATGTTGCAAATAGTTTGTATTAAATTGTTCTTTTTCTGGACGAAATTTTGAACATTGTGAGAACTTTGGTCTCATTTTTAATCAAGTGAAGGCAATCGGATCGCTACGACTACTTCAGTAAAAATAACTAGGCTATGTTTATGAATGATAAAATGGTAAAATTACTACAGCGATCGGTACCATTGATTAATGACGATCATCAATAACAACTTCATGGTTTTGATCGAGTCGGTTTACAAATTATTTGTTTTAATTAGCCACAAGCTGTACTTGAAATACTTTGAGTGCTGTCTTTGGTTACTGGAACCATGAAGGGACTGAAACTACTCCTAGAATTATGAGGTTCGATCCGCTATCGGTTCATGGAGCCGATAGCGGATCGAACCTCATAATTCTAGGAGTAGACTGAAACTATCCAAAGATCATTTTTTGCTTCTGACCAATCTGACCTGTGTTAAAGGAACATTACATAATTTGTAAGAAAAAATCTTGTAAAATATACTTTTTGATCACAGATTTACATAAAACTTACACGGTCTAATAATGATGATGGTAGAAAACATCCCTTGAAATATTTCTGTCTGAAATGTCATATTTGATGAGAAATGAATAAACTAATTTTCCGATTGGAGTTTATCGCTCAGTGAGCGTTTTAGTCAATTGTTGAATCTATATGATTTCATGCAAATGTGTTATCGGTTTTTCACTATTTTCTCGTGACCCAGATGGCCGATCGATCTCAAACTTCTTCAGGTTTGTCAGTTTGTGTATATGGTGGATTACATAAAGTGCTTACACTGCCAGCAACTGTTTTGTTAGCAAAAACCAATTCTGTAATGTTCCTTTAAGTAAGTTAAGTTATTATCCTACGATATCAAAATAGTGATGATCGAAAATCAGGATATTATTTCAATCGTTACGAAAAATGTTATAAAAAACTGACGGACCAGTCAAAAACCTGGCGGACCAGTTAAAAATCAAGCCAACTGGTCCTGCTGGCTAGTTGAAAAAAAAGTTAAGGGCAACCCCTGTAGAGGCCCATTAAGAAGTACGTTTGTATCCGACAAATAAATTTGTAAGCGACTCACCCTGTCGAGCTTTCTTCAGGAAGCTTTCTTGGGCTTGAGCCAACATGATTGCCCCCAGAGCTGCCAGGCAATCTGGATGTATATCAAAGGTACGAATGCTCTGCACGCTGGAGACCACCGTGTCTTTGAGATAGTTGAATATACCCGCTGCTTGCTGGAACTGTTTGGCCGCTGTCTTCAGGGAGTCGTCGTCTTCCGAGCTCTGTAGAGCGGCTATCTGGCTGTTCATGGCAGCAATGTTGAATAGTACACACACCATCTCATAGCTCCCTGTCGATCCACCTGTCATGATTTAAAAAAACAAGTTCCAATATGTTAACCCTCCTACTATTACTATAACTACTACTGAAGGTTACAGGTGGCTAGTGCGTAAAGCACTTGCCTCTCAAAACTGTTTCACTTCTCGGCTAGGGCAATATCTGTGTAGAGTTGTATGTGTGTTCTTTCCTGTGCCATGAGGGTTTTTTTTCTAGGCCCTCTGGTTTTCCTTCCTCTGATCTCTTGCTGTGCTCCGTGGTCATTTAAGGGTCAATTTGACTGGATGCCAAGAGGCGCCTCTACATGCCTGCAGCTCTACCACATTGCAGTCGCGTCCTTCGCAATTCAGCTTCTCAGCTACTGGCAAGAATGATTAGCCTCCCTAACTAGTATTATAATACACCATTTAACTTTACTTGTCCCCCAAAGTCAAGGGTTTTTTGTGGTCAAGTCGGCCTTGGCTTAATCAAATTTTTTCTACGTCTTGAAACAGGTTCAATTTGATCCAATTGGTGTCGAATGGAATGTTGTCTAGGATCCAGCGCTTTCTTGGGTGCCAGGTGAGAAAACATCCTCAACCTGTATTTCGAGAACTTTCTTTGGCCAGAGAGTATATGCACAACAAAATTGTTCATACCTTGGCCCAACTTCATAGAGCTGCTAAAGCACAAAATATTGCCTGACAATTGCCTGCTAAGCATAAATGAGCAGGATACCGGACACAAATTGTACATGCGGTTTGGTAGTTTGGCTGGTAACCTTATTCTGGGAAACATCATTTTGTTGTGCTTAGCTACTTTATGTGCTTAGAAGTTGGGCCCAGAATAAGGTTACCGGCCAAAATACCATGTCACATGTAACATCTACATGTATGACTGGTATCCAGCTCAAATTTGCTGAGCAGAAAATTGCTAAGCAAGTTTTTTTTCTGATATTGATTCCGGTCTTGGTTAAAGAACTTCTGGTCCGACCGGTACATTTTTTGAGCTACAAGCCCTGTAGTCTTGTGGACTTTCCCCAAAATTTGAGCCCTATTTATTTTAGTAAGCTTACTCTGTTTTCGGCCACCACCGAAGAAGGATCCCTTATCAAAGGCATCTTGCCATGTGAACGTTATAGAAACCTGCAAAACAAAACGGAGGATTCGTTTACATTTTTACGTCTTATCAACTCACTTTCAATGCCATCACAGAATGTGTTTGACAAGCTAATGTACTTCCTGGTATGTGATGCTTTCTGTTATACACAGAAAATATTAAAGGAACATTACAGAATTGGTTTTTGCTAACAAAACAGTTTCTGGCAGTGTAAGCACTTTATGTAATCCACCATATACATAAACTGACAAACATGTAGAAGTTTGAGATCGGTCGGCCATCTGGGTCACGAGAAAATAGTGAAAAACCGATTACACATTTGCATGAAATCATATAGGTTCAACAAATGATTAAAACGCTCACTGAGCGATAAACTCCAATCGGAAAATTAGTTTATTCATTTCTCATCAAAAATGGCATTTCAGACAGAAATATTTCAAGGGATGTTTTCTACTACTATCATCATCATTAGACCGTGTAAGTTTTATGTAAATCTGTGATCAAAAGTATATTTTACAATTACCAATTCTGTAATGTTCCTTTAATTTGGGGTTGAACAAAGACAAAATTGACTAGAGCGGGATTTGAACCAAGGAGGCCATTGATTGGAGGCCGTTGATTCACATCTCGCTCTCGTCAATTTTTCTGTTTCAACCCCAAATGATTTCAAAGTTACCCAGTCGGTTCCCTTTTGGTTTATTACTTGATATATGGAAAAACTATGGGGCAAAACATTGCTCTGGTCCCACTTGGGTTTATTTTACTCTTGATGATGACCCAAATAATAAATAATCTCTGTTAGTACATGGCTCTCCTAAATGAAACATCTGAGTAGATTACAAAAGTGCAGGCCTGATGCTTCCAGACCTGGAATTACACAGAAGCCACCAGGGCCACGGCCACTGTTGCCCTGGTCTCGGCCTTGGTGCCCCTTCAAAAGTTTCCCATAGACTTTTAAGATTTTCCAATGGAAGTGCCCTTTGCAAAATGAAAATGGCCTTGCCCTCTCAAAGATGTAATTCCAGGCCTATGCTTCACAGAGGCGAGGGGAGGCAATTGCCTCCATGCCCCCTGGTTATTGACTTTAATAGTGCCCTGTGTAATGTTCCAGTAAAAAATTTCCTCATGGGGTCCCCTCAGGCCTATACGCTTCCCACAGGGGTTCCCAAAACTTTTACCGGCCCGCCTGTCGGATTAATTTTTAGAATTTTCCGATAATTCTTTTTTTTTAGGATATCGTTGTCATAATGAAACCATGACTTACTGGCAGGATATCCTTTTGGTAATTGTCAAAGACTTGTATCCCCACTTGGGGGCAATTGGTAATCAAAGTTGCAAGAAAATAATGACCCAAAAAACACCCTGTTGCATAGAATTGTGTGCTTTCAAATGCCTGAGAAAGGCTTCATAATTCCCAGATTCAAATATTTAGTGAGAAATTATCTCTTTCTCAAAAACTACATTACTTCAGAGGGAGTCGTTTCTCACAATGTTTTATTCTGTCAGCAGCTCTCAGGTGCTCCTTACCAAGTAAGTTTTTATGGTTATGTATTTCTTGAGTAATCACCAAAAGTATCCATCCCCTGCCTTTAACCAAGTAAAGATAGTAATTGTTCCATAAAATGGACCAGGATTTTTTTTCTCTGTCGAGAAAATGTGTTTTTTCTTCACCGCGAACCGGCAAAACCCTTGGCTGTAAAAGCTGTATCGAGAGCTGCAAGCTCAGCATTTTGTGGCAAGCAGCATCATGAACTGGGCCCAGAGCAACAGAAGCCCTTGCTTCTCCAGAATGTACAATCTGATGTTTGACCCGTTGAAGGTGCAGCACAACAGGGCCCAATTTCATGGCTCTGCTAACCGCCGAAATCTGCGCTTGGGTGACCATTCTCCGCTTACTGTTCAAGCGCTGAATTTCTGCGCTAGCTGTGTAAGCGTAGAATGCCTAGTAATGTGGAGTACACACGCGCACAAGCCGAAATTCCCGCTAACCCGTGAAATACGCTTGACGTAAGCGCGGAATTCCCTGCTTCCGCAAGCGCCGATTCTTTGCTTATGGTAAGCAGAGCCATGAAATTGGGCCAGGTGTGGAACAAGTTGTGCACGGTCAACATTGGCGAACATTATTAACAACAGACGGAGAGCAATTGAAGTGCTCACGAGTAGCATTAAAAATGGACTGAACATTTTCAAGGTGGCGGATTGACATCGGGTTCCGGTTCCACTAAGCTCGAACGTAAACACTTGCAAAACATCCGCAGAAGCTGTTTCTAGACCTCTAACACTGTGCATCGAAGAAATAAATCCTCATCGAGAGAAAAGGGTTTTCGATCAGGGTAGATTAACTCAATTGGGACAGTTTGAACGAAAATGCTCTGTAAGAAATGAATATGTTGGTCGGGTCAATTGAATTTCAAAGGAGTTCTACTTACATGGCTTTCAGAGATTGGGAGTTTATTTTCAATGGCCTTCAGTTGATCGTAGTATCTGAGAAAGGAAACAAAAAATGGTAGCCATTTTGACAATTTTGAAGTTGTGTTAGTCTACAAATATTTTTCCGAAGGACAATTCTGCAATGAATGGCCCTATAACCAAATATCTTTCTCACGACATACTAGTATGACTGTGTGCCGAATTCCGAGCTTGTTTCATCAAAGGCACCACTCCCTAAGGAATATTCCTCCCATCTAACCCAACCATATCATGAATGCTTTTGGGGGAAATTGGCAAATATTACCGACAGAAAGAATGAAAAAAAATATGTTCACTAAAACTTGTTAATGTCATCTGATTCTACTACTCATTGATTTACAACATTTTAGTGCATGAACAATTTTTTTAATAAGGAAAAAGAATAAGTCCAAACAGCAAAATATTTAGAGATTCGAAGTAATTATATTTTGTAATTATTGCTTCGTTTTTCAAAAATATAAGCTCCGTACGCACCTACATGTAAGCATTAGAGTACAAATATGAGGGATGATTGTTATCTATTTAAAGAGCAAAAGATTTGCTGGTTGCCGTGTTTGCAAAGAGCCACCATCCCTTTCCGGCATTTGTCATCATTTTGGTAATTTTACCCCAAAATTACATCAGTGTACAAACCAGCAGTGGGATGTTTGTTTCCATTTTGACATGAGCTTTTCCCTAGAAAAAGGAATGTGGGCTGTGTTCATAGCAGGAAGCCCCTACGTTGTATTTCCTGCAGTTGATTCAACAGTTTATGATTGAAATGCTTCAACCTCATGAAAGCCTAGCCCTGGTAGGACGTCAGTATCCATTGCACTGCACTGGCGTCCTGCTTATATTTTCGACTGATGTTTAAAAATATTTTGACCTGATCTAAGAAGCTTGAAATTCCCTCATTTATTCTTTGTGTCCTAAAATACACTTTTGATGGTTCAACAAATAACAATTATATCCATGGGTGACATTATTTCTTAAAATAAGTCAGAGTTCTGTACTTTCGTTGTTATAATAATAGTGGCTTCGTATAAAGCGCTAATATCCGTCACTCAGTGACGCTCAAGGCGCTTCAATATTCAGTATTTTCCTGCAAGGTGTTGTGGAGCTATGTTTTGAAGTATTAGATTTATTCCTTTACATAGCACCATGTAATGGTTTACAAGGTGCTGTGGCGCAATATGCTGCCAATCAAACCAGGAACACCAGGGCGAACCTCTTCTCTTTTTGATAAGTGCACTGGGTTCTTTTACATGCATTAAACAACACACAGGACCAACGGCTTTATGTCCCATCCGAAGGATGCAGCAATAATGGTTAAGTGTCTTGCTTAAGGACACAAGTGTCACGACCGGGACTCGAACCCACACTCTGCTGAACAGAAACACCAGAGCTTGAGTCCGGTGCTCTTATCCGCTCAGCCACGACACGCCATATCATGTACCAATTGCCCGTATGGCTAAATTGTGCGCATGCTCGACATGCATAACAACCCCCAGCCGTCACAGGAAGAACGTGCTGCACGAACGAGCATTCCCAGTGGTGATCGATGACGCAAGTCTTTACAAGCGAGTTAGACCGGAAGTCAATTTTCATTTTATTTTCTCAAAAAATGTAACCACTTCTGACAAAATTAACACTTCTGAACCCAGCATTTATGGAATTCCGGACTTAAGGAATATGTGAATGAAGCTTCAACTTCCTCCATCAAGTATAAATATAAAAATATTTTGTTAGAAGATTGTTGGCAATGGTCCAACCCTGTCCCCCTGGGGCTGGGCTAATGAAAGCCAAAGTTTTACACATATTAACGATTTATAATAATTTTAATATTGCAGTTCTGACACAGCTTTATCATACTTGAAAAGCGCCTCAAACACTTATTTTTACGACAGGCATGCAGAGGTGAGATGATTTTTCGAATAGAAACATGTTGGGATTTTTGCCAAAATTCCTGCCACCACTTTTTCATTCGTTTATGAAATAAAGACTAGTAACATCTAATTTACTCAAATACAGATATTCCTTTTGGATTTTTTTTTTTTTTGAAAAAGTGGTGGCAGAATACGAAAATTTTTCCCTAACAAATTAATAACAAACGCACGAAAAAATAAAAAGGGGTTCTTGAGAACGTTACTGTCCGGAGTCTGGGCTCATCGAAATTGTACACACACCTTGCAAGGGTTTCCAAAGAAGTGTTGTGTTTGTCAAGTTTTCTGCAGACTGCATTGTTCCGCAGTCGATGGAGCTCATCCAACTGACTCGAGTAATCATCACTTCCTTCTTCTCCAAAGGTGTTTTTGATGAAATTTTTTAGAGGACGAACAAGGTCCAATTCTGCGCTGTTTTTCAGTGGAACGGCAAGCATCGCCATTTTTACGTCGTGTCCACAGCTGATACTATGCAATGTGTGTCTGTAGCTATGCATACGACAGGGAGAAAAAACACAGACACACCGCCTTGTCGAGAAAAAGAACGGAATCTTTCAACAGCGCCCTCTAATGTTAACGGTACAACCTGTGTCACGAGCAACTGAGTGTCACCAAAACAAAACAGTTGACCCCACCTGCGGATGAGTCAGGATAAATAAATAAAAAAAATGAAAAACTTACTACGTCACTATTTTGTAATTAAACAGAAGAAAATTTGCGGTGACACCATGTGGAAAGATCTCGAGAAGAACTGAAGGACTCACATTTTGTAATTTGTAAATTCTGAAATGTTTTTCACTCATTGGATTTAGCTGAGAAAGACTAAAGAAAATCCCAACAAATGACCGAGCTCGTACTACTTTCAGAATATAAACAATTCCTTCTTCCTTCAATGCTCTGATTTTGAAGTTAAAAACCCCCACTACTACTATAATGTAGTAAAACCCCCATCCAAAGATCTCAATTTGTAAGTAGTAAAATTAACACCCCCCCCCCTTCACAAGTCCCATCTCTTATCACCAGGCGCCTCAGTAATTCCATACAATAATTAGTCCATTCAATGTATTTTCTCATTTTTGATCACTTCTTAAACTTGGTCAAGGCCAAAATACAAAATTTGGAAATTAAGTTTTCAAAAAAGCGAACACACAGTTTTTGTATGATTGCTGACAGAGAAAAAGGAAAGATTCACCGATTCTTGAATATACAAATAAAACAAAAAAAGTCGAGATTTTGATATCAAAGTTTATAGTAAACCCTTATTAATAATCAAGAAAAAACAGTTTGAGCCGTGTCAAAGGTCACTTTGGTTGGTTTATTTCTTTGGGGGCCGTCTGAAAATCAAAACTTACTTTTTCTTTGAACTTCCTGTTTGAACCGGATGAAGAAAGTCAAATAGGGCAGAGTAAAACAAACTTTCAAATTGGTCATTTCCTTTAGTATGACGCAATTAAGTATATGAACTGATCCTTTAGTGCAGGAGATACGAACTAGTATAGTACTTTTTAAATTTATAATTAATGCAACTTTATCCCTATGGAGACCTATCAAATAGAATCATATCCAAATTCCAAACCTAATGGTTTAGCGTAGACCTCAACAATCATTTTTTTAAATTTCAACTTCCGGTTTGGACTTGAAGGAAAGGTCAAAAATGAAGATAACTGGGCCCAATTTCATAGAGCTGCTAAGCACAACAATTTGCTTAGCATGAAATTTCTTCCTTGATAAAAACAGGGTTACCAACCAAATATTCCATGTGTTGCATATTGCTTGTTACTGGTATTCAGCTATTGTTTGCTCATCCTGAAAATCACGTGGAAATTTGGTTGGTAATCCTGTAATTTTTATCAATGAAGAAATTTCATGCTAAGCAAATTGTTGTGCTTAGCAGCTCTATGAAATCGGGCCCTGAAGTCTGTGCATTAACCCTTTACTGACTGCCGTCACACGAGTGTTGTATGTGTCCTCTGATACAGTGACCTTTTAATAGACCCTTCCCATGAAATATGCAAATTGAACATCGCGCATGCGCACTCTCCCTACTGGTTGGCAAAATGAGTGAACATCGCGCCTTTTTGCATGGGACTGATGGTGGCGTGACGCACACGCTTTTGTGCGTCTGCCTTGTGCACAACTCTATGGCGTTTGCCAACCAGCAGCGTCTGTACGCATGCGTGAATGTAATTTACATATTTCATGGGAAGGGTCTATTAGAGTGGGGGGGGGGTTGCTGGAAACCACAGAGCTGCTCAGAGTGCCTGCCTGATACAATAAAAAAAAGGGCCGATACGATTCCACTTTATCATAGGGTTGGGTAGGCTGTGTTGAGACTCACGCTGAGCCATGTGGCAGATTTTGTACACTGGGTAAGCTATTAAATGAAGAATTGTTTTCCCAAACAAAAAAATCCTAACAACACTGGGAACTGACCCCCCCCCCCCCACCACCACCACCACCACACCCTCTTTGGTGTGTGAAATAGTCCAGTCTATGATACCAATGACATTTCACTTGCTGTGGGCTTTGAAACTGGGAAAAACAAATGAAAATACAAAACTTGTGATATTTGACACCCTCATTAGTGACAACTTAAAGCATTTTGTCAAACTTTCCACTGAACGAAAGATACCTGAGAGAGTTTATTGCTTTACATCCGATCTCTATGGAAATTGAGGAGTATAAGATCAAAAACAGGGTGCAAATTTGTTATGAATCATTTATTAGACACATATTGCCATTAATACTAACAAAATACAGTAATACCATTATGTAGTAGTTGATATAATATGTGCAATAATAAGAGATTAGTTTGTAGGCCTACAGGTGACAACTGTGTGAAAAAAATCTCTTTATTAGAGAAGTATTGGTTCGGAGGAAGAACAGGAATTGAGATTGTCCTATTTTTAACACTATACTGAAGACGAGCAGAGTACTGTTCCAAAAAGTTGCGACTACCTCGATTCCATCTCAGAACCAAAACTTCTCCCAACAGAGAAATTGTACTCGCATGGTCGTCACCCATAAGATAATCTCTCAGCTCAGCTGCATTACTAGAACACTGCCCTCTGCCGACTTATTTATGTACATCCCACCTCCAATCAGCTGAATCAGTTTACTCTGACTTTACATAATTATGTGGACTTTCGTTATCAATCATCTTGAAGCAGGGCTCGATTTCACATAAGATTGATCTTAACAAGGTACCAATCCCAACCGCTGTACAAAGTGTGATGTCACAATACAAACCAGTATGGCAGTATTGACAATTCATCTTAAGATGAATCTTAGTGTTTTGTGAAAATCAAGCCCGGGATGCCCATTATTCTCAAGGTTATTAAATACATGCATTTCTCGATCAAACACCCATTCAAAATGTACTTTATACAGCTCACATAAATGAAATCATGAAACCAAATACAAGTGTACCTTTGAAACAAAGATTGTATTTTATTTCTGAATTCAGAATAAATTGTGTTCGTTTGTTAAAACCGTTCATGATCCATAATACCATTTCTCATCAGGTTTTTGTACATCATTTCCAGCCAGAAGGCGACAAACAAGTATTTGTTCCATTTACTAGATCGTCTTCAGTTTCTCTGTCATAACAAAACCAAAACCACTCCCATAATCGATTAAAAAAGTTTGGAATGTATTTACTTTCAAAAGATAGAAATAAAAGTCTCATTTGACAGTCCTCCATTTATTGATGTTTGCTGTACTGTTTCTCCCCTAATTTATCACACAAATGTCATGGCATGCACAACCAAACTTCAGAGCCCGACTTGAAACATTTTGGCAGATGAAATAATGGGCGACTTGTGAAGTTCATTGGTATTCGTACAAATGCAGTTCCTAACACACACACAACACATGTTTTGAGTGAAACAAGTTCTATCTTTTGGCAAAAGGTCTGAAAATATGCCAATATTTTCAAACCACCGAACTGTTTAACACGTTGACTGCCGGTCATAAATTTGAAGGGGCGTTCCCATTTGCCAAGCATCCCAGTGTGGTGCGCATGCGTGCATACCAAATAGGTACTTTTTTTGTTGTCAACATGTTGTAGCATACAAATTTTAACGATGTGTGCTCACCACTGCCAGAAGCGTATACGTTGCATTCTCAGTGATGCCAGTGTATTCAATTCACTATACAAAAGCCTTTCATTCTCTACGAGTATACTCGTAGTGGCAGAATCTGTTACACCTGTTACTACGAATATAGACCTTTCTATTGCAACGTCACAGCCCGAGTTTTTGCCAACCGAGGTTCGAAAAATATAGAAAGCCATAAATGCAAATAAAAAACAGATAGCCATAGTTTTCAGCGATGTTACACAAATATTTTAAATTATGTTGAATTTGTTGGAAACAAATCAACCAATCATAAGAGCTATTTCAGCTCATGAATCTTTACAGAAAATGTCGAATTTGGTCACATTTTCTTTTAACACGATTGATTGTTTTGCTAACATTCGGCCGGCCATGCCAACCAGCGCGGTTTGTTTATCAACAATGGAAAGGTCTATAGACCTTTCCATTGTTGATAAACAAACCGCGCTGGTTGGCCTTTCCATTGTTGATAAACAAACCGCGCTGGTTGGCATGGAAGGCCAAATGTTAGCAAAACACTCAATCATGTTAATAGATGTTTCAACAAAATTTTAACATTTTCTGCAAACTTTCAACTAAGTAAAGTACCTCTCATGATTGGTTGCTTTGTTTCCAACAAATTCAACACTATTTAAAAAAAATTTGTGTAACAATGTTAAAAACTGTGGCGATCTGTTTTTGTTTTGCATTTATGGCTTTCCATAGTTTTCCGACCTCGGTTGGCAAAAACTCGGGCTGTGACGTTGCAATAGAAAGGTCTATACTCGTAGGCGGCAGTCAACGTGTTAAAAGAGAAATAAAAGTGTCAATTTACTTCCTTGTGTCATAACATGGAATTGAGGGCAGAGTTTTGAATTGATTGTCCTTTCTCAAGTAGAATTTGAAGCGCTCATCTTCATTTGTTTTTCTTTAAACTATCCACACACAAAGGATAGACAAGAAGAATGAGGAAATGATGATTATATGGAGTCGTGGAGTTCCTTTCCTATAAAAACATTTATTCAGTTTTACACAGACATCATGTAACTAGGAATGATTCAACACAGTTATTAAAGGACTTTCTTCGACTATCAGCTACCCTGGGTTGCTTAAATTCTGGCGTTACACCTTGGGAGGCACTTAAGTTTTACAAAAATTACCTGGAAATAATATCCAACCACACATGCATCCCGTTCAGTAGCAATATAACCTCTAGCAATAATACATTTTCAAATGTGTTCACATTTATGTGAATACTAATACTCCTTGCTTACTCCAGTGCCAGTGTATTTGATGAGGTCAAGGTACCATACCATTGACAGACTATATATTACAACCTTATACTATTCAAGTTTTTTCCTGCGCAAAAGTTACTCAGACTTGTGTACATCTTTTCCTTCGAAGCCATTTTGTAATCATGGAATCAACTCTTAAAAATTGAATAGAATGAGTAAACATCATCAAGATCATAATATGGTAAAAGTGCACTGAGAAACACAGATACCGTGATGGTTTGCCAGAGAATTGACCCCTTGTAAATCGGGCCTATCCTGCCCGCCATTTGAGGGATCAACATGTACACAAAGGAACTCACTCCCAAAATTGTGTAAATGCTAGACGTGCATTGTGCGGAGGTGCCAAATTTATGCTACTCAATAGCAGAGTTAAAGACACTGGACACCTTTGGTAATTGTCAAAAACCAGTCTTCTCACTTGGTGTATCTCAACATATGCACAAAATAACAAACCTGTGAAAATTTGAACTCGAAAATTTGGTCGTCGAAGTTGCAAGATAATAATGGAAGAAAAAATACCCTTGTCACACGAAGTTGTGTGCTTTCAGATGCTTGATTAGGTCTCAAAATCAATTCAAATATTTTACTGAGAAATTACTTCTTCTCAAAAACTATGTTACTTCAGAGGGAGCCGTTTCTCACAATGTTTTATACTATCAACAGCTCTCCATTGCTCGTTACCAAGTAAGTTTTTATGCTAACAATTATTTTGAGTAATTACCAATAGTGTCCAGTGCCTTTAAATGTTCCCCCATGTTCATCATGCATTTCCATGGTGTAGCCTCATTTATAATACATTCCGTGTTTACCAATTTCACCAAAGAGAGACTGAAAGGCAATAGTCTGGTACCTTCTCAGAGAGTGAGAATGAGAACTATAACTGTCAAACAGTCTACAAGGAACAAACTTATAAATACGGTAATATTGTTAAAAACATTGTGGCCGCATTCCTCATATGAAAGTTCTTAATTAATAACAATTTTTTTAAAAGAACTACTTATCTTCCCGTCCAGTCTTGGCTTGATTATTCCGACTTGAGTGGAAAAAAAACCCAAGGCTACTCCACAATAGAGGTCTTCAAGCGACTATCATTGGGTTTTAACTCCTACCCCATCCCCCCCTCCCAAACAAAAACAAAAAAAAAAATTTTTTAATTAACAAATACAAAAAATGAAAAATTGAGGCAATGCAGCCGTATGAGTTTACAAACATTTTATCAGTTTTTAGCTTTATTTGAATGAAATTATCTGCCAGCAGGAATATTTATGCATCTTAGATCAATGTTAACATTTCAAAAACGTTATGCTGCTATAAATTTTAAAATTGCATTTTGATACATTGACACTCTCAATTGCTGCAACCATTTTAAAAACATACACGATTTTGTT
Organism: Pycnopodia helianthoides; assembly: GCA_032158295.1. Taxonomy (NCBI): domain Eukaryota; kingdom Metazoa; phylum Echinodermata; class Asteroidea; order Forcipulatida; family Asteriidae; genus Pycnopodia; species Pycnopodia helianthoides. Next base: position 6,522,605 of record CM063251.1, read on the forward strand.
GTCAATATGTTCCCAACATTGCACACAGCATATTCGACACTTTCCACAAACTCCTTGAAAAAGTGCATCCGTAAATTTATCTTCACATCATATGCATTCACAGAAGTTTGATCATCACAAAAAAATTGGGCATGTAACTTATTTAAAAAAATAGTAATACAACTTATAACTAAATACATTCAAACCATGAATAAAATAATCTAAACCACATCAGTTCGAAATTAAATCAATATACATTTTCTATTAATAAATTCAGCCAGTTTGTGACATCATTGAAAGCAATTAAAGTAACTTAAATTTGTTAGTTCCCCAAATCCTAAAAGTGTTACAGCACTGGTTAAGCCGTGTCTGAACTAGCAGCTGTGGCTGTTGAACTAGCAGCTGTGGCTGTTGAACTAGCAGCTGTGGCTGTTGAACTAGCAGCTGTGGCTGTTGAACTAGCAGCTGTGGCTGTTGAACTAGCAGCTGTGGCTGTTGAACTAGCAGCTGTGGCTGTTGAACTAGCAGCTGTGGCTGTTGAACTAGCAGCTGTGGCTGTTGCTAAGGGCAACTTATAATTCAACGCATGTTACCGAAGTGATCCAGCCGCAGCCTCAGCCGCTAGTTACAAAACGGTCTTACGTTTTCTAAATTTCTTTTATTCAAATTGTTTCCATCCATAATTTTGTTTAAAGAGTTTTGAATGCATTCTAACAACAGCTGCATCTATTCAACTTTGGTTGAAAGGTAGGGTCACCCTTTGGTAACGACCCCAAAACAAAACTGTGTAATTTTTATACAAAAGCCTACTTGTTACAAAGACAGTAATGATAGTAAGTATCCTGCAAAAAGTATTTCATCTGAAGCACCCCCATTTATAAAAGTATGTCAACAAATTGGAATCTCCAAAGATTGCCTGCAAAGCAACCTTTGGAAATGACTGTGATGCCCCTTGGAATTCTGCTCTCAACAGGGCCAGAGAACGTTAGTCCCTGCTGTCACCTCACAACTAACGTGGATGGATTTAATGCGGATGGATTTAACGTTCTTGTGAAAATACCATGTATTTTCCTATCTTCTCAATAAGTAGGCACTGTATTCAACTGAAACTTTCACTAGTATAATTTTGCCTTTACAACTGCAATAAATTGACAAAAAACCAGCTGATGGCCCAACCTTTTAAGGTGAGAAAACATCAACAACAACAAAAAGGGAAAAAAGAAAGTTGCTCATCAAGGTTAATCCGTCGTTGAAAGTGATACATATGTAACAAACAAAAAATATAATCAGTTTGAAAAAAAAACCAAGAATCAACAAATAAATAGTATTGATTATAATAGTAAAGGTATATGCTCAGTATATTCGACACTTTAAAGAAATGGAATGCATTTATTAAACTTTTTAGTATACAAAGATTAATATTTAATGCATATAGTGAATAACTTTGGTTTGTTCAAAATGTACAATGGTCCCAATCCTCTAGATTTTTCTGGACTCCTTGAAACAATCTGGAACAGTTTCAATGGAGCAAAGAGCTGTCGGCTCGATAGAACTCTTCTTTTTACAACCCTTAAGAGAGCATGCTTTCTGTAATGTATTATTTTACAGACATGGTAGGCTTGATCAACGGAACAGTTCAGTCGCATTGTGCCCCGGCTATACTGTGCTATATGCCGCAAACCCCCAGCACAGAGCATATCTCCACGCTCGCTGCCTGGACCTATAATGCATCGTACTCATGTACTGCACACATAACAGTACACTGATAAAAATGCATGTGTGTCCACATGTATGATATGCAGGTACCATGTACATACGGTAACAGTGTGTGTGACTGTTCGTTGTCGGACTATGTGCGTGGCCTGGGAGCGTGCGTTTCGTCCTGACGGACTACACGTGCGTGCGTTTCGTCCTGACGGACTACACGTGCGTGCGTTTCGTCCTGACGGACTACACGTGCGTGCGTATCATCCTGCCGACAGATCATAATATGCATTGACCTGTCCGTGTGCAACTGTGCATTTTCCTTCCGACTCCTTGCGTGGATATCACCGGGACAAAGGTATAGCACAAGACAGCCTTGATCAGGGCTAAAGACATGGCTGATTGTGTAACACATTCTTTCCTGTAAAAAGTGAAACTAATCAAATGCAAGGATTTGTTACATAATACTTCAACCACAAATACATTGAAGGTTGTCAATTCAGGTATGTGTTTTATTCACTGAATGGATCAAAGTCAATGCAATACCCGCTTGTTGCCACCATTGATGTGTTTAGTGTGAGCAATTTTTAACCCCTCCTGTTGTTGCCCACATTCGTGTAGCCATCTTTTCTGTTATTCCTTGAACACTGGGGTCTTTTTTCCCAAACCTGGGCTAGGACTTCGGCTTGAGCTCCATCATCGATTTTTGGCGCAGTGTACATTTTGTGTGGTATTTCCGACATCAAACGAAGCCCAGAGCCAGAGCCTTAGCCGAGGTTTGGATTCTAAATTAGTTTGTCATCAACCTAGCATTTTGTATTTTAACCCTCTTGCTGTCTGACCATTCAATACCATTCACTGTGGTTTTGAATGATAGATTAACTATGCCAGCCTGAAATATGATACCATGAGGGAATGCATGTACACAGTACACAGTTAGTTCTGTGCACAGTTGTGCCACCGTACACAACCCTCGGCAGTCAACTGGTTTCAAATGGTTGGTCAACTCACTGGAAAATGTTGCCAAGAGTCACTGAGAGTAGGAGGGTTAACAAACATCAAGTTTTTAATACCCCATTGCCTTCATTAAAAAATATGTAAAAAAAGTAACTTTTTGTCTTAATAAATGGGGGGAGGGAGGCTCCGATATAACATTTCCGTTCTTCAAATGTTTTTTATGTAGTCTACATATAGTATATATATATACAGTCTTAATATTTTTGGTTTTACCATACACTGATGTATACTTGGTGGTGACCAAATCCTGCGAGGGAAACAAAATGCTTTATGTAAGGTTAGAAATTCTAACAAACATATTTTAGTCTAAACTTTTCATTACAAAAATCCTGAATGACAACAAGAGAACACAAAAATGCATCCACATTGGTATTCAAGTGGTGGTAACATACTATTTACAAAGACCTACATGTCAGTAATTTGAACAAAACTTGACAATTGTTATATCTGAGGGTCGGCAAACATCTAATCCTCAAAGTATTAAGTTAATACTTGAAATTTAAGAAAAAGGGCAGTGAAAACCATTTTGTTCAAAGGCTGAAAATAACTCCTTCAAGGCTTGTTACACTAACCACAGGAATCAAAAATCTTCTCTTTTTTAAATGTTTTTTTTATGATTGGATTTGATTTGATTTTGAATTGTTCATAATAATTTGGTTTCACCATGCATATTATGTGTGATAAGCACTGTATACTCAGTGCTTTCCCAAATTTTGAGGGGAAACCCCTCCCCCCCCAAAAAAAAAATTCACAGTGATACTACTTGAGTGGGATTCGAACCCGCATCCCCCGCATTCTACAGCAGATAAATTGCTATTGTCCAAAGAAAATCTTATTATACATCAACCGCTGTAAATCATTTTGAAAAACAAAAATAATATTAATCAAATTTACTTCTCTTCCTGTGATCAATATAACAAGAGTGAATATGGAATTGCTCATGTGAAAAAAAAGCTCTCGCACAAAATTCAACAAGAGTGGCTCAAGACAATCTTCTGAAACCCAAGGGTTCTCATTTGGGTCTGGAACAAATTTGAAAATGTGTGAGAAAATACATACATACACACTTAATACACTGTATCAAAAAACACCCCTTTTTTTTTAAATGCACTATTTTGTGCATCAACACAATCTTCAGATATTTATATAGCTGAAAATTATTCTGAAAGACTTTCATTTCAACAGATCTGGATAATTATCAAGAGAAAGTATCTACATTTTTTGATCCAAATCCAAACTTTATATCGATTCTTCAGAACTCTTAATTTTACTAGTTACAAAACCATTCCGTTTTTTTTTATTTGACTCAGTTACTTTCCTTTCATCCATCACATGGGTTAGCATTAAACTTCAAAATTAATTTGTGAACTCTTTAATAATAAAAAAAACCATAAAAGAAACAGGTTAAGAACCATCAATTTGTATAGTTACAACTGAAACAATATCATTGTTTGAAGGTGAGAACTCTTTTAGTCTGTCTTCTCCTCTTTCTTAACAGCACCCTCTATTTCTTTGGTAACATCAAAGTCACGAATATCATCCAACTCTTTCATCTGTCCAGTCGCAACTTTCTTCAAGACGACAACTATGTGCTGTGGGAATCAAGAAAAGACGAAAGGAGACATGAGCTCATAATTTAGAGGGTCTTCCGTTTGTTTTACCAAACAATTTGATATAAAACTGAAGACGACGCTGGCACAGTGCTACTTCCACTTCCTTCAGATGGAGTTTGCCTTAATAGAAGATTAACTAATGAAAGACGTGTATACACGCCTATATTTTCTGTGCCAGAAATCAGATGGTGCATAAACCCTCTTTTGTATACGTTTTGGAATACAGGAAATTTAACACGCCCAGACACTCGATTGTGTAACGTACACAGTACATACACTCACCGTGCAACACTTAGAGGGTCAAAGGGAACTGGGAGTCATGCTCGAAATCTCCCCTTTTCTGGGGGCTATTGTGTAATCCCCGAATCCAGACCTTGTTCTTTTTGTTGTACAAGCGAGGATTACCAGAGAACGACAGGCTGCACCAATGCTTATCATTGTATTGGGTTCAATGGGAGTTAAGTCTGAGGGGTCCAAGATTCCAGCATACCATGGCTGCTTAATGGCCAGGGCTTTGTGATTCATAATGAATGCATCTCGTATTTTCTCCAAAGAGAAGAAAAAATCCTGGTGCATGCTATGAGAACGTTTGTTTGCTTCACTTCGTTTAGTCAGGATTCCATTGTGACAACAAAATTCTCAAAAACACATTATTCCGCCAGTTCTGAACAAGTGAATCCGTCCCTACGCACGGAGACATTTTGAAAATCACAGCACTGAGTGGTTAAGTCCCTACTTAATTCTCTACACTACCTACTCGGGTGGAATTCAACCACCCCCCCACCCCTTCTGAAGCATTGGTGCCACAAAGCTATTGTCCACATATCACCATAAAGTAATTATAGACCCCTTCCACTGGCATCGCAAATGACTAACTGTCTGCCCCTGGTCAGCCATTTTGGAAGTCAAAATGTTTGGGAGCCGAAATGGCGCAACCTGGGGTGCGTTCCGCTTGCGCAAATGTTGCCAACGTTTGCGCACGTTTGCCAACAATTTCGAGTGGAACGAGTTGTGCGCTGCCAATGCTGGCGAACGTTAGCAACCGCAGGCGAACGTATTTCTGAGGTGTTGGTGGGTGGTTTGAAAAATGGCGGACAGCATGAAGATAACTGAAAGGTTAGCAGACCACGTTTTTTTCTTGTAACGAAAACAATTAAAATGTTTTTTTTAAGGGAATTGAAATAACAACTCAATAAGTTGATGTCGTGATGAATAAAAGAGGACTACTAAAGCCAACACTACAAAAAATACACTCCAGTGTGTCTCCATCTCCATTACAGTGTGCCGCCATTATGGAAGTGCGCAACAAATCGTTCCACTCGGTCGCCAACAATCACAAAGCGTTTGCGCGAACGGTTGCGATCTGTTTGCGCAAGTGGAACACACCCCAGGATTTACAGACGTGATGACGTCAGGTGAATACATGCAAATTTAATGCCACACAAAATGACAGTCACATCTCAGAGCACTCCATAGAGCTATATATATTGACTAGAGCGCTAACTTGCTCTGAGTTTAGAAGCCACCCTGGGCGCAAACATGTTTGATGTGTTGCGTGACTACGGAACGATTTTAATTTTAAGAGGGCACACATGGCCGCGAAAATTTTGCATTCGGCGTGCGCGCTTACGCACGCGCCATATTTAATCTATCGATCATTGCTCTTGTAAACAGGTGATTTTAGTGATGTCTTAAAAAAAATATGTAGTAGGTGATTCTCTGATGTTGTTACTTACGTCTTAGGAAAAATGCTGAGTCGAACTAAAAGCCTTGTTTGGGAGGATTCAATGCTTCAAGATGTCAAGGGGAAAAAAACGAAATCTGCTTCAAGGATACACAATATGCCGGCAAGAATGACGAACTCAAAACAAAAAACCGTATACGCGCAAACGCACATGTTAAACATGACGCTCGCAGTTTGTACGCTCATTAGCAGATTGTGCGTTCTCATTTGCTGCATATTTGGTTCGATGACGCATAGAAAAGAACAAACGCTTTATAGCCGTACAATTGCCGTACAAAATTTGAAGCTTTTGTATTGGTTTGTACATAAACATGGATGCGCCCACACGGCTTCAAACCTTAGTGCGTGTATAACGGGGTGTTAGCGCTCTAGTCAATATATATAGCTCTATGGAGCACCATCAACCTGGGGCCAGTTTTATAGAGCCACTTAAACACACGTAGTGCTTCAACAAAAACGCACATTTTGCACATCAGCAGAAGTTACTACCCAAACTTGCTAACCCCAGAATTCTGCGCTTATGGCATCCTGTAAAGCTTGTGACTCGTATGGACCGAAAGAAACAAAATCTGTGGTAATGATTGATTGGTTAATGCATCTTAAGATCAATCTCAGCACTAAAATCCGGTGACATACCATGAACCAGTAGATATCCATGGCCAGTAGAATCCAGAGCATGATATTGAAGATGATACCAAACGGCATGTGATCAACCTCGTTCTGCTTAGCAACCGAGGGTATGCTGTTTTTCAGTACCTTCAATGGGTACCAGTACAGACGCATCACACACCTTCAAGAAAATACATATTATACAAGTTTCAAGAAAATACATATTATACAAGTTTAGAAAACATCATCAGATCAACCATCTAAAATGTTACACTACAGACAATATACATTGAATTTAAATGGGTTCCTTCTTGTACTGTGGAGTGTTGTGGACAAGTGCTCTTGTACACCGTTTTCAAGTTCTGTTGTTCGCAGAGTACGGGTTCGAATCCCGGACTGGCTGGTCACGATGCTTGTGATTGCTTTGTCCTTTGGATGGGATGTAAAGCTGTAGATACTGTGTACTGCTAGGATAGGTAGTGCTAAGAAAAACACCCAGAACACAATGGAAGTTTCTGGTTCATTGTAAGCACCCTCTTCTACAAGTTTCCGAGTTACCATGATTAAGTTTGCTTTTGAGGCATCCTTGGTTTTTTGGGGGGGGTTTTGGGTGTTTTTTTGGGGGGGGGGCCTATTTGCCTGAAATTTGCACGTATCGGCCCAATACGCTAGCTTGTGCATGAGGAGATGAAATCAGTGCGGACTTGTTTTGTCTAACTGGGTCAAGCATCATTTTGTTAACCTGTTGTTTGCTTATCACAAAGTCAGTTTCGTCAATAGTTGGGTGTCTTTCAGGGCTCAAGAACAATACCGATAGAAAAAGAGTCCACAGTAAAAACCAGCCAGTGACCCTGGGAGAAATTTCATAACGCTGTTGACTGCTAAGCAAATATTTGTGCTTACTTCGGCAAAAAAAAGAAGTTGACCATTCGATTTGCATTGTGTCAGGCATCTGGGCCCAATTTTTAATTTTGTTTCTAGGGCATTTTGTTTCCCTTCCTTTCTTTTCCTATGCCGATCAATGCACAGAATACAATGAAATCAGCAAATCAGGTTACATTATGTCACTCGACTATAACCCACTTTTTCACCAACTGATAAATATAAACAATGTTTGTTCACTGATAAAAGGGGTGGGGGTGGGGGTGCGAAGGGGAGATACATAGGGTTCATCGAGAGTGCGTACTATTTCGGTTGCCTTGTCAAAACAAAGACAAAATTTATTTCTACATCAGAGTCACTATAGAAAAAATTGATCAATACTTAGAAAACCATCTCTTTATGATACAAATTTCTATGTTGTACTATTTCTCCAGATTTTTGTAAAGGAAAAATTCAGTCCCCCAAAATAAAGTTAATACTCTATTAGCTATGTTTTCGGCGTATTGTGATGATTTTTAAGAAATCTATGGTCTCTGAAGGGTTATGGTGGACGCACTGTTTGCCAACAAATGCACTTATGGCTAAAAAATTCTTACAAATAACTCTCACAAATTGTCCGTGCGGAGTTCTCCCTGGGATTTTTTTTCAACACTGTGGAGCATTCTGGACCCAAGTTTTGCCCAAGCACCCTGATTTGAAATGAGGTCTTCGGAATATTTTTACTCTGTGTTTATCTTTGGTTTTAAAAAGCCCTACTGAGCAATCTTGGACATTCTAAACGATATTATCTATGTACAATTTTTGTAAAAAATATGACGGTTTGGTGATATCTTCTCTGTGATGGCAATTTCATATCTTGCATGAAAATCTGAAAGGTTTTTTTTTTTTTCCACAGTGTGTGAAAAAATGCGGTACGCAGCCGTGTGACCCCTATAAACAATGCGGTATTGAAAGGGTTAAAAGGAAGGTATACGTTTGGTAATCAGTCTTAGAATTAATGGCAAAAAAAACTTTGGTTAGAAGTACAGCAGCTTTCGATAGTATAAAGCATTTTGAGAATCATTTCCCTTTCGGAATAATCTGGTTATGGACATTTTAATACTTTTTTTATCAGAAACAGTTTGAATCTGAGAAGCGTTTAGAGACAGACACATTTCTCAGATTGTGTATTCCAATTGCGAATTGTTCTTCCTGCGTAGACATAATCGTTCCAGATTTTTCGACGATATCTCAAAAACGCTACCCCCTTTTGAAATGATATTGTCAGTGGTTAGTTTTATTGTATATATGTATATATTTATATAGGATTAAAACAATCAAACTGTTCCAAAAACCAAAGGTATACATTCCCTTTAAACAAAAAGTCGGTTGGACATTTATAAAGAAAATACGAATAAAAGAAGAGAATGTTTTTACCAGGAAACGGTGAGGATGGTGAAGAAAATATTGGCGAGAATTTCAAAAAAGTTATGCTTCTTGCCGTTGCGGAACTTGAGGTAAACGCAGACTTTGGAGAACTCTAACCAAATATCATCGAAGTCGTGAAAGAAGGACACCAGGATTCCAATCTTGTGATATCTGAGGACCAAATAGAAATGCAAAAAATGGGCGGTACAATCAATTAATTGGGAATTGACATTCAAAGGATATATCTCATGAAACTGAGCAGAGAAATTCCACCATAATCAGTTAACAGTTTTGAAAAAAATACCTTTCTGTTACCTTATGCTTTATGTAACATGCTTTAGTTTGTTTCGTTTTTCTTTAATTTTGCACTGTCATTAGTTCCCATATAAAAACAACAATCATGGTGATTTGTACTCAACACACCATACAAAAAACAATTATGTACATGTATTGAGACAGCTTTAAAAAAATAAATCCCCCAGAGATTCCTTGTTTTGTTTTACTCAATTGTATTTCTTCTTTTTTCCAAAAATGGAGGTTGGTTTGAACATTTACTGCATGTACAATACATTTCTGAAAAAATGAAATTGAAAACAAACATAACACGCTATTATACTTATAATTAACATTTCAGTTGGCCGGTTATCATTCAAATTGCACTTCATATCTGATTTACACACAGTGCGATAACAAAATTAAATTTGACAATGAGACTCAAACGAGTCCATTCATAAATGGCGGCACAACGTGGCAAGCCCCCAGAGCAGTTTAATCATTAGTTCAAGTTCTTCGACACAGACCCTGCTTGCCGGTATAATAACCCCAAGGTGAGGCTCAACCTATGACCAAATCATTATCACTGTCATTGACTCACAGGTGTACCCGTGTACACAAAAGGTACAGGGTCTCTTTGGAGGAACAAATTTGTTGCAAAACAAAAATCGGTAAATATATATTTTTAAAGGGGGGTTTGTTGACAGCCCAGTTTTTGCCTAAACCTGTTTTTTCTCCTACATCTTTACAGATTTTTTACAGATTTTTTTAATCGCATTTTCACAGATGATGCTGATATAAAAACGAAGAATATACTAAAACTTTCGTGGACAATTGGACATTTTACAAAATACATGTAACATGCAACATTATTTGTACATTAGTGTCAAGAACCCGACCAACATTTATTTATAGTTTTTAACTAGTTACCACTTATCATTGGCAGAAGTGTTTTTTCACGCATTATCTTATACCAAAGCTTAGTAAACAATATACGTACAGAATTGTCTGTAGCCAAACGATTACTATACTCGGCTCCTTTGTGGGGATTGCAAAAAGATACACATAGGAGCCTGACGTATTAATTACACAAAGGAATCGTCCAAAAAGCAAGCCACACAATGTTGGACTTACAAGCTGACTTGTGGCAATAATCAATATCTGTGTGTCCAAATCAGCAAAAGCAGCCAACATTTTTGTGAAAGACAAGTCACTAGGACTGTGTCAAGGCCTCATGAAAGTGTGTTGGCCAAATGCTCCATTCAGTGACAGCCAGGCAACAACGGCACGGCCTGATTGTTGCTAAGGAAATGCCGACGGTGTAGGCTGATTTTGGCTGTTTCCATTGAAGGTTACGGTAATGATTAAAGCGAAAAACTTGCACTGGGGGGAAAAACACTTGAGACGCTGCTGATAGAGCTTCAAGGGATTGTGCGACTGAGGCAAGTGCCTCTGTTACCCCTCGAAATGTTCCAACAGAAATGTACTTTTTTTTTTTAAAGAGATGCCCTTCACCAAGAAGAAAATGCCTAAGTGACCTTGCCCTTTCAAACAGAAATTTACAATTTTCCTACAAAAATGCCCTTCACCAAGAAGAAAATGCCTAAGTGACCTTGCCCTTTCAAACAGAAATTTACAGTTTTCCTATATAGATGCCCTTCACCAAGGAGAAAATGCCTTAGTGACCTTGCCCTTTCAAACAGAAATTTACAGTTTTCCTATAGAGATGCCCTTCACCAAGGAGAAAATGCCTTAGTGACCTTGCCCTTTCCAACAGAAATTTAGTTTTCCTATAGAGATGCCCTTCACCAAGAAGAAAATGCCTTAGTGACCTTGCCCTTTCCAACAGAAATTTACAAATTTCCTATAGAGACGCCATTCTCCTTGCCCTTTCAAAAACGAAGCATCAGAGTAGAAAAAAGTTCCCCAAACTACATGTAACCCATACAAGTTTCACTGAATCTAGTATGTACTTTACAAACATTTTCCAAGATCAAACAGCTTACAAGTACATGTAGTCTTGCTTTGTTTTGTTTGTACGTGCTTATTTCTCTTGCCTGGTTTCATGCTACACCAGGATACAGACTGCGCAAGTTTCCCATGCCTTTTTAACTTTCAGGAACCTTGTGTGGTTATTTGTGTGACGGACACTAAATCACGCACATGTCAAAACCCTTTAAATAATCATATGCATGAAACCTGCACAGTTTACATCAACATCATAAAAACCTTCACCATTGTCAAGTTCCCCGTATACACACTCTCGATAACAGCTCATGTACATGTAGCTCAAATTTTCATATCACATGTATAAAGGGGACCGACTTGTTTCCCCCCCCCCCCCTTCTGGCCTCGGCTTGGTTCCACTGACTGAGTTAAACCAATCCAATTGCCTCACAATGAAAGTTCTACATGTAGCTTTCAAAGAGAGGGGGGTAACGGCCTCATGTTTGGACCCTAGCAGAGTCTTTCTCCAAAGGACTAGGCTTCAAATAATGTCATTGGTCGTTTTGGTCGGTAAACAGTTTCCAACACCTATAAAAAAGAAAATTTGTCAACTCCCCCTCAAAAAAAATAACTTTACCCAAACTACACGATGAGTTTCAAAGGTAAGCCTTGAGTAGTTTGAGAGGAGTGTGTTTGCATATGATCAATTCAAATGTGTGTAGGTATATTCTAGGAAATGGCTAACGATAACAAACCAACGAGCGATTCAGTGATCGGCCTTCAGTGACACAAATTAGCAATTAGGGTACTTGATTAAAGGGCAGGACGACGACGTGGGCAAACAACAATTTGAACAGTTTTGACAGATTCGCTTTGAAGGAGGTGCACAAAGCTAACAGTGAATACATCTATTCCCTCTGTGAACCAAACACTGTGCCTTACAAATGCTATCACTATTGTTATATTTGTAGAAAACGGGTTATGGGCAGGGTCAATTTTGAGCACAAGTCTATGGAAAGATCACTCGGACCTACCAGCTTTAAATTTCTATTGTGGATCAGGTTGGCTTTGTGGTTTCTTTCCCTCTATTTCATCTTTGTGGTCCCCGGTTCGAGTCCTGCCTTGCACCAGAGCTTGGATTGGGTTATCAGTCCCTACATGATTAACACAGGTTTCCCTATTCAAAACAGGGGTTTTCCTCCCATATCAAAAACTGACCCCCCAAAAAATCATCATCTTCTCCACACAGGTATCTTCAGGCTTATGGGTTACAGTGCCAATCATTTTGGAGATCCCCCAGTTTCATTACAAGAATGATTTATGTATTCCTTTCCTGAGAAACCTGTTCTTAAAGCGTATATTCTTGTTGAGGCCTGTGGTTTAACATTAATATTGACAAGAGACTCTGGTTTAATAGACCCTAACTATGAAATATGTAAATTGAACATCGCGCGTGCGCACACTCCCTACTGGTTGGCAAAATGAGTGAAAATTGCGCCTTTATGTATGGGGCTGATGCTGGCGTGACGCACACGCGTTTGTGCGTCTGCACAGTGCACAACTCTATGGCGTTTGCCAACCAATAGTATCTGTACGCATGCGTTAATGTAATTTACATATTTCATGGGAAGGGTCTATTGCCATTTCTGGTTTTAGCTTTCTAAAATGCCTTACCGAAGGGGGGGGGGGGTAAATTCCCAATTTCCTTTACCCCCCCCCCCCCCCAATTTGTCCCCAAAGCGGAGATTTTGTTCTAGGCCTGTGGTCCAACATTAATATTATCAAGAATCTCTGGTTTCATAGCCACTTCTGATTTTAGTTTTCTAAAATGCCATTCGGGAGGGGGGGGGGAGCAAATACCCCCAGTTACTTCTTTTGCTCTGCACCATTCCCACCTCAATGTTTTCCTCCAAGATGGCTGAAATTGATTTTATTCCCCAACCTTTGCACCCACATTAATGCACCTATGTACACATTACCCCAGCTCAAGAGATACGCTTTTGTTAGTCTGTCATTGAAAGTCAATGCTTTTTCAGCAGTACAAAAATATATTAAAGATTAATGTTTCACCACCCTTAAGTTTAAGCTAGCCTCCCCCCCCCCACCAGATGAACAAGTCTGGTGCCGCCACTGTCCGTCTCACCAATTTAAGCTGCACTCAGTCCAGTAAAACATTCTAATGTATTTTTCATGACTTTGTAAATATGTGTGTTGTCAAGTGTGCCAGACGTGTCAGTTATGGTAGATGAAGTCAGAGCGTGGGTCTGACTCCCAGTCTATACTTATCAGCATGCAAGGCCTTCAGTCTGACATTTCAGGTTGATTTCTTTCTATCATTACTGCAATAAAATAACGACAGGCCTACAAATGCACGTGTAGAGATTGTCAGTGCAACCGACTAAGAATGATTATAATCACAGGCGCTAATAGAGCGCTGTTACACTGGGTGCCGCAGCGCTTTAAAAGACAACAGTACATCAAGCGAAGCAAGTAAATGAAGGCACAAATAATGGGACTTGGTTCTTAGCACTCAACCACTGAATAGGAAAGTTTTCACGCAGGCAATTTGACAATGTAATCCTCCTACCGCACAGAAGCATCATAATAGTGCGATAGCGTGGCACATTTATAAAAACCAGTCTTCTGATCTCTCAGCTCAACGCAACTTGAGCTAGGCATGCAACTGCCCTTCTCCGAGTGCATCGTCAGCGCGCATATCAAGAAGTTGATCAGTTGAACACATTTAGTGGGATTCGACCTCCCACATCGGGGACGGTAAAAGGGAAAGGGCAGCTGTGTGGTGTGACTTTCAAGGGGGGCGGGGAGGGGGGGGTGGTTTAAACAAATACTTCTTTAGTACCTTGTCGCATATGAGAATGCTATAAGTGTGAGAGACAGGACATGATGCATGGACATGACTATGGTATCCGTTCGCCATATGTCGTGGAACAGCGTATCCACAATACGATGCAGGTAGTATCCTCCCTGGATTGCATACACAAGGTAGATGTCGTAGGGAACAGCATTGCCCGGTGCCCAATCTGTGAAATTAAGACAAGAATTAAGATTCAGTTATTATTTTTTAAAGGATAATCTGGATTTGAGGTAGTACCGTCTATGACCAAGTTGTGTTGGGTTTGAAAAGAGCAGTTGTCACCCCTACCAGGAGCCAACACAACTCATCACATGTATAGAGACCTTTAGCATGGTGTGGCCATCTTGGTTTTCTCCAATCTGAACCAATGTAACCAAACTGAGGCTGGAAGAAAAAATAGTCTGGTTCCTTTTTCAGTGCAATGAATACAAGCATTCATCACTGTTATTGGATAAAAGGGGACATGACCAAAATGGTAGCAGCATGATAAAGGTCTTAAAAAACCCAATATTAAATACTGCACCGAACTCAAGAGATAAAGAGCAACAATGAAACAACATAACCAGGGCTCGATTTCACAGAGAGTTCAGACTGATCGTAACTGCAAATCCATCGCAGTTGCTTAGCAAAGAGTGATGTCACAATACAAACCACTATGGTAATACTGATAACTCATCTTAAAGGTATTGTACACTTTTGGTAACAGCTCAAAATCAGTGTCCACATTTTGTGTGATTAAACATATGCACGAACAAACAAACCTGTGAAAGTTTGAGCACAATTGGTCATCGAGGTCACGAGAAAATAGTGAAAAGAGATCTTATGTGTTTTCTGTTTTTTCAAATTATCGCGCGCAATAATTACTATTGTTTTACTTGTTTCTCAGAAACGATAGCATTTTAGGCAGAAATATTTTAAGGAACCCTTTCTACCATTACTTACTTTAAATCATGTAAGTAATGTGTGAATCTGTGAACATTGTGTTTTTTGATCTTACAAATAGTGTACAGGGCCTTTAAGATGAATCTTAGTGCTTTGTGAAATCGACCCCTGGCCTGCTACTTCATGGAGGCAATTGCTTCCATGCCCCTGGTCGGTGCCTTGGTGCCCCTTCAAATGTTATGCTGTGATAATTTTCAATCACTTTTGTAACTTTTCTTTCCTTTGAGACGACAGTACAGTTGAGACAACTTTCCATGTAACAAACGTTTATTTACTTCATACACAAACAATGTTTCCTAATTTTAGTTGATCTGTTTTATCTTTCCAACCTCAAAGCTTCAATTTGGTAAAGTAAACAAAACAACGTGGACAATCATTCAAGAGATAGTTTCATCCTCTACAAAACAGACTCAACTTGTAACGCAAGAAAATAATCCCAACGAAAGTTATCTGACAACTCCTATGTACAGAAGAAAATATTGTGAATTTCCATGGCGCAGTGAGGAATAAACAACACTATGATTAATAGTGTGTGATTGCTAATGGGGTAAACCCAGCTATACGCTTTCCTTGGCAGGAAGTGCATCATGTACATGAAGCATCACAAACTATACAAGGGCTGACCTACATTTTGGTAAAGGCCTAGCTTTACTGACTTTTTCAGGCTAGTTTGATAACAATCTCGCTGGTTTTCCGAAGGCCAAACAAAAAATGGAAATTGAATTAAAAGGAAAATCATCCAAGACCGTGACCCCAGAACCGGAACTGTACAGTTTTCCTTTTGTTGTACAGCTTTGGGTTAGACATTTACTAGTACAGTGTAAATGTATGTACATGTACCTGCAAACAAATTATGAGATGCATTATATTACATGTACATTTATCTATTTTTACATGTTCATTGGTATTTTTCAAATCGAGTGGTCTCCTAGATTATCATCAATTTGTAAAACAAAAATTAACTCAACAGTTAATCATTGGCACAACCGCCTCCCCGAAGAATAGATCTTAATAATTAACCTGTTTAACCCATATCAATCTAAATTTTATGTCAGACTGGGTTTATAACCAATATTATATTATTAGTTTACATTTCTGGTAATGTAACCAAGAATGCCTCATAAGTGAACTTAATCACTGTAGCTCGCAAGCATGAGGGAAACCTGTAAACGAGGGTGCTTTCTACATGTGCGTGAACCAGAAACACTGGGGTTAACCCCTAGCCTTCTCTTCCCTGAACAATGCTGTGGGTTCTTCAGCATGCACTAATTAATCCCAGTGTCCCATCCCAAGGACCATAGAGCAAAAGAAGAACAAAGCAATTATGGTAAAGTATCTTGCTCAAGGACACAAGAGTCAAGACTTGGACTCAAACCCACGCTTTGCTGATAAGAAGTACCAGCACCAAAGCTTGGGACCCCATGCTCCTAATAAACACTCAGACTCGACAAATATTTGTTGAATATTGATGGATTCGTGGCTGCAAAGTCAGAGCCTCTATGCTGACAAGTAGCAGGAGGCCAGGCATGTTATTTTTCAGTCCAAATGTACTGAGTGCTGTGTTTTTAGTTTTCGTAGGGTTCCTATTTTGAACAATCCAAAACATTTCCTGGCAAACAATTTAATTGTTTCTCTAACAGAAAGTGTTACTTTTTGTACTATAATTTCAAGCATTGTAAAAGATAAGAACTGAGTAAGCTCAGAGATACATGTATGGCCCCTTTCTCCAAACTAAAAGTTGATAAAATCTGTTTACTTTGAGGTTGAACAAAGACAAAATGACTAGAGCAGGATTTGAACCAACGACCACCGGATTAACGTGCTGAACATGCTGAAGTAAACGGTTGAACCGTTAACTGCCGTGTAGCCAGGGATCACACCCAACTTAAAGATACAACCTGGGAAGCGGCAGCCAGGGGATCACCTTAAAAGGGGATGCGACTTTTTTTAAACTTAAAATGTCAAGTAATAAACCACAAGGGAAACTGACTGGATAGATTTTAAATAACTTGGGGTTGAACAAAAAAGAATTGACTAGAGAGGGATTTTAACCAACAACCAAATTAACAGGCCAGTGCTCTACCAACTGAGCTATCTACTTAGCCCTAAGACGTTGGTGATCTCCTTATTTTGTCAATATCTAAGATTTCTGTTTATTTCCAGTTCCAGTGTACACTTTCTGCTTGCCTGAGGCCCCAGGGCCCTATTTAATAGAGCTGTTCAGCAAAAACTACCATGAAACCAGTCACAAAATAGTACACGTCATGGTAATTTGGCTGATAACCATTTTCTGGTAAGTACAATTTGTTTTTTTGTGCTTAAGCAGCTCAACCAAATTGGGCCCAGGCTGTCCTCTTAACATGTTGACTGCTGCCTACGAGTATATTCGTAGTAACAGGTTAGACGGATTCTGCCACTACGAGTTTAGCCTACTCGGAGAGAATGAAAGGGCTTTAAATACACTGGCATCACTGAGCACGCAACACATACGCTTCCTGACCTTAGAATGTGCATGTTAATTAATTTTTTTGTATGGTACCTATTTGGTATGCGCGCATGCGCATCGCACTTATGCGCATCGCACTTATGCGCATCGCACTTATGCGCACCGCACTTATGCGCACCGCACTTGGCAAATGCGAACGCCCTACGAACATAATGACCGGCAGTCAACGTGTTAACATAACGTCAAGAGTCACAAGAGTTTACACAATGCTTAGACAATCTAAGGACAACTGGCATAATATGGACAATTTGGACGGTCTACAGATACCCATCCCGCAATCAAGCGTTACCAAATTAGTCATGCATTATTATTGGGATAAACAAAATTGCTGAATGGTTCAAACTTCTACAAATGACTGCCAAAAAAAACCTAAATCATGAAGATATTTTGAAGAGACAGATATTTCTGAAGAGAAATAATAATAAGGAAATCAGAACTCTGGACAGGCTTGTGTAAACGTTTTATTTCATGTCTGGGGTTTGATAACAATGATAAACTGTACTTATATAGCACGTCACACAAATGTCCTGAAGGGTTTGGCAAAAGAAATTAGCAGAAAATTAAACAAGGCGTATGCTTTCAATATGGATTTAAAAATGATCTCATTTGAAACAGATTGGATGAAGTTTGACAAATTGTTCCACAGTGTTGGTGAAGAATTTAACAATGAAGGATGGCCACATGATTTAGTAAAGCCCTTTTCACACGCCAGCAATTTAGCAGGGGTCCCTTGCTTTATTTGAGCATGGTTGTGAAATTTACAAATTGCACTTCGTGTGAAAGGACAACAATGTTTGGACCGTCCAAGGTCCCTGGTGAAATCTTCTCAAACATTGGTAAGTTTTGCTGATCAGTTGGTCGCTGGTTACCAGTGATGTGTGCACTATTGTATCGCACGATGGTTGTTAGTGTTTTGCAAGCTTGCTAAGTCAGTGGTGCATGATGACAACAAACAAACAATCAATGCTCAACAAATTTGTAGCAAAGGACATTGGTTTATTTGTCGTCGTGTGAAAAGAGTTTAAGAGTAATATATGGGACGAGTTGAGAAGTAGAGCTGGAACAGGGGTACGACAAGGTTGGTAGGGATAAAGGAGTTTTTTTGAAGTACTGGGTTGCAGATTTGATGTGTTCGATCAAAGTATTGTTTTGTTATCATTGTTATTACTATTCATGGTTTGTTGAGTAGAACTCTTTGGCATTGAATTATGTATTATTACATTCTCCCATTACAACAACATTGGTGGGGGAGTGAGGGGGTGGGGGAGTGAGGGAGTTGGGGTTGCAGTGACAGAAAGTAAACTGATGGACCATAGGAACAAATCAGCAAATGTGACCTCAAACTGTCCCTAAAAACAAGTCAGGCTCTGCAAGATAAGGAATAACCTTGCATAAAGGCCAATGAAAATTGAGTGTTCGTTTGTCATCAGTGCCAGCATGGAAGTTACAACATCAAAAATGCATACAGACAATTTTGAAGAAAGAAGGTCCCCCAAAGTCCGCTGACAGTAATTGTTAGGTTATTATTTTTCCTGTAAAGAGGGGGGCGGGGGGGGGGGGAGGATCTATTGACCTTTTGATGTCACACGCGGCTACTGTCTGCCAAAGATCTGCCATTTTGAGAGTCAAAATGCATGTGAAGACATGGTGTGGTATAACTGCACAAGCGTTGCCCATTAATACTATAGGCCCTACAAGGAATCTGACTGCCAAAATGGCACAGCCAAAATTTGTGTGATGACATCAGAGTCAGTACATGGGCTGCACGTATGGTCAATGTCATCTAAATTCTGTAGTGCTCATTTTGTCCCCGGTTAATAAAATATAGAGAAACTTCGCCGCTTAAAAAACAAAATGGCCATACATTGCATTTTGACCATCTAGGTGAACAATGAATTTAAGGAAAAATTTCCCTCATCCAATTTTCAGAGATAGGTTGATGAGAAACTAAAAATCATTTTCCCTTGGCCTTATGTGCACTGAGGGTTAGGATAACATGAACGAAGTGTTCCTGTTTTTAAAACTGTAACCTTGCTAATCAAGAATCAGATTTCTATAAACTATCCAGCCCACAGTTGGATGGTTTTATTAAGGTAATAAAAGTGTCCCCACAGCAACAACAAAAACTAAATCTTTGGCCATGTGGGTTTTTTGTTATTAAAACAGAAGAAAGGATAGATCTTCAACTTGGAAAAAACGAGGGCTGGAATGAGAAGAAAAACACCACACATTCATACAAATTTTTCCAAGAAATAAACCACAAGGGAAACTGACTGGGTCCTGGGTAACTATCAAAAATATTTTGGGGGTTCAACAAAGATCGATCGACTAGAGCAGGTCTTGAACTTAGGACCTTTGTACTAATGTGCTGGTGCTCTACCAACTGAGCTTTCTTGCCCTAAGTAGGCAGTCTCCCTATTTTGTCAGTATCTTTGTTAAGGGGGGGGGGTGCCAGTCAGAAGCCTGTTTGTGTCAAGTTCTTCACAAAGTGGAGCACAGAGAAGGGCATTGGCAAATAAAGCCCAAAGAAACAGTCAAATACCAAGTTTTACCTCACAGAAAAGTGCGTTCATGCAGATGTTGAAAACAGGTTTGCTGAATGAAATGGGCAACAAAAGGTTGTTTCCAATCAACTGTAACATTTTGTACGTAAAAGTTGTAAGCAAACGGGAAAATGTCATCCCCATGCTAGCTCAGACCATGGAGGTAAAATTAGAAAATCTGTCCCGCTTAGACTCACACACCAGTATGAAAGTATATTTCTGTACTTTCCCTGTTACGAATGAAAGCTCGTCTTTGTATAGACGATGTGACCTGTGACATCACATGTTTACAAAAGAGCCACAGAGCCTGGACTTCCGGCGGGCTCATTTGTACACAGCTCAATGGAAGAATACAACAAATCTTATGTTTTATGGAGATCGCACTGTCTGATTTTCCTCAACTTTTGATATGAAGAAAGGGGGGACATCTCAAAAGCTGTACAGCTGTTGCTTTTGTAAATTTTGAATTTTTGTGAAAATTATGACACAAAATATAAATTTTCTCATTGAGCCTGTGTAGCATCTTGCCCGTCAGGATTAGCATTATAATGTACGAGGTCATCACTCTGTAAACAAATGTAACATGGTCTATAGATCTGTACAAACTACACAACAATGCAATTTTGATTAGATTTCTTTTTCTTCTCTTTTTGTGCAGTGCAGTGCAGTGCAGTGCAGTGCAGCGCAGTGCAGTGCAGCGCAGTGCAGTGCAGTGCAGCGTAGTGCAGTGCAGTGCACACTTCGATCTCTCTTAATGCTAGGTTCCTACTATCATGATTCGCGGCACGATTTAAATCGTGGTCTCAATCATGGAGTAATCATGATGATCCTATCAGATATTATTGAATCTTGAGGTCAGTCGTGGCAATCGTGTTGGTCGTAGGAAAGTTTTGGACAGTTAACAAAAATTCTACGATCAACACGATTAATTGTCAACGTGATCATCGCATCAGATCGTAACAAAGCGCGACATATTGCACGATTCCAAATCATGGTGATCTTATTTACAAAAGGTTTCCTGAAGTCTCTTCAGTAATGGGTACATGCAAGCTCTTACTCCCTGGTGCCCGAATGGAGATGTGGTGCCAGCAAAGATTATAGAGCGCCAAAGGCTGTGGAACTAGAGCTCCATCTATTGTTGAAACGGGACACACGCATGGGCGCCATTTTAGCTAGCAAATGTTTTCTTATTTAATAGCAACTTGGTTAATGTCTGCATTGATCTGTTGTTGCATCAAAACAGCTGCTTGCTGAAATGGCGTCCAGTAAACAGTTCACATTTCTTGCGCCTTTGGAGCTCTTTAATCTTTGGGTGCCAACAAGATCAACCTCCCTTACCACTACACAGTGTGATACCCTCTTTAACTCTCAGTACTTCCTGTCTGATGACCCTAAACAACCTATCAGAATACAATGGGATTTCTCTCTACGTGCATAACATGCTGGGTAAATACTGCAGGTCACAGCAGCGTACTGCGCCCCAATTTAGTCTCTTCAATAAGTAAACAAGATATGTACTTTGTACATGAACACTGAACAACCACCTGACCTTAAGTGAGTCATCATGTGCCTAAATATTTTACCTCCACTGTTCACAAACAGACCACAAATGAAGTGAACATTTTTCTAAAAGGAAAGCATAAACACATGACTGCCAGCAGTGCAAATTTTTGAAAACCCTTAGACAAAAAAGTTTTTTTTTTTTAAATCAAACAGCGGAACAATGGCCCTTGGATGATCTTCAGTGTGTGATTAGAAAAGTTATTTTCGGAACTGATCTGTTACGCAAACAGCAGTGACACTTCAAAAGTTTAAGCACAATTTTAGTGCCATGACCAATTATTGTCAAACTTGTTGGAATTCACTCAGAGAAATAAGCCCTCCCTACCCAATAATCAAATTGCCCATCTGTAAAATGGAGGGAAATTCTTATATTATTTCAAGCTACAAAACCCAATGACCTTCTTCAAAAAACAAGCTGGAATGCACCTGTTGCACATATACATGTAGCTTTAACATCAGTTGTGACATAAAACCGACCTTGCCATAAATATTTGTTCTTCCAACAACACGCAGTCAAAATCTTTTCTGTATCCCACTTAGTTTCAACTTTGACCCCTGACTAAGCCTTGTTTTAGGTCCCTGGAAGATGTTGAATATAATCTCATCTACCAGTACAAAGTTTACCAATAAGTGATTACATTGGATGCAAGAGAATACTGATTATGCCCAATCAGCACTGATAACATTCCTGTCGGAACACACCACAACGAAACAATTATCTACTCAATGTTGGCCCAAATTGTTATCATAAAACCCAACTCTTGAAGAGAAGACGCAATTAACCTTGACAAAGCACTTTTTGTTTTCTCTCTTACACAAAATATTGTGTGATAACCATAGTCTGAACTCAAGCTCTGGTGTTTCTGATCAGCAGAGTCCCGGTCATGACACCTTGTGTCCTTGAGAAAGATGCTTTTCACCATAATTGCTTTGTCCTTCGAATGGGACATTAAGCTGTAGTGTACTAGGATTAGTAGTGCACCTAAATGAACCCACAACAATTATCGTAGAAGAGTAGAGGTAAACCCTGGTGTTTCTGGTTTACATAGCAACAGGTCTCCTCAGGCTTGCGAGCTACAGTGAGTTAAGTTCACTTATGAGGCATCCTTGGTTTTTTATAATAAGCACTGTAGGCAGCGCTTTCTGAGTCTCGCAGGGAAAAATCCACCTCAGCAACTCAGGTTTGTATGAACAAAAACCTAACCCTTGTTCCAGTGTTGTAACTCAACACTCAAACCTGGGCACCTACATTACAACAGACTAATCCACTGAGCCCAACCCACCATAGCAATTGTCTATTAATCAGCGGCGTTCATTTTGTAATGGGACTTCAACTTGTCAGATTTTGGGGTTTGGGTTTGCAGTTTGTGATTGGTCAATCCCTTAAGGGGCACAGCTTATTGGATCAGTTTATTGGTGTGGATTGATGCAATGGTCTGATTGGTTGGCTTGTCATACATGTAGGGTTTCGACCAATCCAGCACTGCCAAATGCATTAACCAGAGTGTGGGTTTTGGAGGATTAGGAATAAATGCAGATCCATGAAGGACAAACCTTTGAAGATTGTGTGGGGCTTGGTGAAGAAGTCTGGGTAGCGACTTAACAGGACATAAGCGGCAAAACTCCACGTAACACAGTGACACATGCAACGCCATGCACTCTCTGGTAACTTGTTAATGTTGTCTTCACGCAGCTTTCCCCAAATTGCAAGAGGCTGTCGGAAAAAAGAAAGGAGAACAAATTGAAAATCTGAATTACAGAATAGCCATAAACTCTACAGGTCTGGAATTATATCTCTGAGAGGGCATGACCATTTTTTATTTTGCAAAGGGCACTTCCACATGGAAACTCTTGAAGTCTAGGGGAAACTTCTGAAGGGGCACCAAGGTCAAGACCAGGGGCAACAGAGGCCATGGCCTCCATGGTCTCCGTGTGATTCCATGGTCTCCGTGTGATTCCAGGCCCGACTCTAAGCTCTTCCCAGAATGGTCTGTTCTAAAACTCTGTTGACAATTTTAATTTTTTTTTTTTTAATAAATGCACATAGAAGTGGAAACAATACAAGTTAAACATATTTTTGCTCTGATTTTATGTGCACAGCGAGCAATGGTGATTGTCAAAGACCAGCATCCGCACTTTGTGTGACCATAACGTCTCTATGGTGTGACCCAACAGAACTCATGGAAGACCAAACCTATGAAAGTTTACGCTCAATCGGTCATCGAGTCACAAGAAAGTAGTGGAAGCCCGTGCGTGGACCGTCAAAAACTACATATGTAAGGATGATAGTGGGAGCGGAGTTCCCCCATGGTGAAACTGGTGATAGATGATCTAAACACAATTGTCGTTCAATTGGAATAGAGACGGTCAGAACATACAAACAAACCATCAAAGAAACAAATCTTATGTTTTTTCTGTAAAATAATCTTTTTAGATAGGATAATAATTTTATTGAAAAACAACCTACACATTGTAGTTTTTAGCATCGTTGACCATCCTGCCCAATGCTTCAGCGCGCGAAAAATTGCTTAAAATTTTGTGGGAATTTCTTTTTGACTGAACATGCGCAGATACGTAGTCTCAATTATCAAGTCGTTTACTAGCGTGGTCTTACATTATCACGTAATGCACTATTAAGTTTCGCGGTTCACCGGTTCTTGCCCATATTGTAGCATGCAAAGTAGCATAATAACGTAGGCTATCATCCCATTCACACAAAATAATACACATTTTGTGACCGTTATTTATTTCAAAGCCGAAAAAAAATTGCCTTAAATAATAAACACATTTTGTGACCGTATTTTTTTCAAAGGCGGAAAAAGCGAATTTCAGCTTAAATTCTAGCATTTCAGGCAAAAATATTTCAAGAAAAATTGTCCAATATAACCATTTTTACACCATGTAAGGTCTGTAAACATTCAGCGTTATGAATGTTATGCACCAAGGTTGTTGCCATTTGTTTTGAACCCTGACTATTCAAGGGCAGATTCTTAGAATTGTTGTATTCTCAGTAGGTGATTGCAAGCTCAAGGTCAACCCCATTGTAGTAAATTTGGATTGTCCCGCTGTGCCCTTTTAGGCCTATACCTGCACCAGTGTCACAATTCAACACACAAACATGAAACTGAAAAGGGGCAGGCACTGTAGTGTCAATAGGTGGATTGCAATACGCGTCATTGACCGCCATCTTCGATGTAAAACGATGGAAAAGTGCACACGTGTACGCGCTAAGCACGACTTTCAGCCAATGATAGCTCTTCACGCATGCACAATTCATCAAAGATGGTGGTCAAGGACGCGTATTGCAATCCATCTATAGGGATAGAATTTCACGAAGATTTCCACCAGAAGTAAAAGTCTTGTGATTAACTATGAATATTGTTGTTCATAAGACCAAATGTATTTTTTCTCTTCCAATATTTACTGAACTTTCAGGAGGAGGTCTGCACTTGAAAAGCATTTTACCAATTCATGTTGCATGATGTGTATATATGTGCAAAGCCACAATCATGGGTACACTTTTTGTTACAAAGACACCAAATGAACAACACCTAGATATTGAGTAACTCTTTGCAGATCTGGTACTCGACAAACTCAACTACTTTCTACTCTCCATTCACACAGTGCTGGCTAATGAATTCTACGAACAACATTGAAATAACTGTTACACGACTGTGGGTTTTGAGGCATTGCATGGTGAGGTATCAGTATATATTCGGTTTGCGGTAACACCATGTGTATAAATATCTACTTGCTGTGTAGATTTGTGAAATGCTACATGTTACACGACTGGTTTTCAAACATGGACACGAACAAAATGTGTTGCCATGCTTGTGGCTGTGCACAAATGCCTATTATCTAGACTGGCTTATGACTGATGGTTTTTGGGCTTCGGAGTTCGCTCAATTTTTTACAGTCAGTCGGATGGCTGCTGTGTATTGTGTAGCGTGCACAGGCATGCACCTACATGTACTGTGCTATGCTTCGTTTCCACCATACAAAGAGGGACAGAAGGTACTCAAAATCTCCCTTTTTATGGGGGTTAACATGTAATACCAGATCCCAAACCTTTGCCCTTTTGTTATACAAATGTGGCTCACAAGAATGGGCAGGTTTCCATCATTGTTTACCTTTGTGTTCAGCTCCATTGGAGATATTTAGAATTGCATTCAACATAATAACAGGGAAAGCGGTTCTGTAATCAGGGAGATTTTAAAATGTGCTCATCAGAGCATGGAAAGATTGGTTGTTTTCAGGGAACTTTCTGCAGAATCAGGGAGAGTTGGCAACTCTGTGATACTTACTAGTTCAACTTTTTACTTGGAAGAGGGACAGAAGGTACTCAAAATCTCCCTTTTTATGGGGTTAACATGTAATACCAGATCCCAAACCTTTGCCCTTTTGTTATACAAATGTGGCTCACAAGAATGGGCAGGTTTCCATCGTTGTTTACCTTTGTGTTCAGCTCCATTGGAGATATTTAGAATTGCATTCAACATAATAACAGGGAAAGCGGTTGTGTAATCAGGGAGATTTTAAAATGTGCTCATCAGAGCATGGAAAGATTGGTCGTTTTCAGGGAACTTTCTGCAGAATCAGGGAGAGTTGGCAGCTCTGTGATACTTACTAGTTCAACTTTTTACTTGGAAGCCAATTTAGCAGCAGCTGCCCTGCATGCAGTAGTATAGGTTATGTACAATGTACATTACATGTATGTATGTTTGTAGATTATCTCCAACACTGTATGCCATATACAATAGTACAGTTAAAGAGGGGCCTCCAAGGTCAAATTAAGTTTGCTTATCACTAAATTTCCAATAGATAAAGTCCTTATGAATTGATTTTAAAAAAAAATACTTTTACAAGTCTCTAACCTCATGTTAAAATGGTGTGAAATACCACTGATGTTTGATTTACATGTAGGCCTAGTGAACGTTGTTTATAATAAGTGGACCTTGTACATTCTTTGAGCATTCTGGCAGGCAAGATACTACACTGGTCCTATGGGAAAGTTGACATTTCGTGTCATAATTTCCACATAAAACCAAGAGTTATGAAAGTAAACGCTGGACAAGTTTTTAGGTGTGCCCCCTTTCATCATATCAAAAGTTGATAAGAATTAGACAGTGCAATCTCCATAAAATATAAGATTTTATGCTTTCTTCCATTGAGCTGTGTACAAATCGTGCCTGCAGGAAGTCCAGGCTCTGTGGCTCTTTTGTAAACATGTGATGTCACAGGTCACATCGTCTATACCCTTGAAGTGCAACTTTTGTCAAAATCCAAAAACGTTGAACACATTTCAAATAAATATGGTACGGACATTTTTGTACAGAGTATTTTCAGTTCATTCCTGAATCTCGATGACACTCAACCAAGTCGGCATTGACCTTTGACCTTTGAACTTGACTGGCGCAAAATTTCCTCTTTGGAATGTACAGACCCATTTGGTTTTTATGTCCGATGACGCCACGAAAGAGTATCAAATAAAATGACGTTTTACACGATTTTAACACGAGGTTAGAAACTTGTAATTATTTTCTCCCCACTTTCATGAGGACTCTATCTATTGGAAAAATGGGTGCATCACAAAACTCAATTTGCCCTTGGAGCCCCTCTTTTAACTGAACACAAGATCTAACACTCCAATCAGGAATGCTACACTGTGAGTGGCCCTTATCCAGGAATGATCCAAAAATGAAATCTTCAATTCATACAGAGCGGAAGCTTCATTGAGACTGGAAATTGACTCTGGCTCATATCCAGGTTTTTGTTTACCCTTCATAAAAGCAGAGTGAACCTTGATGAGTCAACGTCCACTACATGCCCCCCCCCCCCCTCCCGCAAACTGCACACTTTATTCCCTTGAATCTGAACAATGATTGATATTCAAAATGTTCAACAATGTTCTCCACACCAGATGTCTGTTAGCATTGCTTAGTATGCAAGTTCCTTTCTTGTGGTCAACCACATGATCTCACCGAGTGCCTGAGGACTGAGTCAGCAGACAGACCTTCTTGGTGAACAAAGTCCCTATGAGCATTATCATCGGGCGAATGTGACACTCCATGAATGTGACACTGTATGCAAATGCACACCCAACCCCCACACTGCACAAAGCCTGAGATGCATTTAACCGAACCAACTAAACCATTAGCTTTTTTCAGGTGTAGACCCTACACCTTACAGGCAGAGTATTCTTTTGGTAGTTGTCAAAGACCAGTATCCTCACTTTGTGTATCCCAACATATGCATAAAACAATAAACCTGTGGAAATTTGGGCTCAATTGGTCATCGAAGTTGCTAGAAAATAATGAAAGAAAAAACACCCTTGTGTGCTTTCAGATGCCCAAGAAAGGCTTCATTTTTTATTTTGCAAAGGGCACTCCCATTGGAAAATCTTTAAGTCTACGGGGAACTTTTGAAGGGGCACCAAAGCCAAGATCAGGGCAACAGAGGCCATGGCCCTGGTGGACTTCAGGCCTGGAGTTTAGGATTTGTTTTGATTTTTTTCCCCTTCATCTTGAGGCTAGGGAGGGGGGCTGGGCTGGGGAAGGGGTCTGGTGAGGGATAATGATGATCATTGTACATAGTTAGGAACACCCCCCCCCCCTTACCTGCTATCACATGCTGGTTATTTATTTATTAAAATATTTATTAATGTGCTACATGTGTATGTTTCTTGCTGATCATGTCCATATGTCGTTTGTCAAATTCTAAGCTCTTAAATCTTAATCTTAAAGCTAAATGAAGGGTACAGTTGTTGAAGAATTTATATCACGTTGAATAATTCAGGCGATAAGTTCCAACTGAACGACGGGCATTGACGACAAAATGGGAAGGGAATACCTAATCATAATTTTTCTTCCCAACCATCTAGATTATTATAAACAAGGACAGCTGCAATCTAAAACATACAAATTGTTTCCAAAAATAATGGTCAAATATTTATGTGTAGAGAACAATAAATCATTACAGTCGGATAAGATTGCTTACTGGATAAGTTCATTGGTTTATCATTTCTGAACACCTGTGCCTTACACAAATGTTACATTAGTGTGGATGCATTGGCCTGGTTGGTAACATGTATACCTTTATTAGCTCGGTTCATACTTCCTGCGAATGCGAATGCGAATACTGACGTCACAAATTCGCAACGAATAATTCGCAGGGGTTGAGCTGTGCTCAACTCTTACGAATTATTTGCAGCGAAAACAGAGTTTTTACATCAATATTCGCATCGCATTCGCATTCGCATAAAGTATGAACCAGGCTTCATGGTAGTAATCTTCAGTTTTCTCTTTTATCCCAAACTGGTCTGTCCCTTCTTGGAATCTGAGGCACCCATAATGCAGCCGATCTACAGTTTTCCCTTGAGATGCCATCTCCCCAGCGTATCATGGGGAAAAAGGTCGACAAGTTTTGGGCTTTATGCAGTATCTGCCCCCCCCCCCATTGTTAATGTTCATTCATGGTTTGCAAAGCAGCAAGGTCGTAATTTTCTGTATTTGCAGCCTCAGATGAGTATTTGCATGAGGCTGGTTAACATTTTCACATTCATGCAAAGCCATATAAGGGTCCCAAACTGTCCTTGCACCGCTAAGCTATGTAGTTGCAGGTTAGGTTTTCCAGGTCAAAAGGAAGATGTTCATTGGCCAATCCTGTGGGCTGCACATACAAATCTGTGCATTTCCATTGTTTCATTATCAGTTTACCTAAAAGATGGTGGCTTGATGACGTATTTGAACAAATTTGAACCATGACATCACATGTGTACAGAAGAGATTCCTGTTTAAAAAATCAGCAAAAAATACCAAATAAAATCTTGTGCCATCTGCAGATGGAAGATTACATATTGTGTCAATTTTTAACATTTGTTTTGCTTCACACTTTAATTTGTGAGAACGATTTAAAATTTGGATTAAAAACTCAATCTTGTTTCCCAAGGCAAAACTGTGTTGTTCAAATTGTACCAAGGGAAAATGAAAAAATGCTAAGTGAAAAATGTACAGCATCACTCTTTCTGCACATAATATGATGCATCTTTAAATTGCAATTATAAATGATTACTGTCTGCACATGCTCATTCATCAAGAACGAACATGCTGTCAAGTGCTTCAAGTACAGACCACAGCAGTATACAGCCCCGTGTAGTCACTACACAGGGCTGTAAACCACAAAAATGACCTTGCATTGTGAGCTGCAAATGAGTTTTGTTAATGGCTTCAATTTGAAACCCTTTTTTTGTAAAGTTCTGCCCTTGGCAGTTTTGCTTTTACTCCTTAATAGCAATATCCTTAGACACTGGACAGACATGTAACTTTGTAAAAATTTTGCAAAATATGAGAAAATGTCGATATTCAGGCCAACAGTGTTTTTCAGTTTTCTAAAATAGCATTATTCTTAAAAAATGAAGAATCTTGAGGAAATCAGCAGGTCAGTTGAAAAACTGCTTGATTGATTAGATTCTTACGTTTTGAAATTTAATTCACAAACACCCTAGACAGTTCATCCATTCTGATTGGTTGAGAGGAGATTATGTGGCCATGTTTAAACCTGTAGTAGAGACAAGGTAAATAATATTTAAACATACTTTTGCGTGTTGGCATGTAAGATGGGTTTACGCGGGCCCTGATTTACGCAGAACGCCATCAATTACATACCAATACTCAATTGTCAAATCTGTTGGTACCTGCGCGTTCACAACCGTTGAGCATCACATGCAATTTGACCCTTCACGAAACACAGCTGCGCCTGAGAACATGACAGGAATTGAAAAAAAAAAAAATTGCAGTTTTTCCTACATTACGCTTTTTATCAAAAAGTGCATTATGAATCAAAACAAAAGAGTTGTGACTCAGACCCTTTTCATATAGTCACAACCCTACCGTCTTAATAACCTCGTCACCAGTCTTTTATTCCCCTATCTTCGAACCACTGGTGATTTCTTTTCTCAATAAACCCTTGTTAGCACATTAATACAATGGACATCCATTATATGCAAAGTGGGGAAACAAAAGGTAAACAAGCACAGGAGATTTCTTTGTCTGTCGTTAATTAGCAAGGCTCTAAATGGAAAAAGTGATCACTGCCACTTTCATCACAGACCACTTAGACGTTAGACATTGATTATTCAGAAAGTATCATTGTCACCCTAGGGTGTAACAGGTTTATAGGGACCATCATAATCTGTGTAGAGTGAACAGAACAGATGCCCAATAACCCCTGCAGAAATAGGTACTCCAAGCAGTTGGTTAACATTGTCAATTGTTCTTTCAGTCAACTTCTTTTATTTAGCAAGACGAAAATTGACAACATACAGTATGATTGTACGTGTTGTGGGGGTGTTCTGAAGGGGTCCACTTTAGGCCAAAATCAATAAGATCCTCAATCCTGTTAAGAGAGACTTGATCAATAATAAATGATCTCCACAACCCTATGGCTTATTTACTACCACTGCCCCAGTTTTGGATCGAGGGAGTCCTTGCCTTTATGTATTATCAACGTTAAGATAAGTAAATCAAATGCCGAGGTCATTGGATGTAACAATAATTCAACAACAACACCCAAAATAGCTCCATGGACAAACATTGATAAGTACATAAAATGCTGAGGTCATCAGATGCAACAATAATTCAACAACAACACTTAAAATAGCTCCGTGGACAAACATTGTTGTCAGTTGTCACACGAGGTTGTTATTAATTATAAACATGCCATATGAATTCATTTTGCATTTAACTATTAATTTCCACGAATCAGGCGTGCTGTGGCCGTTTGGTCTGGGGCATCAGACATATTAAAGCTCTAATGGAGTGTGGGTTTGAATCACAGTCATGACACTTGTGTCCTGTTACTTGGACAGTAAATTTTAGCTACGACAGTAGAGACTGTTGATGTGACCAATAAGCATCATGTTCATCAAGTCGGTTGCCCGTGCTGCATACAACTTGGTGCTGCATATTACAAAGGAGTTGAAGATGTCGAGGATGTTTCAGAAATGCTTAAAGGCTCAATGACCAGGAGCAGTAATACTACTAGTGTAAGAGGCCGTTTTAATATAGTCAATATTAAAAATAAATAAAAATAAAAATTGTGGGCGGACCTGAAAATTGAAATTCAGTCTACAATTTGGCCCCTGTTCATTGTTGCTGTTCATTGTTATTGGTCAACCATATTTTGATAGCTGATAGCAAATAGCCTGATTGGGGGGGGGGTGGCAAAAAGTGTCATCTTTTGTTTCAACTACACAGCTGCATGTTGGAGAGTCAGGAAAAGCCATTGAAAACTCCTGAGCTGTGGGAGAACATTTGATAAAACATCTGCATCATTTGAGACACAAATTGTTTTCTTCAGTGTATAGATTATATTAAATAGTCTGTTAATATTTAAAAGTTGAAATTTTGGGTGGGTGGGTCAAAACAATAAAAAAACAGAAATCCAAATTTTCAAACATTGATTCTTCTGAATAGCCCGAGGCCCTTTGATGCAATGAGTTTAAAAGTGCCTAATAATTGACTATGTATTATTATTTTGCGATATCACAGCATGCAAAAGGAAGGCCTGATTTTCCTTCGTGCTGGTAACTCCTTGGGTTGAGCTACGTACCGTAGCCTTAGATATTAAGTGGCTTTTGTAGGACCCTCGTTGTTCCCAAGAACATACTGGTATTCAACCTAAAATCTGTTAGTGTTAGTACGCGCGCATACGCACAACTGTTGAGCGTGGCATGCATATCCTTCGCAAAACAGGGCCAGAGGACGTAACAGGAATTGAAAGTTAACAGCAAAATTGAGATTTTCCCAACAATATTACGCTTTTTAACAAAAAGGGCATTTATGAATGAGAATAAGAGTAGTGAATCTGGCTTAAACGGCCATTTAAAACCACACTGCCACGACCCTGTCAGTTTTAAAACGGCCTGTTAAGACCGAGTCACTACTCTTTTATTCCCTTAGTGAAGCTCACTATGTAGCCGAGCAAAATTGAAACTGGCCTCCACAATGCATCTAGACAGGAGACATTAAAACAAAAAACATCATCTCAAGTTATTAGACCTTCTGCATCGACAACATCACACCGCCATCTTCTAGAGGTAAAACGATGATGAAACAATGGAAAACACACCTGTGTACTTGCGGCACACAGGATGGGCCAATGAGCAACCTCCTTTTGACCTCACATGACGTCATGTGTATCTTTTATAGATGCAAACAAATTGTTAATGACCTCAGGTTTTGAGCCTAACAGAGTCTTTCTCAAAGCCGTTTAAGAAAGACTCTGCAAAAAAAAATTGCATTTAAACAATAGGTAATCTGGGTTGAAAAGCAGTTTGCATTAGCTAGTTCTATCTCCTCAAATTATTTATGCTGTACATAGTAAGAGATTTGTAAATTCCCAGAAATTTAACAGATGAAATAGTACACTTATGTTGTTAACATTTATAGCTTTGATCATAAAATCGAACAGGTCTGTTTTAGAAAAGGGTACATACGACATGTACATGTACACTCGCTTACATTTACAGTCAAACGATGACAGAGAAATTATATTCTATCATTGAAACCAAACAGATTCAGAAATCCACATCTTGAAAATTTTGACAGTCCTTGATTGAAACAGCCATGTTGTTGACATCACCTAGCAAAGCAAGGCCAAGGATTGAGCAAGATAGCAACATGTGGCACTAAGTATTGGGATGATTGGTGACCCTACAGTCTACAACACAGGTGGCTGTGTGCATTCACCCATCAACCCATATTGATCTTGGATCATACACAACTGACTTCATTTGAATACAGTGGCACACTGATCACCTGATATCAAACAACCACCAATGCTATACTATGCGACCTGTAAAAACATGTACATACATGTACATGTATGTAGTTGTACATGTATCTCAAGTCTGATAATGGACACTGTTGTTTTGAGCACTGTCAGTACACTCATCATTGTACTACCACTGTACTACACATGTCCAATGTACATTACCTTGTACAGGTACCTGTATGGTTTGATCAAAGGGTTTTATAGAGATAATGGTGAAGGACACATTGAAAGAAGAAGAAAAATACACTGCATATTGAAGTAATTGTACTATGCATGGCAGAGTAAACAAGTAAAACTTGCACAATTGATTCTATTTCTACCAGCAACTCAGGCCCACTGCATGTCAGTCATAATGTAGAGCCCTCTTTTAATTAAACAATCAAGTTTACATCAAAAGAACCCTGTTAATTGTTAACTGTTTGATAAAATAACTACATGAATCTTACAGGGTTTGCTTTTAACTTTTTTATTGACTTGCCAGCAGGACCAGCTGGCTTTTCATTTCACTAGTCCGTCACCTTTTTCACTGGTCCTTACTTCATATTATAAGTAGGGACGCTTTTCAACACTGAATTAGCCAATCGGACTACTTGGAGTGAACTCTGACTGGTCCTCTGGTGTTTTAGCTGGCATTTGGCTTGCAGACCACCGTTTAGGGAGAGCGCTGTCTTACCATTTCCTCGTAATCATTTAGGGCAATTCTTAATGCCCCAAACTATCCTTACTTATAACTGTTTTAATCGTAGACAACCTCGTTTTGAGTAATGTATTCTTTCCACATCATGCAATAGACTCTCGTTATTAGAAGTGTAGGGTCTGTGTAGATGGGTCCACATTTCAACTATTGTGCTCTAGCCATCGTCACAGGAATTCCTCTTTTTGTCGTTTCACCAAAAGCTTTGAAATTTTCAGATAAAAAATATATAATTATTTGCTTCTTTATCTTATTATTGACAGTTTACATGGATTTGTGTGGTTGGTCTGTGTTTACATTTCGCGGTTATGTGTATATGAGTTGGCCACTACTGCCTCTGTAGAGATAAGCCTATTTAATACTTTATAGTATTAAAATCAAATAAAGCCAGTCCTCCAGGCTACTATATTCAACATGGATTTAGCTTGACTACAGTTAATATGCAAAAAGACCTTACATTCTGCTGTGCCTGCTTATAGTGCAATTTTTTCCCTCCAAATTTGCCTGGAAAAGTTACCTTGTGTCACAAACAAGGCTCTTCCAAATTTACATGACAGAACTGGTTAATTTAAATCTGTCTTACCATTCGTCTATTTGCTTCAATGGAATTTTAACACCTGTGTGATCATTCACATCTTTTAAGGGAAGTAATTAACCATTTTATCACTGTCATTTAAATCACTGTAATTAAATGCGTGCTGGTACATGTGTATGTGTAGTAGTAGTACTTCTTGCATAAATGTGACCTTCATAATAATAAGCTGTGAATCATCCCTCCAAAAAGCTGCATACCTACATGTACAGGCTGCATTCAAAGTACATGGTGCACACAAAACATCGGGTCTCAAATTTTACACTGGATCACAGGCCCAAGGCCAGTGATTTTAGTGTTTAGGTCAGTAAACTCACATTCTCAGACAAGTCCGGCGGTCTTATGTTTTTCAATTCAATATCTTCATTACAAAACATTTACAGGTGACTTTTTGAGATTCAAATTTCTGTGGTGTCTATTTATACATTGTACTTTTTTGTTATATATTTTGACATCTTCAGTCGTACAACCTAGTACGACTGAATATGTCAAAACTTAGACATCATCAGTCGCACTAGCTACTACCTACAACCGAAGATGTCAAATTTGTTTTTTAAGGAGTACAGTCATTTGACCAGTTCTGGATAAAATTTTGAGTTCACATTGTTTTTGTCGCAATCTCTTTGACATTTTAAACAAAACAGTTGAACTGTTGACCTAAACAAGTCATGAAACTCACCAAGAACCCATTGACAAAAAAAGATTCATACTTTTGAAGCGGCTACGAGAGAAAAGTATTGTCGCCAGTATTGTCAAAAGTTTGACCAGTTCAGGATCGGTTGATTCTATTCTGCATCAGTAGCATGCCCTCTATTGCAAACCCATACGCCCATTAAATAAAACTGTCTCACAAGGACACAAACTTCAGAAAAGTGTTGGCTGGACGTGGACTTTCTTTCTCCAGCGAATGTCATGTAAGTGTCTTTAACAGCAGTGCACAAACCCGGCGATCGTAGCAACAGCGCAGGCAAATGAAAAAGTGAAGTGCACCTAAAAATTACATTGACATGAATAACTAATACAAGTTTCAAATTCTCACAAAATAACAATATTGCTACAAGAATTAGTTGAAGTGAATTAGTTGAAGTAATGTATTTAAAAGCAGTAACTAAACTTTCTATAGCAGCCTTATAATTTTACCTATGCTGTTACATAAACTGGATGTGCCACAATTTGACACAAGATGTCAAGTGATCCTGAACTGGTCAAGGGTACGATGCCCCCCCCCCCTAATTAAAAATTGACTGCTCAGTTTACTTGAAATTTTTCTTACACATTCTTGGATTTTACATAATGTTATTCACCCTGGCATTCAAATTTGAAAGGTAAAGACTTCACAACCAATACTTTTTTTTAAATGATTATTACTGCAGACAAACTTCAGAAAAATTGCCATAATTTATTTGTCGATGATAATTGGCACCTTATTTTGGGTTTGTTGGTTTATTGGATGTTATTTTTTACACGTTTCAACAGAAATTGGTAATGTGAGCATTAATTTAAATTATGTGGTTACTGCAAAGCTGAGGTGATCCGAAACTGGTCAAACAACTGTACAGCTCCCCAGCAGTGAGTTACTGGGTCCAATCCAAGTCCAGAGATGCGATTTCACTCCATTCCTTAACGAAATGTTAATGTTATTCCGTCTTAATCTTTAAACTGATTATTGTTTTAAAAGACAACATTTTCAATGGGTCTCAATTTTATATGAACATATGACTGATGCATACTGATACTCCTAGAATTACGAGGTTCGATCCGCTATCGGCTCCATAGCGGATCGAACCTCATAATTCTAGGAGTAACTGATGCACAAACAAAATGTAGTTTTAAACACACTTGGTCATGATTGATTGTGTATGTTACTATTTTTTAGTGTAGTGTTACTGTAGTGTTGTTATAATGATTTTGATAACAAACTTGACGAACAAAATAAGCAGTCCTAAATGATAAATCACACATTTATTACCATACCTTAAAAACCTTTGTGGTCATCACAGCTCTCATTAGTGTCCAAACAATTGCCAGGGAGAATGGCAACTTCAGTTCCTCCCAAGAAATGGGAACACAGTATGTTCTGACATCTCCAACAAAGCCGTCGGGGTGACTCGGCTCATGTTGGTAGTAATGCCACAAATCGGGAACGACCACCGTCACAAGTCTGTGATATTCTGGGTACAGCACGAGGCTATCCATGTTTCTTGTCAGATTGTATACAGCGGAAAACAGCTGCATTCCATGTAAATACCTCGATATGGACTGCAACCTTTGTAGGATGAGGGACACTTTTTTTAAACTAAAACGATGTATCCGTTGTCTGTGTTTTCTTGCTGAACGGCTTCTACTCGAAAAACACGTTCACACACACGCATTGGCAACGTTCGTCATCTTCTTCGTTCGTCAGCACTCGACTTCCGCGTTCCACTGGATAGCAAAAAACACTTGTCCAATCAGATACTAATTGTCAAAGTAGTCTAATCCCTTGCTACAGTGTGAGTGTAAACTACAGGGGTACCCCAATAACTGAATACGAACCCAGAGTAAACAATCATGACCGACCCCTATCTGGCTAGCAGAATATTATGTCCGTCTTGCCTTGTCGCATGTTGTCGGTACGCAACACACAGTCAAAATTCACCGGCCACCGGCTGGCGCATGATCAATGCATGCACGTGAATCGGACGATATGACGTCAATCCTTCCCATCTCAGCTGCAGTTATTTTTACATGCTGACCCCGATCCGAGGGAGGAGGTCAACCATGGATGAGCGTGGGGGGGGGGGGTGAAGCATTAACAAATGCTATTAAAGTTAAAGTGAAACTTGCATACCGGTTGTAGAATGTGTAAAGAGCACTGAGTTTTCTTTGTAATTCATATTTACTGTATCCGAAGGTGTATTTCACGTGGGAAGCGGGCGTTCGTACATGGGAACCCACGTTTTTGTTTTGAGCGCGAATGTGTGTGCATGGGAGCATCGAGCTCCATGATGGGAGTAACCACGGAGGTAGAGTCAACGCACTTTTTGTAGGACTTGTTTTGAAAAATCTACAAAACCTTAGGCCTACTCGCGGCCTTTCGCGAGGCTGTTAGTACCTGGTGGCGATTGGGCGACTCAAAATGCTTGGCCCTGGGACAATGCATAGTGAAAATTTTACATAGACACGCACAGATAATGGGGGAAGGGGAAGCTCATCATGAGTCTATTCTGTATGTTCCGATCTGTTGTCGAGAGCTACAAATTGTGTTCTCTGCAAAATCATGTAGGCCCCGAGTGGTATTGTATTGCAATAAGGTCCGGCAGTGACGTTTTTCAACTACAGACTCATCTCAACACCATCATTGACACTGGTGGTCTATCAAAACTTTCGCACACACTCAATCCTCAGAAATGCAAAAGTTCAACCGGGACTAAGCAGCAATCTACCCCACCCCTTTTTGTTCTCTCTTGGGTGAGGTACCCTCATTCAAGAGGAACTCGGGGTTCACATTCAGCACGATCTCAGTTGGGATGAGTATCGATGTCAACAACGTCACGACCAATAAATTGGGCGCCTGCAAGTCTCCTGGTTATATGCGTTCATGTTACTGGTAGCACAAGAACTTTGTACATAAAACAATAATTATTATGCCGATCTTGATTATTGTTCCCCGGTCTGGTGTGTACGGAGTTAGGCACATTGAACAACTTGAAAAAGTCAAAAAGTGTGCTTCACGGCTTACTTTGCATCAGCGAAGACAAGAGCAACCTTACTCGGAGCATAGAGCAGGGAGTCTCTACCCTTGCTCTATGCATGCTCTGAGCGGCTCAGTGAACTTCATCTCGGTAAAGGCCTACTTGTGAAATTCGTCTTCAGGCCAATTTTTTGTTTGGTAACTGAGATTATTTTTCACTGTCCTTTCTTAGGGTATAGTCTGATCAAAGTTAACAACAGACATTCCGAATCAAAGCTTTTCACCACACGTTTGCTCGCACAGGTAAACTGTATATTGAAATACTCATTGCCATGTCTTTTTACAAGCATTATAGATTTACGTGGCCCATTATCTTCAAAATCAACTTGAACTTACTTTGTCGTGGATTTCCCTTTTGTGTGCGTTTGTTTCTGGTACTCGTCTGTTCGCCGTTCTTGTGTGTGTCTGGGTGTGTGTAAGTTTTTGTGAGTGGTTGTCATTGTCGCTGTTGGGGTCGGAGCGACACACCCCTTTGGTGATAGTGTTTTATTTCACTTTTGTCTTTCTCCTAGGCAGCCCATCTATTGTTTTGTCTGTTGCCACTGGTTTTTTGTTTGTCTAATTTCAGTGTACTAATTTCAGTGTATTATTACTAGGCCTATTTTCGTAAATTTCTTAACAAGTTATTTGCATTTCTAGCTTTCAAATGGATTGGGGGGAATTTATCAGGGGTGCGTTTTTTTCGCGGTCGTAACCATAACTGTTGAACTGGCCATTGGTTAATCACTGACAAATGACCGAAACAGTTATCTACAGCCGCGAAAACGAACACATGGTAATCATTGCGTCACACGAGCGCGCATTGGCATGCGCGCATACGTTGTGCCTTGACCAAAATCACCCGTTCATAATTCAGCGTAATGCATTTCTATGACAGCAATTAATGAGGAGACATTGAGTCTACGTCTCTGAAAAACGTAAAAATGAGAAAGTGCCCCTCCCCATCCACACGTACCCCATAATTATAAGCATGTATCTAGTGTTGCCAACAAATTTGTGCAGTGACGTTGTGATGTTATGTTGCACAACGAGTGCGCTTGAAAGGGTCTTCAAAATGTGTTTGACCACTATGACAGTTTGGCTTGTGAATTTATTTTGGTAAGCAGCCTTTGATGATGTGCTTGGAACTTACTCTTTTCTCAAAAAGTCACAGTCCAATAAAGTTTCATGGGCTTTTAATAAGGCTAGGCATGATTGTCCACGAAGATTTGCACATGAAATTAGAGGGACAAGGGCGTGGTAGGATCAGACAAGAAGTTGCGTTCGCCATTAATGCGTATACGAGACGTGCGTAACACCAGAAGGAAAGACGCGCGTGTTTAAAGGACAGCGTTTGATAAAAAAAAAAGGACGCGGGCGTTAAATAAGAGTCGCGTGTACGTCGCGTGTCGCTGCACGAACCATAAAAGACAAATGGTTGGGATCGGTTTACAATTAAAACGAACCTTGTTCGCGTTGTTTCTAGTGAAGGTTTGGAATCGGAAGAAACATAGTTAGAGAGTTTTCCAAAACTTCACCGACGAAGACGCTTACGTCATCCGTACGTCCGTCACTTTTCATCTTCAAGTGTGAACAGCCTAGCTTCATAACAGTGCCAAGATGATCGCTGCACAGCAAGTAGGGAAAAAGGCTGCCCAACAGCAAGCGCAGAAAATGGCCGCACAGCAAGCAAAGAAAATGGCCCAACAGCAAGCAAAGAAAATGGCCCAGAATCAAGCCAAGAAGCAAGCCCAGAAGCAGGTCCAGAAGAAAATCCAGAATCAGGTCAAAGAAAAGGTCCAAGAAAAAGTGGAAGAGAAAGTAAGAGAGAAAATTCACGAAGAAGTGGAGAAAAAGGCAATGAAACAAATCAACCAGTTTATGGCAGAAGAAGAAGAGGCCGACATGACCGACACTTCACAAGTTAAAGAAAAACCTAAGAAGAAAAAGCAACAGAAGAGGTATCACCCCAAATTGAAACATTTAATACCGGGCGTCGAAGCAATAGACAACACAAAGGCAACGTTCAAACAATTGGAAGTTGATTTGGACAGAGTGCAAGAATTATTGGAAGAAAAGAGGCGGGAAGACCAAGATCCCAAATTCAAGAAGGCGAACAAAAAGAAAAAGAAACGGGAGCAAAGGAAGATGAAGAAAAAACTAAGACAAGGTAGGGGAGGAATGGTTGATATTAGAGCGGTCCTTGAGCTGGACGACTTAGAAGACCAGGTGGCTGAAGATTGGTTTCAGAAAGAAAAGCAGAAGGAACTTGAGGTAAGCTTTCTCTGTAGGGCCTAGTGCTTAAAGACACTGGACACCTTTGGTAATTGCCAAAGACCAGTCTTCTCACTTGGTGTATCTCAACATATGCACAAAATAACAAACCTGTGAAAATTTGAACTCAATTGGTCGTCGAAGTTGCGAGATAATAATGGAAGAAAAAACACCCTTGTCACACAAAGTTGTGTGCTTTCAGATGCTTGATTTCGAAACCTTACTCGTGAGGTCTCAAAATCAATTCAAATATTTTACTTCTTTCTCAAAAACTA
Organism: Pycnopodia helianthoides; assembly: GCA_032158295.1. Taxonomy (NCBI): domain Eukaryota; kingdom Metazoa; phylum Echinodermata; class Asteroidea; order Forcipulatida; family Asteriidae; genus Pycnopodia; species Pycnopodia helianthoides. Next base: position 6,563,588 of record CM063251.1, read on the forward strand.
CGTTACTTCAGAGGGAGCCGTTTCTCACAATGTTTTATACTATCAACAGCTCTCCATTGCTCGTTACCAAGTAAGTTTTTATGCTAACAATTACTTTGAGTAATTACCAATAGTGTCCAGTGCCTTTATAAAATAAATTCCCTGCCTTACACCTCTGTGGACCCCGGTTCGATTCCCGGACCAAAGCCTTGCATCAGGATTGGGTTTTCAGTCACTACCTAACTGCTTGGGTTTTCCCCCTCTTTTGGGGGTTTTCCTCCCATGTCTTAAACCGAAATTTCTTTATTGTCTTACTGTACAAAAGTTAGTGGAATGCTTTGCAGACTGTACAATTCAGATTTTCGATTCATATAGCCCAACATTCAACAAGATTACACAGCAATAATAAGACGGTGAAGCCAAAAACTGGACTTTCATGAACAAAATGCAATTTTTATTGCTGCCACATGAATTAAAAGAATCTCTCTCTCATTGTGTAGGTATAACTTATCGTGTACGTACACAGTAATTTATCGTGTACGTACACGATAAGTCAAAACTTATAGTGTATGTACACCATGACTGATCGAGTATGTAGTAAACTTATGTCCAAAATGACAAGTTATTGCGTACGTACACGATAAGAGAGAGATCTTTTTTATTCATATGGTGGCAATGGGCTTCCATAGTTTGCTATGATTAGTCGATCATAAACAAAAATCTCCCAACATTCTACTTTTTTTTTAGGGATCCGAAGCTGGGGATGATGAGAACGATGAGATCGTTGTGATCGAGGAGATCGATGAGACTGGAGGCACCAAGAAGAAAAAAAAGAAGAAAAACACCACCCCTCTCCGTTCCGCTCTTTTCTCCCTCATCGAAAGAGTGGGCAACTTCCATGAATACCTCGGGACGTTTCTTCCTTGCTTTCAGTCAGGCACCTACGCCAACAAGATCACCAAGAGTGTGATGGGCTTCTCGGTGGGGGTGGTACTGGTGTGCTTCTTTTACGTCCTCTTTGTGTTTGCCTTGAAGCAGGACCCAAGCAACGCTGCCTTCACTATGGGGATCATTGGTCCCGTCATCTGCTTCGGCATGGCCTTTTCTCGCCAGTTCAGTTGTTTGATGCTGCTCATGATCCCGCAGCTTTTTTCAGGTACCATCCATCTCATTCAATCAACTAAGATTCAATGAGATTTCTTAAAAACTATTTTTCAAAACACTATGACGATGGCACAATATCGTCTTGTGTGCACAAATACATTTGCCCTAAAAATCAAAAGACCATGATCATCTTAATTAAAGGAACATTACAGAATTGGTTTTTGCTTACAAAACAGTTGCTAGCAGTGTAAGCACTTGATGTAATCCACCATATACATAAACTGACAAACCTGTAGAAGTTTGATATCGATCGGCCATCTGGGTCACGAGAAAATAGTGAAAAACCGATTACACATTTGCATGAAATCATATAGATTCAACAAACGAATAAAACGCTCACTGAGCGATAAACTCCAATCGGAAAATTAGTTTATTCATTTCTCATCAAATATGGCATTTCAGACAAAAATATTTCAAGGGATGTTTTCTACTATCATCATCATTAGACCGAGTAAGTTTTATGTAAATCTGTGATCAAAAAGTATATTTTACAAGTTTTTTTCTTACCAATTCTGTAATGTTCCTTTAACAAAAACTTCAGTATAATTTTGTTTATAAACATAATTCCTCATCCCCTAGCAAACCCCTACCCCCCCCCCCCCCCGGAAAGAAAGTTAAAAAATGAAACAAGCAACCAACTAAGCATGTGAACAATAAAAAGTATGTAGGCCTATTGTGTATAAAAAAGGCAATTTACAGGCAATCTTCAATTAGAGCACAAATTTCTCATTCATTTTTTCATTCATTTTGTTGTATACAGTAAGACACTGTTGAAAAAAGTATGTTGTACTTTGCATGGAGCGCAGTTGGCTGCCTCTCCAAACAAGTTGCCTGTAAAATCTGACTTGTGTGAGAAGATCATTACAAATATCAAGTAACAAGGTCGCAGGTTCAAGTCCAGATGCTTAGTACCCCTCCCCCCTCCCCCTGAAATCCTTTAAAGAATTCCAGAGTTTCCTGGAACAAAATGAAGACACAATGGGAGGGGAGGGGGAGGCACACCATGGCATATATCACCAAATGGAAGTATTCCTTTAACACACAGGCTCGCCATTGTTAGGAGCTAATATTATTGTGTCTAACAATGTTGGAACTAATAAATACACAGGTAAGGGGAGGACCATTCTGATGGCATATGTCTTCCTGTTGGTAATTAGCGGTCCATTGGAGAATCTCACCCACAACATTGACGTGGCCGGACAGAGTCAAGTCTGTGGCAGTGAACTAGCAATGAATCAGTCAAATCAGGTGTTTCAATTGGCCACCGCCCCAATGGCTCGTGAGTATAAAAAAAAAATATTTAAAAAATAAAAGAATTAAATTTGTGGTGAAACGTCTGAAAACTTTTGCAGAACTTTGAGGAATCAACCAATGGAAACCTGTAACAAATACAGGGCATTTAAAACAAAAAAATCAATTGATATTACTTTTCATTTTGATGTTTTCCTTGTATGGAAATGAATCTTATTAATTCAAGAATTGTAATGTAGAAACAATTTGCATCAGGAATTTGTGTTTTTACCCATACCAACGTGTGTTAAGCACTGTATGTATACTCGGTACCTTCTAATTGGTGCACAACATACTTGGCAGCAAGGGCTGTATACTCCCCAGGGAGCCGAGATAGTTTGAGGAATGAAACAAATGGCCCGAAGTGCCACGAGCGTAGAAATTTGTGGATACCCACACTAGATGAGTGTCCATTATAGATAGGTTGCAGTATGACGTAAATCGGCCATCTTTACGGGCAGTTTAGAACAAACAGTCGTGCGTTTTGTGTGAGAACGGCGTGCAACACGCGCGCATTTCATGAAACTCATTGCAGGATTGGTCAGTGAACAACGCGGCTGCGTTAATAAGTTGAGCGTTTGACGCACCTGCAAGCCAAAATGCAATTTGCCCGTAAAGATGGCATCTACTGGGAACTATCTATAGCTATGATTAAATTCTTAGGACCACACATTATTCTGATGGACTCAAGGTAATGCTGTGCAAAAATGACCATAGACCTCAAGCATGGGGGGTTAGACTTATCCGAATCCACAAGTTTGGGCAAACTCAACGTGTGATGAGAGGACAGTTTGAGTCCTACTATGAACAATTGGACTGCATAAAGAGTGATGAAATGATTGCACGACAGGTTTTCATCTGGCCTCTCGCCACCGGGAGAGTTTTGGTTGTCTTGCGGTAATTACACATGCAGAGGTCATGGGTTTGAATCCCATCCTAGGTAATCGTGAATATTCAGTGTGTGAGTATTTTTTTTCTGCAGGACCCAGAAAGCATGGAGTTGTATAATTCCAAGCTTTCCCGAGTCAAACAAAAAACTAAAAAGGCTGGTCGGGTTGGCATAGTGGTATCTTTCCTCTCCTTCCACCCCAAGGATCTCATCAGTTCGAATCCCGCTGGGGGCACTCTGTGGATTGGGTTTTCAGTCCCTACCTGATTGGGTGGGTTTTCCCTTGAATAATTCTCTTGGGTTTTTAATCTCAAACTGGAACTTTCTTTTTGGTCTTCTCTCCAATGGGTGTTCTGGGCTAGTACAGTGATTAAGTTTGTTTTTCTGAGAGTCCTTGTTGGCATCACATCCACAATTAGTAACTTGAATTAAATGAACTATTACCCTTCGTAACTTTAGGCCACTACTAAAACCATACTTGAGTGATATAAAAACAGTAGAATTATGATTGGTATCTTTACAGCCTTCCTGGACGGTTTCAGATCAATGATTGGGAAACTTAACTCTATCTTGAACAGGGTTAAAGTCGGATTTGATGTCATGGCAGATGCAACAAGAGCTGTAGGTTAGTTGAAATCAACTTGGGAAATTTATTTTGTCAAGCTTTACTTTTCTCTAAATTATAGCCCAAGTTCAGTTGGAATTTGCGGAAATTATTACTGGTTTTGAATGATTTGTGTACCACGCAAAAACTGTACAGCCAAAAGATATGGCCTCAAATAAACATAAATGCAAAAAGTCTGGAAATATTGTCAAAAGTAAAGTCTCAAATTTGAAACAGTTATATATTTTTTTGTTGTAAAAAGGTATTTATTTGATTTGATCACTCAGTTCCATCACCTTGGTCATGGCCAATCCCCAACCTGGTCAAACCATGCCGTGAAGACTAGGGTCCTATTTCATAGAGCTGCTCAAGCATAAAAAGTAGCTACAGGCACAACAAAATTATGCTCACCAGGATAAGGTTACCAGGGCCCAATTTCATAGAGCTGCTTAGCACAACAATTTGCTTAGCATGAAATTTCTTCCTTGATAAAAACAGGGTTACAAATCAAATTTCCATGTGTTGCATATTGCCTGTTACTGGTATTCAGCTGTTGTTTGCTTATCCTGAAAATCACGTCGAAATTTGGTTGGTAATCCTGTTTTTATCAATGAAGAAATTTCATACTAAGCAAACTGTTGCGCTTAGCAGCTCTATGAAGTTGGGCCCAGCAGCCAAGGTATCACATCACATGGACCAACTGCAACTGGTATCCTGCTTAATTTTTCCTGAGCAGAAAAATGTTGAGCAATTGCTTAAGCAGCTCTTTGAAATTGGGCAACTGGGCTCGATTTCACAAAGAACCAAGATTGATCTAACTGCATATCGATCTTAACTGCCATGCAAAGTGTGGTCACCATACAAATCACTATGGTTATACTGAAAAGTCATCATCTTAAGACGAATCTTAGTGCTCACTGCTTTGTGAAATCGAGCCCAGGTTCTCACACTCTTTTTCCTAATAATAGTCATCACATACATATCAACAAAACCCCATGAAACTGTTATGAGAATAACGTTTGTTCTTGAGGAGATTGATCACATCTTCCAATGAAACTTTCACGGGTTAATTTCACCATTGACTGCTTTATGATACAGTGTACTCTTCTATAGGCCTTATGCACTGACGTCATAAAACGCACAGCTATATGTGCATGCAGTGCACAGGATCAGCTGATGAGCTACCGTCTTGACCTCTAGGCGAGGGCGCCCTACTCAAATGACGTCATGTGCATAAGGTCTAATAAGATGAACAAAGTATCTCAATGATAATCATAACAGTGGCTTCTTATATAGCGCTTATATCCGTCGCTCAGTGACGCTCAAGGCGCTTCAACATTCAATATTTTCCTGCAAGATATTGTGGAGCTATGTTTTGAAGTATTAGACCTATTCCTTTACATAGCACCATATAATGGTTTACAAGGTGCTGAGGCACTTCTCTTTTCAATAAGTGCACTGGGTTCTTTTACATGCATTACACAACACACGGGACCAACTGCTTTACATCCCATCCGAAGGACGCAGCAATAATGGTTAGTGTGTCTTGCTTAAGGACACAACTGTCACGACCAGGAATCGAACCCACACTCTGCTGAACAGAAATGCCAGAGCTTGAGTCCGGTGCTCTTATCTGCTCGGCCACGACAAGCCACATTATGATGTAATGTGCCCTCTGCAGTCAAGATGAAACCAAAACATGTATAAGTTTCTGCCCAGTGGTGTGTGCACGCATTGGATTTTGCATGAGTTTTGATTAGGAGTAAGGTAATGGGTCACAATGCCCCTGAATTATGTGACCTTTGATGTCACTTCTAATTGCACATACTGCCAGGCAGATTTCAATAGATGGATTGCAATACGCGTCATCGGTCGCCATCGTTGATGATTGTGCACGCGTGGAGAGCTTTAATTGGCTGAGAGTCGTGCGTAGCGCGTACACGCGTGCACTTTTCCATCGTTTTACATCAAATGTGGCGGTCAATGACGCGTATTGTAATCCATCTATAGAGGGAGTTTACTAAAGGCCACACAGTTTATACTTCTACCCATTCAAAACGACCAACAGCCAAGATCTGATGGAAGTATTATTATCTTTTCTCTCTCACAAACTTGCCTTTTTATATGTTCTTCTAGGCAATGTCATTCAGACAATATACGACTGGATTGCAGGAATGGTCAGCAAATGCAACTACTTGATGGGCCGTCCTGCAGAAAAGTGTAGAAAACATCTGAATATAGTGGCAGCTAGATGTCGCAAGTCTCTCGGCATTTTTCAATTTCTCTGCGGAATAGTTGATCTAGTCAGGAACGTTTGTATATTTGCTGATGGTAAGTAAATGCCCAGAAATCACAAAAGTTTCCACACTTTGATTAATGTGTTTATTTCTTACTCTGAAAATAAATAATACAATGAAAGTAGAACTTACAGTTAACATTTTTTAATTTGTTCCCTTTTCTTGTTTCAGTGCTCAGACTTCTGTGCATATTTCCAGAAATGATTGCGATTGCTGTAAGAAAGATTGGTGATGGTAAGATATAAAGTTGTATTGCCTGATCTTTGTTGTTGACAGACAAAAAGCCTGGTTCACACTTCATACCGTTGCCACTGTGAGGCAACATTCGCTGCGATATATAGAGTTGTGATGTCAAAATTTGATTCATTCCCCATTAACTATGAATTGTGCTTTAATTGTACTAACTCCCTTGTTAATTATGTTGTCATGCGCTACCTCCATAGATATGATAAGGAGGAAGGTCCGGCATGAGCAGTAACTTGGTGAAAGTCCATAATTCCATGTACAGCCACAGGCCTACTTTGATCATGATAATAATTTGTCCCTTTATGAATATATTGTGGCGAAATAGTCGCCTGGTGGCGCAGTTACTGACCCAGTTCTTGCAGCGGCGCCGTGCATGTGGCCAGCGCGTGATCTCTGCGTGAAGATCACATGGGCAGCATGCAGCGCGGATTCGGCGGCCGCGATACGCACTAGAGTGGGGCAGTTGTACTTTGGCGGGCTTTGGCGAAGCATCAAAACTTAGACCCAGGTCAGTGATTGCGCCGTCAGTAACTTACATGTTGATAAAAGATTAACGGTCAACAGAAGGAAGGAGCCAGACAAATCATTAAAGTAAGTGTAAGAAGAAGAGAGAATCTGAATAAAACATCGTTGAGTTAAATAGAATACGGTGCATCAAGGAATTTATTTGAGTGTGTTTTAGTATGTAACAGAAGATAGACGTATACCTACAGGGAGACTCTTAGACCGCTCGAGTTTACGTTACATTGGTGGCAGCGTCGCGATATTTCTGTTAGTATTACTAGTAAGTTTGCTTGATGTTTTTGTTTGTGTTCTTCAACTTGCTTTAGTACATGCTTGTGCAGAGTTTTGTTTTGGCAGTGATGTAAACCGAGCTGACTGGTTAATAGTTTTTATATAGAGAAACAGTTGCGCCAGTGGTGTAAACCGAGGCACTTGCTGACTAGTGCCGTCCAGAAAGAGAAAACCAGTCGTGCCAGTGGTGTAAACCGAGGCGCACTCACGAAAGGTAGCAGAACGACAGTAAGAGTCCAAGCCGCCCGGATAGGGAAAACCAGTCGTGCCAGTGGTGTAGACCGAGGCGCACACACAAAAGCTGTCAAGAACCAGTGCCCAAGCCGCCCGGAGAGCCGTCCGGAGAGCCGCCCGGAGAGAGCCACCCGGAAAGACGACCGGAAAGCCGCCCGGAAAGCCGCCCGGAGAGATCGACTAGCCAGAGACGATCCGTGGAATTGCTGATGTGTAGTGTACATAAATGAATCGTGTCAGTGGTGTAGACCGAGACACACAAAAGCTTCCAAGAACCAGTGCCCAAGCCGCCCGGAAAGCCGCCCGGAGAGCCGCCCAGAAAGACGCCTGGAAAGACGACCGGAAAGCCGCCCGGAGTATTATTTTGTTTGTTTACTTAGACCACAGTTCGGCATGGAATCCCAGCAGCCCTCTATTATGAGGTTGCAACGTTTACTGGAGGAAAGGTATGAGGAGGTTACAAGAGAAATTGAATTAATCTCTCAAAGCATGCAGGAACGCAACAGTAGTCGGAAAAAGACTGCACCTTTAGGAGGAAGAACCAATGGCGAGCCATCCAGTGAATCTAATGAGCGCCATCAGACAGGTCACACCATACGGCAGGTTGAATTTAGCGGAACAGAATCTGCAGGTGTAAGGCTACCTAACAGCTGCGCTACTGACTCAAACACAGGTGGGGGTATGATCCCTAAAGATACAGCGGCCGTTCAAACGGAACGGGCAGGAAGATTTGAAGACCCCAGCCCTCGGTACCCGTCTGCTATAATAAAGAAGGAAAATGAATTTCCGAAAACAACAACAGCGTCAACAAATCAGTTTGTTTCCACTTTTGACACAATGGAAGGGTTAGGAATATACACGATCAGCCCCCAGCCACCACAGAGGGAATCGACCCGCAGAACATCACTGTTTCAGCCTTTTATTGAAGCTCAGAGACTGGAAAGTGACAATGGGTACGGACAAAATCCAAGTACGCCTACAAGGACAGAGGGGAACGGATCGGTCTGCAGCGTCCACAGAAAAGGGTTGTCTACACCAGACTTTATGGGCATTTTGCCCACCGCCTTGCCGGCCGAGAGTGGACATGAACCGACAAAATATAAGTCAACCGAAGCAAGTGTACCATTGACTGCGTCGGGGAAATCAGCCAAGGAGGGTAAGCCACAAGAGCCCCAAAGTGATGATGTCATTGCTAAATCTAATCCGGTACCTTCTAAAGATCAGGAAGCAATTAGCATAAAAGACAAGACATTGGACAATAATGGGAACAGTACCAAGCGGGTAGAGAGAACTAGGCCATTGATCAAACCCGACAGATATGATGGAAAAGCATCATGGCCGGCCTACCTTAAGCACTTTGAGCTATGCTCAGAGCTCAATGGATGGAGTGACAAAGACAAGTTACAGTTTTTGGCCGTCTTGTTAACTGGCTCAGCACAGCAGGTATTAAGTACAATGCCAAAAGATGCGACTGGAGATTACGATAAGTTAGTGAAAGCGCTGCAGGGCCGTTTCGATCCACTGGGAAGGAAAGAACTCTATAGGGCTCAACTCAGAAACCGCCGACAGAAAACTACAGAAAGCCTTGTAGAAATGGCCGAGGAGATCCGACGACTGGTGGAAAAAGTGTATGTGGACCTACCGTCTGAAAGCAAAGATCACATGGGTAGAGACCATTTTCTAGATGCGTTGGCTGACGGGGACATTAGAATAAGGGTTATGCAAATGAGAACAACAACACTTGACAGCGCCGTCGCAGCCGCAGTTGAATTAGAAGCCCTTCAAAAGGCAGAAAAAGAACGTCGGATGATGGACCTGAGGAAAGTCAATGTGAGACAGGTAACCCCAAATGAAACAATTCAGGCCATTCAAACACGTACAGAGCCAGCAGAGTTGCAGCAGCAAATATTGAAAATGTCAGAACAGCTTGGGGAACTTCAAAGACAGCTGAACAGAAGGAAGCCTGGCGGGACCCGAAGGTCAGACGGAAGGGGGCCTCAGTGCTATAATTGCAAGGAGTATGGCCATATTAGACCTAACTGTCCCTTACTGGAAAGGGGTGATATCACTACACCAGCTCATGTGAACGTCCAACAGTCTCAACACATTGAAAAACAGGAAAACTGTTAGTAGCTGAGCCTGGGGGCCAAGACTCAGCTGTAGCCAAGGGGCCTAACAGCACTCTTCAAAGGGGAGAGGTTAATGCAGTTGGAAGTGGGTTATTTTTAGATGCTTCTTTGAATGGAGTAGATGCAATACTTCTGATTGACACGGGGGCTTCGGTATCAATTATATCTGAGAGAATTGTCAATAAATGGTCAAAGAAAGAACAATGCAGCATTGCCAAAACTTGCGTGGAGGTGAACGTCGCAAATGATATGAGTTTGGAAGTCTCAGGGGAAGTAACAGTGAATCTGAAGTTGGGTGGCCACCTTGTCTCTCACAAATTTATCGTCGCTGACATTAGCAATGAGGTGCTCCTGGGTTTAGATTTCTTGCAATCTGAGAATTGCTCAATTGACATAACCAGCAACACTCTGCAGTGGAGGGGAATAGAGTTACCTCTCAGGGACACATCCGATCGACAGCGGAGCTGTCGTGTGACCGTTATTGAAACAGTGGTAGTACCGGCACAGACAGAAATGGTAATGGCAGGAAGACTCAGCGAGAATGCAGGAGGAGTTCCGTATGGGATGATTGAACCGGCCCTTGGTCTTGTCAAGAGAAATAATCTCATGCTAGCACCCTCGCTAGTCAGCACCAAGGAGGGAATAGTGCCAGTAAGACTGATGAATCCAACTGACACTCAAGTGACTATCTACAAAGGAACGACGGCAGGTACATTCCAAACAGTCGACGCAGTTGGGCCCAACCTGGATGCAGGTGATCAAGTGAAATCGGAGCAAATCAACATCGTCCGATCTTGTGATGGTGATAGGAACTGCAAGGGAGAACATGGCCAAATTCCTGAACATTTAAATGACCTTTATCAGAGAAGCACACTTCGCTTAGACGGAACAGAAGAAATTCAGGTAAAGAACCTCCTGATCAAGAACCAGGCGCTGTTCTCTAAAGGAGATGGAGATATTGGTAAGACAACTTATACCAAGCACCGTATTGAAACCGGTAGTTCACTTCCTGTGAAGCAACCACCGAGGAGGTTGCCAATTCATCAGAGGGAAGTGGCAGAGAAGGAGATAGCCGACATGCTAAAGAAAGGTGTCATCAAGCCAGCATCGGGACCGTGGGCGTCACCCATCGTCCTGGTGAGAAAGAAAGACGGGAGTGTGAGATTCTGCGTGGACTACCGACGGCTGAATGCTATAACACGCAAAGACGCATACCCTATTCCGCGTATTGACGACACCATTGACACCTTAGCAGGCTCCCGATATTTCACTACTCTTGACCTTGCATCCGGGTACTGGCAAGTGCCGATGGCAGAAGATCATAAAGAGAAGACGGCGTTTGCAGCTCACTGCGGCCTTTACCAGTTCGAAGTGATGCCCTTTGGGCTATGTAACGCCCCTTCCACTTTTGAAAGACTTATGGAAAATGTATTGCGCGGTCTCCATTGGCAGATATGTTTGGTCTATTTAGATGACGTCATAGTATACAGTCAAACTTTTGAGGAGCACGTGGAACGACTTCAACTTATCTTTGAGCGGATAAGGGAGGCAGGACTCAAGCTAAAGCCCAAAAAGTGTCACCTGTTTCAGCAACAAGTATGTTACCTTGGACATGTTGTTTCAGACGAGGGGGTGCATACAGATCCGGAGAAAATCCAAAAAGTGAAAGACTGGCCGATACCTGAGAATGTGCGTGATGTCCGTAGTTTTCTTGGACTCGCCTCATATTATCGCCGATTTGTGCCGGCTTTTGCTGAGTTGGCTGGTCCACTGCATAGGCTAACAGAGAAGGGTCGTGAGTTCAGCTGGACTCGTGAGTGCCAGGGAGCTTTTGATCAACTAAGAGGGCGCCTTATTTCATCTCCAATTCTAGCTTACCCCTCGGCCGGGAGAACTTTCATCCTGGACACTGATGCCAGTGATTTTGGCATAGGGGCCGTGCTTTCACAAAATGGAGATGGCGTGGAGAGAGTAATAGCCTATGCCAGCCGTTCCCTCAGCAAGAGCGAGAGAAATTACTGTGTGACCAGGAAAGAGCTCCTTGCCCTGGTGCACCATGTGAAGCACTTCCGTCCATATCTGTATGGACAACAATTCCGAATTCGAACTGACCACGGAGCGTTAAAATGGCTTTTCGGGTTTAAGAATCCCGAAGGGCAAATAGCCAGATGGCTACAGGTGTTGGCCGAATATAATTTTGTTATAGAGCACCGACCTGGACGCAAGCACGGAAATGCTGATGCTATGTCACGAATGCCCTGCCTGCAGTGTAAACGTTCCCCAGTATACTGGGAGCAGCCTTTTGGGCTGAACACTGAAGATAGGCAAGATGAAGGGCCAGCCACAACCACTTCTCAGACCGAGGATACATCTTGTGAATTGTATACAAAGCAGCAGGGTAGTAGTAGAGAGCGTTGTAAAGGGTTGCAAGAGCAGACCGAACATGCAACTCCCCAGGACATCCGACAAATTGTAGCTGCTGCCAGAGAAGTCGAACCGAATTGGTTGTTGGGAATTTCAAATGCAACACTTCGGCAGAGACAGAAGGAGGATCCCATACTGAGCAAGTTTATAGACTGGCTCGAAGTCACGACCGGGAATCGAACCCACACTCTGCTGAACAGAAATGCCAGAGCTTGAGTCCGGTGCTCTTATCTGCTCGGCCACGACAAGCCACATTATGATGTAATGTGCCCTCTGCAGTCAAGATGAAACCAAAACATGTATAAGTTTCTGCCCAGTGGTGTGTGCACGCATTGGATTTTGCATGAGTTTTGATTAGGAGTAAGGTAATGGGTCACAATGCCCCTGAATTATGTGACCTTTGATGTCACTTCTAATTGCACATACTGCCAGGCAGATTTCAATAGATGTGGCGAAATAGTCGCCTGGTGGCGCAGTTACTGACCCAGTTCTTGCAGCGGCGCCGTGCATGTGGCCAGCGCGTGATCTCTGCGTGAAGATCACATGGGCAGCATGCAGCGCGGATTCGGCGGCCGCGATACGCACTAGAGTGGGGCAGTTGTACTTTGGCGGGCTTTGGCGAAGCATCAAAACTTAGACCCAGGTCAGTGATTGCGCCGTCAGTAACTTACATGTTGATAAAAGATTAACGGTCAACAGAAGGAAGGAGCCAGACAAATCATTAAAGTAAGTGTAAGAAGAAGAGAGAATCTGAATAAAACATCGTTGAGTTAAATAGAATACGGTGCATCAAGGAATTTATTTGAGTGTGTTTTAGTATGTAACAGAAGATAGACGTATACCTACAGGGAGACTCTTAGACCGCTCGAGTTTACGTTACATTGGTGGCAGCGTCGCGATATTTCTGTTAGTATTACTAGTAAGTTTGCTTGATGTTTTTGTTTGTGTTCTTCAACTTGCTTTAGTACATGCTTGTGCAGAGTTTTGTTTTGGCAGTGATGTAAACCGAGCTGACTGGTTAATAGTTTTTATATAGAGAAACAGTTGCGCCAGTGGTGTAAACCGAGGCACTTGCTGACTAGTGCCGTCCAGAAAGAGAAAACCAGTCGTGCCAGTGGTGTAAACCGAGGCGCACTCACGAAAGGTAGCAGAACGACAGTAAGAGTCCAAGCCGCCCGGATAGGGAAAACCAGTCGTGCCAGTGGTGTAGACCGAGGCGCACACACAAAAGCTGTCAAGAACCAGTGCCCAAGCCGCCCGGAGAGCCGTCCGGAGAGCCGCCCGGAGAGAGCCACCCGGAAAGACGACCGGAAAGCCGCCCGGAAAGCCGCCCGGAGAGATCGACTAGCCAGAGACGATCCGTGGAATTGCTGATGTGTAGTGTACATAAATGAATCGTGTCAGTGGTGTAGACCGAGACACACAAAAGCTTCCAAGAACCAGTGCCCAAGCCGCCCGGAAAGCGCCGAGAGCCGCCAGAAAGACGCCTGGAAAGACGACCGGAAAGCCGCCCGGAGTATTATTTTGTTTGTTTACTTAGACCACAGTTCGGCATGGAATCCCAGCAGCCCTCTATTATGAGGTTGCAACGTTTACTGGAGGAAAGGTATGAGGAGGTTACAAGAGAAATTGAATTAATCTCTCAAAGCATGCAGGAACGCAACAGTAGTCGGAAAAAGACTGCACCTTTAGGAGGAAGAACCAATGGCGAGCCATCCAGTGAATCTAATGAGCGCCATCAGACAGGTCACACCATACGGCAGGTTGAATTTAGCGGAACAGAATCTACAGGTGTAAGGCTACCTAACAGCTGCGCTACTGACTCAAACACAGGTGGGGGTATGATCCCTAAAGATACAGCGGCCGTTCAAACGGAACGGGCAGGAAGATTTGAAGACCCCAGCCCTCGGTACCCGTCTGCTATAATAAAGAAGGAAAATGAATTTCCGAAAACAACAACAGCGTCAACAAATCAGTTTGTTTCCACTTTTGACACAATGGAAGGGTTAGGAATATACACGATCAGCCCCGAGCCACCACAGAGGGAATCGACCCGCAGAACATCACTGTTTCAGCCTTTTATTGAAGCTCAGAGACTGGAAAGTGACAATGGGTACGGACAAAATCCAAGTACGCCTACAAGGACAGAGGGGAACGGATCGGTCTGCAGCGTCCACAGAAAAGGGTTGTCTACACCAGACTTTATGGGCATTTTGCCCACCGCCTTGCCGGCCGAGAGTGGACATGAACCGACAAAATATAAGTCAACCGAAGCAAGTGTACCATTGACTGCGTCGGGGAAATCAGCCAAGGAGGGTAAGCCACAAGAGCCCCAAAGTGATGATGTCATTGCTAAATCTAATCCGGTACCTTCTAAAGATCAGGAAGCAATTAGCATAAAAGACAAGACATTGGACAATAATGGGAACAGTACCAAGCGGGTAGAGAGAACTAGGCCATTGATCAAACCCGACAGATATGATGGAAAAGCATCATGGCCGGCCTACCTTAAGCACTTTGAGCTATGCTCAGAGCTCAATGGATGGAGTGACAAAGACAAGTTACAGTTTTTGGCCGTCTTGTTAACTGGCTCAGCACAGCAGGTATTAAGTACAATGCCAAAAGATGCGACTGGAGATTACGATAAGTTAGTGAAAGCGCTGCAGGGCCGTTTCGATCCACTGGGAAGGAAAGAACTCTATAGGGCTCAACTCAGAAACCGCCGACAGAAAACTACAGAAAGCCTTGTAGAAATGGCCGAGGAGATCCGACGACTGGTGGAAAAAGTGTATGTGGACCTACCGTCTGAAAGCAAAGATCACATGGGTAGAGACCATTTTCTAGATGCGTTGGCTGACGGGGACATTAGAATAAGGGTTATGCAAATGAGAACAACAACACTTGACAGCGCCGTCGCAGCCGCAGTTGAATTAGAAGCCCTTCAAAAGGCAGAAAAAGAACGTCGGATGATGGACCTGAGGAAAGTCAATGTGAGACAGGTAACCCCAAATGAAACAATTCAGGCCATTCAAACACGTACAGAGCCAGCAGAGTTGCAGCAGCAAATATTGAAAATGTCAGAACAGCTTGGGGAACTTCAAAGACAGCTGAACAGAAGGAAGCCTGGCGGGACCCGAAGGTCAGACGGAAGGGGGCCTCAGTGCTATAATTGCAAGGAGTATGGCCATATTAGACCTAACTGTCCCTTACTGGAAAGGGGTGATATCACTACACCAGCTCATGTGAACGTCCAACAGTCTCAACACATTGAAAAACAGGAAAACTGTTAGTAGCTGAGCCTGGGGGCCAAGACTCAGCTGTAGCCAAGGGGCCTAACAGCACTCTTCAAAGGGGAGAGGTTAATGCAGTTGGAAGTGGGTTATTTTTAGATGCTTCTTTGAATGGAGTAGATGCAATACTTCTGATTGACACGGGGGCTTCGGTATCAATTATATCTGAGAGAATTGTCAATAAATGGTCAAAGAAAGAACAATGCAGCATTGCCAAAACTTGCGTGGAGGTGAACGTCGCAAATGATATGAGTTTGGAAGTCTCAGGGGAAGTAACAGTGAATCTGAAGTTGGGTGGCCACCTTGTCTCTCACAAATTTATCGTCGCTGACATTAGCAATGAGGTGCTCCTGGGTTTAGATTTCTTGCAATCTGAGAATTGCTCAATTGACATAACCAGCAACACTCTGCAGTGGAGGGGAATAGAGTTACCTCTCAGGGACACATCCGATCGACAGCGGAGCTGTCGTGTGACCGTTATTGAAACAGTGGTAGTACCGGCACAGACAGAAATGGTAATGGCAGGAAGACTCAGCGAGAATGCAGGAGGAGTTCCGTATGGGATGATTGAACCGGCCCTTGGTCTTGTCAAGAGAAATAATCTCATGCTAGCACCCTCGCTAGTCAGCACCAAGGAGGGAATAGTGCCAGTAAGACTGATGAATCCAACTGACACTCAAGTGACTATCTACAAAGGAACGACGGCAGGTACATTCCAAACAGTCGACGCAGTTGGGCCCAACCTGGATGCAGGTGATCAAGTGAAATCGGAGCAAATCAACATCGTCCGATCTTGTGATGGTGATAGGAACTGCAAGGGAGAACATGGCCAAATTCCTGAACATTTAAATGACCTTTATCAGAGAAGCACACTTCGCTTAGACGGAACAGAAGAAATTCAGGTAAAGAACCTCCTGATCAAGAACCAGGCGCTGTTCTCTAAAGGAGATGGAGATATTGGTAAGACAACTTATACCAAGCACCGTATTGAAACCGGTAGTTCACTTCCTGTGAAGCAACCACCGAGGAGGTTGCCAATTCATCAGAGGGAAGTGGCAGAGAAGGAGATAGCCGACATGCTAAAGAAAGGTGTCATCAAGCCAGCATCGGGACCGTGGGCGTCACCCATCGTCCTGGTGAGAAAGAAAGACGGGAGTGTGAGATTCTGCGTGGACTACCGACGGCTGAATGCTATAACACGCAAAGACGCATACCCTATTCCGCGTATTGACGACACCATTGACACCTTAGCAGGCTCCCGATATTTCACTACTCTTGACCTTGCATCCGGGTACTGGCAAGTGCCGATGGCAGAAGATCATAAAGAGAAGACGGCGTTTGCAGCTCACTGCGGCCTTTACCAGTTCGAAGTGATGCCCTTTGGGCTATGTAACGCCCCTTCCACTTTTGAAAGACTTATGGAAAATGTATTGCGCGGTCTCCATTGGCAGATATGTTTGGTCTATTTAGATGACGTCATAGTATACAGTCAAACTTTTGAGGAGCACGTGGAACGACTTCAACTTATCTTTGAGCGGATAAGGGAGGCAGGACTCAAGCTAAAGCCCAAAAAGTGTCACCTGTTTCAGCAACAAGTATGTTACCTTGGACATGTTGTTTCAGACGAGGGGGTGCATACAGATCCGGAGAAAATCCAAAAAGTGAAAGACTGGCCGATACCTGAGAATGTGCGTGATGTCCGTAGTTTTCTTGGACTCGCCTCATATTATCGCCGATTTGTGCCGGCTTTTGCTGAGTTGGCTGGTCCACTGCATAGGCTAACAGAGAAGGGTCGTGAGTTCAGCTGGACTCGTGAGTGCCAGGGAGCTTTTGATCAACTAAGAGGGCGCCTTATTTCATCTCCAATTCTAGCTTACCCCTCGGCCGGGAGAACTTTCATCCTGGACACTGATGCCAGTGATTTTGGCATAGGGGCCGTGCTTTCACAAAATGGAGATGGCGTGGAGAGAGTAATAGCCTATGCCAGCCGTTCCCTCAGCAAGAGCGAGAGAAATTACTGTGTGACCAGGAAAGAGCTCCTTGCCCTGGTGCACCATGTGAAGCACTTCCGTCCATATCTGTATGGACAACAATTCCGAATTCGAACTGACCACGGAGCGTTAAAATGGCTTTTCGGGTTTAAGAATCCCGAAGGGCAAATAGCCAGATGGCTACAGGTGTTGGCCGAATATAATTTTGTTATAGAGCACCGACCTGGACGCAAGCACGGAAATGCTGATGCTATGTCACGAATGCCCTGCCTGCAGTGTAAACGTTCCCCAGTATACTGGGAGCAGCCTTTTGGGCTGAACACTGAAGATAGGCAAGATGAAGGGCCAGCCACAACCACTTCTCAGACCGAGGATACATCTTGTGAATTGTATACAAAGCAGCAGGGTAGTAGTAGAGAGCGTTGTAAAGGGTTGCAAGAGCAGACCGAACATGCAACTCCCCAGGACATCCGACAAATTGTAGCTGCTGCCAGAGAAGTCGAACCGAATTGGTTGTTGGGAATTTCAAATGCAACACTTCGGCAGAGACAGAAGGAGGATCCCATACTGAGCAAGTTTATAGACTGGCTCGAATGTAAGGTTCAAAGACCGCCTTGGCTAGAGATTTCGGCAGAAAATGCCCGCTTTAAGACCTTGTGGGGAGCCTGGGACCAGCTCTGTGTTCGAAATGGAATTTTGCAAAAGAAATGGGAGGATGATACCGGCAAGGAAACCCGTTACCTTTTGATAATTCCAAACAAGATGCAAGAAGAATGCCTGAGGCAGTTGCATGGAGCCCCAACAGGGGGTCACCTAGGCATACGGAAAATGCATGAGAAAGTCAAAACCCGTTTTTACTGGTGGAAGATGCTGGACAGTGTCAAGAAATGGTGCCGGATGTGTTTGGAGTGTGCTAAACAGAAGATGCCACAGAAACACCAAAGGGCGCCGCTGAAACAGCAAGTCTCCGGTGTGCCACTAGAAAGGATAGCGATAGACATCACTGGTCCTTTCCCAGTCACAGATGGAGGCAATCGTTACATTGTGGTTGTATCGGACTATTTCAGCAAATGGACAGAGGCCTATCCAGTGCATGCCATAGATGCCGAAACCATCGCCCGTGTGTTAGTTGACGAATTCATAAGTAGGTTTGGCGTACCTCGCCAAATACATAGTGACCAGGGCCGACAATTTGAAAGTAAGCTCTTCAAGAATTTATGTGGATTGTTGGGTATAGAAAAGACCCGAACAACACCCTACCACCCGCAGAGTGACGGTCAGGTGGAACGCTTCAACAGGACGCTGATTGCAATGCTCGCCTCGTACGTGGCCACTAATCAAAAGGATTGGGACAGACATGTGCCATTGGTCTTAATGGCATACCGCGCTTCTCCTCACGAGAGCACGGGCCTTACCCCAAATAAGATGATGTTTGGAAGAGAGGTTGACTTGCCAATTGATGTGATATGTAGTCAACCACAGGAGGAACATACCGATGCATTAGACTTCAGCGAAGAGCTGAGACAGCGGCTGGAATCAGCCCACGAGATGGCTCGAATTCAACTGAAGAAGTCCGCCTGTTATCAGAGCCGGCATTACAATCTTAAGGCTGACAAACCTGTGTTTGATGTTGGTAGTACAGTAATGACACGAGTTGGAACGAAGAAGGTTGGATTATCTCCAAAACTCCAGCCAAAATGGGACGGCCCTTACATAATAACTCATTTATTGAGTGATGTTGTGGTAAGGATGCAACGAGGGCCCAGACATAAACCCAAGGTTATCCATGTCAACCGGCTGAAGCCGTTCTACGGCGAGGTAGATACATCTTGGTTCCAGCTTCAACAGGAGGGGGAAAATGACCAGCCAACTGAGGTTGAGCGATTAAATGAGAGGATGGAACCCAATCTGTTGAGCCAGCATGGCGCAGGAGAAACTCCAGACCCAGATACCGGGCAGGTAGAACCCTTGAGCCAGCTTAGTGATGGAGAAAACCCTGAACCGGAGGCAGAGGAAACCAAACTACTGAATCAAACGAATTATGAGGGAAATCCAATAGATAACAGTGACGTAGACCCTTTGAAGCCAAGTAAAGACGTGGTATATCCAGCAGACCGTGATCACGAGACGGAACCACAATTTAATGGAAGTGGCCGTACGAAACGAAAACGAAAGCCTCAAGACCGTTATGGAGAATGGTGTTACTAGCATTTAATTAATCATGTGCCAATTGTTTTACTCTGCTCCTTTTATGTGTGCATACAGGAGGGTTAATAATGGACACCAGGGGCCGAAGCAGAGATCAAGACCGGGAGCGAAGTCGTTCGCCAAGAAGACAGAAATGCACTGAATGCCTAAAAAGCTTCTCTTCATCGGCAATTCTGCGTCGGCACGTTGAGGAGCAACATCAGAAAGCGAGAGAGAGGTTTGCCTGTCCGTACTGCCCAATCCGGTTCAGTAGGAAGCATGACTTAGACCGCCATTGGCAGCACGCCCATAGGGAGCAAGCATCAGTGTCTGCCAAGAAAGACGAAGTGCCGAGAACGCCAGGAAGAGACTTCGATGTGCTTAGCATCCACCCAAGCAGCCCCATCCAGCAGCTGCCTTTCACCGGCCAAAGACCCGTATTGCAGCCATTGACGGTACCCCCTTCCCCTGTGAGGCTCCCGCTGCAGTTGATTACGGACCCTCCTATTCAACCCGTAGGACCACACACAGCCCTCCCTCCAGTCGTCAGGCGGATCACGTTGGAGCCAGAGGAGTGGACTGCAGATAATCACGAGCGTAGTGAGCCGACTCATCGAGATGTAGCCGTACAGACATCACTAGCACGGGTGATAAAAGAGCGCACCATCAAAGAGCTACTGGATGGTAGCACCGTCGTGTCGCGAGTAGTGACCGAAAAGTACAGTTATGAATAAATTCTCTCCTTTTGCTAGCTGTTCTCTTTCTAAACGTTTTTAAAAGTTAAAGTAAGGAGGATGTTTAGAAACCTGAAATCCAGTGTACTTTTGGTAATTTCACAAACCACTTTATTTTGTAAGTGCTTTCTTTGTCTGTTGTGTTAGCCATCTCTGAAAAACCTAGAGACCGTACTGTTTTGAATTGTATTAACTTTTAAATTGTTGTTCTTAAAGGCGCATATCTTGCCAGAGTTTAATAAAAAATAAACACAAAAAAAATAAAAAAAAGTTATAACCTGAACTAAGTGAGTTAAGTGAAGTTGACATGATGTGAGGACACATCATCCTCTTAAAGGTGGAGGTAATGTGGCGAAATAGTCGCCTGGTGGCGCAGTTACTGACCCAGTTCTTGCAGCGGCGCCGTGCATGTGGCCAGCGCGTGATCTCTGCGTGAAGATCACATGGGCAGCATGCAGCGCGGATTCGGCGGCCGCGATACGCACTAGAGTGGGGCAGTTGTACTTTGGCGGGCTTTGGCGAAGCATCAAAACTTAGACCCAGGTCAGTGATTGCGCCGTCAGTAACTTACATGTTGATAAAAGATTAACGGTCAACAGAAGGAAGGAGCCAGACAAATCATTAAAGTAAGTGTAAGAAGAAGAGAGAATCTGAATAAAACATCGTTGAGTTAAATAGAATACGGTGCATCAAGGAATTTATTTGAGTGTGTTTTAGTATGTAACAGAAGATAGACGTATACCTACAGGGAGACTCTTAGACCGCTCGAGTTTACGTTACAATATATTCGGTTTGCGGTAACACCATGTGTATAAATATCTACTTTGCTGTGTAGATTTGTTCTTTAGAGAACTTGTCTTGCCATTTATTCTACTACCGCGGAGTAGATTTTCGGAATTCAGGAGACTTCTCAGTTTTGAAAAGAACTGTTCTGCTTATTAACTACTACCTGGGCGGGAGGTAGGAAATCGGCCTGGACTACTACTTTTTAGCTTTGTGGATGGGGGGACTTCTCGTAATTAACTGCACTGCCGTGGAGTGAGTTCTTTTTGGTCTCTAATGTCCCTTTAAAGTATATTTTTTTCATGATGAATTTTAAGAATTCAAGTAAAGAAAACACAGCATTTACAAGAACATTAAAATGAAGGTAAAACAAGCTGTAGAAGCCCAGAATTTCCAAAGAAAATTAAGAAATGAAAAGTAAAGGCTACCCCCCCCCCCCAAAATTTTTTATAAAATCAGGGGAATGCAACTCCTAAAACAGTGCAACCAAGTTTTTTCATGGGTGACAATGTCAGGTGAATTGGGTATTTTGACTTCCTCTAACCCTTCCAAACCACAATTGGTATCTGCAAAGAGCAGTGGCGGCACCAGACCTGTTAATCTGGGGGGGGGGGGGCAAGAGGGGGGGCAAACTTAAATTTAGGGGGGCAAAAAAAGGTCTATAATGTACTGTATAAGCCTACAATTCACTCCAGAAATAAGATTTTGCACAGTGTGAATGTGACGTGTT
The DNA here is from genome assembly GCA_032158295.1 of Pycnopodia helianthoides. NCBI lineage: Eukaryota > Metazoa > Echinodermata > Asteroidea > Forcipulatida > Asteriidae > Pycnopodia > Pycnopodia helianthoides. Next base: position 6,585,354 of record CM063251.1, read on the forward strand.
GTGCGAACTGCGTGTACAATGGCCGCTTGCGGTTTTGGGCAGACAATGCATTTCTATTTATAGCAAGTTTCCAAGCTTGTACAGATAAATAAATCCACATTTTATTAACATTGCCGGAGATGGAAAGTGTATTGGGCTTTTTTGATGGTGCCAGCTAATTATGATGGATGAAATTGAGTTTATTATTTAAAGCGCAAACAACATTGTAACAAATTGGGTGCAATCGTTTGGGATTAAACTCAATTGTACAATCATGAATCAACGTGATGCCCCCCCCCCCCCCGTAGCGCCGCCCCTGGCAAAGAGGTCTCTTTAGGTTTACATCTCCTCTCACAATGGGAAATGAATTTCGGTCAGCATCAGTCCATTTCCAAAACCTTTCAATCTGTTTGACTTACAGCTATTGATGCCGCCTTCGATAAAATCAAAGACATGCTGTACGTCAAATTCGTCATCACCCACGACTTGACATTGGACCACAACTTCTCCACAACTGTCCAGCAGATCCGGGAAAACATCCGCGGGGAGGTCGACGACCGCTTGAAGACGTTCCTTCTGGTTCTTAAGTGGCTCAACCGCATCCTCTCCTTCACGTTTCTTTTGCTCCTATTCAGGTAAGTTCAGAATCAGAAGAAAGAAAATATCATGGCAACTCTTGTGACCGAGCACTGAAAATGACGAGCAACTGTGAGATGCATGGTGGCAGCAGAGATACCATGTAATTCCTTTAATATTCACGTAGTTCTGAACTTGCGCTTGTTTTCTCAAGAACAATGAAATTACCTGCAGGGTCTGCTGCCACTTAGGGTGCGTTTTTGTGGCTGTAACCAATAAATGTTTCAATAGACCGAATTGAATAACCCCTTTGTTGCTATGAAAGTCGCCATCTTGTAGGGCAAACCGTATGCGCGTCTAAACGCATACATCAATGAAGCAGGCAGCGTTCTCGGTTTGATTTGGCACACATACGCACACGCTCACAGACGCCATGTTGTAGGGCAGGTTTTTGAATGGTGACGTCATATTCAATACGGTCTATTGAATTGGCCATTGGTTAATCACTGGCCAACCGCCGTTACAGTTATTGGTTACAGCCATGAAAACACTTCCCTAGCCTCCCCAAAGGTCTCCTCACAGCAGAAATGTGCTAAGCGTAGATAAAAAACAATTACAGCCAAAGCACCATGTCATGAATACTTAATACAGCTGCTTCTGAGGTAAATTGTTCCTTTGCTAAGCTATTTTTGTTTTCCCCCGCTGAGCAGCTCTATGAAATCGGGACCAGGGGCCAATTTTATGGCGTTTATTATCATGGAATTCTGTGCTTACACCCTATGGATATACTTGCTTAACAGGGTATTTACAAGCACAGAATAGACCTTATGCACATGGTGTCATTTGAGTAGGGCGCCCTTGGCTAGAGGTAAAAGAAGGCACATGTAGCTCATAGACCCATCCTGTGCACCGCATGTACAAAGATGTGTGTTTCCACTGTTTTATCATCGTTTTTACCTCCAAGATGCATAACGTCTATTCTTTGGTAGCAGTGCCATGAAATTTCATGGGCCCTGGATGTGCTGCAGAGTTACCTGCCCATCTGCAATGACTCCCACAAGTCATTTGACCAGACACATCGTAAAGGACAATTCATTGTGAGCTTGCCAAAGTTCACTTATAACAGTGACATAACAAGAGTGGGAGGGGGCAGGAGTCCCCCCCCCATTTGGCCATCACCTTGCTGCCCCCCCCCCCCAAAATAATAATAATACATGTAATAATAATAAACAGCAAGGATCCTGAGAAAGACCCTTGAGATCTAAGGCTACGTGACGTAGCCTGACTCGAGGAGTATAACCGGCACAAGGAAAATGTAACCTTTCTTTTGCATACTGTGATAAGATGAAATAATAATAAATAAATAAATAATAATAACAAATAATAATAATAAAATTAAAACAAATAATAATAAAAAACAGTTGCAGAATAAATAATAATAAAATCCATCTAATTCTGTTAAATGAAGGAAAAATCCCTGTCTAGAAAATACCATAACAGCAGAGTTTGTACAAAAGGTGAATAACATTTTAAAGCAGACTTGAGTGAAGTCACACTGGAAGAAAAAATGCACAATGCGAATGTTAAAACAACAAGAGTGAGAAGTAGACTTGATGAAAAAATGAACTTGGTACCAACTAAAAGCCTTACAGCCTTAAAGGCACTGGACACTATTGGTAATTACTCAAAAGAATTGTTAGCATAAAAACTTACTTGGTAACGAGCAATGGAGAGCTGTTGATAGTATAAAACATTGTGAGAAACGGCTCCCTCTGAAGTAACAAAGTTTTTGAGAAAGAAGTAATTTCTCAGTAAAATATTTGAATTGATTTTGAGACCTCACGCGTGAGGTCTCGAAATCGAAATCAAGCATCTGAAAGCACACAACTTCGTGTGACAAGGGTGTTTTTTCTTCCATTATTATCTTGCAACTTCGACGACCAATTGAGTTCAAATTTTCACAGGTTTGTTATTTTGTGCATATGTCGAGATACACCAAGTGAGAAGACTGGTCTTTGACAATTACCAAAGGTGTCCAGTGTCTTTAAACCATCGTCACTTTATATACGCAGGGCCTATGTGTATCATCGCAAGTACCTCACAAAAGATAAGCATGACAACTGGTACATCACAGAGCACTTTGAAGAAGTTGACAGGCGACGAGTAGAAATGGGAAAGAGCGCCCTCCTACCACTGAACCGAAAAGAGAGTTGGATGTTCATCAAACCTGGTAAAATCATTTCAATCATGAAATTACATTAAAGACACTGGACACCTTTGGTAATTGTCAAAGACCAGTCTTCTCACTTGGTGTATCTCAACATATGTACAAAATAACAAACCTGTGAAAATTTGAACTCAATAGACCCTTCCCATGAAATAGGTTAATTACATTCACGCATGCGTACAGACGCTGCTGGTTGGCAAACGCCATAGAGTTGTGCACAAGGCAGACGCACAAACGTGTGTGCGTCACGCCACCATCAGTCCCATGCAAAAAGGCGCAATATTCACTCATTTTGCCAACCAGTAGGGAGAGTGCGCACGCGCGATGTTCATTTTGCATATTTCATGGGAAGGATCTATTGGTCGTCGAAGTTGCGAGATAATAATGGAAGAAAAAACACCCCTGTCACACGAAGTTGTGTGCTTTCAGATGCTTGATTGCTTGATTTCGAGACCTCACGCGTGAGGTCTCAAAATCAATTCAAATATTTTACTACTTTCTCAAAACTTATCTCAGAGGGAGCCGTTTCTCACGATGTTTTATACTATCAACAGCTCTCCATTGCTCGTTACCAAGTAAGTTTTTATGCTAACAATTATTTTGAGTAATTACCAAGAGTGACTAGTGCCTTTAACGACACTCTTCTCTCCAAATACGATGCATGATTTTCACAAGATTTAAACTGAAAAGAAGTTCTGGACCATATTATTATTATTATTAATTCATTCGACCACAACAAGGCAAATCGAAGAACTATAATACCATCACAGAAACAACAAAGCAAGAAACCTAGGCCAGCAAGCCCTTGAAACATACAGAATAGCAAAGAACAAAAAAACAGATGATGACAGGAGGGCAACTAGACGAGCGTGGCGAACAGCAAAATTATTATAATGTGAAAAATGAAAAAATGAGTGTATGAAGGGCCAGGAGCATGCAAGTACGATCTGGAAGATGATCTGGGGAAGGACACAAGAAAATTACAGGCCTCGAATTTTGCCACGGCACCACAGCAATTGCTGTGGGTGCCCTTAAAAACCTTCAAATCAAATTCAAATTTTCCTCATTGGGTGCCCTTCATTTTTGGGAAATTTGCCGTGCCCTTTTGAAAACGAAATTCAAGGCCTGAAATTACCCAACAAAAGGACCACACAATACTATGCAGGTCAGGGACAACAAAGTAAACTAAATCACTGTTGCTCAGAAGCTTGTTATATCCCACACATGGTAAGACAGGAAAACTAAAGAAGAAAAAAACATACATGAACAAAAGGAGTTCCCACAACTGCATGCTCCCGGGTCAATTGTCCCCAATATTAAATATTTCTTTCATTGGTCTTGCCTTTCAAAAAATAAAAAAAGATTCTATTAGGCTGGCCAAACCGGAAAGGCGGAGGTTTATTCTGAGTATAACATTGTGGATTACTGAAGTAGGCTATGCCACAATAGTCATCATAGCTGACTATGCCGCTTACTGGTTTCTCGACATGGTGCGTCTTCACAGTGAAGTCAACGTGATGGCCAATGGTGAGTGAGAGTTTGTTATGAGGGGGACTTGACTGGACTTGACCAGAGACAAAGTCTTTTGAAGACTTAATCGACACTGAACTAAACCGACTTAACTCTCAAATAAGACTCTAAATCAAGTCAGTATAAATAATAACTGTATTTGTATAGCGCCTAACACCTTCAGAAGAAAGTCTCTAAGCGCTCTGAGGAACAGACAAAGAAAAACTACATGTCTGGTGACTTGAACAGAAATGTATTGAGAAGAGTCTTGAAATGTGTGGCGGTGGTAGCTTGTTTGAGTTTGATGTGAAGAGGGAGATTGTTCCATAAATGAGGTCCAGCAAACTGAAAACTACGTTCACCATAAGCTTTGAATTGCTGTAACTCCCAGTGGTGGTCTGGCTAAAGGCCGGTTGATAGCCGGGAGGAAGATAATCATCAAAGGCTGATGACTGCAAGTGTCTTTCGCGACAAGTCACTGATCTCTCAGCGTCAACCACAAACTGTGATTTTTTATAAATGCGCGTCTAGTTTTCAGTTGCACAAACATCGCGCGACCGGCTTGAAACTGGCCTCAACAGGATCTTACTCAGAGTCTCTTAAAATACAGCAATCAAACATGAGAACCTGAAGGCCTTCAACCACTTAATGCAGTGAATTCTGAAATTATTTTCCATGCTCATCCGCTGGATTAGTTTTCGGCATTCCCATAAGAATAATTGTGTTTTTGAGAATATCGTTGTCACAACGAAACCGTGACTAGCCAGGTAAAGACAACAAATGTTCTCTCATAATATGTTCCGGGATTTCTTTTTCTCCTTCGAGAAAGTGTAACTTTTTTTTCGCAATGAATTGGCCAAACCTTGGCCGTAAAGTTTAGCTGTAAATGTAAGCATGCTGAAATCTCAGACTTACCACCCCCCCCCCCTCGGTTGAATACATGGCAGCCTACTGATCTCTCGTAATCCTTGTTTGTCCACCAAAAGATTGATGGTCTGAAATTGGGGATTACACAATAACTCCTGGAAAAAGGGGGATTTGGAGCATAAAATTCCAGTACCCTTTGTCTCTCTTTGTTACAGGGCAAACAAAGCCTAAAGAGGTGAGTGCATGCACTACGCATGCTGCACAGTGAAATGTACGGCGTGTTTGCTTGTCTGCTGCAGGCATACCCGGACATTTAAAAGAACAAAATTCTTTGGTCAGACTTAATTTTGTATGACTTTACATTGCTACTAACATCATTGAATAAATGTCATCTCATGAACGCCATAATTTTTTCCAAATCCCATTCTCAGCTCCTGGTGCTGTGACCGTCCAAGTTGAAGGACAAGGCATATTGGCAGATATCTACCGATCTCTCGTTGAATCCTTAGATCCCAAATACCTCCATGATTTTAAATTCGACACGACCAAGTGCCTGCCACACCCAACTCCACCGGACACGGATTTGGTTTACATGATAGGTGGGTTTATTACAACCAAGGGGTCCAATTTCATAGAGATTGATTAATTTAGTTTGCCTGAGAGACTATATACTCTGGTAAATGCTCCAAAAATTAATGATCATAAAAACTGTCTTGGTGAGAAGCGCTGCAGCTGTAACGAGTAACATGTTGAGAGATGATTCCCTTCTAGGAAATGTGGTTTTAGAGAAAGGGATTCAAACAAATTTCAATCCGAGAAAGTTCCATGCATGAAACGTTTCTTAGATTGTTTATTCCAATTACGGATTATTCTTCTTGCGTGGACATAAAACAGCTCCAGATTTTCGGCATTATGTCAAAAATGCTACAACCATTAGTTAGTTTCTTTGTATATGTCTTAATTTCTATAGGATTAAAACAACCAAACGGTTCCAAAAACAAAAGGTATACTTTGCCTTTGAAGGCAGGGTGTACTTTTTGGTAAATACTCCACAAATAAAACAATTTCAAAACAATTTTGAAAAAAGATTGATATTGTTAAACAATTAGCATTCTGAATGACCCCTTACATCTGATAATTATGACTCATTGCTGTAAAATGACATTGGCACAAGTCATCATTATCAGATACAAGTCATAATAATGACTTCCTTCTATTTTTCCTAATGCCCCTTTTTAACGTTTTCGTCATTGAACAGTTGTTAGCTACATGTGTATATTATACAAATATAACATGGTTTGAGGGTGAACAGTCGATATTAGCTCCCCGAGGTATTGGAAGTTGACAAACTATTTCCCGAGGCGAAGCCGAGGGAACTAGTTTGTCAACTTCCAATACCGAGGGGAGCTTATATCGACTGTTCAACCGAAATAAACCATGTTATATTTGTTTTACTATACCTCATACATATTCAGTTACCGGTACAATATTAGGAGCAAGGGGAAATTGCATCCAGGATAAGTTTTTCATGTGTTGGACGTCGCTAGGGCGATGTTTGCGCATGCGGGCAACACCCGGTGAACAGTTCCAGGATAGTAAAGCGCATGACAAGTAGACTGTCGCCCGGGGGCTGCCCAGGCGACAGTCTGCTTGTCATGCGTATTTACCATGTGCGTGAATACTCGCGTGCGCGCTCGGTAAACAGTAAATATAGCATCTGGCACGTCATGTTGAATGGACCAGTGAGAATTCGACTCTCGGTCTTGAATATGTATGAGGTATAGTAATAGATGGAAACACACCGTTGTCATTTTCAACTTGCAGGTGCCATGTTTGTGATTTGTCTTTTGATGGTGATATTTGAGGCGTATGGACTGCGGCTGCGTCGATTCATCATGTCCAAACATTACCCTTATAGGGAGCAAGTGCGAGCCGTCTGGTTGTACAACCACATTCTCCGACGCCGGGGAGGCTACAAAAAGTTCTTCTCCAGACACAAGAGATATGATGCACAAAGTGATGGAGGCGACGATGTGAATTTCTTCAGCCAACTCGCATCAAGGTCAATAATTAAGATTTGAGAATTGATCCCCCTTCTTCATTGTTCATCCCTTGCTTTTTCTGTGTGCTTTCTGCCTCTCCCTCTCTCTCCTTTCATTTCTTTCCACTTGACTGCTTTTGTCACACCAGTATAGACCCATTGCACAACACGTAGCTCATTTGCACGCGCGTTTCCTGTCCGCCATTTTCGGGTGTCAAAACGTGCATAAAAGGATGGTACACATATTTACACGCACAATGGTGCGTAAACACGTGTACCATCCTTTTGTGCATGTTTTGACACCCAAAATGGCGGACAGGAGACGCGCATGTATCCGCGCTGTGCGTTGTGCAATGGGTCTATACCTGTTTATGTGTGTTGTGTTGTCATTCGAGAAAGACTCTGCTAGGGTCGAAATGTCAGACCACTAACTACTTTTTAAGTTTATGATCTCAGCACAAGATTTTGCCAAGGAAGTTTCTTGGCCATGGACCTTTGAAGCTCTGGCTGGTGTCAACCATTTTTCACCTTTCTGCCTTGATCTCAGTCCTTGGACAGTCTCAGACATTCTTTTCATCTCTGTCTTCCCCATGAGCTTTTTATGTCTTGGATTTGGTCTCGCCCTTTCAAATTTCCGTCTTGTACTCTGAATCTTTGCCTTCCCTTCAGGCTCATGTAATATGTACTTGCATGTTTGAACCTGGGTTTTTGACAGTTTGGCGTCAAACCTCCGGGTACCATTCACTGACAATTTTTTTTAATTGAAATATTGAAAAACCTTGCTGAATAAACTACTCCTTCCCAACACCCTTGATAATAACCAGTTTTTACATATAGTGCATTATCTATGGGTGTCTAAAAGTGCTTAACTGTGTTTTTTTTTAAAGCCAGGTATGGTAAGTTTTTATGATACCCATTTATACAGCACCTTCTAAGTGTTTACAAGGTGATGCAGTGCAATCTGTAGCCAACTATGCCAGAAACATGAGGGGCGAGCCCCTTCTCTCAATGATAAGTGTGCTGGGCTCTTTTACATGGGACAGTCCCCTCCTTCATGCACAGCCTGAACCAGGGAGATGTCCATCTGCAGTTCATTTACTGCTCCAGTAAAACCTTATTTAATTCAGGTTTGTCATGACTTTGTGAACAATGACAACATCATTACACAATACATGGGACCAATAACGCTCTACCCCAAGGAAAAAGCGACAATGGTCAGGCGTCTTGTTTAGGTGTCAAGACTGGGACACGAAACCCACACTCTGCTGATCAGAAACACCACAGCTTAAAGTCAAGTGCGTTTGACCGTTCAGCCATGACACGCCATTTAACATATTACGTACTCCGACCACGCACCACAAAGGATAGCAGTAAAGAATCCTCTGTAATGATATAACTACATGTACCTGTATGAATTACCTCCACTTCATACAGATCCAAAATCTGGGCCAAGTTACTCAAACTGGTCGGATTTAAATGGAAGTTCTGCTCAAACTGCGGGGTGCCAGGCAACGCCTCAAACATGGACGGCTTCATGCATTGCGAAAACGTCAGATGCCCTGGTAAGATGTCAGTTTATGTATTGCTAGATTTTCCCTGTTCATATTGAACAAAGCGTGAGCAGCAGTATTGCTGGGTAAATTGCTTGGTGAACAAAGCACAAGCCTGGGTGGCCCTCAATATTCCATAATATGGGTTCTTTACATGTGCTTAGTGCAGCTACTTGAGACTACTTGGAGCTTCTTCTTCGGATCAGGTCAAAATCTCAACACACACTTTTGGACCGATGAGCTTTAGTGCACTTAATAGAGCACATAGCTATGGCATTTCGCTCATTTCCAAGAGAGGCTGAGGAGGGATGTGAACCTTTCATGTAGTCTCAAAAGCATCTTGACCAGTTAACACCAGAAGATGTGTTTACATATGAACAGCTTTTATGGACACACAAACAGATCAGATAAACCAGTCTTTGTATACACCCAAAAAGTTTGTTTTGGATTGGTATGAGGTCATAAGCGGGTGATGTAATTACACACCCGCTTACATTCCATGGTGCAGCTTAGCACAGGCATGCACCCACCGTGCTAGGATGCGTTTCACCTGTACAAAAAGAGACAAAGGGTACTGGAATTCATGCTTGAAATATCCCTTTTTCGTTTTTGTGTGTGCAATCCCTGATTCAAGTCCTTCATCCTTTTGTTGTACAAATGAGGATTATGAGAGATCGATAGGCTGCCACCATTGTTTATCATTATCCTCGGCATTATGGGAGGTATAAGTCCGTGATTCCAGCATACCTTGGCCAATCCTATAAGCGTCCTACAAGCGCCATACAAGCGCTGAAAAGTTTCTAACAAGCATGCGCGCAAACTAGTCACCATCAGGAGCCAATCAGCAATCGTTTTTCAGTACATCCCTACCAGGGGTTAGTGACGAGGGGTATCAATATGGGCCACTGTGAGGCTGAGATCATGGGGGTGAATCCTTTTAGCCCTCCTACTGTCAGTGACTCTTGGCAACATTTTCCAGTGAGTTGACCAACCATTTGAAACCATTCGACTGCCAAGGTTGTGTACGGTGGCACAACTGTGCACAGAACTAACTGTGCACTGTGTACATGCATTCTCTCAGGGTATCATATTTCAGGCTGGCATAGTTTATCTATCATTCAAAACCACTTGAATGGTATTGAATGGTCAGACAGCAAGAGGGTTAGTAACCATTTTCTTTGTTTAATCCGTACACTGATTTTAATACACAGGAGTTTATTGTCTTCAATGTGTTTCGACTATCAACAATTTGTGTCACTTATGCAGCCAACCGGTGGACTACACTTTGTGTACAGACAATTTTGAATTTGAAAGGTAAGTTAGCATGTTTACAACCATTACTGATTATTCGGGCTACAGCCGAACACCTGTTGTTTGTTTTTTAATTTCCTTGAAGTATCAACTGACATGAGGGGAAAAAATTGCAAACTATTGCACCAATGGAAATTTATTACCATCATTATTTTACAGCAATAATTATTTTTCACTAAAAAGCATTAAAATTGAAGAAATGTCAGTATTTAAAAACATTTCTTATAAAGCTCAAACAGCACCCTCACTGAGGTCAAAGGAAGACCTACCATTGGCTGAGAGACGTACTTAGGGCGTACTTGCACGTTTCCATTGTTTGACCTCAGCAATGGCGGCTTACGCAAGGGGGCTATATAGACCTTTCTATTGCAACATCACAGCCCCAGTTTTTGCCAACCAAGGTTGGAAAACTAAGGGAAGCCATAAATACTAAGCAAAAACAGATTGCCACAGTTGGTAACGATGTGACATAAATATCCAAAAATTTGTTGGAACCAAAGCAACCAATCATGGGATGTGTTCCTTTTTAATAGAAAGTTTGAAAGTGTTGAATTTGGTCACAACATTCTGTTAGCACGATTGAATATTTTGCTAACATTTGGACGTCCATGCCAACCAGCACGATTTGTTTATCAATGTAATGGAAACGTCTATAAAGAGCACTTTTGGCCCTTTTCCAAACTGCGGCTTTAGCTTGGGCTACGGCTTAGGCTCCGTCAGCCACTTTGATAACATTATGCTTTTGATACAGGGCTTTGAATCGGGTGGACAGCTCAAGAGCCAAAGCTCAAGTTGTGTTTTTCGAAAAAGGGTCCATCTTAGAAAATCTGTCCGTACACACGCAGCAAGACAACCCTGTGACCACAAAGGCTATGGGCCTCTCCGTTCTTTTTTCAACTTATACCAGGAAGTGTTTTCTCTTTTGATAAGTACTTCTTTGAAACCATTCACTGCCACCTTCACGCGCCAAATGAAAACTCACCTAATTTCCAGCTTATGATCTGTTTGTTTATATATGTTCTTTTCTGTTATTCCGGTTTATTTTTCATGTTGTTTGTGAGGCGCTGTGCTCTTTGGAGAGTGCCATCCTAATGCCCCATAATATTATTAGACCTATTACATTATCATAGTCTGGCATGTTTCATAATAAAAGTGTTTCGGCTAAAACAATAATCGTCTCCAACGTTGTCTTAAAAACAAACACAGGGAATCAAGTGAAGACAACTCCGCCGAAGACGACGAGGAGAAACGCCTTCTGGATGTCATCGATGGCCCAGACGTCTTAGACTACGCTTATCAATACAATGCGCGACTTGACCAAGATGATACTGATGATGAAGACGAAGAAACTGGCGATGAAAGTAGCGATCAGGAAGACGACGACGACGAGGAGAAACGCCTTCTGGATGTCAGCGATGGCCCAGACGTCCTAGACTACGCTTATCGATACAATGCGCGACTTGACCAAGATGATACTGATGATGAAGACGAAGAAACTGGCGGTGAAAGTAGCGATCACGGCTGGAAGAAAAAATGGAACCCATTCCGCAAGAAAGCACCTGCTAAACCCAAACACCCCCCGCTTATAGACTTATATTAAAGATATTAAAGAGAATACTACCCTTGTACGTCTCAGGTCTCTTTCTCACAAGACTTGGTTTAAAAAAAAGAAAAGATTATCCCAATGATCTGGCTTTACTCCAATGACCTGGTTACTCTGGCTTTATGCATCACGCATAAATCTTTTACTAAAGATTTCTGTGCAACAAAGCATTAGAATGAGTGAATAAGTAATTTATGGCGGTCGGGTTGGCGTAGTGGTATCTTTTCCTCGCCTTCCACCTCTTGGAACCCCAGTTTGAATCCCGCTGGGGGCACTGTGTAGATTTGGGTTTTCAGTCCCTACCTACTTGCGTGGGTTTTTGGAATAGTTCTCTGGGGTTTTCCTCCCACATCTAAAACTGAAACTTCCTTCCTTGTCTTCTGTCCATGGAGTTCGTGGCGAGTATAGTGATTTTTGAGAGTCCTTTGCTCCCCAACCAGAATTAATAAATAAAATTAATAAAAGAAATGAAACGATGTAGCTTTTAAGAGGAGAAAAAACCATGTGAGTTCCACCGATAATATTCTCTCCTACACTAGTCATGATCACACTTGTTAAAACAACATCCCATTAAATACTTAATGATTAATTGAGGCACAAATTAAGATTAAATGGTGAATTTCGCAAACCAGATGTTTTTTAACCTTATTCTGGTAAGCAAAATTTGTTGTGCTTAGCTACTCTGCGTGCTTAAGCAACTCTAATGGTACAAATTCAACAGTGATAATCACTACAAAAACCTATTGCTTAATCTATTTAAGCTAAGCAAAACTGGGTGCAAGATTTGGTCCCTACATGTACTTTGTAGTGCTGTAAACCTTTCTTTCTTACCTTTTTTTCGACATGCTAAACGGATTTGTGTGTTTTTAAAAATTTATGTCCTTAACCCTCTTGCTACCATTCACTGTGGTTTTGAATGATAGATAAACTATGCCAGCCTGCAATATGATACCATGAGGGAATGCATGTACACAGTACACATTTAGTTCTGTGCACAGTTGTGCCACCGTACACAACCTTGACAGTCGAATGGTTTCAAATGGTTGGTCAACTCACTGGAAAATGTTGCCAAGAGTCACTGACAGTAGGAGGGTTAAAAAGCTATATGACAACGGCCCCTAACGCTACATTTTCAAGACAAAAGAACCTACTATGTTCTACTTACCGACTTCAAACACCTTAGCCTGATCACTCTGTCACCGATCATAACATCTTGGACATAATATGTTCCACTGCCTCCGGAAAACTTGTACAGATGGCGTCAGGTCTCGGCTGAATTTTGTCTTCATCACCGGGACGATATTTCCCTGTTTAAGAATTCGAGAACCACAACATTTTTACTTTTAGGCAACATCTAGAGCAGGCTGGATTAATGCTGCAAGTGACACGACAAGACGATGTAAGGCTCTGTTGAGATGCCTTGTTATTCTCATTTAAGGAGGGAGGCCCTCAAGTTAATTGTAATTCTTTTGGTGGTTCTTTGCATCAGGTTTTGTTTTGGAGGGGTGGATATGTTATTCATATCCTCGTTTATGTTTCAAACATTTTTGTAATTTCAATTGAATTTCTATTTAAAGCACATGTACAACAATGGTAATTGCCAAAGACCATATCCGCACTTTATGTGACCAAAAATATACATGAAATTATAAACCTGTGAAAATTTAGGCTCAATTGGTCATTGGAGTCACCAAAATAGAACGAGCATCTTACATGTGGATGCAACAATAAAAAGCACAGTATTTAAAGCACATGTACAACAATGGTAATTGCCAAAGACCATATCCGCACTTTATGTGACCAAAAATATACATGAAATTATAAACATGTGAAAATTTAGGCTCGATTGGTCATTGGAATCACCAAAATAGAATGAGCATCTTACATGTGGATGCAATGGTAAAATAAAACACAATTATATTCTTTACCCCCAATTCTAACATTATACGAATAAAGAAGAGATATCAACCTGTATTGACCAAGATTCCCTTTAAGCCAGCTTCCATTGCTCCTTGGACATCATCCCTTGCATCCTGGAGAGATGAAACGGGAATAGAAAGTAAAACTCAATGTTAACCCTCTTGCTGTCTGACCATTCAATACCATTCACTGTGGTTTTGAATGATGGATAAACTATGCCAGCCTGCAATATGATACCATGAGGGAATGCATGTACACAGTACATAGTTAGTTCTGTGCACAGTTGTGCCACCGTACACAACCTTGGCAGTCGAATGGTTTCATACGGTTGGTCAACTCACTGGAAAATGATGCCAAGAGTCACTGACAGTAGGAGGGTTAATAAGGTAGGGTCACAAGTTTGTGAAATTTCTATCCGGAAGCCTCCTGGTTACAAAGATGGCACTAGTAGTAAGCATCCATTATTTCGTCGGAAATGTCCCCATTGGTTAGAAATCAATAAAAGTATGTTGACAAATTTGAACCTCCAAAACTCACCTCAAGGCAAGTTTTGGAGATTCAAATTTCCGTGGTGTCCGTTCGCGAATGCTGCGGCCAGAAATGCGGTTGGTACCCCGCTGTCACCTCGCTAAACATGGTTGGATTCAATGTTCTTGATGAAAACGGCGATAAATTAGGTAACTTAGTTTCTTGAAAATTTTGCCTATAAATCAGCATTACGTTGTTTGTATTTATTAAAACTGTTCCGTGAAAAGAATTTGATTAATTTCTTTTACTCTCAATACCTGTTTTGTAAATACAAATTCAACTTGAGTTGAATAAGTTTAATAAACACAATTATTTGTTGAAGCCTTTGTTTTAGTTCCATGCTTTGTCATTTCAAAGAGGGGCTCCAAGGTCAAAATTCAGTTTTGCGATGCATTCATTTTCCAATAGAAAGAGTCCTTATGAAAGTGGGGAAAAAGTTACAAGTCTCTAACCTAGTATGGGGTTGAACAAAGAAAAATTGACTAGAGCGGGATTTGAACCAACGACCTCCGGATTAACGTACCGGTGCTCTACCAACTGAGCTATCTAGCCCTATATTGGCGGTCTCCCTATTTTGTCAATACCTTTGTTCGGGGGTGCCTGACAGAAGCCATACAACCGTTAACTGCCGTGTAGCCAGGGATCACACCCAAGTTTACGATACAACCTGGGAAGCAGCAGCCACGGGATCACCTTGAGGGGATGCGACTTTTTTAATTTAAATGTCAAGTAATAAACCACAAGGGAAACTGACTGGGTAAATTTTTGACAAAATATAGGGCTAGATAGCTCAGTTGGTAGAGCGCCGGTACATTAATCCGGAGGTCGTTGGTTCAAATCCCGCTCTAGTCAATTTTTCTTTGTTCAACCCCATACTATTTGAAATTTACCCAGTCAGTTTCCCTTGTGGTTTATTACTTGACAAGTCTCTAACCTCACGCTAAAATGTTGTATAAAAATGCCATTGTATTTGATACCCTGCCAGTGCAAAATTCTTGAACATACCCCAAAAAATCAAATGACGTCACATTTGGTTTTCAATCAAAACAGCAATGAGTTTGACCGTTTGACCAGTGAAAAAAAAAATCCTTGTGCGGAATGTACAGAGCCATTTCATTGTGGATATCCAAAGACGTCATGTTTTAAAATTTCGCTCTGAAAAAAGTATCATATGACTTTATACATAATCTTAATGTGAGGTTAGCAATTGGTGCTCGATATGGGGCAGAGGGTACCCCCCCCCCCACCTATTGTGTCTTCATTGTGTGCTTAGAATCTCAGGAATTCATTTGAGGATTTTAGGGGGGGGGGTAGTTCTATACAAGAGGAAAATAGTGTTTTATAGTATGGGAACATGGGGGGACACTGACCCTCTGCCCCATATCGTGCAGGCTATAGAGGTTAGAGACTTGTAATCGTTGAAACACAACGTTCCATTTTTTCAACTCAAATATTCTCACTATTGCACTCATAGTATACTCAGTTCATATATAGCGCTTTCACACCTGAAGGGTGTCCCAAAGTGCTCTTTATCTTTTTTCTACAGGTATGCAGATCTATGTTTGAATTTAAAAGACCTTTTTTACATGTATACAAACATGTAGCACCTTGTAACAGTTTACAAGGTGCTGCGTGGCACAAACACCGGGGCGAAACCCTCCTCTTAACGATAAGTGTACTGGGTTCTTTTACGTGCATTACACAACATGGGACCTAGCACCTTGCACGGTAATGCAGTGCAATCCACAGCCAACCATACCAGAAACACCGGGGCGGACCTCCTTCTCTTAACTACAAGTGTACTGGGTGCTTTTACGTGCATTACATAACATGGGACCTAGCACCTTGCAAGGTGATGCAGGGCAATCCACAGCCAAGGTTTTAGCCAGGATTTGGTAAAAATTGCTGGAAATTTAAAAACCGGGTTTCCAAATTGTTCACTACAATACAGTTACATGTAAACGACTAATAAATACAGGGTGTCCAAAAGACACCCAGACACCCCTCTGGCTAACACGATGTCCACAGCCAACCATACCAGAAACACCAGGGCGAACCACCTTCTCTTAACGATAAGTGTAACTGGGTTTCTTTTACTTGCATTACACAACACACTGGACCTACGGCTTTACGTCCCATCTGAAGGACGAGGTAATAATGGTTAAGTGTCTTATTAAATGTCGAACTCACACTCGGATGATCAGCAATACCAGAGCTAGAGTCCGATGCACCTGACCGCTAGGCCGCAACACGCCACTCATAATAAACACTCAACATTTGTATGATTTCTCGCATTTTCTGCCCAACACCTTAACCCAAGGGTCTCTTTCCTAAATGAATCACATTGTTGACACGACTTACATCTCCAATCATCACAGCTTCTTCTGGACTGCATCCCAAGCTCCTCAAGGCCTCCGTGAAGAACGTCTTCTCCGGTTTCCCAACAACAGATGCCCTCGCTCCGGTGGCGTACTCCAGGGCTTCCACAAAGGGTCCCGGCCCCAGGGCTAGACCATCAAGCTTCTTGAAGTACTTACCTTTATGAATAGCAATCAGGGGTGCACCTTCAAGGATTAATCTGGAAATCAGGGGAAAGGCAAAATTCTGTAGATAGAGGAATGAAATTGTAGCTGGACTTTCTTCTCTTGTCCGAGTACTGCGGGCTGAGCTTGGCAGTGGTTTTCCACTTGGTTTCTGATATCATTCCCATTGTTGTTTTTTTCTCGGCTCGGTCATTTTCTGAGCGCTTTTCAACCCTAGGAAAAGGTACTTTATAAATGTTGCTATTATTGTTGTTATTATTAAAATAAACAGTTGGATCAAAACAACTTCATTTCATCATATCAGGGCAGAAATGGCGATCTCAGAAAATAGCCACTATACAAAACAGACCATTGTTTTAAAGGAGTCCTATACAGTTAGATAGTTTTATAACTTCAACTGTTTCATTACCTGAATGCCGTGTTGAGTGTTGCATAGTTGAAGTTGTCTGGAGTTAAACCAACTACTACTGCATTTGGGTCATCCGTAGGAATACCTGCATTTAAAGTTGGACACACAGATAATGCAATTAAGCAGACCTCTTTGAGATATTTTGAAGACGATTTAAGGATATAAAGAAAATCAATTATCTCATGAACTGCAGCCATTGTTGGTTTCTCCCGTTTTCGCCCAATATAGACCTTTCTTTTTGTTCATCAACATTAACCACCATTTTCTATGGCTGTCGTTGAGTTTCACTAAGTATTGCAGCACAAATCTGCTGCAGCACAAATCTGCCATTTTTAATAAAACACTTTAACTGTTTTAATTGTTTAGTGTTTTGTTTTCAGTAACAAAATAAATTCATTTAGTGATATGGGTATTTTTATAGCATCATTGTGCCGCCCATACTTTTTGCAAACCACTGTTTGGTAATTTTTGCTGCTGTGTAAATGCAAAACGGTATGGCATGGGATTGTGCCTTTGATGATACAAGCATGGTTTTGGTTTGGAGTTAAAGTTTTCAAGGAGCTTCTAGGAATGGTTTTAACCTCTGAATTTATAGATTTCAAGGAGCTTCTAGGAACAGTTAGTAACCTCTGGAGTTATAGATTTCAAGGAGCTTCTAGGAACAGTATCCTCAGTGCTAGAGAAGTAGAGCTTCTAGGAACAGTTAGTAACCTCTGGAGTTATAGATTTCAAGGAGCTTCTAGGAACAGTATCCTCAGTGCTAGAGAAGTAGAGCCTCTAGGAACAGTTAGTAACCTCTGGAGTTATAGATTTCAAGGAGCTTCTAGGAACAGTATCCTCAGTGCTACAGAAGTAGAGCTTCTAGGAATAGTTAGTAACCTCTGGAATTATAGATTTCAAGGAGCTTCTAGGAATAGTATCCTCAGTGCTAGGGAAGTAGAGCTTCTAGGAACAGTTAGTAACCTCTGGAATTATAGATTTCAAGGAGCTTCTAGGAACAGTATCCTCAGTGCTAAAGAAGTAGATCATCCCTTCTTTATATCTCAGAAAAAACAGCTTCATCCCTTCTTGATACCTCAGAAAAAACAGCTGTCTTTTTTACACCTGGCAGACATAAAAATGTATAAATTCAGATAAAAGTCTGAAATTTCTCATCCCTGCTATTTTGTATGGGCTTACTAGGGTATAAGAAACAAACAACACCTTGGAAATCTTTCTTGGCATCATCTTGCAGCAGCAGCATCGGTCTCAGACCGCCTTCCTTCACTACATTTCTGGCCGCTGTCAGTGAGGAGAAGATGTCTGTTATTCCGATATCAAACCCAAGCCTCTGGAGACGTGCATGAAGGGTTAGAACACTCTCTTTGGTTGTGTTGGTCACAAACTTGATCCTCACTGGAGCTGTTCTCAGCCTACGAGTGGAAAAAAAAGAACAAACGAGACAAATGTACCTACTTTGATAAAAATAATGTCCAATATATGGCTACGTTACAGGAGACGACTTGATCCAGACAAGACAGTCAGTGAAGACAAAGATCTTGGAGTGTTTATTCACCAGTCTCTCAGCTAACTTCTAAGTGTGCGAGAGCAGTCAATAATGCAGACTAGACTCTTGGTTTGATCAACAGAGCTCTCACAAAAGAGCAAAACAACAGTCATCAATATTATTTGGTTTTTGCGTTTTTCAACCTTTCAAAATAACATGATCAATATCCCAGACAAACTTCAGAAAAATTGCCATAATTTATTTGTCGATGATGTTTGGCACCTTATTTTGGGTTTGTTGGTTTATTGGATGTTATTCTTCACATGTAGAAACAGAAATTGGTAATGAGAGAAGTAATTTAATTGTTTGGTCATTGCAAAGTTGAAGTGATCCGGAAAGTCGGATTCAAGTCAACTCGGTCCCATGTCAACTCGGTCCGAAGTCAACTCAGTCCGAGGTCATCTCGGTCGGTCAGAGGTTAACTCGGTCCGAGGTAAACTCGTTCCGAAGTCAACTCTCCCGTATTCAATGGCCTAGTTCCCGTCCCGTTTGTTTTCAGTTGTCGGACGGACTACAGCCCTTCTAAGTTTTTGCGGGAGACTTCGGTCAAATTCAAATACAAACAAATTTTCATGTTGTAAACTGTTGCAAGTGAAGGTTGGTAAAGGAAATTATGCCATACCGAATGCACTGTGGGGGAAGAGTTTTGTATAGGATACGTGCACTAATTGGAATTATTGAACTAAATAAACTCAAGAAGAAGACAGTTGCTCTTGAGGGATTTTATTTAATTTCAAATGGTAATTTTCTTAGTTATGAGAAAGTTACAAGCCTTCATTTCAGGTTTTGTTTCGAAACACCATGATCTGTGTCGTTCAGAGAAAAAAATATGAACACCGTGTCGTGCAGTTTAGGCTAACTTCGAGTTGACTTCAGACCGAGTTGACTTCGGACCGAGTTGACATGGGACCGAGTTGACTTCGGACCGAGTTGACTTGGACCGAGTTGACTTTGGACCGAGTTGACTTTGGACCGAGTTGACCTGAACCCATCTGGTCAATGATCCCGAACTGGTCAAATCACTGTAATAAATAACCTTTTCAGTGCCTCAACTGCACCTGGGATAATGGTGTCTTCAACATGTAGTGTTCCACTTAAATCAATCAGCACTGCCCTCAGACCAATCCGTACTGCCATGTTGAAAAGAGCATTTCTCATTAAAAACATGAAAACATCAACACACCCACCTCTACACCAGTTCTATTTTAACTTCCCACATTGTGTTCAATTCTGAATATGTTTTATGAAGTACCCCCTCTATCGTTGTGAATATGGCTACTGATAGTCTTGTCATGCTCCAAAGTCGTATGGTCCTGAGCAAGGGCTTGACACTTGATAAGCCTGTATAATTTATCCGTTTTAAACCTGTATTCACACGCATATATTAATAAACTTTAAAAAAAGAACGCACATTATATACATAATGTGATATTCTTTTGAACTAATAAATGAACTGAATTTTTGGTTCAACCAATGTGGTCATAGACAACTTGAATTAAGACTATTAATGCACGTGGATGGAATCAGTATAGTTCCTGGACGTACTTTGCCATATTTTATGTATATCTTTGCAGCATGCAGAGTACCCAACGCCGGGTATTGTTTCGCAATCATTATGTGATCCACGTCGTCTCTGAGCCTGAGCCTGAGCCTGAGACTCATTACTTGGTATGTATTGTCTTTAAATTGTTGGCATTCTTTAAATGTATGTTATAAAATGGAAAACAATTTCCGTATCCTGCCATCAGCTTATTGACGTTTTTGTTGTTGTTGATTATGACTGAATATGAATAACCGGTAAACTGGTACCTCCCCCCCACCCAAGCATTCTCTCTGCCTCTGGATCATGGACTGTGTTGACACGGTAACACTCAGTCGGAGGGTCGGAGCCTGATGTTGTTATTCTGGCTGACCTTCAAATATCACCGCTACCAGAATTCTCATTACCAAACCTTACTTTTTTTTTAGTCATTTGGACCCTACATCGCTTTTTAAATTTTAGCTCATTTTAAATCGTTCTTGGTACTCTTGGATGGACTTTATTACTATTAGTGTAGTAGTAGTAGAAGAGACCAGTGTCAGTGAGGAGAGGAACAACACTAGCCCGGAATAACGGAATGCATTCACATCCCAAACTTATTTGGCAAAGGCCGAGGCCGAGTCATATCCAAAGCTTTTCTACTTGCTAGTTTGTACTCCATTTTGATCCGATCCAGAGGAAAAGGTGCCTAAACCGACGATAGTGTTCCTTGCTCTATGATCCGACTGACACTTTTCCACTCCTTATGACAAAAAGCAGGAGCTTATATTCTCAATAAGATTGTTACATGTTTTTGATCATAACATGTGAAAAAGTGGCAGTCAGATCCAGCATCTTACCTCAGAGGAAACACAAGTAGATTCAATTCTTAATTAAAAATTGTGCTCGTTTTCCTATCTCCAGAGGTAACCATGCCAGCCGTTAAGATGAAACAACCGTCACAATCTGGTCAACACGACCCAAATGGTTCAGCCTCCAAGAGGATACAGCGTGGTGGTCCGTCAGTGAAGGAATTGAAGAAAAGAGCGAAGAAAAACAAGAAGAAATCAAAGGCGAAGGCGAGGCGAAAAAAGAAAAAGATGAATCTTCCGTCAAGACTATCAAGAATTATTAATTATGGAGCCAAGAAGGCACAGACATTGCTGACACAGAGAAACTCTACAACCCAATGTCCGGGAAACGATGCTGTGATGAATATTGACTCCAACCACAGACCCTTACTTGCTAGTCAATTGTCTTCAAGCACTCCCCAGTCTCATCAAAGTCGATTTGAAAGGGGCATTTTCAGTAGCTCCAGTGATGATCGGCAAGTTACAAACGGCGAAGGTAGACTGATTCCCAAAGAAAAACTCATAGCCTTGGATTGCGAGATGGTTGGCGTGGGACCACAGGGACGGGTCAGTGCCTTAGCAAGGTGCAGCATCGTCGACTACAACTGTAATGTCCTCTATGATGCTTACATCAAACCGGAGCTTGAAATCCTCAATTATCGGACTCCATGGAGTGGCATCCGCAAGCATCATATGGACGATGCAACCCCCTTCAAGAAGGCTCAACCTTGGATCCAAGGTATTCTTGAAGGGAAGATACTAATTGGTCATTCCATCAGGTTCGACCTCGACGTACTACAACTGGGTCACCCTAAGAATGACATCCGCGATACGAGTATGTACCGTGGTCTCCAGGAGCTGGCAGGGTTGACCCTGGGGACCGGTCAACACCCGGGCCTGAAGAAACTGACCAAGCTGCTGTTTGGACACTCGATCCAGAGCGGCGAGCACTGCTCTGTTGAAGATGCCAAAGCAACAATGAATCTGTACAAACTCGTGGAGAACCAATGGGAAGAGGAAAGGGTTTCCACTTTTCCTGAGCGAGATTTCAGGCTAAGCTTTATGGATGATCATTACTGGCCGGATGATTTAGAAAAATAGATAAATAAAAAAATACAACCTCGTCCTCATTTGTGCTTAAAGGAACATTACAGAATTGGTTTTCGCTAACAAAACAGTTGCTGGCAGTGTAAGCACTTTATGTAATCCGCCATATACATAAACTGACAAACCTGTAGACGTTTGAGATCGATCGGCCATCTGGGTCACGAGAAAATAGTGAAAAACCGATTACACATTTGCATGAAATCATATAGATTCAACAAATGAATAAAACGCTCATTAAACGATAAACTCCAATCGGAAAATTAGTTTATTCATTTCTCATCAAATATGGCATTTCAGAAAGAAATATTTCAAGGAATGTTTTCTACTATCATCATCATTAGACCGTGTAAGTTTTATGTAAATCTGTGATCAAAAAGTATATTTTACAAGTTTGTTTCTTACCAATTCTGTAATGTTCCTTTAAGACCGGTCGTTAGCAGATTTGCGTTTGTATTCAAACTTATGACCCATTCATAAATCAGGCCTGGAATTACATGGATGCCACAGAGATCAAAGCCTTCGTTGCCCTGGTCTTGGCCTCAGTGCCCCTTCAATAGTTTCCCATAAATTTTTTGAATCTATAAAAGTAGCTACTGAAAATTTAAATCCAAGTTTGGGGGTCAACCAGTCAAAAATTGGACCTAGCATCTCAAAGGAGAAAAAAAACACATAACTCAATGAGTCAATGTTATCTACTGTGAAAAAGCTGTGGGAAAATGCATGAACTTTAAGAAGAAACTTCCATGAAATTACTTAAAACCAATCTCCCCAGGGGTTCTGGCTAGCTATCCAAAATCCATCAAAATAGTCCACCCAAGTATTTGGACTCTGATAGGAGTAGTGTGTGCAGTGCCATGCTATTTGATGTTAACAGTGAACAATCTCTTATCTGTCAAATTTAACCAAAACAAAAGATTGTAAGACTTAAAATGGTTCATACCAATTTTGAGAATTCTTAACGACCCATTTCAACTTGGGAGTGGCAGGGTACCATGCCGTCATTTCAGTACATCATCGTATCTCCTAAAATAGCAATTAAGTTACACACGAGATTGACAAATTCAGAAAAATGTGTATCTTGCTTAGTATACCCCGGATGTGCTCACAAAACCTATAGGCCCAGGGATAAAGCATTTTTTTGCGTGGAGCGTCTCTCATGCAAGATACATGTGTATGACGTTATCACAAAATCCAGATCTGAAGATGTTGCACTGACATGGCGATATATACAAATGAGAAACTAAAGTGATGGCATTTTAAGTATACACATTATTATGTGTATGTTTAGCATGCCATCACTTCTTTTCATACGTCACATATTATCTTGGAATATATCACTTGAATAACTTTGAATAAACTTGAATAAACATTTTTTAAATTTCTAAAAACTCATACATTTTTAATGAACTGGTTCAACTGCAGTATACAGTACACAAAACTGTTTGGTATTTGATGTTAACACATTGTACAAATAAAAACAGAGATGATGTTTACATGAAAAGAAAACTTGAGCGTCTTCTGCTGTGTTCATTTAATATCTGTCCCCAGCAAACGTAATTCTACACAGTCCTTATACTTCATGGAGCCAAAGGGGGCAATTGCCTCCATGCCCTGGTCCTTGCCTTTGTGCCCCTTGAAATGTTCCACTAGAAATTCACGATTTCCGCATAGAGGTGCCCTTTACCAAGGTGCACAGCCACAATCATGGGTACACTTTTTGTTACAAAGACACCAAATGAACAACACATAAATATTGAGTAACTCTTTGCAGATCTTGTATTCGACAAACTCAAGTACTTTCTACTCTTCAGTCACACAGCGCTGGTTAATTCATTTACAGACGACATTGAAATAACTGTTACAACACTGGTTTTCAAGCTGTTGTTCATAACATGGACACGAACAAACGGTGTACCCACGAATGTGGCTGTGCACCAAGGAGAAAACGGCTCGGTGCCATTGCCCTTTCAAGAACGAAGCATCAGTCTTGCAACATTTCACTCCACAACTTCTTGTTTTCAAACCAAAGTCTTGTATCACTTATTTAATATGAAAACAAAATTGTCCACATGGTTTAATAATACCAAAGCCGATAAGGGAGCAGCTCATCAAGTTGAACAAAAATTTATCGCCCAACCTTGAAATTCATCTTTATGGAACTGTCATGTAAGTTTTTGTTTTCCCACAGTTTTGTTGTTACAGATTGCAGTAAGTAAAGCATGGATGAAAAATGATATCAACAATGTACGTATTTACACCCAAACTGGGCCAACTTTTCATAAAGCTACTGTTTAAAACAATGTGGCAAACAAAATTTTTTTGGTAATAAATCACAAGGGAAACTGACTGGTGAACTGTAATTAACTTGTGGTTGAACGGCAGTTACAGGTTGAATGGCTTCTGACTGGCACCCCCAAACAAACATACTGACAAAATAGGGAGACCACCAACATAGATGGCTCGGTTGGTAGAGTGCCAGCACATTAATCCAAAGGTTACACTCTCAAATCTGACTTAAGTCAATTTTTCTTTGTTCAAACCCTGAATTATTCAAAAATTATTTTTTGATTGTAAGCAAAAAAGACATGAGAAGGAGTTACAAACAACAGACAGTTGCGGAAATTTTAGCTGAGTACCGGTACTTGCCTTTTGCTGAACGAAATTTTTCTTCTGCCCACAGCAGGCCTGGAATTTTATCTTGGAGAGGGCAAGACCATTTTCATTTTGTGAAGAGCACTTCCATTGGAAAATCTTAAAGTCTACGGGGAAGCTTTGAAGGGGCACCAAGGCCAAGACCAGGGCAACGGAGGCCGTGGCTTCAGTGGCCTCCGTGTAATTCCAGGCCTGCCACAGCAAATATGTTAGCTTAGCAGCTTCATGAAATCATAATTAAGGTTTCTGATGGCATGTTGATTGTAGTGTACAAGTGTACAACCCTTGATCCAATCCTGGGTATCAAGGAAGAAGAACCAACTGTCCTCGAACTGTTCTCACGACATAAGAGAGGTGGGGGGTGGTATTTTAAAATATCAAAGATAAAAAAAGGGTCTTCTTAGGAGACTGCAAATACTTCTCTGGAAGCAAAATAGCTCATCTAATCTGTGATTTCCGGCAGTTGATCTTCAGATAGCCTGATCCCAACCAGTGATTAAGGAGAATGGATTATCCCTTTGTCGATGTACATCTTCAGTTAGTCAACTGTATTAAGGCTTCCACAATGTTCCCTTTGTTCTCTCTCAAGCTCCTTTCAGCTTCTGTTCTGCTGATCTCCAGCTCTTGTATCTATAAGAAATCAGACGGTACATTTGAAAATACATTGACGGCTTTAGTTATCCACTTAAGGTCATGGCAACATCAGCTTTCCAAGCGTGAATAAGCCATTTGCAAGTTAGATTTGAATGTCAGGTACAATGACTTGCTTAGTTACAAGTTAATGCTTAGTTTGAATTCCTTGGATTAGAGACAGTTGCTACATGTATGTCACATGATTCGTGGCAAGCTTTTGCGTAGTTACGTAACAGATGACAATCTAACATTTTGAATGAATGTGTATGGCACATTGGTACGAGGGTTTGCTCATCTGGAGGTTGCTATACAAAAGCTTGCCTCAAACCATGTGATGAACAACTGTCTCTAGTCTGAGGATTTCAAATTTCAGTGGTAAATTGTGACTAAGCAAGTCAGTGTACCAGACATTATTAAAATCTAATTCACAAATGGCTAATTCAACGATCTATTGCTGAAGAAATTTCCTTTAATCAGCTAGATTTAGTCAGTGACAAATCTGTACTAATGTACTTTTAAACTTCATGTAACACCAAGTAGACACTTGTCATTTGATTGGGGGATTGTAGGTCACGTCATGTGACATTCACTAATCGAACCATTCCAATGATGGTGTAAATTGTGCATTTTAGTTCCACTCAGCGTGCATTTTCATTCCATCACATCTTGATTTAATGCACGCTAGACCACATCATGCATTGCAGTATAACGCCCTCTATTGACAAGACACAACCATTCAAACAAAATGGCAGAGGTTCCAAAAATGTTGTGCTGCTTAACAACGATGATATTGCATAATTAATTAATGCACTACTTAGATGTTATAGAAAACAAATAATGAATGCTACATTTGTGCCAAGGAGAGAATATTTTCATACTTTGAGAGATGGTATGTTCCATTCAACTTGATGTTAAATGAAACACTCAATCTCTAAATGAATGGAAATATTCTCACCATTGCACCATAAGGACCAGACTGATGCAGGACCTCTTATCTAAAGAAAAAACCCTTGTTCATCAATTCTGCTTTATTAGCACTTTTGCACTATTGCATTTTAGACAGAAGAAGGACAGTACTATTTGTTCATTGAGTTAAAAAAAAGTCTGGTTCCTGGTAAAAACTTCGGGAAAAAAGGACACTTTACTAGACTTTAAATTGAACTTACAATTAGATCTACATCTCCTTTCTTGATAACAACTTTGGCCAGCTCTCGTTCCCTGTAATAATTAAATGAAAAAAAAAAACAACTCTCTTACAATAAAATAAAATACAGAAAGCTGTTTATAATAAATTGATACCTGCCACAATTAAACAATGGATTTAATACGAAAAGTGCATACTGGCAAGCAAGTTAGCAAATCTTACTGAATGTTTAAGCCCAAATTGAGCAAGATACATTTTCAAAGTATGTAAAAAATAAAAAAATTAATTAAAAACATGCCTTTACTTTAATGGAAAATCCTGAACACGCCCCCCCCCCTTCCAAACCTCCCCAAAGGTCTGGATCTGAAAATTTCAAGTCCAAATTTGCTGAAAAATTGTTCACCTTAATTATTTTGTTCAGGCCCGATACTAACACAGAGGCATTTGCCTCTAAGTCCCTGGTTGGTGCCTTGATGCCCCTTAAAATGTTCACCACAGGCCTGGAATAACATGGAGGCCTTTGTTGCCCCTGGTTTTTGGACTTGGTTCCCCTTCAAAAAGTTTCCCATAGACTTAAAGATTATCCAATGGAAGTGCCCTCTGCAAAATGAAAATGGCCTTGCCCTCTCAAAGACGACATCTCAGGCTTGCAAGCAGAAATTAAAACTTAAAAAGGCTCATGGAGAGGCCCTTTATCAAGGAGAAACTGCCATGTCTTTTGGAGCAAAGTATTTGGGGCCAATTTCACAGAGCTGCTAAAGCAGACAACAGTGCTCAACCATTTTCTGCTAGGCAAAAGAAAGCTTAAAAAAGAGTCTCAAATGGTACACATAATGCACCATGGTATTTTGGCTGGTAACCTTAACCTGTGTTAAAATTGTTTTGTGCCGAGTTACTTTCTGTACTATTGGCAGCTCTATGAAATTGGCCCCAGGCCTGCTTTGACTCTAAACTTGTGTGTGTAAATTGAAAAACAGACACCCAGTCGAACAGTCAAAAAAGTCAAAAAGACACCCAGACACCCCTCTGGTTATCACTATGGTGTCTTCTGTCTCCACCCTAACATTCCAAATAAACTTTGCACTATAGCAGCTACGCCAGTTTACCTTTCTGTTTTCTCAGATCTTTCTTGGGATCTCCTCTTGTCCAACGCTGCTAAGGCCTTTTAAAAGGGAAAACCAAATGAGAACCAAAGAAATGAAATCATCACAACAGTCCTGTGCTGTATTTATACTCCAATATGGGTTAACAAGAAACTATAGCATTATGCTTCAAACAAACACAAAGGTAGAAATTTATTTCATGACCTCGTTGTTATGTATATTAATACCTCAGAGAGTTTATTCACTCTGATTGGTCGAAGACTGGTCACATTGGGGTGTATTAGCATGTGATACACAGACCAACTATGTGAGTACATGAATAAATGGCCCCTGAACGAGAATATTCTTGAATATCTTGTTAGCACTGTGTATGTTGTGTGGGGAACTATAAAATGATTTTTTTTTTCTTTGAGCGTATTTCTGTTTATTAAATTTTGGCAAGAGATTTACGTGCCACGTGCACGCGCATCCAAGCACATGCATGAACCCACAAACGATGTATCAATTTAAGGGAAGCTGGTACACCATGAAACCAGCATAATGCAGCACAAAGCCGAACACCAACCAAAGTATTTCCATATATGGTATTGTTAATTTTGAGAGCTCATAGTCTGGTTCTTGAAAATATGCATGTACAGTTAACTACGTGTAAGAGATTAGGTGCCACACAAGAGTTGAACAGCTTTAAGTATGACCCTTGAACATGGGCTTAAAACTATTTTTAAAACAACAGTGAAAGAAAAATCACAAATTCTCATGATTTTTCCTTTTTTTTTTCGTTAAAGGCAATTATAAATGGGAATAATAGAGTGATGACCCGGTATTCACTGCAGGGGTCCTTGCTCTATGGCCCTTTTCGAATCCACGGCTTCGGCTCCGGATTGGGCTTCAGGCCCAGTTTTCTTGTCTGAAACCCTGACCGCAAAGCATGCGTAAGTGAAAATAATTGAGGGAGCCTAGCTAGCCTGGAGCCGAAGCCGTGAATCCGAAAAGGGCCTATGGTTGGTGGCTGGCTGCTTCAGATCAGTCCAGCAACAGCAGCCAGCCACTAGCCCAGACAAATACCATGTGCGCAGTGAAGACCGGATCGTCCACACTGTTATTCCCTAATTCACTATTTGTTAAAGGAACATTACAGAATTGGTAAGAAAAAAACTTGTAAAATATACTTTTGATCACAGATTTACATAAAACTTACACTGTCTAATGATGATGATAGTAGAAAACATCCCTTGAAATATTTCTGTCTGAAATGCCATATTTGATGAGAAATGAATAAACTAATTTTCCAATTGGAGTTTATCGCTCAGTGAGCGTTTTATTCATTTGTTGAATCTATATGATTTCATGCAAATGTGTAATCGTTTTTTCACTATTTTCTCGTGACCCAGATGGCTGATCGATCTCAAACTTCTACAGGTTTGTCAGTTTATGTATATGGTGGATTACATAAAGTGCTTACACTGCCAGCAACAGTTTTGTTAGCAAAAACCAATTCTGTAATGTTCCTTTAACCTTTGAGGGTTAAAATTTACAAAATTTTGCAAATTGGTTTTCGTACAATTTATTGATATATTAATTACTGTTATTATTCTCAGCAAGTTTCAGTCTCACTGTAATGTATTAATAGTTTCCTAATTACACTAATTAGCATGACTGACATATATCACTAGGGTTTGCAAGTTTGCGTTTCCACAAACTGGCGTATTGTGATACACCACTTTATCCATTGAAACACATAAAGCTGGCACAGTGTCCACACGAAATACGATTTCTGCATTTTCATGAAGTGACGCATCTGTCAGATTTGTTGCCCTATTTAATTTGAGTTCTTCAAAAAGTGATGTCTGCAATCAGGCAATGGTTTGTACACACACTCTGCGTGCACGTCCAGTTCTTTTTTCCCATTTTCACAAAGTGACGCATGTGTTTAGGAATGTTTCAAACATGTAAAACCAGTTCATGAGTTGAAAGATTGAAAACTTGACAGTTCTGTACTAGAAGTCAGCTTATTTTTTAGTTGCATAATCGTAACCCTCCATCCGGTCTCCGACCAGCCATCGGGAGGATGGAGGGTTACGACTTATCGCAACTACTTATTTTTGTATCATAATTTTTTTAATAGGACTATATTACTAGTTTTTATACTAGTAATACTTATAAGTAAGCTGTCTCCAAAACAGCAGTTTAAAATGTAAAATTTCCCATATGACCAGTGCAGTATCTTGCCTGCCAGAAAGGCCCTGGAATGTACACTGCTGCATCTACTCACATTGCTAAGGCGCTGACCAGTGATTTCTTTTTCCTCGGCATAGTCTGTCACTCTCTCCAAATCTGCTGCCCCACTGTCGTGTTTCTTGGCCCTGGGAACAGCCGAGTTGGACTCCACATCATCGGCATCGTGATCAACTTCATTTTGAGACATCTTTCAAATGATTAAATCCCAACCTCTCTCTGCTAAGAAAAGCCAAATAAACAACGCCTGACTTTCGCACGCACGTGAATAAAATTGAAGTAGCTCATGATCAATCGACGAAAGACACGAGAGGGCGCTGTTTGAAGCAGATTTACAAGCGTTAATCACGCCCGTTTGTGCGGATAATTGGGCTACTTCTTGTTAAGTTTTTCTTTGGAATGACTATTCAATTTAGGCGTGTAGTGGAAACGGTACTACGGTGGGTACAAATTGGTGAGAGTCGATTGTACTTGAAGAAGACACTGAAAAATCACAAGAAAGATGGCTTTAGGACGGATAACCACTTTAGCGTGTCGGAATTTCAGCACATCGGTGATACGGAGAGCAGGCTATGGGGAAGGACCTGGCAGTGTAAGGCTGTTAAAACATTATTTTACAATTAACAATTTGGATTTTAGAAATTCCGTTTCGTCTCGGCCGGCAACCGGCCGACCCCAGACCTCACAAATTGAGGACATGAAAACAAATTCGAACAGATTCTTGATAGTTCATAATTATGGATAAATCATCTTTAAAGATCTGAAAAAGAATTTAGTTTACCTGAATAACTTTAATATCAATTGTCTATGTTCATCTGAATGATACCAGGATACTGTCAACTTATTTGAAGCCAACCTAAACCTATTTTTAGCATAGACAACCCAAGAATGAAAAATAACAATTGGCTGTGTCTGTCGTGTGTGTGTGGTCTCCCCCCGACCTTGGTTACGTATAAAAAATGAGACGTATCGATGTCCTCTTTAACTTGAGGAACTTGACCAAGACTTAAAAGTTAAGTCTCTTCTCTTAGCGAACGTTCAAAATAAAAAACGTTTATTCTTGTTAAACTGTGTAGAAGTAATTTTAATCATTTTGATTCTGGTCCTGACCTTAAAAAAAGGCCTGCGGTTTTGTGGATCCCCCCCCCCCATTTTGAGTCTGTTTGTGTAATATACATCAATCAGACGCCCACAGCAAGTTGGAGAACCATTGCTTTGCATAAAATTAGCATATTTATAAACTGATAATTAGCAAAATGTTTAACGTGTTCAATCAACCTATGTCTTAAACCTACAGAATGTACCATTTCAAATCAAGAACAAGTGGCGTCTACTTGCTGTGATGACGGCCTTCTTTGGCTCAGGGTTTGCGGCTCCATTCGTTCTGGTTCGTCACCAGCTCAAGAAGAAGTAGATGCAGTGTGGTCATTGCACGCTTTTGTTAATAAATTTTTGGTAAGTTCCCCTCCAAGCTTATTCCAGTCTATGACTCCCAAGGTTAATAGAGGAAACTTCATCATATTTTGAAATGTCTAGTAAAAAAACTCTTGAAATGTGTATTTTGACAGGCAGGAAAGCCAAGACTCATCATGGTGAAAATTAATCTGAAAGGCCCGAGGTATGGTCCAATTTGAAGGAACAGAATCGCACACACGTAAAATTCAACGTGGTTTGGACCAACTTGGTGCGGGAAGTTCAAATATGCGCGAGACTTGCACAGTCTATTCCCAATTACAATTGTTGGAAATCAATGGTCTCTTACCGACCCTTAAAGCATTTAGATTTGTATAAAACAGTTTCTAAACTAGTCAACATAACTGTCCTGCATAATATTTAAACTTTCATCTTTTCTTCACTCAACAGGGTTGATTACGTGGATTGATGGAGCAACACCTACCACCAGATGGGGATTTGGCAGATCATCCTTTTGTCATCAGAAATTCTGGCCCTCTGCCTTGGCCCTCATGAACTCTCAAGTCGTGCTTCATTAAGAATGCAACTTTTATCTATTTTGACATCTATTAAACACCGTTCGGATTTTTGTGCAAACTTGTTCGTGGAAAGAATCCTGCAGATGTTCAAGTTATTAAACAAAGGCCCGATTTCATAGAGCTGCCGATGCAGACAATTTTGCTTAACCATTTTCTGCTCGGCAACACTAAGCGGGAAACCAGCCACAGTTGGTAAATGTGGCATGATAATTTGGCTGGTTACCTTGTTCTGGGTAAGCAAAACAAAAATTGGTCTGCAAATTTTGGGGAAATTGGACCCAGATGTTATTTTTTAGTTTCTGTTTGAAGAGTTGAAAGTTTAAAGAGAGATCATATATTCCGTTAATATTAGGGTTTCCTTCTAATTGTGCATGAGTTGTTGCTTCAGCATGTGTGTTGTGAAATTTAAGTTTACATCAGTATAGAAAGAAATTAAATTTAGGTTTGAAACATAAAATGAAACGTCACATTTTTTCTTCTTTTAAGTTTGAACATCAAATTCATTCTTTCACATTTATTTCAATAATAAATTACCCTGGCGTTACAAAATCATAATTAAACTTTTAGAAAGTGTCGAATTTGTTATGGATCTACACGTTTGGTTACCTGCAATACCTCATCCATTCTTCTCAAAACTGTTCAAAATATGTATTTCATTCTTGGATTCCTAAATATGAAACTGTAATCTACTGACCAGGAGTGAAACAAGAAAGTGGAATGATTGTCTCGAGCACATTGAGTTTTGTCTGAATTTATAATACGTTATTAAAAATATAATTTTCAAAGCTGGTTTGTCCACAAATACTAAACATTGATGCAGCGAGTGTTGCACTTGTTTTACCTATAAATTTCAGAGGAATTCAAGGCCTGGTCAACCCTCGCTATAAAAGAGCACTGTTGAAAAGAGGTTCTGCTTATAAAAGTCAAGTAATGAACCACAAGGGAAACTGAAAGAGTACATTCTGAAGTCCCGAATCTCATTTCCGCATTGTGTTTTCTTTGATTTGCTGTCCGTTTATAACAACTTTCATGCTACAGAGGTAATTTGCCCAGGTCCAGTGATCTTGTTATAACTAGAGTCGACTGTACATGTGTACTTCACTTAATATACAGAAAGACTAGGTTTTCAAATGTGAAATTAAAAGTTTTATTCACACAACACTATCGGATTGTGATTTTATTTGTTTGTCGTGTGGGGGGGGGGGGCTAGTTCATCAGACGTGTACATGGTACTGTGCTGGGGCATGTATTAGTGACTCCGACCAGAAACAATAGGTGAGAGGCAAGTATGGGACAAATTTCAGACTATTGCTTCAACGTTGGTTCTTTTAACATAAATTTAGCAAATATTTTTTGTTCAGTACACCCTCTTAAAGGAACATTACAGAATTGGTTTTTGCTAACAAAACAGTTGCTGACAGTGTAAGCACTTGATGTAATCCACCATATACATAAACTGAAAAACCTGTAGAAGTTTGATATCGATCGGCCATCTGGGTCACGAGAAAATAGTGAAAAACCGATTACACATTTGCATGAAATCATTGACTCAACAAATGAATAAAACGCTCACTGAGCGATAAACTCCAATCGGAAAATTAGTTTATTCATTTCTCATCAAATATGGCATTTCAGACAGAAATATTTCAAGGGATGTTTTCTACTATCATCATCACTAGACCGTGTAAGTTTTATGTAAATCTGTGATCAAAACGTATATTTTACAAGTTTTTTTCTTACCAATTCTATGATGTTCCTTTAAAACCAAGCAAGTAATATGTTAGCTAAGCACAACCGAACTTGCAGAAACGCTTGACCAATGACCAATGCTCCAATATGTTTCTGGTTTGGGAAGCCAAACCACACCTGATGTGGGTTCGAATACGATGATGTGCCTTATCCATGATGAAGAAACTTGACCATGAGTTGCTTCTCTTCAACCAGGTGTATGGATAGTGACTTTTGAGGGCAACGCTGGTCATGTGTTGATAGGTATGCTTAGTTTGGGGAAAGTTTATCCCTTAACCCTCTTGCTGTCTGACCATTCAATACCATTCAAGTGGTTTTGAATGATAGATAAACTATGCCAGCCTGAAATATGATACCATGAGGGAATGCATGTACATAGTGCACAGTTCTGTGCACAGGTTGTGCCACAGTAAACAACCTTGGCAGTCGAATGGTTTCAAATGGTTGGTCAACTCACTGGAAAATGTTGCCAAGAGTCACTGACAGTAGGAGGGTTAAGAGACCATAGTGACTGCGA
This sequence comes from Pycnopodia helianthoides, assembly GCA_032158295.1. Lineage (NCBI taxonomy): Eukaryota > Metazoa > Echinodermata > Asteroidea > Forcipulatida > Asteriidae > Pycnopodia > Pycnopodia helianthoides. The sequence continues at coordinate 6,619,464 of CM063251.1, forward strand.
GCGGCTTGTATCAAAATGCCCATAGTGGCCTTACATGGCTTAAAGATTTGACCACATTCAACTCGACCAAAAAGGTCAAAGTAAAGGTCAAGTCTTCCATTTTCCAATGATTCCCATGTTTTTAGGTGTTTTTTTAAAATTCTTTTTGAATACATCGAGTCAAAAATCAACAAAATTTGCGATGTCGGGGCTTATAGTGATGATTATACAGAAATGAATGGTCTCTTAAGGGTTAAATAAAAAGTAAGCCCCTAGTACTATATACACATATGATGCACATGTGTTGTGAAAGAAGAGATGCATCTCAGCAGAACACTGTTTAAAAAATGTTGACACATACTACAACAAGTTTTGAGTAATGGAAGTTTTTTGAAAGATTTAATTCTCCAACCTGGAATTGAAAAACTTGTACATGTTACACGAATACAAACAGCTATGGTAACAAGCTGAAATCCACAACAGCTCTCGTACGATAAACAGTTCTGTATAGCAGACCAGGTACCCAGCAGCACAAAGGCCATGTTAGTATCGTGTTTCAAAAATGGTAACCCTGCTAGTTTTTTGCCACGCAAAACAGATTTCTACAGAGCAGTTGTGAAAAAAGTGTCATGGACTTGAATTTCACTCCGGCCATTGCCACTTTGGTCCATAGACCCTTTTCAAAACCATGACTTAGACAGGAATTCTGAACACATACACTTTTGGTACGAGACTTCAAACAGGCAAACAGTGCCTAAGCCGACCCTGAGGCGATATCCGAATAAGTGGCTATGGCTACGACTGTTGATGATAAGGGTGTCTTATCCGTAGCCATAGCCGCCTGTTCGAATATGGCCTAAGCCGTGGTTTCAAACAGTCATAAAAGAAAAATGGCACCCCCGAACAAAGATATTGACAAAATAGATAGCTCAGTTGGTAGAGCGCCGGGTCATTAATCCAGAGGTTGTTAGTTCAAATCCCGCTCTAGTCACTTTTTTCTTTGTTCAACCCCCCAATTTTTTTAAAACAAAAATGGAACAGCTTCAATCTCGAAACTTACTTATAATAAAATACAGAAATAATTCCAGCCTGAAGTGGAGAAAAATACATTTGGAGAACTCCCAAATCACCCATTTCTTTTGGCATAAAAATCTGTGACAAAAACATATCCCGGTTTGCATTGTATTCATTCAAACATGACAACCAAATATGTTGAAAACTTCACGAGTTGGCTGTTTGAGTGTTTTTTATTGAAAACTAGAAGATTGGAATTGATCTGCTTTTCCGAAAAAACCAACTACAATCACTTAAAACAAATTTCACAGAGACAGTGATTTTCACGCGATGTTGACCTTTTTCTTGAGAGAAAATTATTCAAACCCTAAATCTAAACAGACACTTCTGAGGTTAATATTACCATCACACAGATGTGAAACATGAACTGAAAAACAACATGATGGAAAATAGAGGCAAGTCTGATCGACAGAGAACATATTTCCTTTATACATGTAGATACTACACAATAGCAACCAATTTTTGGAAATACTTCACAATACGGCAAGTAAAATTAACACAAAATAAAATAGCTGAATCCCCCCCCCTAAAAGAAAACCCCCGCAACAAAACAAAGCGAGAAGCTTTGAAATGATTTTCCACATGCATCAAGACATTACTATAGATAGGTTGCAGTGTGACGTAAATCGGCGTGCAACACGCGCGCACTTCACGAAACTCATTGCAGGATTGGTCAGTGAACAACGCGGCTGCGTTAATAAGTTGAGCGTTTGACGCACCTGCAAGCCAAAATGCAATTTGCCCGTAAAGATGGCGTCTACTGGGAACTATCTATTGGAACTAAACCAAATTCGAGTACACTTGGTGATTAAAAATACTTATTAAAATAGTTAACCCTAAATATAAAAAAAGGAGAGTACAATTTGAAGCAATTTTTAGGGAGTAAATGAAAGTCTTCACCTTCCCACGATAATGTCACCAAAATTGGCAATTAAGACAGAAAACATAAAATAAATGGCGTGCGAGTTTCCCGCCAGTGCGGCACTGTAAATCAGCTACAAATTGCTAAAGTGACATTTCTAGCTCTGTGCACACTTCTCTTATACCAGAAAAACAAAACTGCAATTAGCAAAAAAAAAAACCACCAGTTCACACCAATCTATTTACTAGTAACCACACCAGGTAAGTTCATAACCTGAATCATTTACATGGAAACCCCACACTATTTTTCTATAAAGATTTCGCATAACGCATAAATGTACATATAAATGTACAGACGACTCATCACAATAATTTTGACCCATTTCCAAAAAACATTTTTCCAATAGCAGCTGTAAGCCTTTTGGCTGCAGCAGGTTGACCTACATGACCCCCCAACTCTTAAAAAGCCTACATAGCTCATAGAGAAAGTTAAACAATTTAGCTGACTCTTGCTCAAATTACGAGTGCAAAACAAAGCACTTCTTATAATTTTAGGTGGATTTAAAAAAAAAAGAAAAAAGAAAAGGCAACAATTTATTCACAGCTGGAAATAAAAGGGGCACTGTCGTCATGATCATAGTCTGCTCCTGTTTTGGACATGGAAACCTGTGCACTAACCGGGTGAGAGTTCAGAATTCATTGTCTGGCCACTGCCTCGCTGTGATCATGATGACAGCGCCCCTTTCACTACGGATGTGGCATTCAGTTGATTTGATTATGTAACACAAAAATAACAATCCGCCAATTTAATCCTGCAATGGGGGTGTGCACCTATGAATAACTTTTTAGACAAATAGTGTGCGAAGTTTGGTTCTGAGGAGTGCAAAGAGCTCTCCTCAATAATTTCAGGAGAGCAGTTTAAATTTGTCCCCGTACTTCTTAAAAGAACAGGGAAATGTTATGACAAAATCCAGCCTATCTGGGTGCAAGCAATGACTATTCCGAGAAGCATAGCCCTTTACAGCGGAGGTGCAAGGTTTTGAGAATTTACAGGATTCACGTAAGACAAACTCGGTATTGAACTGGAAGGGAGTTTCAAAAACGACGCTGGTTGAATCGATTTTCAGGCTGCATCTGTTGGAATCGATCCATGCCAACGCTACCGCCAGCTCCACCCGTCTGCATCTGTGTCCCCGTGAAGCTGCTGGTTCCCATGCCCACCTGTGGAATCATCCCCATCATATTCCCTCCCAAACCCCACCAAGACTGCCACCAAGACTGCCACCAAGACTGCCACCAAGATTGCCACCAAGACCGCCACTAAGACTGCCACCAAGACCGCCACTGACTCTACCAAGACCACCGCTCACGGTTCCCAGACCACCGCTGACACTACTGATTAAGGAGGTGCTCATGTTACCCATCAAACCCCCTGTGCTTGCCCCCGTCACAACACCCCCACTCAAGAGCTGAGAGGTCATGGAGGGGTTGGTCATTATTGACCCCATAGACTGGCTCTGATTCATCAGGTTGGAGATGATGGGAGCTGCTGCAGACATGTTCAGCGAACCGGACCCACGGCTCATTGGTGGGTCTAGGTTACTCGGTGGCCAGCTGGCCGACTCCTGAGATGGTGGGGTCCCGAGAATACTACCTCTGATCTGCTGCGGCTCTTGCTGCTGATTCATCAAGAAGTCCCCTCTGCCTAGGAGAGAAGTGCTTCCACTCATTCTCATGTTGGTGTTCGGCATGGATGTCTGCATTGCAGTCTGCGCTTGGAACCCCATCTTCTGCTGCTGCTGCTGCTGCTGGAAAGACCCAAACTGGTTAGTGCTTTGATTACGGTCCAGACTTTGGTTGTCTCCAACACCCACGTCTGCCTTCCAGCCACTTCCAGAGGTCCCAGCAGCACCTCCGCCATGACTTCCTTTCCAGCTATCACGAGAGTCGCCACTGTGTGACGATATCCTCATAGAACCAGCATCTCTTGGTTTATCTCGGGTGTCTCTATAATCTCTGTTGTCCCTCTGAGAATAAGAGCCATCACCTCCTCTTGTAGACCCTTGGTATCGATCACTTTGACTTCCTGATGAGGTCTTCCGTTCATTCCTATCTTGATCCCTTCTGGAGTCTTGTCTGCTGCCTGAACTCTGAGATGACTCCAGTCTTCTTGCCGGCTCATCTATCCTCTTATAACTATCATCCCTCCTGTAGCCATCTCCTTTTCTCCGTGACCCTTCATCTCGTCTTGGTGGATCATCACTTCTGTTGATAGACTTCTGACGGGAGTTGCTTCTATCATCTTCTCTCCTATCCGAGTCGTACCGTCGAATTTCATCATTACGTGCCCTGTCATCGCGACGCTGGCTTGAGCCGTCCCTGAACTGGCCTCTGGAACTGGAATCCTGCTGAACACCACCGAATCCAGTCTGACCCAAATCCTGCTGAACGCCACCAAACCCCAACTGTTTCATAATGTTCTGGCCTGTGGTGGCCCCCTTGAAGATGACTTCTTTGATCATACTTCTCAACATGACGCTCCTTAACATTGACCACCAATCTGGTATCTGTGGGAGGATTACTGAAGTTTCCGACCATTGCATCGGCCATCATGGCTCGACGTTTGTGGTCGCCGCCGTAGGAACCTAAATCTTGCTGTGCCAATCCCGAGGTCTCCAAAGAGCGTTTGAGGACGGCCAGCCGCTCTTGCTCTTGCCTCAGCTGTACCTCCAACTTACGATGCTCTTCCAGCTCCTTCTGGAACTTCTCCCGATCGTGTTGCAACTTGATGCGCTCTTTCTCAATCTTGATCCTCTCTGATCTTTCCTTCTCCAGTTTGGTCTGCTCTATCTGCAATAGCTCCTTCTCCTTGCGGACTTTTCTTGCCTCTTCTCGAAACTTTCGTTGGATATCTTCTCTCTCCCTCTTGTACCTTTCCTCCCTCTCTCGATCTCGGCGTCGATCATCTGCCCTCATTTCTCTTTCTTGTCTCTTCCTGTTATCTTCCCTCCTTTGCTTCTCTTTGATTTCATTCAAAGAAAGGACACTCTTCGATTTTTCAGATTCTGATCGAGAGCTGGATCGCTGTGAATCTTTCTTTTCCGGAGGTGTTTCAGTCTTTTTTGTGGAATCTTGAGTGACATTTTTTCCTGAATGATCAACACAAAAAATAGTGTGGTTATAACACAGTGTAAATATTTGTAAAAATTGAAAATAGCAACAGGCATTATAAAAATATTTGACCACAGCCCAGATTTTGATCTTCTGTGGGCTGTGCATCTTTTTCCTGACACCAAGTTTTCAACACTTTTCTACATAAATAAATTTGAGCATTTTCTTTTTTTCGAAATTTTTTCTCTAGTTATTATTAAATTAAAAAAATATTTGTGTTTGGTAATGAGCATAATCTTCTCTGTGTATTCTATTTAAATTGTATATTTCTAGAAGTGGATAATAGTGTAATTAAGTTTTGCTGACAAACCTTGACTGCTTGCGACAGACGAGGATCTTTTGTCGCCTTTTCCCTCTACTTTTTTCTCTGGGACGTCGTCCTTCTTCGTCACAGTCTTCTCAACCTTCGCAGGGGCTGCTTTCTCATCCTTCTTCTCGGACGTGTCCTTGGTTTCCTTGGCAACTGGTTTCGGCGTTGGCTTGTTGCCGTCCGTGGCAGGTGTCTCCTTTGTTTCCTTCTTAGCCGCTGCAGGAGTGGCCGACGATGATGATGATGAAGTTGAAGTGGATTTCTGGTTGAGAGGAGTCGGTGTCTGGTTACGAGCCTAGACGAAAAGCAAACGTGTCCCAAATTTAGCATTCAAAGAGATGGTATAGTCCAGTGAATAATTTTGAAAAGAAGTCCAAAAGCTAAACTGGCATAAACATGGTACCAACTTCAATCACGCCTTTAAAACACCTCTGATGAGAACAACTTTGAGAACACGGTGCTCCTACCTGATCTTTTGCGCGAGATAAGCAAGCGCGTATAAAAAACACACGTGAAACTTATATTTTAAACAGGTAGGGTTATAAGATGTGTTTTCTTGAAAAAGTTTAACGTCAGAAAATGCGCTTCCCTGGTTCTACCCAGCCCCTGTACACTCTCTGGTGTACAGAGTATCTTCTGCCTATTCCCAAGTCAAATGACTGGCAAATATCACGGGAGACACATGTATGGCAAAATGGTGACACGCATGGAGCACTTCTACATTTGCTATTGGGTAGGTTTTGAGGTAAACGCATACAAAAACGCTGCGTAACAAAACTGTCACGCGCAGGCCTGGTGCTTCGTTCTTGAGAGGGCAAGGGCACTGAGGCGATTTCTCCTTCATAAAGGTCACCTCTGTGAGAAAATTGTAAGTTTATATTGAAACGCTTCAAGGGGCACCAAGGCAATGACCACGGGCAACGGAGGCCTGCGTGCGGATATAAACAACTCACTCTGCATTTGTTTCTGGGGTTGCAACCAAGACAAAGGCTTTATAAATGGGGTCAAAAAAATCGACTCAGAGTCCAAAAATTGGGGCAACAACACTGTCGAGTTAACCTACCCAAGTAACATCGATGGTGCGTCCGTGCAGAGCGGTGTGGTGTAGTTGCTTGATGGCATTAGCTGCCTCGGGGTTTGACGACATAGAGAGGAAACCGTAGCAATGATGGCCTGGAAGTTTGGCATTCCATATTATCTTGGCTCCAATCACCTAGACCAGAATATTGATCAGAATAATGTTAGTTTGGAAGGGTAATTCTCCTCACTCGCAGCCGAGAAGCTGAATTACGAAAAAACGCGGCTTAAAACGTGGTCGAGCCACAGGAATGGAAAAGGAGCCAGCCACATCAACCCATAATGACCAGAGCGCAGCCAGAGATTGAAATTGTTTGGATTTTTTTTTTGAGGGAGGAAAAATCAAAGCTCTTGCAAAATCCCTCGTGGAGAGAAGCCAAAGAACCCCATGGGGAGAAGACAAAGGAAGTTTTGAATTTTAGATGTGGGAGGCAAAACCCCAGAGAATTATTCCAGGGAAAACCCACGCCATCAGGTAGGGACTGAAAACCCAGTCCACACAGTGCCCCCGGTGGGATTCGAACCGGGGGTCCCAGAGGTGTGCGGCAAGGAAAGATACCACTGCGCCAACCTGAACCTCCCAAATAATTTCCTCCTCCCCCAAAAAATAAATATAAAATGAAAAGTAACACGGATATAATAATCATTTAACAAAAAATTCAAACAATGAGATTACATGACACTTCTGATAATTTAGCAAATAGATAGCGAAGTGACTTGTTTATTTCAAGTTCTTGTGTAACCTCAAAAACCTCCAGCCCCCCCCCCAACAAACAAAAACCCAAACAAACATTTGGTTGAATTCGACCATGACAAAAATTCTCCTAAATTTTTACCTTTCCATATTTGCTGAAAGCCGACTTCAGATCAGCAGCACGTGTTTCCTTAGACAGGCCGCTCACCCACAAGTTGCTATTAGTAGAAGACGACCTCTTGCTTCCCTTGGAGTCTTAACGAAAATAAACAAAAAAAATATATATTAAAGGAACATTACAGAATTGGTAAGGAAAAAAACTTACACGGTCTAATGATGATAATAGTAGAAAACATCCCTTGAATTATTTCTGTCTGAAATGCCATCTTTGATGAGAAATGAATAAACTATTTTCCCGATTGGAGTTTATCGCTCAGTGAGCGTTTTATTCATTTGTTGAATCTATATGATTTCATGCAAATGTGTAATGGGTTTTTCACTATTTTCTCGTGACCCAGATGGCCGATCGATCTCAAACTTCTACAGGTTTGTCAGTTTATGTATATGGTGGATTACATAAAGTGCTTACACTGCCAGCAACTGTTTTGTTAGCAAAACCACGTCTGTAATGTTCCTTTAAGCAAACAAAGAACAAACAGACAAACATCAAGAGCTGTTACTACTCCATTTCAAATCCATCAAAGGGGTTTGTCTGAGCTCTTTAGGCCCACTGGCCAATTTCAGAGAGCTGCTTAAGCAGAAAATATTGCTTAACAAGTTTCTGCAACGCGTAATTTTGCAGGAAACCTATCACAAATTGTACATGTGAAACGGTATTTCGTCTGGTTACCTTTTGGTGGTAACCAGCATTGTTTTGTGCTGAGCTACTTGTTTGTGTGTGAGCACCTTTTTGTAATCAGAAAACTGATCAAAAACTGTGTATGGGGGCAAACTTTATTAACACCCAAAGGTTTAAGGCATGCGGACAACGCTGGTACTAAATGTCACATACCAATATCCACACTTTATGTGACCCAACATATACATGAAAGAACAAACCTGTAGTTTTTGTACCAGAATTTGGCGGCCATTTTGAAAAATGGCTGCCGAGGCCACCGCAGGCCAAATCAGAGTTAGCACAATATCTTAAATTTCATGTTTTGGTATAAAGTACATGTGGGCTAAAATTTCATGCTTTTACCACAAAGTGCACGAAATTTCCACTTATCCGCTGGACTATAAAAGTTTAAGTTCCATCAGTCATTGTAGTCACAAGAGAATAGTTTTTAAAAGACATTACATTATATGCCAGAATTATTCAGCTTGAACGTTCCTGTTCCCATGCTCAAATCACTGGCCCTTGGCCAGATGTCAAGTACATATTTTGAGCCCTTGAATGTCAAGTTTAAAGGAACATTACAGAATTGGTTTTTGCTAACAAAACAGTTGCTGGCAGTGTAAGCACTTTATGTAATCCACCATATACATAAACTGACAAACCTGTAGAAGTTTGAGATCGATCGGCCATCTGGGTCACGAGAAAATAGTGAAAAACCGATGTTTTCTACTATCATCATCATTAGACCGTGTAAGTTTTATGTAAATCTGTGATCAAAAAGTACATTTTACAAGTTTTTTCTTACCAATTCTGTAATGGTCCTTTAACTAGCAGTAAGCAGTATTTGGATTGAAAATGTTTCTACTTTGCAAATGTTACATGCACAGGGTCAGAGAGTTGTATTATTTTACCTTTGTCATCTTTTGATGGAGCTGTACCGGCAGAAGTGGAGCTGAAAACAACAAATAGATTTCAAAATTTTAGAAATATAAACAAATAAAACAAGGTTTAAGAAGTTCAAGTTTGATGTAATATTTAAGAGTATAGAGCAAACTGATTTTGCTTCAGATTTTAATTTGTCTACAACTTAATCTTGCTTAAGAGTGGAAACAAAATAATGCCTTTTAAAACCCCGTTATAAGACTACTAACGCGTTGGTTTCATTCTGAGCTTATTTTGAACAGAGATTTGTGGTCATCTTATTGTTAAAAAAGGGCATCTTATCGTTAAAAAAAGGGCATGTCAATCATCTACCAGCCACAGCATCCACACAAGCTCTCATGCTGTACTAGATGCCTACATTGAAGGCGAACTTATGGCATACTCGCTGGAACCTTGGTTCATCAGTCACCAGCTCATGGCAGACTCCTGGATCCTTGGTTCGTCAGTCACCAGCTCGTCACACACCCCTCTGGAACCTAGGTTCATCAGTCACAAGCTCATGCCAGACCGCCTGGAACCATGTTTCATCAGTCACCAGCTCATGGCAGACTCCTGGATCCTTGGTTCGCCAGTCACCAGCTCATGGCAGACCCTGCTGGATTCTGGGTACGTCAGTCACCAGCTCATTGCATACCCAACTGGAACCTTGGTTCATTAGTCACCAGCTCATTGCATACCCCTCTGGAACCTGGGTTCATTAGTCACCAGCTCGTCACACACCCCTCTGGAACCTAGGTTCATCAGTCACAAGCTCATGCCAGACCCCCTGGAACCATGTTTCATCAATCACAAGCTCATGGCAGACCCCTGGAACCTTTATTCATCAGTCACCAGCTCATTGCATACCCCGCTGGAACCTTGGTTCATTAGTCACCAGCTCATTGCATACCCCTCTGGAACCTGGGTTCATTAGTCACCAGCTCATTGCATACCCCTCTGGAACCTTGAATCCTCAGTCACAAGCTCATGGCAGACCCTGATGGAACATTGGTTCATTAGTCACCAGCTCATTGCATACCCCTCTGGAACCTGGGTTCATTAGTCACCAGCTCATTGCATACCCCTCTGGAACCTTGAATCCTCAGTCACAAGCTCATGGCAGACCCTGATGGAACATTGGTTCATTAGTCACCAGCTCATTGCATACCCCTCTGGAACCTGGGTTCATTAGTCACCAGCTCATTGCATACCCCTCTGGAACCTGGGTTCATTAGTCACCAGCTTATGGCAGACCCCTCTGGAACCTTGAATCCTCAGTCACAAGCTCATGGCAGACCCTGATGGAACATTGGTTCATTAGTCACCAGCTTATGGCAGACCCCCTGGAACCTGGGTTCATCAGTCATAAGCTCATGGCAGACCCCTGGAACCTTAATTCATCAGTCACCAGCTCATTGCATACCCTGATGGAACATTAGTTCATTAGTCACCAGCCTATGGCAGACCAAGCTGAAACCTGTGTTCATCAGTCACAAGCTGATGGAAAGCCCCTGGAGTCAAGCACAACAGCTTCTAGCTCCTGACAGGTCCATTTGGGTGGCCAGATGTTCTCCCGCCAGATTACTCGATGATTGCATCTCAAATGTAGGACAAAGACAACTGCAGAGACGCAAGTTGAATATTTTCATCAAAATGTAGGAATCATAAGGATGTCGTACTGTACTTCTCCAAGGAGCAGGTTGAAGGACAAGAGCAGGTTTTAAGACAAGGAGCCGGTTTTAGGACTAGGAACAGAAGCCGGTTACTTGGAATGGTCATCTCCAATTACAAACATACAATGCGAAAAAAACAACTCACTACCAACCAACTTGATCCTCATCCGTTCTCCAAAGGTCACCTAACCCTGATTATCACACCATCATTTGGCTCTTCAAGGACCTTAATCCTTTGATGGACCAGTAATTCAACGCAGAAGTCCAAACATACTACAAGATTAGCCGAGAGAATGTGATGTTGCCACTTCTCCAAAACACAGTCAAGAAATTCCAAGACTGTGTATTGCCTAGGAGATTAATGACACAAAGCATCGAACAGTCCCTGTCAAGTCTCAACCAATAAAAGAACTACACTCAAGGCAATTCGGCAAAACATAACCACTCTGACCCGATTAAACTTTACTTTGCCTTCTACTCCAAGCAACTTGACAAATCTTCGTACAAAGCATATTACCGTTTCCACAAGAAATGACAGCAAACTCAAGAATCTTTACACCAGCAACTTTGCAGCATCAAATGACATGGAATACACAGACAATTTCACCACTGGAACACTGAGGGATTCTTTAAACCTGATTTTACCTATTCAGCTGGCCGTCCCAAGAACTTCCTCATATTAACCACCATTTGTGAAGATGCATTGTTTCTTATATTACCTTTCCATAGATGCCTTAGAAACCGTGATCAATAGTGCCGAAGATTGCCACTACAGAAATTGACCATGGTTGAGAACATTACTTGTTCAAACAGCGGCCAAAGTTCCATTGCAGATGACCACACAGCTGGTGGCTTCGCCAGTTAACCACTCTCATTGAAGCACCTTGGGCAATGGCTCTACTCTCTACATCAGCATGTGTGCGCCTAAAAATGCCACTGTTGTGGCATTATGAGGTACGGGTTGAGTTGGTTTTCTCAGGAAATACGCTGATCATAGGAGGGTTAAATCGCGTAATTGTTTGTCCATTTATAGAGATGATTTTGTAAGTGAACACTGAATTGGCCATGTTAGTTAGAAATGTTTGATCTAAAAATGTGGATGATAAGTACATGTGTTAAAGTGTCTTTTTAAATGTGTTTTTGTTTAAATGATGAAAAGTTTGAAAAGTGGGAGTAGTAAAAGGCAATGCTAGTTTGGGAAAACTACCTTAAAGAAACCTCCAATGAATTTTGTTTGGTTTTAACTCACACTTACTCCGTAAACTCTTTTTGTACTGCATGTTAACAATGCAAGCAATGAAATCAAACCTTTTTGGGGTGGAGTCTCAGATCCTGAAGTGGGGGTTGGTTTCTTCTCAGATGATGACTCTCTATTAATTTTACCGGTAGGTCAGTTTTTGCCTCATTTACTTTAGATTCTTTAGTTGAGTTTTTCAAGTTCTTATCAGAGCTCTCCGCTTTGCTCTTGTCTGCCTTCTCTCCGAGACTCCTCTTCCTGTCCTCTGTGGCGGTTGAATCCACACCCGAAGCCTGAGGTTTCGTCGCCCGCTTCTCCAATGACTGGTGTCCAGCCTTGCCTTGTTTGTCTGAGACCCGGTCGTCGTTGACAGGTTCCACCAAAGACACATCTTCATCTTCATCGTTGGTGGCAGAAGTGGGATCAGCCACAACCTCCTCTGTGATGGGTTCTGCACCTAGGAGGGAAGACCCTGGTTACTCTACTCATTGTGTCCCTGTGCACTCCTTAGTTGCAAGCACACAGGTACGGGAGAGGCTAAAAGGTGTTAACACATGAAACTCATACAACACAAGAAAAAGAAATGGTTCCCGCAGGAACAGACGTATGTTAAAAACATGATGATGATGGTTACAAACATGGCATGATGGGTTTTTTTTAATACAAAGACAAACTACACACTGCTGGATTAGGGACAAAATGTTATCTTTTACAAATAAATTATCAAGAAGAAAAAATTAATGAAAGTTACTACAACCACCGGCTGGCAAGAGCAATAGACGTTAATCATTGTTAGGTTCATTGTACTCCAGTATGTTCACAGCACTGACAGTCAACAAATAAAGGGAACCAGTCTCTTCCCCTGACAAACACCACTTTGTTACTCATATCTGTAATGGGAGAAAAAAACAAAAAAGATGGTCCGAGTTTCCAGACAAGAGTTTTGAGACAAAAACCGTCTTGGACGATTTCCTTTCGGCTGTTGACAACTGCTCGCTTCTTCTATTTGCAGTGTCCACTGAAATTTTCATCTGCTCTTGATGCATTCTTTTGCCTCGTAGATAATTTCTTTTTCAGACGCAGCACCTCCGGGAAGCAGACGAGCATTACTGATGATCGTTGTGTCCGGAAAGGGGGTGTAGATTCTTGTTCATCCTTGTTGATATGGACCCATCTGGTATTACAAATTTCCCAATAGTTGTCCGTTAGTTATTGTTACTGGGTAACGTGTATCAGGGGTTGGTTGTCTGTGATTCTCATGGCGGTTCCTAGTGACAAATTATCTCTTGACGACTACGTTTGATTCTTTCTGCTTTCTCTTGTATCACTCCTCTTGTCAGAAAAAAAAAACTGTCAAAGTCTATCCTCAAACTGTCTGTCTCCTACGCTTGCTAGAAAGTTCTGTTGTTCATTCTGCTCTTGTGGTTCGCATTCCTCCTTCAGAAAGAACAAGATCTGCTTGAGTTCATCTTGAAGACGATCCGCATGACTCATTCCAAGACTCACAGGCTTTTGTTGTTTCAGGATTAGTTCACATTTCACCTGACAAGGAAATGTTCGAGTTGAAATCAGTTCCTTCTGCATTATCAGTTACTCAAAATGTTTAGGGTTTTTTTCACAGTTTTTTCCCCAAATGTCTCAAACAATTGCTTCTCCAATGACATGTGGTTTGAAAATTGCTCACTGTCTCTCATTTGTAACTATTTCACAGCTGTCTGCAGTTCCGTTGCCTGAATACAATGTGATCGTGTTGCAATGCAATGATCCAGTTAATTGCCTCATACACACCGGATACAGTTATGGTCATCACCACATCGTTCCATGGTGGTCAGTGTCATGGTACCTCCACAATTCCTACCTAGCTGATGTGAGCTTACTTTGGTTCTTAAAACACCATCATTCTTTGGATCGTCCATCATGGCGACCAGTCAAGTAATTTCATTGTGCAAATGGTACGCTGTTCCAAGTTCAACGAAAGAACTAATTTATTCTGTTAACCCTCTTGCTGTCTGACCATTCAATACCATTCACTGTGGTTTTGAATGATAGATAAACTATGCCAGCCTGCAATATGATACCATGAGGGAATGCATGTGCACAGTACACAGTTAGTTCTGTGCACAGTTGTGCCACCGTACACAACCTTGGCAGTCGAATGGTTTCAAATGGTTGGTCAACTCACTTGAAAATGTTGCCAAGAGTCACTGACAGTAGGAGGGTTAAACACCAACAACAGTTCTTTCAAAGTCTCATGATGAAACTCTTGACAGCTGCAAAGGTGTCCAGAGTCCTCCAAAGATACGATCCTCACCAACAGCTGAGGGTTGATACTCCACTGCCTAGTCTCTCAGTCGCTGGGTAGAAAACTCATTCACTGAAGCATCTGCCGAGTCTTGCGGTTCAGGTCCGAAGTTACAAGTACACTACTCGCACCTGCTGTGGCCACTTGCAGCTGAACTCTAAGTTTCTTTTCTGGCACTCACTGCATAGTCTTGTCGTAGCTCGATTTGTTCACCGAGCAGGGATAACTCAGTTCCCTTTTCATTATCGCCGAGGCTTCCTCAGAAGCAACTTGAAACAAACAATATGCTCTTGCCAGCCCCCTTTTTCCTGATTATCAATTTTTAAGATCATTTACAGATATTTTGGGTAATCATAGTGACTGCACAATGAAAAAATCCTGGAAATGGTCAAAGATCCTATGTTTTCCTAACATTTCAGGTGATAGCCCTGGTGTTAGGTTCAATACAATGATTCTTTAATGGCTTAAAGAACATAATCTGTGTTGGTACAATTCTATTCTTGAATGGCTAAAAGAACATGATCGGTATTATTATTGTTAACTGATTGGAACGACTATCGCCCCTGTGCACTGCCCCCCTCCCAAACTAATATGCACCCCAATCGTTGAGGTAATGAAAACACCAGATGCATCCATCTTGTGATAGTGGAAAATAAAGATTAAAAAACAGTACATCCCCTAAAGGCTGTGAAGGGTTCTCCCCAGGATTTTTCAAAACTGTGGGGCTGAAGTTTGGCCCAAGCACGCTGAATTGAAACAAGGTCCTCAGAATGTTTGTTACGTGGTGTTTCTTTCTAATTTCAAAAGCCCTACAGTGCAATCTGGGGTATTCTAAATGGCTTCTTTGCGAGTATTGTGAATTTGATCTGAAGTCCCCCCCCCCCCCATTTTTTTAAATTATTAAAATAAATAAAAATTCGCGCACATTGGCTCGATAAGCATGCCTGTGCATGGGAAAAACACCACTGTGCATGGAGCGGATGAATTTTTTTTTTTTCACTGGTTTCTTACGGTTGGACTAGAGTGGCATTGCATTGTTACGCCTTACAGAAACACCATCAATAATCCATATGCTGGCTCTAACCACAGGCGTAGAAACCCTACCTTCTATTCCGTTGTCTTCCTCGATGTCCTCTTCAACATCTTCTTCTTGATCCTCCTCTTCCTCCTGCAGGCAAGACGAGAAACAAAGACTTACTCCTCGGAAACTTGTTAAACAATACTTAAGGCTGTACAGTACAAGACAGGGAATTGATGTTGGTTGAGGGGCAAACTCCAACACAAGGTACCACAGACAGCCATAAGGTACCATACCTTCTACACCAGCATTGGGTGGGGTTTCATCTGGAGTGAAGTTGGTATTGTGTGGAAACCCAATGGCTTGTGTACTATGGACTTAGTCTCCTGGGGACTTTTGTGGCAAGAGCAAGCTGGAGAGTTCACCGATAACAGTAACATCTGGAGTGAAGCTGGTATTGTGTGGAAACCCAACGGCTTGTGTATTATGGAGTGAAGCTGGTATTGTGTGGAAACCCAATGGCTTGTGTACTATGGACTGGACTTAGTCTCCTGGGGAACTTTGTGGCAAGAGCAAGCTGGAGAGTTCACCAATAACAGTATAAACAGGGTTCTAATTTGATACATTATCTTCAAGCAAATTTGAATCCTCAATTCTGATTGGTCAATCCATGACAATAAGAGTGTAGTATTAACCTATAATTGCACGGTCCATATCACACCCTGTTCTAACCCTGCATATTGCGCTAGTTTTAGCTGTGTGTCAAGTTTGCTTGAAGATAAATTTGTTATCACACACACGCCTTTGGCCTCGTATATTTTTCTGTTTTCCACTTTCGCTTGTGTGATAACGAATACTTCAAAACTTTATGTAAAGACTAGCATATATTGCACTACAGGGACATGAATCGAAATTTCAAAGGAAAACAAGTTTCTGTTCTTGATAGAAAATATTCAATTATTGATCTGATCAGCTAACTTTTTCAAAATGTGTCATCAAACTCCAAAACTTCACTGGTCTTTTTAAGAAAACAGCATTTTACAGCTTCTATTTTGTTGTGTTTTAATCAGATGCTATGTTTGCCATGCAAGACAGCAGCTACAAATCAATCATGCCGATGTTATAATTACCAAAACATCCTCGGACGAAGGTGCATGCCTAAACAGAATGAACACTAGGCGTAAAGTATAGAAAAGTGTCAATCCAGTAAGGCTGCCACATAATAATCACTCGGTTTTGTCTACCTGTTCAGCTTTTATATTATTTTCAATCAGTTTTGAGATGAGCAAAGACAAATTTAATAGAACTAGCATGATTTGAACCTGCGACCTCCAGATGAACGTGTCAGTGCTCTACTAACTGACCAACATGCATCTCGACCTAGTGTTGGCAGTCTCCCTATATTGTCAATATCTTGTTTACATCATTTTCTTGTTTTGTAAGATGACTGCATTTCAGATGGTTATCATTTTGAAGGGCAATGAACACTTGGTGGCAGCAGACATACCACGTAAACTTCCATTGTTTACCATCAGAGCATGCACATATTCTCTAGAACAATGGATTTACCTGTTACAGACACTGGACACCTTTGGTAGTTGTCAAAGACCAGTCTTCTCACTTGGTGTATCTCAACATATGCACAAAATAACAAACCTGTGAAAATTTGACCTCAATTGGTAGTCGAAGTTGCGAGATAATAATGGAAGAAAAAACACCCTTGCACACGAAGTTGTGTGCTTTCAGATGCTTGATTTCGAGACCTCACGCGTGAGGTCTCAAAGTCAATTAAAATATTTTACTGAGAAATTACTTCTTTCTCAAAAACTACGTTACTTCAGAGGGAGCCGTTTCTCACAATGTTTTATACTATCAACAGCTATCCACTGCTCGTTAC
Organism: Pycnopodia helianthoides; assembly: GCA_032158295.1. NCBI lineage: Eukaryota > Metazoa > Echinodermata > Asteroidea > Forcipulatida > Asteriidae > Pycnopodia > Pycnopodia helianthoides. The sequence goes on from CM063251.1 coordinate 6,636,516, forward strand.
CAAGTAAGTTTTTATGCCAACAATTATTTTGAGTAATTACCAAAAGTGTCCAGTGCCTTTAAGTCTGACTGTAAATCAAGCAGCCCCAAAAGTCTCTTATTGACTTGACGCCTTACCTCATTAGTAATCATTTGCTCATTCTCCATGCTCAAATTAAAGATGTCTTCTTCGTTCACTTCATCCAAATCCTCGTGCATGTCACCAACTAAATCCCCATAAATGTCTTCTTCCTCCTACACAAACACAGATTAGTCCACTTTGTGTTGATTTTCATCAAATAATTCTTAGGTTAAAGCTAGCTTGGAAACATTAGGAAAACATTTAACCACTTTTAAGTCGTATACGAAAAAAAAAGATTCTGTGCCCATGCGTGGTATTATTTTCGTAACTTCTTAGAGCTTCTGGAGAGTTATCGTTTCCCTCCACAAATATCTTTGCCACAATAAAACCCCTGCAAATGAGTATGCGTATGCGCTGCTAGGTTTTTTAAAACTTTAAAATCGAGACGATTCAGATTGAAATCAGAATGAATGGCAGGACTTGTACATACCGGATTGGCGTCATCAGAATCGTCAATGAGTTCCATGACAATGTCATCGTCTTCCTCGTCCAAGACCTCCTCCTCTTCATCGTCAAAATTTCATAAGCATCTTCCTCGTCTCCTTCTGTCTCTTCGACTTGACTCTCCTCTCCTCCACATAAGAACAAGTTTAGAACAAAATTACAGTAGATAAGAATGCTTTTTGGGGCGGTTTTACTAGTTTGATGCTCTACAGAACTTTTGCCTTGTACCAAAGTTCAATACCGGAAAACTTCCCCATTTTAAAAATAAAGGCATGACTTACTATGCATTTAGCTATTTTGTTTGAAGGCTTACTTTGTCACGTTTTGTCATTACTTGGGTCGCCGGAATGCCATCAAGGTTTTTTTCTTCATTACGAATTGTTAATAATAATAATAATAACGGGATTTCTATAGCGCCATTCCATCTAGATCATGGCGCTCAGCAACAAGAGGTAATGAAAAACATTGCATTTTAAAGGGCAACGGAAACAGGTGAGTTTTTAAGTTGTTTTTAAATGACGAAACAGTGTCCAGTGATCTGATGTGAGAGGGTATATTGTTCCAAAGTTTAGGGCCAGCAGTTTTGAAGGCTTTGTCCGTGTAAGTGTTTTTTGACCTAGGTTCTGGCTTATGCGATCTGTGCTTCTTTTACATACTATGCAAAACTTCTCAAATGTGCATTTGTTTCCTAAAGTTATTAACCTAATAAGGCGAGATAAATTGTACTTACTTGCAGTCCTGAGTTTAGGAGAAACGCAAGTTTCAAACACTAAGTTTTCAGGATCCTCTCCATTCTCCACCAAAGCCTGTTAAAAAAGGACATCAAAAGTGAAAAAAAACATCAGTGGTGTTAAGTTCAGAGTTGTGCGCCTAAATTATTTTCCTATACATGGCGGTTAAACGGGACTATATTTTGTAATCTTCATTTTTTCTTTATTTTTTGTACTCTTTATCTTACTTTTACGCGGTAAATGTTTTATCTTACTTTTACGTGGTAAACGTTAATTAATTTTAAAGTAAAATAAAACTGTTGTTTACTCGTAACTCGATAATTGTTTTTAAATTTCGATATTATCCTTTTTCTCTCCGGCTGTTGGTTGCTCTTCTGCCGTTCTATTGGTCAATATAATAACAATGAAAAATCACCCAGGATTTACTTGAGGTAAACTTCATTTGTTTGCAATACTGACACGCCATACTAAAATCCCTCAACAGCATCACCTGATTTTAATTTCTACAGAAGAAGACTGAAACTTGACTTTCCAATTTTCCAAATGAAACTTACATTTGGAATACTTGACCAGCAGGCAGGGAATCCTACTTAAGATGGCGGCCCCCGAGTCACGACAAACTTGAATGTAATTTTTGTACATGTATTTTTGTTCCACTTTCAAATCATCACATCTGGACAAAGGTATCATTTGGTAAGCCCTGTCTTGTATCATAGTAATTTTGGAAATGTAAGGAATAATATGAGTAGGTTTGAATAGTATGGGACGTTTAGAAATTGGAGAAATTTGCAATCAAAATCTGCCGAGGTGTCGGTCAAACACTTTCTCTATTTTAAGGTGCGTACAGATGGTGGGCTGTAATGGTGAGTGTTATATGACCGATGTTAAAAGAGAGCCGTAACACTAACACTACAGCCCAACAAGGTGGGCTAGTTTTAACCATAGCAAATAGCACTAAAAGCAGTCATATTTGTGTACTTCTTACTACTTGTTAACTTGGAATTGTAATCCCCCCGTGACGAAAATGAATGACATTGATAATTATTATTTAATTAATTATTCAAAATTACTAATTAATATATCATTGCCTTTTATTTAATTATTATTTATGGGTCATTTGATATGTATATGGGATGCTTTTTCTATTTCAACCTCCAACATTACAAACAGGACAGTACCGATACAACTACAACACCTTCAAGTTTTTTTACAACACAGTAAAAAAATATTAATTTTAGGGAAAACAACAGGACAGGTATGATATTTAAAAAGGGTACCACCACTAGCCAAGTTACCAGTACTAGCCCCATGAATAGGGCCAATCCACTCCGTATCCTTGGCCCCAGCACCACTGCAGACCTAGCCCCATGAGTAGGGCCAATACACTCCGTATCCTTGGCCCCAGCACCACTGCAGACCTATTCTTTCGCCCTATGATGTTTTTAATCCACAACGATCTAGATCGTGAAACTTACCGATTGAATGCCAATGTACTTGCAGATAGCCGGACTGTTAAAATTTCTTTAAAAAACATCACACGTTTTTGGTGACAATCAAATGATTTTCGAGAGTTAATATTTAGAATTTTCTCAACGATCTTGATTATTTGCACTCGTGGCGTCTGCGAGTAAATTAGTCTGGTACCAACTCAATCGTAGCAATTGATTGCATCGTTTTTCTAATGCTGTTGAGGGAGCCAGACAAAACCTAGTTTTCGAACCCAAACATTTCGATCCCATCATATCAGTAACACGAAAAAGTACTTTTTTTAATGTAATTATGAGAACGTGTGTACTACTTCAAAAAAAGCAAGTTGTCAAGATCGTTGAGAAAATTTTTAATATTAATTCTTGAAAATCATTTGATCATGTTGATTGATCATAGGGTGAAAGAATAGGTGAGCTATCTAGCCCTATATTGGCGGTCTCCCTATTTTGTCAATATCTCTGTTCGGGGTACTCCTAGAATTATGAGGTTCCATGAACCTCATAGAGGTCCATGTACAAACTACAATACAAAACTTTTTTTCATTTACGTTTCTGCACCTGGAGTTCTCATTTGAAATCGGATCTCGCCAAAATTAGGCTCTACGTGTTCCTTGGAATCTCATTGAGCGTTGCATGGGTCAAGAAAATCCACTCCGCAAATTTAAAATTGTTAAAAAGCAATAAATTCTTACCGTCATTCCCAGTCCTCTTCAAACAGTGTGAGTGTTATAACAAATATGGCGCTGGAGTCACATGATGTGTGTACAAAACCAAGCTACAGTTGCCGGGACCAGCGTTGCTGCGCGCGGAGTACCAGTTTGTTCGGTAGACCTTTGCGAGCGCAGCAAGCGCCATATTTGTTATAACACTCACACTGTTTGAAGAGGACTGGGAATGACGGTAAGAATTTATTGCTTTTTTACAATTTTAAATTTGCGGAGTGGATTTTCTTGACCCATGCAACGCTCAATGAGATTCCAAGGAACACGTAGAGCCTAATTTTGGCGAGATCCGATTTCAAATGAGAACTCCAGGTGCAGAAACGTAAATGAAAAAAAGTTTTGTATTGTAGTTTGTACATGGACCTCTATGAGGTTCATGGAACCTCATAATTCTAGGAGTATGTTCGGGGGTGCCAGTCAGAAGCCATGCAACCGTTAACTGCCGTGTAGCCAGGGATCACACCCAAGTTAACGATACAACCTGGAAAGCAGTAGCCACGGGATCACCTTGAGGGGATGCGACTTTTTCAATTTAAATGTCAAGTAATAAACCACAAGGGAAACTGACGGGGTAAATTTCAAATAGTATGGGGGTTGAACAAATAAAAATTGACTAGAGCGGGATTTGAACCAACGACCTCCGGATTAACGTACCGGCGCTCTACCAACTGAGCTATCTAGCCCTATATTGGCGGTCTCCCTATTTTGTCAATATCTCTGTTCGGGGGTGCCAGTCATTTAAATTGAAAAAGTCGCATCCCCTCAAGGTGATCCCGTGGCTGCTGCTTCCCAGGTTGTATCGTTAACTTGGGTGTGATCCCTGGCTACACGGCAGTTAACGGTTGCATGGCTTCTGACTGGCACCCCCGAACAGAGATATTGACAAAATAGGGAGACCGCAAATATAGGGCTAGATAGCTCAGTTGGTAGAGCGCCGGTACGTTAATCCGGAGGTCGTTGGTTCAAATCCCGCTCTAGTCAATTTTTCTTTGTTCAACCCCCATACTATTTGAAATTTACCCAGTCAGTTTCCCTTGTGACATTTAGATTTAGAATTGGTACAACGAAACTACAACAACAATACAGTGTACGTATGAAGAACATGCACGGCTTGGCCACCACCACCAGTCACGGCAAAAATAAACCATGAAAAACACCCATATTGTCATTACCTCTTGCAGCCTTTCCAAAAGAACAGCTTTAACACCTTTGTGGTCAAGACCTCTCTTTTCTAGTTCGGCTTTTAAATCCTTTACAAGAAGCTCCGATAACTTCTTCACTACCACAGTTTCCGTCATTTTCCGGGCTTTTTGCAGCTGCCCCGCTGAATTTTGTTAAACTTGACGTCCTACTAGGTAGTACTACTACTACTAGTCTACAGGTCATAGGGCGTCATAGGTTGTTTAGTCTGCAACATTTTGTCAAGCGCGCTTGCACCATGCAAAGACCGAACGTAACTGCGGCAGCAACCAGACCATTTCGTATCACGTGTGCATGGGTGGCGGGAGCTCATGATAGAGGGGGTAGAGATCGGAATTCAAGGGGGACAGGAGAGATCGATACTTTTACCGGGGGGTGGACATTTTTGTGGGCATAAACAGTGAAAGGCAAGCATATGTGTGTGTTTTCCCCTGATTCCCATGACTTGTTTGTACATTTATTTATCATGGCCCATTTAGCATTATGATGAGCTTCATGAGGGCATATGAGGCGTGTGTCCATAGTTTGACATCAAACTGGTCCTTCGGGTCTCATGGACTATAGAGGGCGGGTGTCAACAAATTTGGCGGGCAAGGATTCCAATTTGATAGGAAAAACGAAAATGTTGTATAGTAAGCGTGAAAAAACCTATGCCAGACCACTAAACTTCAGATTTCTTTTCAATTTTTGGCAGGTCAGCCGTTTGGAACTTTTGCAAATTAGGCCTATTAAACCCCAGAAAAAACACCCCAGAAAATGTGTTTGGGCGACCTGCTGCCAGTTTTCATGAGATTTGATTCGTTTTGTACTTCTTCATTCTTGCAAAATGTTAAATTGAGTTGCATCATTCAAATTAGTTCGGAAATGCCCCGTTCATAATTAAACGATGAGTCTTACAGTCACTTCTATAATTCGATGCTGCACCTTTCATGCATCCTTATTGAACGATAGGACTTCACTCTCTCTTGGTCGGTCAATTTATTTGTTGCAAAAGACTCGAAGAGAGCCGGAAGGCGGGCCTGCCCCCAATAATTGTTTTTCTTCTTTTAAATATCTCGATTGATGGAGGATTGGAGGATCTTGTGTGTCTCCGGAATGCAATTTATTTTCTGCAGCACACGTCGGTATGGAGTCAACAGTTAAGGGATAGGGAAGAACAGCCTATCTCTTAACTGAGTGCTGTATTGACGAAGTATGCTGCAGAAGAAAAAAAAATCGCCTCAGCGCCTCCGGGATAGGGAGGGGTTGGGATGGGTGAACTACTGTGAACTACATCATGGGTGTTAACTTGAGAAGGAGATATTGGTTCAAATGAGTCTATATATATATATTTATGTATGTGTATTTATAAATATATTTGTTAAAAGACTGGTAGTTTTTCATTTTCTTGGGACTTACAAAACTGACCAAAGAGTGGTTAAATCAGTGGAGGTTGGAGCATTTCCTTCCTCCATGGCCATCGGTTGCATGGAGCACATAAAAGTGTCAAATAGAAAATCATCTTGTTAGAAAAGAAATAAAAATAAGCTTCTCCGATTGTGAAAATGAGAAATGACTCGATTGGCCTGAATCATCGATCATACCAATATGATCATCTGCGTGTGTTGTTGTGTGTGTGTTTTTTAAATAACTTGTTGAGAACAAAATAATGATGACGTCATGCAAAGAGAGCAGTGTCACAAATTTAGCTGGTTCCACCTCGTTAGATCTTGAGGGTCAGACAGGAGGGGACCAATGAGAGCTGGCCACACAAAAAACCACGCGTTTGGCCGATGAAGAGATTGACGACACGGCGCATGCAGCGTACACGTATTTTACGTTTCTGGTTGTGTTTTAGAGCTGGCCGAACTTAGTCTTTTACCAAGATGGTTTTCCCAGATTCATCGAAAAAGAAGGTCACAAATCTTCGTGTCTCTGACCTGAGGCTAGAATTAGAAAAACGGGGTCTTGACCAAAAAGGAGTGAAAGCTGTACTTGTGGAAAGATTGCAAAAGGTAGGACCTAAAAAAAGGCACGAAGTCGTAAATTTAACTGGTACTGCTTACACTTTTTGCAAGGTGTAATAAATAGGGAACCAACGACTGTAAGCCCTTCGCATTTTACTTCATAAAAAAAACTTCACTTTGTGTGTTAATGTTGAACGAATTCTTTTTGTTTAATTTCATTGACTTAAACTATACCTTAACGACTGAAGAATAACTCATTTACGAGGAAAACATGTTGTTTCCTACCTCCAATTTTTGTCTGGTCTCTTGTTTGTGCAATCCACCTTTTTACTGACGATTGTTGAACTTGAACTTGGACTTGTTTCTAGAATCTAGTTCTACTAAAATGATAGGTTTTCAAAATAATTACTCACTGTTGGGAAAAACCCGAAATTTTTGTAATAAATGTGTTTGATTTTTCGAACATACGAATAAGGTAAGATTATTGACAAAGCAATAACAATATTTAACGGAGGAGGTCCCCAGGCCCGAGATGGCTGCTCGATCCTCGTCCTACTCGCTGTCTGTCCTAGTTCTAGCATGGAGGAAAGTTCCTTCTTCCAGGTCCAGCTCAATGCGGTCCTAACTCCTAGATAGAATATTCTTAATATTTTACTTTAGTTAGGTAGGATCGGACGTCAGTATCTGTTGCACTACACTGAAGTCCTGGGTTAAAGCTTCTCTACGATGCAACTTTTCCTCGGATCAGCTGATTTCCTCTTTTTTATTCTCAGTTTTACCATTCAAAATTGAAAAATACTGTACAAAATCATTGAAAATTTGTTTATTTCCTCTTTTTGGTGAAGTTACAGTTGCATGCCCGCTGATTTAAGAAGCTGGAAATTCCCTCATTCATTCTTTGTGTCTTAAAATACACTTGTGATGGTTCCACAAATAATAATTATATCAATGTGTGACATTATTTCATAAAATAAGTCAGAGTTCAGTACTGTCGTTGTTTTTTAATATCATGTACCAATTGCCCATGTGGCTATATGCTAGTTGCGATAATCGTAACCCTCCATCCTCCCGACGGTCAGAGACCGGAGGGTTACGAGTCATGCAGTGCAAAAAAGTGGCGAAATAAAAATTTCGACTATTTTGGTCAGACTAGCCACCAGATTTGCCAAATTTTTACCCCTTTAAAAAAACATGACACACATTCTAAGAACATGGATTTGATCTTCAAGGTATAATGAATCCATTCATAACACTCTAAACATCGATGACAAATTATTTGAAGAAAAAACGAACAAAAACTTACCAGAAACTGACCGAAATGTCCATGGACCACACTTCCCCTACATCAACCAATCAGCGTAAACCAAACCGTTGTGTAGGCGTGGCGATCGTCTCGTGTGCGACTGTGCTTGCACGCAGTTAATGTATTTAACGGATTTGCGCTATTTGCAGTTTGCGCTGATTAATTGCAGGAACAGCTTTCCAGAATGCGCGCTCAATCTGTAAATTTTTCCTCATAAATATCCTGTGATTGTGCAACTCAACAAAATGCGCTCAACGACGAGTTTGCTTATGCTGATTGGTCGAGATGTTGCTAGGTCACGAATCGCAAGGTTCGAAAACCGGACCTGAGATTGTCTACGCATCATGAAAATTTCGCTCAGTCTCTGGTAAGTTTTTGTCTTTTTTTCTTTAAATATTTTTCTCAATGATGTTTTGAGTAATACGAATGGATTCATGACACATTGATGATCACATCCATGTTTTTAGAATGTGTGTCATGTTTTTTTTAAGTGGTAAAAATTTGGTAAATCTGGTGACTAGTCTGACCAAAATAGTCGAATTTTTTATTTCGCCACTTTTTTGCACTGCATGACTCGTAACCCTCCGGTCTCCGACCGTCGGGAGGATGGAGGGTTACGATTATCGCAACTAGATATATGCGTGCATGCCCGACATGCATAAGAACCCCGGCCCACACAAATGAGCGTGGCCTACCTCGTTCCCAGGGGCGATCGATCTCGCAAGTCTTCACAAGCGAGTTAGACTGGAAGTTACAAGAGAGACGTCAATTTTCATTTTATTTTCTCAAATAATGTCACCCAAGGATAAAATTAACACTCCTGAATCCAGCCATCTTGGAATTCCGGACATAAGGAATATGTGAACGAAGCTACAGCTTCCTCCATCAGGTATAAATATGAAAACAATTTGTTAGAAAAATTTTGTGCAATGTTGGTAGATAACTTTATAGTATACCCTGGACTCTGTTGCATTGTATGCAACGGAGGAGTCCAACCTGGGCTATATTTTAGTATAACAAGTAATGTATGACTGAGTCTGGTTTGTTCTGCTAATGCTATCGTATCGTCTCCTCAATCCTCGGGAGTCATTTCATGATGGGTTATCATGTACAAAATCCCAAGCAAAACTTTTTGCCCTTCATGTTTATGCACCTGCAGTTCTTATTTGAATCCGAATCTCGCCAAAATTTGGCTCTAAATCATGGTTTTGTTCTCACAGTGAGCTCGGCATGGGTCAAGAAGGTCCACTCCGCAAAAAAACCTGCAAAAATAGATAAATTCTCACCGTCATTCAGAACCCTTAATCAGCATCACCTTTCGATAACAAACATGGCTGCACCATCAATCAGAATCCTTAATCGGTAATCAATGGTGTTCTGCCTGCAACGCTGGTCCACGAAAACCAACGATTAATGTTGATATACTTTGAAATGGCTGCTTGCGTGTACAAAAACATGAACCTTAACCCTCCTACTGTCAGTGACTCTTGGCAACATTTTCCAGTGAGTTTACCAACCATTTGAAACCATTCGACTGCCAAGGTTGTGTACGGTGGCACAACTGCTGTGCACAGAACTAACTGTGTACTGCCACTGCCAAGACTGCTAAGGTTGTGTACGGTGGCACAACTGTGCACAGAACTAACTGTGTACTGTGTACATGCATTCCCTCATGGTATCATATTGCAGGCGTGCATAGTTTATCTATCATTCAAAACCACAGTGAATGGTATTGAATGGTCAGAAAACTCACTGGAAAATGTTGCCAAGAGTCACTGACAGTAGGAGGGTTAAGGGAGACAACGCAGGTGATGGCAAATTACCTCTTCAAATATTCCAGTGTAAGATTTCTCACGTAGAGTTGTTCTTTATTTTAGGTGAAAACTGCTTTTTAGTCACCAGAACTAAGTATCAGTTTTGTACTTGTACATGTACCACACTCAAGTGAATATTTTGAAAATGTTTTTGTGGAATCTAAGCTTTCACCAGTCTTATCTTGAATGCATTTAATTCTCCGACAGGACTTAACAGAAAGTGGTGAAGATCCCAACGAGATATTTATTGAAACCGTAACCACTCCTAAAGGAAGTGCGACCAAGAAACTGCCAACAAGTACGTACCTCCCAGTTCTTGATCCAGTTGAATGTGATGAGTTGATCGAGTTGAATGTAGTGTATAAAGTGCAATTTAACCATGTATTCTGAACACATTTTGTCATTGATCTTGTTTACTCATTTGGTGATCAGTTGCATCTCTTTTCATTATGTGTCACTTGTAATTAATGTATTTTGTATTGCTGGTCAAGTTAACTAGTTTGTCTCATAAGTTTGTATGAAACTGCTAAACAGAGTCAATTTACATGATGTATTTTTTGAACTGGAGTACATTTTTTAAAGGAAATGCATGAATGATTTAGGGACAGAAATTAAAAGTTATGCTGTGTCCGAATTGGCGGCTATGGCTACAACTATGGCTGGATCGCCACATCATTGTGTTTTGAAGTATAGGATGTCCTTATCAACGCCCTTAGCAACAGTCATAGTTGTAGCTGTAGCCGCCGATTCGAAATACGGCCTTAGCTAGGCCCTATCAGTTTCTATTTGAAAGCTTACCGATCATAACATTTGTACCAGGCCATACTAATCGTCTCAGAGATAACAGTCCGTTTAAAATAGTTTTAAAGTCAAGGAAATAAGCAAACAACTACCCAGTAGGGTTACTGATGCTTATTTCACCTGCTGCAATCTAGAAATAAGCCTAACAGTAACACAAACATTCAACAAATTCCTGTGAAGAGAAAAAACACCCTATAATTCCTTTTTTGTACTAAAACATGAAATTTTTCACAGATTGGTTGTATGAGTGTTTATAGAAAATGAGAAGATGGGAACGAATTTACTCTTTCCAAATCAACGCTACTTCCCCCTCAGTGTTGATATGAGAATGTAACACTTACAACCTTTGATTTACTTTCCCCCGATTTACAGGAAAACGAGTATCCAAGGGAAAGTCTGGGGTAAGTTTTTCTCTTGTTTATTAATATCCACCTTGTATCTTTTACTTGCATGAGTTTTTCTGTGCAGAAAAGATGTTTTTTAAGCTGTTGTTACACCCCATGGTTATTGTGGCTGTGTATGTTTGTTATTAGCTAAATCAAAATATGTCGGCGTATTATCAAACCTTATGACGCTGTGTGCCCTGGCGTATGGTAGGAATGATTGGTTAGCCAGGCAGTACTGAACCCAGAGGGATGTCCAACCAATGATTTCAATGTGGTTATTACTGTAGAGGAAGTGAATGCGTTTTTTAAGAACAAAAACTTGAAGCTATGTGTATGAGTGCAAGTTCATGTACATAGAAATACGTGAACCTGGAGGTAGGGTTGTGATGACATGATGTAATAAATTGCTGAGCGGTCTAGTGCATCGGACTCAATGTCTGGTGGTTGAGTCATCCGGGTTTGGGTCCTGGTTGTGACACTTACGCAAGATGCTATACTATAACTGCTTCTCTTCACCCAGGGGTTCAAATGCGTACCTGTGAGGGTAGAGGTTGATATTGTGTTTGAAAATGCCTTCGGACCGCCACGGCAGCCCGGGGCTGTATACTCCCAGGGGAGCTAAGAAAAAATTACAGAAATGTTATTGACCCAATGACCAGGGCGCTAATGTAAAGCTCATCGATACGTTAGTGTAAAATGCACTGTATGAGAACTAGTTTAATTGTTATTTCATGATATCACAGCATGCTTAAAGACACTGGACACCTTTGGTAATTGTCAAAGACCAGTCTTCTCACTTGATGTACAAAATAACAAACCTGTAAAAATTTGAACTCAATTGGTCGTCGAAGTTGTGAGATAATAATGGAAGAAAAATCACCCTTGTCACACGAAGTTGTGTGCTTTCAGATGCTTGATTTCGAGAATCAATTCCAATATGTTACTGAGAAATTACTTCTTTCTCAAAAACTATGTTACTTCAGAGGGAGCCGTTTCTCACAATGTTTTATACTATCAACAGCTATCCATTGCTCGTTACCAAGTAAGTTTTTATGCTAACAATTATTTTGAGTAATTACCAATAGTGTCCAGCGCCTTTAAGAAAGATCATATTTTCCTTTGTCCTCGAGTCAGGACACCCATGACCATCCTTTCTTAATACACTCAATCAATCCAGAATCCCAGCCATCGCTACATTGTACCTGTGCGAGGGCTCATGTAGTAATTGCTGGTATTCTGGATTGAATGGGTGTACTGATGCGTGGATGGTTTTGCCAGTGGATTGTTGGGTGTGGTAGATGTGGTTGCCAGATATTGTTGATGGTTATTGCTGATTTTTTATTGTACTGTGTCATGGGCTGTTGACCTCTATTGCTTCTTTGATGCATCTTTGGTGCCATTTGTTGATCTTTGCGATAACGTCCGTCGATGTATCGATATTACTTAAATACTCAATACTATTTTGACATCGATATCGCCGATGTCACTTTTTTAATCATATCGAAATATTGACTTTTCGATGTATCTAAATTTCGATGTTCCTAAATATCGAAAACACTGAAAGAGTGTCAGATTATCCAGAAAACCTCGGGGCTTTAGTATCAGGCATCGGACCGACAACATATGCGCGGAGGATCAAGTCGTAAACCGGTATACATGCAACCCTGTTAAACTGTTGCTCTTCAGTATATTAAGCGCTGTTTTTAGGCTTCATCTTGAACACGGGAAATACTTGATATATCGAGTATACTTGATATTGAATTTCCGAAATATCGATTATTATTGAAAAAACTGACATCGATGGACGTTACTTTGCGATGAGTCTTAGGTCTCGGGTGTTATTTACTTTGTCCCAGATAAACAATCTTAATGACCAATCAGAATGTCTGATTTATCTGGGTTATTTTATGAATCGATGTAGGATGAGGAGGGAGAATCTGAAGATGAAGGGGACGAGGGAATGGAAGGCTACGCTGAGGGGATGGTTGTGGATGAAGTGACTGATGAAATGGAGAGTAGCCAGGAAGGTGGGATGAGTAAGGTAAGACGTCATTTACTACCTCAAGAATTGCTCACTCCAATGTTACTTGCCATACATCAAAGTATGTAAGCACTGAACACTTGATGCTTCGCAGGTTAGCCATAATCATTCACGCCCATTGTATTTTTGAACTGATTTACATGTAGTTACCTTTCATTGTCAATTTCATATGATTTTGAGTTTGGCTTATTTTGTGTCCCTGTCATGGACAATTGGACATCTTGGTTTGGTGGATAGTGAAATAACTGTGCACAGAACTTTCTGTGTACTATGTGGATTTGTAAACCATACTACAATGTTCTCCCTTAACAGTGGTCTGTTGGCAGTTAAAACATCCGAGGACCAGTCAAAGTTCTGTCCAACTAGTTTAACTTGAGCTCCAACTGTCACATGGAAATCACTGATTGTTCGTATTGCTTCAATTTACAAGTCCAACAGTGTTAAAAGGGAACCATAAAACATGGTCCAGCTGGCAGACTAGACAAGACAAGCTAACTGGTCCCCCCTGGCTAGTCACTGAAACATTTAAGGGCAAACTCTGTATTAGACTACTTAGCAGGTTGGCTTAGTGTATCTTTTGTTTTGAAACATTTGAATGATGAGGGTCATTGACTCATTCATGGTGTGTATCAGCTGTATTGAATGGGTACCTTGTCTCATTTTTCTTGAAGATGGAGGATATTGACTTGGATGCCATGCTAGGGAACCAAGAGGATGATGACGAGGATGTTCTCAACATCAGCTTGGAGGAGGACCAATTGTTCACAGAAGAGGTATACAAACAAAATGGAAATGTATTATTTTGGTTTTCCCCCACCCAAACCCACCACACCCCACCCCAAAACGGGTTTCAGCCACAATTTGTTACTAGCCTGCCAGGTTTGGTGTTAATTAATAATTGGATGCCGGTATACAGCAAAGTGGAAATGCTTTTACCAGCCATTAAAGTATAAAGTAGGGTCTCTGTACAAAAGACACCCAGACGCTCTCTAATTGCACATCTATGTATGCACAGCGCATGGAATCGACCAATGAGTAACCTTCTTTTGACCTCTAGCCGAGGGCATCCTACCCAAATGACGTCATGTGCATAAGGTCTATTACCTTTGATCACCTCCCATCTTTCCATCCTGTGTATTTTGGCAGGGGAACCTTTCCGTGTCCGAAATTGGTAGCTACAGCTACGGCTGGATCAGCCGCATCATCGTGTGTTGAAGTATAGGACGTCCTCGGTGACACACTTGGCAACATTTAAAGCCATAGCTGTTGCGGCCAATTCGGATATGACCTTAAACTCACATACTAATTGCTCTGATGAGGTTGGGTCGTACAAATTTGTGGCAGATACGGTTAAGTCCAAAATGAGTTCTACATAGTTGTTTATGATACAGGCTAAAAAGATGTAATTTGTTTTTAAATCATATTTGTTTTTCTCCTTTGTTCTTTTTGTCTGTAGGAGTCTGAAACGTTTGCCCCAGAAGGTGAAAAAGGTAAAATCTTGATCAAATACAGAACATACATAAATTTTAGGCAGTGACTAAAGCAGTACTTGAGTTACTTCGCTGAACATACACAAAATACAAAAAAATATAAAGGCTTGTTTCTGGTCGATTCATGTAACTATTTCCAGCAGAGGGGTGTCCTTTTAACCATGTCCAGTGGTAAAAGTTCAGTTTTCGTTTGTCAGATTGATATCAAATTGGGAAATTGTCAAAAGGTTTTGAAAAAAATGAAAAATAAACAAATAACAAAAGTTTAAGTAAAATGAGCTTCTGCTGGAAATAATTACATGAGAAAAATAAATAATTGATGGAGGCGATTGAAAAGAACTTGGGCAACAGAGAGAGAGTAGGCCACTGCATTTCATCATGGCCTCTGCTTCACCCAGTCGCCAGCACATACCCTACAATGCCATTCACTTGAGGAAGTGAATGATGTGACGACGAGACGGCAACTCGCTAGTCAGATGAAGAGCATAGCTAGTTTTCTTGAGTGAGCAAGGGTAACCTCATCTCGAGATCCTTCAAGGAATTCAAGACGACCCCCCACAGATACTTAGATGAAAACCCTAATATGCTCAACGGCCAAAATTATTGGCGCAAGCACTCCTGAAAACTAGCTCCAAACGTCCTCAGTGAAACTATCCACAAGGGTTGGTGTGGTGGCTTATAAAAACGGAGCTGATGTAATTTGACTGTGCACAGACGATCGTCAAGCTTTACTGTTGAGGATACTTCAAGACAAGACCGGCTTTTATCAACTTGCTGAGGAACATCATTTCAATTAGGGCTGTCCACCAGCGTTTGCAACTTGAAGAAACTGGAGTTTGTCATTGATGAATGTCACCAGCGATGATGTGTACAGTTTGCAAGACACTGTTGTGCATTAGCGATCCAGGTCGGGAAGGACTGCTCGGAGATTATGAGATTGATGTCAAGCTCGAGAAAAAGCAACGGGATAGTAGCCAGAAACAAGCCTTTCATTTATCATTTTGAAAAGTACCAATTTATTTCTGTAAAAATAAAAGTAATAATCCGAAACCAAAAATGATTAGATGGGATTCTGTGAAGTTAACATCATGTGAGTTTTCTTTTAAGAATTCTTGTGAATCTACTACTTGATCGACAATTCCTGTCTTAAATGACGATGACGGATGCCCAGATTCCAAATCCCATTTTGGAAGATGCCTTGTGTTCTTTACCCCCAAAATGTGCTCACAATTATTGCCTCACCCTTTCAGCAAGTAGCAATCAGGATGAGAAAATGGAAGCAGAACAGCTTGCTTCATCAGGTGCAGACGAAGAAACCTCCAAGGGGCCGATGACGACCGAAGATGCTTCAGTGCTTGATACCTCTGTTGATAGCAAAGGGGAGGGTAGTGAATCCTTAGTAGTCCATGTCGATGAGCCTTTCATGTCCGAGCTTGATGCAGAGCTGGCCGAGTCGACATCACCAAAGGATACCGAAGCCAAGCAGGGTGTCGCGTCAACCACTCAAGTCGATAATAAGATGGCCGAAGATGAGGAAGGGACAGAGAAAGGGGAGTCTGAGACACCTGAGAAAGCCAACAAGACCGATAAGTCCCCGGTGAGCGATGTCAAGAAGGAAGAAAAGGGAGACGAGAAGGTGACCCCTGGTAAGACATCGTCCTCCAGCAAAGAGGCAAGCTCAGACAAGAAAGGAAACTCCTCGGCCGGGGCTGCAAGCTCTCGCAGCAAAAGGTTTGTTGGTCATGATTGATATTACTGATACTAGCTAGAATACCTTACCATGCAAAGAACGCCTCGGTGTTTAACATCTTTAAAAAAACGAGAGAAAAAAAAACAGCAGCAGATATCTTTTTGGTAAATTTATCAAATGGCTCGGGAATGCTCCGTATCCACTTTCAAATACCCTCACGTTCTGTGGACATTTGAAGCTTAAATACTTATTTTCATCAAAACACGAGAAAAAGGTTGTCTTCCGCAATTCAGTGGGTGTTTACTGGTAGATGCTTTTATAGTTGAGGTTGCAGAGTCTTGGACGAGATGTAGAGGCCGGAACCAGAAGACACCGAGTGAAGATCTTGGCGTGACGTGAGAGTCATGACACACATTGAACATCACATTCTAAACCACGATTCCATCGTTCTAAAACATTCTCTGAAGCCGTGTCAACTGTAGCAGATGAAACAAGTCGCTGATATTTGCCAATGCACTTCATTTAAAAAAAAAAAAAATTCATGACAGAATAATATTAGACTAAATTTGCATCACTAAATACCTTATGCTTGTGTAGCATACCATCTGACGTCGGGAAATCCATTTAAACAAGGAGCTGCTTCAGAAATAGATATGCCTGATTTTTTTCATGGCGGATAATTCGAGCTGCTCTCCGAAATGAAACACAATCGCTCTGTGAAAAGTTCAACATCCCAACTAAATACTGACATAAACATAACTAATCTCATTCATGGAACTTCAGTTGCTAGACTGAGATCAGTTCCCTTCTCTGACGGGTTTGATTGTTTCATAGGAATTGTGAATGTTAGTTCCATTTCAAAATATAACAATGTGTAAAAGTCCCAAGTAATACAACATACATAATCTGACTTGGTTTCGAAACCGGATGAACTTTTTGGGAAATACTTTAAACATGTACACAACGCCAATGTTTTTATTCATTTTTATAGAGCTTGATCAAGTACAATGCCATTGTAACAATTTCTTGTAGGTAAATTGCATAATTTGCTTCGTTATTAACAAGACCATTTTTGCTAAGTGGTGTATAAAAAATTGCTTGCGTAGGCTGACTAGTGCAATGTGAGCGAGCACGTGGTATTGGGAACTTTTAATACAGGTAAGTGGGGAAGCCAATGCATCCTCCACATGTTTTTGTTTCTTACACTTCTGGCATGATTTCTTTTCCAGCTCTAGCTCCTCTGGAAGATCCCCGACTTCTAAGGATGATAAAGGTTGGTATTACGGATTCTTGGAACTAACTTTTTGTGATTTTTAGACTCTTGGAGTTGTGTGGAATGTTTTTAGCTAACTTATTTTTTCCATGGCATTTTCGTGAAGAAACTTAAGTGAGAGGAAATTAAGAGCCTTGTATTGTGCCCAATGCTTGAGTGTTTTTTGTTTCTGTTTAAACCCAAGACACCAAAAATCCACTTCAGGAAGTGGTCTGAATGTTGAGGATTTGAGGACTGTAGGCCTAAGTAACGATTGCTTATCACTGACTTGGTTTCGAAACCGAGGGCTGTTAGGCAAGCCAATCTTTTCTAAGTTGTAACATTTTGTGTTGAGTGACCATTGAGTGGAAGATTGAGGTTGCCTAAGGGAGTAAGGGTTAATGATTTGATTTTGAATACATCTCTTTTCTTGCTGGGGTAGATCGTCGCGGATCAGGGTCTTCTCGTCCCAGTTCTAGCAGCTCCAGTACCTCTGGCCGTAATCTGTGGGTGAGCAACTTGTCAAGGAACACTCGAGCGGCTGACCTGAAAGCCTCTTTCAGTAAATACGGAAAGGTAAGTACGCAACAGAAGCAGTCATGGATGGGACTAAAGAGGTTTGGGGGGGGGCAACCATACTGAATAGTTGAGGTTTTGAAATTTGATTGAAGTATGTGAACAACGTTGGTAATTGCCAAAGACCAACATCCGTACTTTATGTGACCCAACATGAACATGAAAGAACAAACCTGTGAAATTTTAAGCTCATCCGATTATTGGAGTCACAGGAAAAGAGAGACAAACCTCCTTAGATGCTTTCACTGGTTTCAAACATCAAGTTTTTGACTCGAAACTAATTGCTTTACTCATTTCTCAAAAAACTGTAGCATTTCAGGCAAAAATATTTCAAGGAAAGTTTTCCACCATGACCGTCTTTGTACCATTTAAGTTATGTGCAAATCTGTGAAAATGAATTGTTCAATTTTGCCAATGAGCTGACCATTTCAGATGGAATAGTCTTCTAGATTGTTTGTTAGCATAAAGGATTTCATGTATTTATTTATATCATTTATTTGTTTATGTGTTTGTTAGTTTTTGTTTGTTTGAATGTTTGTTTGTTTGTTTATATATCTATTTATCTATTTATTTGTTTTGTTTGTTGTTGGGTCAAATGAAGTAAAGTTATGGAAAGGGGTTTAAATTGTAATTCTCTTCCCTTTGCAGGTGGTTGGGGCTAAGGTAGTAACCAATGCAAGAGGTCCAAGAGCTTTTTGCTATGGCTTTGTGTCCATGTCGTCCAGCTCTGAAGCTGCTAAAGCCATTAATCACCTTCATCGTACAGAGCTCCACGGTCGCACTATCCATGTCGAAAGAGTAAGTGTTTTCTGCCTAGAATGACTATGCAAAATGCTTGAAATGCTATGCAGAAAAAAAATGCTCTCATTGTTTTCTAAAGAACAGATCAACTGGCATGCATTGCAGCATTTCAACTTTTCAGCTGAATTCCTCTTTTAACAAAAAATTATGGAATAAAATCTGGAAAACAGTGCACAAAGTTTTGTGTGCTGGACCATTTCCTCTGTTTTTATTTGCAATTGCTAAGTTATATGCCTGTTTTTAACAACAATTTTTTTTTTTACTTACCTAAAGTAATTTATAAGTTTCACTATTATTTAAGACTAAGGCTGTGACCGAAGTGGTGGCTGCAACTCCGGCTACGACTAGATTTCCGTGTCATGAGTTGAAGGATAGTACGTCCTTGACAACACTCTTAGCCTCAGCTGTATCTGCCCATATGGATACTGCCTAGCTCTCCACCAGATAACATGACATGTTTTGAAAGTCCATATCAATGTGTGGATTTCTGTGCTTGCAACTTTCTTGAAACACAAGATAACTGTCGGATTGATGTTATATTGGAAAGCACTTCCTAATGTGGTATGATGAGTCTGTATTTGCAGACATACGCAGCTGATCACCTGATTTCCTCTGGGGTTTTTTTTTTGGTGGGGGTCGGTCTTCTGTTTTTTATTGCACTTGAAAACTTTAACCCTCTTGCTGTCTGACCATTCAATACCATTCAAGTGGTTTTGAATGATAGATAAACTATGCCAGCCTGAAATATGATACCATGAGGGAATGCATGTACACAGTACACAGTTAGTTCTGTGCACAGTTGTGCCACCGTACACAACCTTGGCACTTGAATGGTTTCAAATGGTTGGTCAACTCACTGGAAAATGTTGCCAAGAGTCACTGACAGTAGGAGGGTTAATTTAAAAAATAAAAGTATTGTGTGCTTTGCAGTTCCCTTTTTTTCTTGCAAAATCAAAGCTTAGGGATAAGAAATTTCGGACATATCCGAGTTCAGACTTGTTTTGATGTCTACCTGGGAAAAAGGATTTTTTGTTATGGTCTGCATATATGAAGAAATCCTGCTCTTTGATCTACTTGTTTAGCATTGTGGATAATGTCTCCAGAAGCTCCTTGAAATTGATGCCAAGGTGGAATTGGCATCATTTCAACATTCTAAAATTGAATCCTTGTTTCAAACTTTTTTGTTGGGTAAGACTCTCACCCCTGAAAAGTCGGAGACTTTTTCAACTAATTTTTTTTTCATTTGCTGTTTGTCCAGGCACGCTCCAACATGATTCCAGTCACCTCCACATCAGGAGCCTCCGGTCGTAAGCCAGAGCAAATGGCGGAGAGGAAGGATGCCAAGGACAGAGCGGAGAAAAAGCCCACCGATAAGCCAGAGACTAAAGATGTCAAGCCAACTGGTGAGGCTGGGAAAGATGACAAGGGAGCCGTGGCCGAGACCAAAGATGCCAAGCCAATCGAGAAGCCCACAGAGAAGAAGGATGCTGAGACACCGAAGGAGGAGAGTACAGATGACAAGACTGATGTTAAGCCACCGGCAGATGTTACTGTTACAACAGAAGGTAAGCCTTCCGTACCAGGGACAATTTTTGAATCACTTTGAAAACGATAGGTCCCCTTTTTCATGGTAGGGATTACTATAGCGTCGCTTTTACCCTTTTGTGAATTTCTTCAAATGCATTCAAGCTGATCTGTTTGACGTTTTAGCTGATTGAATTCCATTGTCTTTTCTGTTTAGGGAAGGATGACAAACCAGCTGAAACTTTGGAAGCTGATAAGAAGACTGAAACGTCTCCTGCTGTAAAGAAAGAAGGAGCCAAAGATGAAAAACGCCCCTCAATTTCTCGCAGCACTGATAAACAGGACACCAAGGAGCGCAAAGACATCCTTTCTCTTGAGAAGATCCGGGAGCAGCGTCTGCGAGAGAGACAACGCAAGCGTGAACGCGACATGCGTGAGATGGAGCGACGCAGGGAGCGTGAGCGTCAAGACTCCATCAGACGAGAGAGGGAGATCATTCGACGCCGCCAACGCGAAGAAGAGGATAAGCTTCGTCGTGAGCGCGAGCAGCTTCACATCGAGCAGCAGAGACTTGAACGAGAAAGGCTGGAGAGGCAACGGATAGAGTGGGAGCGGATCAAGCTGCAGCAGGAGCGGGAGACCCTGCAGCGGGAGCTTGAACAGCGGCAGATGGAAATGCAGCTGCGCATCGCTGCAGAGCGTCAAGCAACCTTCAAGAGAACCCTCGACACGAGGAATATGGCACCTCGAGATGTCGATCCGTACGCCGGTGATCAGAAGCGCCGGGCAACAGGTAACCAACAAGGTAGAGGCGATTTCCAAAACAATGGCAACAACAGGGGTGGTATAAGCACACATGTTGTCAACAACGATAGGCAACAGGATAGATTCAATCGGCGTGATACAAGGTCAGATAATTCCGGGCCACGCCGAGATAATCCTGCACAGGGGAACAAGTTCTCTGGGCCACCCACTCGAGGGAGGGATGATGGTAGACGTAATAATGACCAAGCGCGGAGAGATGAGCCAAGGAGAGATGATGCACGCCAACGTCCCCAAAACAGAAACGAGCCAATCCGACGGGAGGAGCAACAACCTCGTCGTACAGGACCACCTCAGCGACGGGACGACCAGCAACAAATAGCACCTCAGCGACGAGATGATGGCCAGAGGCGAGGAGACTTCCGTAGAGATGATGGCATAAAACGTCGAGATCAGCCAGATAGAAGGGTAGACAACACATCACAGAGGCAAGTGCCTAGGAATGATTCCAGGAGAGAGTCTAGAGAAGGGGTTAACATGAGAGATGACAGACGGGGTCCACCAGCCCAAGGCGACAGGTACCAAGGGCAAGGGCAAGGGCAAAATAGAGGTGGTAACACACAATACGGTGGGAGAGATGGTGGCCAAGCGAGTAATGTCCGTGACAGCCACCGAGAGCGAGACAGGGATGGTGACAGAGATCGACCTCGAGATTCATCTCACCAAACCCAGCAAAGGGTATCTCATGGCAGCGAGTCTCGTGAAAACTGGAAGGGTAGCCGTGATGGAAATGTGTCTGGGCCAAGTCAGAGTGGTCGGTCCTCTGGCAGTCATTCGGATTGGAAGTCGAACCAGCGTGGTTACGATCGCGATAATAACCGTTCCCAAAACTTCGATCGCGGGCAGAGTAACTGGAGTGATAGTCGTTCAGGGGTTCGAGATGAGCACATCAGAGGATCTGATCAGCAAACACACCGTGGCAGTCTTCTAGGTACCCCGCCCGTGCAAGATTCCAACTGGGCTCCTAGTGGGATGGACGGGCAGATGAACCGTGGCTCCAGCTCCCTCGTCATGCAAGGTACCTCTCACATCTCGACGCTGATGAACCAGAGCCAGCCCATCAGCTCCTTGCTGAATGCTCCAGCCATGACCAGCCCGTTCATGAGCAGTGGTAGTGTAAGCGGCGGCCTAGGGGCAGGGGTTAGTCTGATGCCCCAGGTTCCGATTGCAGGGAGTAGTTACATAAGCAATCAGATGTCTGTGGGTGGGTCTTCGGGTGGGGGATCTATGGACCGCCACCACCAGTCGCAGAGTGACGGGCGTTTCGGCATGCGTCGCTACTAATCCCATCCATTCTATATAACTCTGTTTTTTAACGCTTGCTAAATTTTTTAAACTGCTGTTTGCTTTTGATTTCTTGAAGTAAATTTATCTTGGAAAGCTTTAGAGAATGAGTGATGCTTGCAGCTCCTTGTCATTTCAATTGTTAAAGTCTTTAGTTATGTAGTTTAATAGTTACTGTTGGTATTAGTTTAGTCAACTTGAGGTAAATTTCACAGGCCTAAATCTAATTGTGAAAATTTTTTAAGCAATTTTTGTTTTGCAAACAACAGACAAAAACAGGAAGAAAAAAAAAATCAATTTTCATTCATGGTTATTTGCTGTCCTCTACATTTTCAATCTTTGCTTCGTTTTTCAACGTACATTTGTAAATAAGGAAACCATTTCAAAATTTGAGTTACGTTTTCCTGTTGATTCCTGGTGTTAATTGTAAATATGTTAGTGTAGTTTGTCAAACGGACTTAAACCACAAAGGGTAGTGAAACAGCTCAATTCAACAGGTTGATCAATGTATCATTAATCGTTGTATTGCAAAAGTGATGGGTGTCACTAATTGTTTGAGTAATTAACTAATTCATTGTAAATAAGGTAAGCTGAGTTTATGTACTTGTCATATTCTGCGTAATTAACTGGACAGTAGATTTATTTAATTTGCAAAACCACAGATATGAATGGCAGAAGTTTGTTTGTTTTTTATAGGCAGATAAAACATGTAGCTCTTGTTTTTATATTTCTAAAGTCAAGTATGGTTCTGTTCTGATTTATTATTTTTTTATGGAAGTAAGTTGAGTTAAGATTGTTTATGACATAGGTAAAGTGGAGGAGGGAATTCAAAGCCATTCTGTAATGGGTGTTTTCACTTAGAAGCTCCGGGATGACAAATTTTAATAGAATAGGTAATGATAAAACTAAGGAACTTGCCAAACCCCTTAAAGTCATAAAAACAGCATCGGATTTTGGAAGAGTATGTGTGTAGTCATTCCACTCAGTTTTTATATATAAACTTTGTGTACCTATCCTGTGAGATTTCATCAAACTTGATCCTTTTTTTAAAAATAGGAATTAGCAAGTACTGCACTAGCCTTGATCAAGGTGTACCAGTTGGACAAAATGGTTTAGTCACAATTTGCCCTGCTTGGCTATATGCCCAAACTTCCAGCACACCCCTACGCTCGCTGGGTGGATCCATACACTGTGGTGCACTCCTGTTTTCTATACATTAACTGTATGTGTGTGCATGTTAGTACTTATACAGTACAATGTGTTTGATTGTGTGCGTTTATCGTCTTGACGGACTCGGTGCATGGACTTGGGCGTGTGTGCGACTGTGCATCATCCTCTCTGTGCGTGGATAACTACCGCTAGGGAAAGGGGTAGCGCAAGACAGCCTTGATCAAGGCTAGAACTGCATATGTAATTGTTCTAGTATTAAACGGTTGTTGCACTTGTTCACATTTATCCTTACTTTGATTTAGTAAAACAAATTGAAATGCTCTGTAATAATAACACAAACGAAGGACGCTTCGAGATAGTTTTGCCACATGGCAGTTGTGTAGACAAATAATTTCCCTTGACTTTTGGTAGTTTTATTGTATCAAGATTGTGAAAAGTACATGTGTATGTAACCTTTTAGATCAAAAAAAAAGAAGAAGCTTGGCTAGCTTTCCTGACCATGACCAATCATGTACAATATCATACACTAGTTTGAATACAACAAACAGCTCGGTGTTCTGTAGTTTAGAAATCAGAATCATTTATGTGACTTCTCCAACTATGTACACGACACTCGTTAATATTTCTATATGTAAGACATAAGAAAACTTTATTGATCTCTAAAAAGGAGAAATGACATTGCTCGCAAAGGGACAAAACAGGAAACAAAAGTTCTTAAAAAAAAAAAAGCCGATCAAGTATTTACTCTTCTCTGTATGTTGTATCAAAGTGCGTATTGTTTAACTGATGTACGTGTTTACATGTTGTGTTAAATTTAAGAGGACATTTTTTATACATGAACATGCCGTTCTGTCATTCCGAACTTGTTATTTACGCCGCTGGAATAACTACCGTGGCATCTTTAGATTTGTATTTTCTTTATTTTCAATCACATTATTTTTTTACGTGGGCGAACTTGACCATGCAGTCATCTGCTTTTGTTATAAAGTTTGAATAGCTTTTCCCGCCTTCTTTTTTAAACTCAATTGACATATTATGTAATGTTGTTGTTGTTAGTTCTGAATTTATACATTGGTTCTCTGCGTTTCGATTTGATTCAAAGGTTTTTGTGGAGCATTTTCCTGCACAAACCCAAGGGAAATCATTTCTGTAGGGGGTGCAAGACCATGTTCTTAATATTTGCATTTACAATGTAAACCTCTTAAGTCTAAGGCCGTGTTCGAATTAGTGGCTACGGCTACGGCTGGATCGCTGCATCATCATGCCTTGAAGTACAGGATGCCCTTAGCAACAGTCATAGCCATAGCTGTATATGCCAGTTCGGATACAGCCTAATATTATCAGTGAGGTTCCTAATGGTTTCTTTTAAGCATTTGACCCTCTTGCTGTCTGACCATTCAATGTGGTTTTGAATGATAGATAAACTATGCCAGCCTGCAATATGATACCATGAGGGAATTCATGTACATACACAGAACACATTTAGTTCTGTGCACAGTTGTGCCACCGTACACAACCTTGGCAGTCGAATGGTTTCAAAAGGTTGGTCAACTCACTGGAAAATGTTGCCAAGAGTCACTGTGAGTAGGAGGGCTAATGAATATGAAAGAAAAAATAGATTGGAATCTTGTCACACCATTCAATATGGCCATATGCAGCATAAATGTGGCTCGGAATTTTGGATGAGTTTTGTGGTAACGTCAGCTACAGTAATTGTGATTATCATCAGAAAACTGCTGTAGAATTTTGCCAATTATTGTGACAGGCAGCATAATTTCCTTCCCCCTGCCAATTAAAGGCACAGGCCAAAATATTGTGTTGTACGTAGAATAGTTAGTCAGAGATTGGGTTTGACAAAATGGTGTTTATGATTGTGTTGGAACATGCATCAGTAAGCTATTATACACAATGTACATGTCTGGTTGCTTCTGTTTAATTCAGTCGGTTAATTGCGTATTACCTCTTGAGGAAAACCTATTGGTACATGTAATGCGCAGGAACATACTACATGTATATGTTTATTACTGTTTCCTATTTCGCTTCTTTGTGCTGTGTTTAAAATATGACTCTACAGTAATATGCCAAATTTAAAGTATTTAGCATCACTACATGATCAGAAAGTTTCAGAAAGTGTATCAAGGTATTGAATATTGTGAATAAAACATTAGCTTTTCAGAGAAGAATTTGTATTTACTTGTCCACTCGTCTTTTAAAGACTCCAAATCATCATTTGAAGGTCTGGAATTTCAGCTTTGAAAGGTCACTTCAAGATCTGAAAACCTATGGGAAACTTATGGAGGGGCAACAGAGGCCAGAGCCTCCATGTAATTCCAGGCCTGCATTTGCAGTTAAAGAATATAATTATGTGTGCATTATTTTTATTCACTGAAAGAGAGCAGAATTAACACAAAGTTCTCACTTTTAAATATTCAACGGGATTAGCTTTTTAATCAAATGTATGAACTTTATGCTGGGATTGCTGTGTGTTTTAAACAAACGCGTACAGAGGGCAAGCAGGTCTGTAGAAACTTTACTCTGGTGAAAATCAAAATCGGTAACTACACGGGGCTCCTAATATATGAGATTGGAAAGTCTCCTTTCCAAAAGACACTGAAATTATTATTTTCCCCAAAAAGGTTTTGGGCGTTTTTGTAATGTTGATTTTACTAGGACAAATTGAACACTTGAAAGGTAACATAATGTGCCGACTCGTAATACACCACATTATGGTTTTAAAATCGACTGGAGTCTATCCATGCAGTTTTTACAACTGTTGTAGTCTATATCCATTTTTCTGTGGTTAACCACATAATTCCGTCCCGGGGGCTAGCACTAGCAGTAGCGGTTTTGAGTGCATTTGCGAGCAAGGCTGTACCATCCTGCGGTTGAACCATCCTTCCTCCATGGTTGAACCAAACTTTATTAGGGTTGGGCTGTTTATAAATATATATATATAAATTCAAAGAGGTAATTGGAAGTAAGAAGAAGTTTTTGTTTGAATAACAATGACTGTTAATTAGGCCCTAAGTAAGAGTATGACAGGGACCCGCAAGGCCATGAAAACGACTTCTTATGATTCAGGTTACGACAATAAAAATGTCTTTAAAGACACTGGACACCTTTTGGTAATTGTCAAAGACCAGTCTTCTCACTTGGTGTATCTCAACATATGCACAAAATAACAAACTTGTGAAAATTTGAACTCAATTGGTCGTCGAAGTTGCGAGATAATAATTGAAGAAAAAACACCATTGTCCTTTCTGTATGGTCGCACGAAGTTGTGTGCTTTCAGGATGCTTGATTTCGAAAATCAATTCAAATATTTTACTGAGAAATTACTTCTTTCTCAAAAACTACGTTATTTCAGAGGGAGCCGTTTCTCACAATGTTTTATACTATCAACAGCTCTCCATTGCTCGTTACCAAGTAAATTAAGTTGTTATGCTAACAATTTTTTTTGAGTAATTACCAATAGTGTCCAGTGCCTTAAGGGCATGTGAGACATTTTGTAATTGTTTCATAGTCGACAATACCGCAACAGAATGTTTTAAAGAAACTTAAAATCAACACGCAATCAAGCTGCAGATCCGGGATCTTCTTACGGCACAAACCTCGTAAGTTATATAGGAAGATCACCCCATTACAATTAGTTGCGGTAATCGTAACCCTCCATCCTCCCGACGGTCGGAGACCGGAGGGACCCCTCCGGTCTCCGACCGTCGGGAGGATGGAGGGTTACGATTATCGCAACTACATTACAATGTCCTTTTTGGGGAGACAGAAATGACCGTCTTTCTCAACGAATCAGTTTTCAAATTGGCTTTGGTCTGCAGCACATATTCCAAAATCTAATGCCACTAAAGAGAACAGTTTCCATTACTGGAATCCTCTATTAATTAGTAAGTTGTGAAAAATTGATTTCTTCTGCGGCACTGTGTCGAATTATTCTTCGTTTTGGAATTAACTTAATATTGTCTTTGAGCGGTTTGTGAGATTGTTCTAATGTTTTTCTCTGAGTGAGGGGTTTGTGACGAAGTGCTGAAGAGATGCGTGTGGCTTTGTTTTGCGGTTTTGCAAGTTGTTTATTTTGTGACATACTTTAGTTTAAATTTACCTTTTTGTGCCTATATGATATTCTATTTTTAAAAAGTTATCTTTCTATAACTGGGCCTATTAAATTGATCATGACATTCACTGGTTGTTTATATACAGATTCATCTTTTTTATATAAAAAGCAAAACGATGGGGCCAACCTACTAGAAATGTTACTATAAAAAGTTTGTAATTAAATAAATATATAAATGGGTCATTATTCTCGCAGTACATCAGGTATTAGCCTCACAGACTTGACCTTTCAGTTTCAGGTAACAGCCTTCAAAATAGCACTGGAACTTGGTTTTGTACCTCAACCCTTTTATGGTGTGGACCTCCACCGTGAAGAAAAGCCCTAGGCCTATTTGTATTGTTATTAATGTCGAATCGTCTCATCTATACCCAAACCACTCGACGCTCCCAATCCCGCAAGGAAGTTTCATGGCGCAAATCGACAGGTTCTTCCGAGTCCATCATGGTGTAACCCTTCTTCATGCAGAAGCATCAGCAGTCAGCCTCGTAGCCATGGTCCCAAGAGGTCTGGTGTTTAAAGTGGCGCGAAACTATTCGGGTGGTAATGCTTGGGATTTCATTAATATAAGACAATGAATGTAAAACTATGGAGTTAAATATGAATATACCTCCGTTTTTCATATGGTGAGGGGAGGTGGTTGGGAGGGTTTAAGTTGGGGGGGGGGACACAAATGTTTTCAGGCGGGCGGGCGACGCGTCAAAAGTGAAAAACTCGCGCCAAAGCATGTGCTACAGATCATCGCGGACGATTAACCCACTATGTTGCTTCTGTTGCTTTTCATTGATAAAGCATTTCTATAATGTACTAATTTGTTTAATTATCGCCTCCAGAGTCAGTGGCAAAAGAGGCACAATTGGGCGACCAAGAAAAAGACATCGCCGATTTTCACATCCCTCTTCTAGGCTTGACTCTCATACATTACCGTACATAGGCCTACACTACAATGTACATGTGTACATATTGCACACACTGTACACCCCCATACCTGAACCACTCACACACACAACCCTCACCTCATTAGTAATGTGCGCATGCGCAGCGTCACGCCATTCATTTTTTTGTACCAGTTAATTTTTATGCCACCGCGGGAAAGAAATGGACGGATAAGGATCGAGTATCGGGTGAGTGAAATTTAATTCATTAAATTTGAATGAATGACATTGAGTTTTTTCCTCAGCGTTACATCGGTTGGCGTTTGAAATTCTCCGGGATTGTTTTAGTGCTCATATTCCGCGGTGACTTGGGGTTTATAATTTGTAAATTGGATGTTTTTTTCGGTACAAGTTGCTTGTTGCTATACTGAGATGTGTACATGTGTACAGCTATGGAACACGTACATACCTCCATGCATGCATGTACTTACAAAAACTAGTGAAATAGTGTACTGCTGATGTGCATAATATTCGTATATTCGTATACACGGTTAAAGTGTATGCATCCCAAACGCTGCCGCGGGTTTAACTATAAACTATGCCATGGCTTATCGATTTGTTAGTACTAGTACTATCTAGTAAGTAGTAGTAGGCCTGTTTTTATATTACTATTATTATTAAATGTTAGTAATTTATAATTAAACTAGTTAGTTTTATTTTAGTGTGGCAACGGATGAACCCTTGTCGTTGTCCTTTCGACCATCCCTTTCACTCGTGCACTGCACTTGCTTCATTCGGCAATCGGGCGCATCCCCTTACTACTGGCGAGTCCGTGGTTTAACTCTGCTACTTTTTTAAAAAAAAACCTTTGCAAACATTAGTTGATGGACCATCATTTGAAACTGTTCACTATTTCGGGGTTTTGAATGGTCAAGTTATTTATACCTGTACAGTGTTGATTCTGCAAATGGTTTTTGAATGGTGCATTGGCAGTTAAGCTGACGTACAGGTCAGTCAGGCCTGCCTGTTGATAGCCACCTAGCTCCACTCATGTGGCAACCCCTTGACCAGCGGCGGCACCAGACCTGTAGTGTTAATCTGGGGGGGGGGGGCAAGAGGGGGGGGCAAACTTAAATTTAGGGGGGCAAACAAAAGTCTGTAATGTACTGTATAAGCCTACAATTCACTCTAGAACTAAGATTGCACTGTTTGTGCGAACCGTGTGTACAATGGCTGCTTACGGTTTTGGGCAGACAATGCATTTCTAATTATAGAAAGTTTCCAAGCTTGTACAGATAAATCAATCCACATTTTATTAACATTGCCGGAGATGGAAAGTGTATTGGGCTTTTTTTATGGTGCCAGCTAATTATGATGGATGAAACTGAGTTTATTATTTATAGCGCAAACAACATTGTAACAAGTTGGGTGCAATGGTTTGGGATTAAACTCAATTTCCGCCATCGGGGAAAAAGCTGGGGGGGCAAACTGGGGGGGGGCAAAAAAAATAACTGGGGGGGCATTTGCCTCCCGTGCCCCCCCATTAGCACCGCCGCTGCCCTTGACCACACTTCCACGCCATTTTGGAGTCCAAAATTTGGTTTACAAAATGGCGGACTGTGTTAGTTCAGAAAGTGCAAGGAAAGCCACACAATTTTGAGGTATATTATTAGTGTGGATAATTATATTCTACTTTGAAACATCTTTCCAACCAATATTCATTTCATAACAAACGCGTTTTAATAGCCCAAAGCGTCCAATCCTATGGCAACGTGTCCCTTCAAATGTCTCAGTACAGACAATGTGTCTCATCATTTATCATGTACATGAGTCGAGTACAACTACGAGTTAAACCTTGGTTAAACATAAAGGTATTGAATTTAATTAACCTAATTACCTTTTTTAAAATGCTCATTTCTTCCTTTTCAGATGTGAATAATTAATGTATAAAATGTGTTAATCGTTATTGAGTGTGTGAATATAACTTCATTTGATCATTAAACTGGTTGTCATCGTTAACATAAACACATCAGAACATTACATGTATGGCAATTCCTGTTTAAAATCTGGGCTACTAAAACTTCCTGGGTGCAAGTAAAATGCACAGTTTACTGGCCCGGCGGGCTACTTTACAAAAAGCTTAAGCGCAAGGCCTGAGTATATTGAATTGAATTAACCTAGTTTTTGCACCATGTCTTTGGAACAATTTTTAGAGTCATTAGAATAGTGTGTACTAAGCTTGGGCGATATCCCTTTTTCTCAGCCACGATATATCATCGAGAATACATCGCGATATTCGATATTATCGCGATTAATTTTTGATGATGTCATTCTTCTACAAATCTCACGGTGTGAGTTGTGGCTGTGAGTGACTTATCACTTATACTGTTGTTCCAATCATCTATTCTTCGGGTTTTACTCTAAACCTATGGTATGAAAACCTGGCCTATTACTTACACACATTTAATGTGTTAACTGCGCATGACAGACTGTTCTTTATGTGTGCATAACTAATTAGATTACGCTACTCGCACGTCCACAACACGCACGTGATAACGCACGTGATAACACCCGTCTGTGTGAGACCGCCTGACCGCTAAGGCTTTGATGTTGGTTTTTTCGAAGACTAAACCCCGTCGGATTGGATCTGTTTGGGAATCTTGCGGTTGCGGTCTGTGACTTGCAACTCTTTGTTGCAGCAAATCGTCTCAATTAGGAGATTTATTGTTGCAATATCGTCTCGACAAGGAGATTTATTGTTGCAAGATCGTCTCGGCTAGGAAATACATCGCGATACTTAACGATATCGCGATTTACCGATATCACGATTAAAAAAAACATGACCCGATATCGTAATCGTTTCAGAACTAGCATCGCGATATTCGATAATATCGTGGTATCGCCCAAGCTTAGTGTGTACAATTAGTCAGTTTGGGAGTACATGGAGTTCAATACAGATTACAGGTACATCATGTATTTACTGCATAGTCCAGGAGTTAGAAAATAGCATAGACCTACAGAATCGGCTTATCGTTGGCCTTGACATTTTGCTTTGTAGTGAAATCATCATTTGCAATTGTCTATGACAATAAGTGGAGTGCAAGTCCTGTACTTATAACATGATTTTATCAACTGATCTTCCTCCACAAAACAAGCAGTACTATTCAGCGATAGCTGACCTTATCTTCTTGGCATTTTGAACATTGTAGTTGTTTTAAAGGCAGTGGACACTATTGGTAATTACTCAAAATAATTATTAGCATAAAACCTTACTTGGTAACGAGTAATGGGGAGAGGTTGACAGTATAAAACATTGTAAGAAACGGCTCCCTCTGAAGTGACGTAGTAATTTGCCACGAATTTGATTTTGAGACCTCAGAATTAGAATTTGAGGTCTCGAAATCAACCATCTGAAAGCACACAACTTCGTGTGACAAGAGTGTTTTTTCTTTCATAGTTATATCGCAACTTCGACGACCAATTGAGCTCAAGTTTTTACAGGTTTGTTATTTTATCCATATGTTGAGATGCACCAAGTGAGAAGACTGGTCTTTGACAATTACCAATAGTGTCCAGTGTCTTTAAGTATTGCAGAAAGCCATGAAAGGGTCAATGTTACAATTAAAAAGTTCACAACAGATGTCTATAAAAAATGACTTGGAGAGATGGCAGGCCTGGAATTTCATCTTTGTGGGGGCAGGGCCATTTTCATTGTGCAAATCTTTTCAAGTCTATGGGAAACTTTTAAAGGGGCACCAAGGCCAAGACCAGGGCAACAGAGGCCATGGCCTCCGTGGCCTTCGTGTTACTCCAGGCCTGAAATGGTACTAATCCGGGTTCACCCAGTTCAATCTTGTTCTAGCTTTCAGGGTTTGCCCTGAACTTTTTCAGTGACTAGTCAGTACCGTGGTCATTTCACTTGTCTGCCAGATTTTTCACCGGTATGATTGTCAGAAGTTTTCAGCATAGTTTAGGACTTGAATTTGAAACCGTACATGCATGAACAATTTGTGCATACAGTGAGCTACATTCAAATTACATTGGAAAGCAATCAACTAGCTAGTGGTTTACATAGTAAAACGAGACTTCCCAATCTCATATCTGTGGGATGGTGGACTAGCCAGCTGGGCCATTAACTGGCATTTGGCCAGAGGACCTCTGTTGTTGGAGAAACTAGAATTCTTAATTCACGTTGTTCAACCCAAAACTATTTAATATTTACCCAGGAGTTTCCCTTGTGGTTTATTGATAACAAAATTTTTAACTTTTTTTTTAAAGCTAGAAAGTTTTATTTTAAATGTAGTTCATTGGGAACAGGCCTATTCCATACATACCAACCTTGAGGAATTATGTTGGAACACTTGTGCAACAGTTCAGATATTTCACCCAAACAGCTTGTGATGAAATTGTTATATTTCATAAATAAATAAATATTAAATATATAATGAGATACAGCCCCTGACACCCGCCCCCTCCCCATATTATGATAAAAAAAACACTTTTCATCGTCTGTGTAATTCTGAGCACGAATTTGCTTTTAATAGCAGTGGATTTACCCAGTAAGTCTGCTACCATGCATCTCTTCATTTCCATACTTGACGGGAAGAAAATGTTTGTCGGAAAATGAACATTTATCTGGCTAATTTTGTCACCTCAAAGTATGATAACTGTAAGAATAAATCTGAGGAAGATACTATGTCATGTATGAAGTTTAAACAATCAGTCAAGCAATCTTGTCCAAAGTTGTTTGCAACAACGCTACAGAGTTCAATACACGATGTTTGTAGGCTTCTTTTTAAAGAAATTTTGTTGACACACGCAGATCAAAAACACCAGCAGTTCCCAACTAAAAAAACAACAAACATGAGAACAAATTGTGACCCTATTTGCCATCAGTTTGGGTGAAGTCAAGAAACCCTAGGTCTCAAGGGAGCGTTCTTCTGTTTCCCCATGTAGTCATTATGAGGACTTCCTGTCTCGAAGCCCACTGAGTTCAATGTTGTTATGTTCAAGTCACAGCCCCACTACGTGATAGTCATGAGACTTGTCATAATTTTGGTTTGTTGACTAAAAGGCCAAATACCAAATCATAAATTGGTTAATGTTCTCTTTCCTAAATAGTCATGGCCTCGACTTGTTTTGTTTTCCTCCCTCCCCTCAGGAACTCAAGGTTCATGATTGTACTTAGCCTTTTGTCAAGGCCTTCATGGCTTGGGAGCTGCGATGCCAAGCAACTGAAATGGGAGACCACGCACGCGAGTGGCACAGCCACGAGGGCCTTTTCCAACTTGTTTGCAGTTTCTTATGTGTTTCTTTATAATCTCAACTTTTGCTGCCCGAAACGGTAGCAAAAGTCCAAACCAATCAGAAGTGCATAACGCACGTTTCATACTTCATGAATAGTTCCTTACAAAAAACTGCAAACAAGTTGGAAAAGGCCCTCGCGGCTTCGCCGCTCGGCTCGCGCGCGTGGTCTCTCGTTCCAGTCGCTCCACTGTTTACAAAGCTGTCCAAGCCACGATGGCCTTGACAAAAGGCTAGATTGTACTGATGTTTTGATCTTGTAGGGGCAATGCAGTAGTTGTTCCTAGTAAAGGGCACCCCTATGAGGGAAATAAAAGTTTGGTTTGGAACATTTCAAAGCGCACCAACCAAGGCAATGGCCTGGGGCATGGGAGCAATTGCCTCTGTTTAGCCTCCTGTAAAAATTCAGGCCCTTCTATATAGGATGGCATGTAACCGAAACACATTTACAGAAGCTTGGGTTTTAGTTTTGGTATTCTTCTAACAAGGTGACCAAACTTTACTTTTATAAGAAGTGTTTTTGTTTTTCGTATTTTAAGGTAAAATCATTCATATTGTTCAGACGGGCAGGCTTCAGCCCAGTTCAAGCAAAAGCGAAGCAAATTTTCTTGCATCACAATTGGGGAAAACGGTTCTTACCGAGTAGTGTGTCACCAAATTCGCTTCACTGTCGTCAGGATCACAGCGAGCCTGTGGCCAGACATTTCGTTGTAAACTCATCCACTTACTGCAGAAGCCCTTTAAAGCTTTCGTTTGTGATGTGACGGTCAGCACGCGAGAGCAAAGTAACGTGGTGAAAGCTCATGTCCAGTACGCCACAAGCAGACTATGATCATGATGACAGTGCCCCTTTATTTTAAAGTTAAAAGGATTTTTTTCCTGATTTTCTCAAAACCTCCCCGAGCCTTCAATTTTCTTAAAGAAGTAAATCAGTCACCAAAGGGGGCAAGAATTAGTCCTCATTTTGTCAAACCTGTAGTTTTGTATTTCTGGTGATGCACAGAGTCTGTAAGCCTCCTGAGTTATAACTTCCGGGAGGTTCCGGGTCTAGAAAAACCGGGACCTGGACCCGCCAGCCATATTTCAGGAACTTTTGACATCCGTCCAATCTCATCCCTGAATTATTGTACGTTACCTTTTACGTTGAGCTCCAGTTTGAAAAAGAAGAGTCCAAATATGGTGTATGACTGTATCAGTCAACAACCGTACCTGTTTGAAATAATGACTTCCTGAGCAGAATGGGGTTAGTCTGGTTTTAGTCGACGCTTTCTTTCTTTCATGGCCCACATGTTTTGCTCAATTACCAGTGGGCTTCTTTAAAAACCATGCAGAAGATGTGGTAAAGTGTGTGTTCAGTCTTCAGTTTCTTGTTGCAAGCCACTTAGCAATGCTTCTGTACACTGCTCGTGAGCACATCGATTTCTGAAAGTGATTTTCGTGAAAAGCCACTGTACGTGTGTGTGCTTTGATGGTTTCAAGTATAAAAATAAAACTGAGCGAATGGCTGTAGAGAAAATGGAAAACGTCCTTTCGGTTCTTGGAAAAGGTGTCTTAGTTAATATTTATACTGTATTTTTTTTTTTGGGGGGGGGCACTGTTGCGAGTGTGTAAACACTCGCAATCAGGGTTCTCCTATTGTCCCCTCTTTTGTTTGTGCTAACTTTTTGGCAACAGCTCCCATTGGTTTTGTACACACTTTCCAACTGGGGACCTTTACCCAACCGGGGACCCTATTGTCCTCTTTTGGTATAGGTCCCCGGTTTGAACGGGTATACCTACCCACACACACATTTGTCGCCCCGGTAAATTAAGGACTTCTTTGTGTCCTCCCATTGTTTGGACTTAAGACTTGGTTACGGTTAGACACACATATAAATAAATTCATAAAATTAAACAGAAGTAAGTTAACTCGTGACTCAAATTTTGGAAAAATATCCACAAGACCGCAATGTTTGTATCTTGCGTTTTTTAATTGTCCATTTTTACTGAACCTGAAATTTATTTACAAGACCAGAATCAAAATGTCTTACCAGTTTTTGTAAGAAAAGATGTATCTCATTTGTGGTATTGGTACATGTTTTAAAAGTATACTTCAACACTCAACAGAATCGAAAGATAATGTCAGACCAAAAGTCAACAGTTGAATGTTATTGATGTTTCTTAAAGATATTTACACAGTGAAGTAAATTGAAGAAAAAAAAACCCACACAAGACTGCCACACTTGTTTGGTCATTAACTAAAACCACTGGCCTTGGGACTGCAGTCCAGTATTGAATTCAAGCCCTCGAACTGTTGACTCTATGCTTAAAACGCAAGCAACTTTAGATCTTGTTCACAGGAAAATAGTCAGTAATTAAAATTTCAAGTTTATAATTCAAGATTACAGTTTCAATATCAAGGATTCCTTTAAAAGGTTTTTCCCTATAAACAAGATATTATCTGGTTTGATCTTCAAACAAAACCACTTCTTACCCTCTCCCTAAAAACACCCACCCACCCGCAACCCCCCCCCCCCCCAAAAAAAGAAATAAATACAATTTTAAAAAGCAAAGAAATACTTTACGACCCACTTACATGTAGTCTATCCCTCTCTTGTACGAATGTGTTTGTGTCATTGGATCCCACAGTGCATCCAGTGTGATACTTACTGTGCATTAGCATCTTGTGTCTTGGAGTGCATCCCTACTGCGTGTTTGTATTAAAAGCAAGAGTGGGTGGCTAAATCCATGGCAACCCAAGGTCACATGTAGATGTACATTTTAAAGGAATCACATGAGTCTGATGAAAAGTGGTAGATTTGTAAAATACTTGCTGACAACTCGGGAGTGGGGTTAACAACGGACGGACGGATGTGATCGCCATTTGAAGACAAAGTGGCCTACAGGATTGGTGTGAAAAAAAGAAGAAAATGTTTTTTGATAAGAAAGTGCAGTGATTATTAAGTTCGTTATTAAAGGGGCCTACAGGCACCAGTACAAACCGTCTGGAGAAACATTTCTGTTTGAATAAACAGCAATATCAAGAAATTGGAATGTGGAGTCCCAGCAAAATCCTCAAACTGGCGGCAATCAAATGGCTACAGCATCATGTCTGTAGTGGTTCTTTCCAACAGATGGTGTAGAAACTGCGTTGTTTTTTTTTGTTTGTTTCATTTTCATGAGTTGATTGTACAACATGTGTTTCATTCATTAGGACGGACCAAGTAAAACCTTTTTTTATAGTACGTATGACCCAGACCTTGACCCTACACTTGTAGCAACAAGGTACACGGATATTTGGAAGGCAACTTGCTTGTTGTACAGGCAGCTGTTGACCGTAACTGCTTATTCAAGGAACAGTTTTGTCTAAAACAGTGTTGATTTTGCAGTTGTTTTATAAATTTCTATTATTGAACTGAAATCGAAAGACTTTCACTAACCCAAACATTTCTCTTTAAAACAACAATTCTTCCCCCCCCCCTTTTTTAAATAATGTTTTGCCTAACCAAAAAGCTTTCGTTATTGTCATCATTGTTGTTATTTTTATAGATGTTTCCGTTAAGGATTTCCCTCGTATAGCTTAGCACAGGGCTCAAATTAGGCTCATAGTATACACTGGACTGCAGGCCCAAGGCCAGTGATTTAAGCCTTGGGCCAGTAAAGTCAAGACCGGGCAAGTCCGTCAGACAGTTACTTTACACTTTGAATAATACCTCACTGTGTAAACTTTAAAGGCACTGGACACTATTGATAATTACTCAAAATAATTGTTAGCATAAAAACTTACTTGGTAACGAGCAATGGAGAGCTGTTGATAGTATAAAACATTGTGAGAAACGGCTCCCTCTGAAGTAACGTAGTTTTTGAGAAAGAAGTAATTTCTCAGTAAAATATTTGAATTGATTTTGAGACCTCACGCAAATCAAGCATCTGAAAGCACACAACTTCGTGTGACAAGGGTGATTTTTCTTCCATTATTAATCTCACAACTTCGAGGACCAATTGAGTTCAAATTTTCACAGGTTTGTTATTTTGTGCATATGTTGAGATACACCAAGTGAGAAGACGGTCTTTGACAATTACCAAAGGTGTCAAGTGTCTTTAACATAAACAAAATGTTCAAACGTTGACTTTGAGACTGATAAAATCTTTCAATTCTGTTGAGGTTCAAAGTGTACTTAACCCATAAGACAAAGTGAGATAAATCTTCTTTCAGTGTTTTCAAATAAAAGCAGTTAAGTATAGATTTTTTTTCATTTTTGGTTCTTGTCTTGTAAAGAGAATTCTGGTCTAGTGAAAATGTTACGAGCTGCAAGTCTTGCGGATTTTGTACGAGCTGCAAGTCTTGTGGATTTTGTACGAGCTGCAAGTCTTGCGGATTTTTCACCCGACTTCGAGCCCTGGGACGCAGGAAATCCATTACCTTCTGCATTTCATTCAACTGCGTCTTTAGAACATTGTCTTCATCGCCGACCTCTTTCCATTTGGAATTTTCAACATTGTACATTGTGTGTCAGACACTTTGGCCGTCATTTCAGGGCAGACGGAAAATATTCTGGAAAACTTGATTGAAATGCCATGCATAATCTTCTTGTTTGTCTGGGGTGCGCGGAATTCTCTCTGAATTGCTGGAGATTGGACTCTTACAAAAAACACAGTGCATGCTACGATGCTAAGTACATGTGATACATTGTCTCGTTTGCATTTTGCGTTGATTGTTCCCATCTGTGTTAGCCATACACTGTGTCTTTCTTGTTCAAAGTATTTTGATGAATATGCAGCATTTCTTTGAATTTGTATTTACAAGTATGTTTGTAAAACAAAAAAAATCAAATAAGAACATTTTTTAGATGTGTAAAATACAAGAAAACTTATTTAAGCATTTTGTCCAACTGCTATAGCTGAGAATTTTGTTGAAATGTACAAGTCGGCGAGGCTGTTTTTCTGTGGAGAGACTTGCTCACATTCAATCATAACCCCCCAAATTTAAATCAACTTTCTGATCATGTACATGATATGAAAATATCACAATCTATGAAAACTGAGTAGATTTTTCGTAATTTTACAAGTTTCTCAAATCAAACTCTGAGAAAGATTTGTTCTAGTTGTAAAAATTAAATCGAGCGTTCTTAGCGCTACGCAGTTTTTTTCTCCTTTGTAGAGGGCACCTTCATGAGGTTTCCACTGGAACACTTCCAGGGACACCAAAGCAATAGACTGTGCAAGGCTCGCACATATTCAAACATTGGGACCACCCATTATGATTAAAGTGCACAAGTTTATTTCCTTCTTGCGTTAGAGCAATGTATGTGGGATTAAAGAGGTCCTTAAAAAAATGTTTTAAATCTGCGCGAGACTGGCACGGTCTATTGCCTCCGTGTAGTATCAGAACTGGGAAAATAGAATTACATGTAGCTGTTGCAAAACTGCTTACCAACCAAAAGGACCTATGGTACAAATGCAAACAAAATAGTGGCCTGACGTTTTGACCCTAGCAGAGTCTTTCTCGGAAGCTAGATGGCAACGCAACACATTTAAACAGGTATACTGGTGTACAGACTGTTTACAAGACCGCAGGGCTTGTAGCTCAAAATATTTACTGGACCAGAATTTTGAGCACAAGACCAGAGTTGAAGTGAGAAGAAAAAATGCCTTCACAGGTTAATAATTGAACTGTTTGAATTTGAAAAAGCACTAAGAGAAGATTTATCTCATTTGTATATTATGGGTAAGTAGTCTTTGAAAATCAACAGAATTGTAATTATCAGACTGAAAGTCAACATTTGAACACAAACACAAGACCGCCGGACTTGTCCAGTCCTGAGTTAACTGGCCCGATTCTAAAATCACTGGCCTCGGGCCAGCGGTCCAGTGTAAAATTCGAGCCCTGGTTAGCCATTTAATTTCTCGGAACATTTCACCGTTTTGTGCACCGGATAATTTTTGTAGTAAAAACCCAGACCAAGATAGAATTGTAGCAAAAAGACATGGAATATTCAGCATTGTTACAATATATATTCTTTGTACTTGCAGTTCAAAAGACTCATACAACCATGGTAGTTGTGGTACCTCCCCTGTCTTTGTAATTGTCTAGACCAGTGTTAGTAACTCTGGATAGAAACGCCAAATAAAACCCAATGCTACATTGTAAATGCTGGTATGGTAATAGATGGGACCTTTGTGCTGGCTTTGGATTAAGTCAATACTAGCCATCACTCATTATCATTGTTGAAGTAATTCACTAAGGGACCTGTCAAACAGAAATATGCCAGAGACTGTGCAAGTATCGCTTGTCAAAGGTTTGATACAATAGATCATTGGTTTTGGGGGGAAGAGTGTGTTCAATCCAATTCGCTTGTTTTCAAATACATGTACGTGTAGGACACCAACATGCGAACATTTCACCAAACGATGTCATCTCGTTTGACTGAAAACAACAGAAAACTGTTTATGGTTTTGTCAGGGATTTTGTGCACGTTCATAGCGAGCTTGTTTCAATTTTAAATTTGGGTGAATGCCGTTAATGAGAGTTCTGAGGAAATTGTAAATTTGTACCCTGGAAGTAGGAACATTTCAAGGGGCACCAAGGCAATGACTAAGGGCATGGAGGCAATTGCCTCTGTTGCCCCTGTGAAAACACAGGGCTAGAATTTGAGGGAAAAACCCACAAGACCACAGGGCTTGTTTGTAGTTAAAAATATTTACGGGACCGGAATTTTGAGTACAAGACCAGATTTGAAGTGAGAAGAAAAAATGCCAACACAGGTTAATAATTCAACTGTTTGAATTTGAAAAAGCGTTTCTGAAGAGAAGATTTATCTCATTTGTATATTAGGGGTAAGTAGTCTTTGATAATCAACAGAACTGTGTTTATCAGACTGAAAGTCCAAATTCGAACACAAACAGAAGACCGCCGGACTTGTCCCGACATGAGTTTACTGGCCCGATGCTAAAATCACTGGCCTCGGTCCAGTGTAAAATTCGAGCCCTGAAGCATCATGTGTGTTACTACCCCAGTGGGCTACTTTGAAAAAAAAAAACAAGGCTTTTATCATCTGGCACAATGTACACATTTAGTTTTTCAATCTTTTTGATCGCTCGATCATCATTGCAAACAAGAGTGCAGCAACCTACACACATGTACTGTAGGCGTTTTGCATTTTCCCGTCAAAATTAAAATGTCAAATTTATAGGTCAATTGGTTGATAAGGTTACTGTTGTCAACTGCTTTATGTGGCTTAATTCCGCATCCATAATTGAAGGATTACACTGTGCATTGTACATATACTGTACATGTACAGCAATGTACAGCCACTGTCAAGGTTTTTAATGAAATTTGAGTTTCTGTTTATTTAGGAAAAACAACCGTACAGTGTTCTCTGTGGATTTGATTATTGGGTGAGAGTTTGGTTTGACGAGGAAAGCTGGGGAAAATGATTCAGAGTATTGAAAAAGAGTGTGGAGAGAAATCCGAAATGTACAATGTGCAACACACATTTACAGACACAGGAACGCAAGGCAACGTGCCAGCACCACGTTAAAATCTTAACCAATAGAAAACCAAGTGTTCATGTTTTTTTCTCATTTCTCCAGTCTAATGCCTTTCTTTTTATGCTGCTGTTGGAAGCCTCAATGTTGAGCCTTCTGGTATGCTAAAGATCTCTCAGCGTCATGAGGTGAGAAATCCGGTCCTCTCGTGAGCCTGATTAATATTTTGTCATATGTGTAGGTTTTCAAATGTATATATAAATAGCCAGTTGAAAAACCTGTCCACTCCATACTAGCTTGACATGCAAACCCCCGCACTGTGAGTGATCAGGGACACACCGTGGTGTGTGCATCAACCCATGTGTAGACCGGTTATATATTCATGTTCATGTACATGTAAAAAAAACATTCATGCCCCATCGATTTGCCATGAACATCAATGCATGTACACAAATAGTCATCCGCTTCCAGGGTTCAAGGTCAGAAAAAGAACACATGTTGTGTTAGTGGAGATGCTGTACCCATGTACCATTGCAGACCCTAGGGTTATGGTGATCATATTCTGGGTGTACTCTCTCTGCTGACTGAGTACCAGTACATGTGAAGACTTGTTCTTTCAGCGGAATTATGAATGACTACGTATAATAGCACTACGGCGTATTGTGTATGAGTAGAGTCAGTCCATTGGGGAGGTCGCTCCGAATGGATTTGGCAGTGTGCCAAGGGTCTCTTATGGCTTGCTTGTTCAACTGGCTTTAGTGCATTCATTAGGGATCATCTAGACATAACTGTGTTATTCAGCTTGGATTGCTTTTAATCGTTTCTCAAAGTTTTTCGTCGAACGTTTTATTACTATTTCTGTTGTACAAACGATAGCAACTAATTGACCTGTGCCTGGATGTTGTGTAAAACTGCAGTTAGCTGGTTGGTTGGTGAACGAGGAGGTATGATTTTTACACAGAAATCAATTTGTGTTGGTTATGTTTGTTCGTGATAATACATGTCTTTGCTCTGTATGGATTTCGTTTTGTACAAGTTCATGTGTGTTTTAGGGCAGATAGTTGTTTTGTTGTGATGAGACTCTTTTGTGCATAGCACAGGCTTGTAAGGGTAAGGCTTTTTTTATTTTTTTTTATTTTTTTTTTAATTATATGTAATAAAGGGCACCTCTATGAGGAAGATGTAAATTTCTATTGGAACACTTCAAGGGGCACCAAGGCAATGACCAGGGGGCATGGAGGTAATTGCCTCCGTGCGGCGTACCAGACTTGTGTACAACTCGGAGTAAATGGTGTGGTGTATTTTAGAATGGCCACATGTATGTGGTTCTCTCCCAGATTATCTTGGCATGTTTTTCGTTCAGTATTTTTTAACAGCCTTTTTTTTTTCTTTTCTTTTTTTAGTGCTGTGTTTAACAATCGTTAGCGTGAATATTTTGTGAAGATTACTACTGTTGAAATCTTTCTTCTTTTTATTGCACATTTATTATTTGCATATCAATCTACGTTTCGCTCATCAGCCTGATTTCTGTTCCTTGCTCCTTGGTGTAACAAGTCAATTTCGTTTGTTTTCAAGTTTAACGACAAGAGCAGGTTAAGACAATTGGAAAATCAGCAATTATTTTGGGGGAAATTGTTTAGTTTGAACTGGAAAGCTGACTGGTTATTAAATTAAATAGAGTTTTGTTCTGAATTTTTCCAGTGACTAGCTAGCAGGATCAATTAGCTTGTAATTTGTATCACTAGATTGTTATTTTTATCACTAGACTGCCAGCTTTTTCACTGGTCTATGTTTTAACATTTAAAGCCACATCTGAAAGATCTGTGCAGGTAATGGTTTATGTAGCAATGGGAAGCAATGAAATAGCCAACCTTTAAAAGCCGAATTTTGGCAATTCGCCCAGCGGACCACTGTTAAAAAGGAGATGGCATAATTCATAGTTGCTCCTGCAGAGATTTTTTTTGTTGTCCGTCAGAAATACATTTATAGAGAAAAAATATGTTGTGTTCATTGAAAATTATTAGGGGGTGATTTTTAAACAAAAATTCATTGATTGAGAATGATTGATTATATGACCTCACACAATTGATACATATTTAAAAAAAAATGTTTTTGTTATATCTGTAGTAGAGTTCATAATATGTAGTTTTGTAAAGTGTAAGCAGATTTATTTTATTCAAGTTCAATCAGGTGAAACTGAAAGGCAACTGTAAACAGCTAAAAACAAATAGTTAACAGTGAATGGGTTTATTCATTCCAATACCAGTGCCCCTTTAAGTTTGTTGACAGCAAATGGCATGGAACATGTGCAGGTTTTTTTGTGGTTAGTGTGTGGCAAGACTAGCGGTCAATGAAGAAGAAATGTTGCCTGCTGCACAAAATGAAAACTTCCCAGTCTTTATAATTAGCTAGTATCACCTTGCTTGTGTAGTATAAACCACTGGACATGTGTGTGCTCATCACCAGCTGTACAATCATGGCTGCACCTGCTTGTGTGAAAAAAAAATTAGAGGGCTATTTCATCTCTTGCTGTCCGCTGTCTAGGTACCAGCCTGTAAAAATAGTGAATTTACACCAATGGAATGCTAATCAAACAGGCTCAAGATTGGGGGGAAAATCCACAAGACCGCAGGGGCTTGTGTTGCTAAAAATGTTTACTGGACCAGAATTGTTTGTACAAGACCAGAATCAACATGAGAAGAATAATTCCTGCACAGTTTAACATGTATTTTAAGTGTTTTTATTTGAACAAGCACTTGTATAAGAAAAGAGTGATCTCATTTGTCTTTATGAGTTTTAAAGGCAGGGTATACCTTTGGTTAACTTAATGACCATAAAAGCTTACTTGGTAAAGAGCACTGGAGAGCTGTTGGTATAATAAAACATTGTTAGAAATGACTTCCTTTGAAGTAATGTAGTTCTAGAGAAAGAGGACATTTTTCACCCGAAAATTTGAATCTGAGTTCGCTGGCATCCGAAACGATAACATTTTTTTGCAACAAGTTTTTTTTTTTTTTTATTTCATTATTTTCTTGCAACTTTGATGACCAATTGA
This sequence comes from Pycnopodia helianthoides, assembly GCA_032158295.1. Taxonomy (NCBI): domain Eukaryota; kingdom Metazoa; phylum Echinodermata; class Asteroidea; order Forcipulatida; family Asteriidae; genus Pycnopodia; species Pycnopodia helianthoides. The sequence goes on from CM063251.1 coordinate 6,680,944, forward strand.
GCCCAAATTTAACAGTTTCGTTATTTTATGCATATGTATGGATACACCAATGAGGACACTAGTGTTTGACAATTACCAAAAGTATACGCTGCTTTTAAGTAGGCTCACTTCATTACTCAATAGAATTGAACGGCATTTTATCACACTCAAAGTCAACATTTGAACATAATTTGTTTTTGTTTAAGATAAATTAACGCAGTGAGGTGTTTTCATTCATTCATATTCAATTAAAAAAACAACAAAGGCAGCCGGACTTGTCTGGTCATAATTTTACTGGCCGACACCAAAACTAGTGGCCTCGGGCCTGTGGTCGAGTATAAAAGTGTGTGTACTGTCAAAGCAGGCAGCTTGCTCGCTCACCACGGGTTCTTGTTATGCTATGAAAGATTGATGGGTTTCACCGCTTTTAAGTATTTGGCATACCGTTAAAATCTGACACCATTGCTAGACACAAAATGACATGTGTACTAAAATATTTGTGGGAAAATACATTAAGGCTTTAATTCCTGTTACTGAAACTGATCATCCACAGATGAGAAGTTGTTCAGTGATGGTTTTCTCTGAACTAGAATGTTTGAGGCATGGAGCCTTTCAGATGGCCGGCATATACATTAGTGGCATAAAAACTTGAAAACGGCGATAAAATAGCCTACATGCGTGATGTTTTGTGTGCAGTTTTTAACACCTGTTATTAAACGTCAGGCCACTATTTTTGCATTTATATCATAGGTCCTTTTGTTTGGTAAGCAGTTTGCAACAGCTAGTTCCATTATCTCACAAGTCGTTAAAATTACACAGATTGAAAGCATGGTCTCTCAATAAAAAAAAATGTCTACATGATATCAATTTATTAACCCGATCACAATTGTAAAATTTAATATCCGCCAACCGTCACAGCTTCCTCTCATCAAACTCTGTTCCAAAAAACTTGTTGAGTCTCACCCTTTGAGGTCGAGCGTTTGTGAACTTGTCACTGTCAGTTGATTTCTAGTTGATGTGCTGTTTTTCCTTTGACCATGTGGTTATGCAGTCATTCGAAAAATCATCTGGAAGAATGTTAACTTCGCTTGAACATTTCTGTGTGTTAAATGAAATACCACTTATTAAACTTGGCAGTTGTTTGAGCTACTTCAAGTGCATGGTAGTGTACTACCTACCACGGTTTATCAGGTTTTTGAAGATGGGATGGGAGCTTGGTGGTGTGTTTTTTTTTGGGGGGGGGGGCCTTGTCGTTTGACATTGCCTGTTTGTGCAAAAAGGTTTTATCAACAATTATGGTAATTTAGGCGCAAACCTTGTTTCAGAGGTAATTAAGTGTAGCTATAATTTTGATGTTTTTATGATAAATTTCTTCATAATTCCTTTGTACAAGTGGACTTGTCTTAAACCACCAGTGGTTGTTCATAGAGTCCCCAAACCTTAAGAAGTGATTAATGCAAAAGAACCAAAATTCAAGTTACAACCGTGTTGCACTAATAGGAGGATATGTACTGTACATGAGCACCTCCATGTCCAATGCTGATGATGTACGCTACAGGTGCCAGGTGACATGATGCATGCGTTGTTTGTCAATAATTTATCGATCTGTGTCCTTGATGTCCCTTTGTTTAAATGACAGTAAACAAAGGGACATCCGGTTGTTACTGTGGAAGAATTTTTGTGTAACAATGTACACACTTGTGCACTTTAGCTTTGGAAAAGATTTGTAGTAAATTTTTTTTTAAATGTTTCCTGTATTAAGTTCATTATTAGGGTTTGTAAGAGTAACTTGTACTGTACGTGATTAGGAAGGAATCTGCATTCTACACTTAACAAGTGATTGTCATGTTTTGATTTAGGTTGTGTTTTCGTAGTCGTAACCAATTTGTTTTGGTTGAAGGGGCCATTGGTTAATCACTGGCCAATGACCCAAACAGTTATTGGTAACAACAGCCCCCCCCCCCCAACAAAAAAGGCACCTCTGCCATTTGCCAGTTGCCAACTGACCCCATTAGGTCAGACACAGGAAAAACACACACACACACACAAGCGATCAGAATGGTTTATGCCTCTAGGGTTGTTGGGCAAGCAGTGGTGGTATGTTGTTTGTGTGTGTAATACAGCCTGATGAGCCCAACCAAACTGCCACTGTTTTTCCCCCATACAAGCCATCCCCAGTGGGCAGGCATTCATACATTCACAGCAGCTTCTCAATGCTAATTTAGGTCAATCACTTTAAAGGGGCAGTCGCGATGAGGAAAAACCGATGTGCAATGTGTACATAATGTGAGGGGGGTTTTCTGTGGGGAGATGAAAGAAATCAAGGTTCACCCCAAGTTTCTTTAAGAGCTAATTGGGATCCAAGACACAAATGTCATGTAAGTTGTTTCAATGGGATTTTGCCAAAATGGCATGTTTTCACATTGATGTTTTAGACATTATTGATCAGTTTTAAGTAGGCCTATTTGTTTTTGTATTTCTCCTTCGGATTTGAAGTATCAACAAATTATATGAACGTTAGCCCTTTATGCCACATTCTGCAAGTGCGGAACCATTACCAAAAAATGTAAACAAGTGAACGAGCTCAAGTGTAAACTACAAGTACACATGCTTTATGTACATGGAGCAAACTCATTACTCGAAGTCAAACGGTAGGGTAAATGTACTGTACTACTTGTTTGTCCTATTCATTTGAATGAAACCTTTAAGGCCATGTCATTCGAGGCAATTTACAGGCAAGCAGTTCCCGGGCAATCTGCAATAAGAAAATTCATCCACATTTCAGTTTTTCTCATTATTTTCTACAAGGGGATAGTGAGTTACAGCTGAAAAAGTCCGGACATGTTCAATGTCTTGTCCAACATGTTTCTTTGTATGTATTGTGTGTTTGAACACATAGTGTTAGCCAGAAGGGGTGTCTGGGTGTCTTTTGGACACCCTGTTTTAAATTTGGACACCCTGTTTTATCTGTCATTTACATGTATATACTGTAAGTGGACAATTTGGACACCCAGTTTTTGAATTTCCAGCAAATTTGGACACCCTTTTACCGAATCCTGGCTTAAACCTTGTTTGAACAGTAGAAAAAACAATGGATATTTGAAATTTAAAAAAGAATGGCGGGCATCTTGAAATAAAAAATAAAAAGCCCCTCCACCTTCCTTTTTTTTTTTGAAACCCGGACGCTAAACATGTTTCTTTTTTTCCCTCGGCCTTAGTTGGTTGTCCTCAATTTGCCTGAAAGCATTGCCCTGTCTGACATGGCCTTTACAGAGAGTCCAGGCTAGCCATGTGGTCTCAATCTTCCCATCTTCTCCTACTGTCACTCAGTACCAAATTGTTTGGACTCTGATAAGATTGGAATGCCTGACCCAGTCATAAGCAATTGTTAAGTGGGCCTAATTGTTAATATGGTACTCAGTGCCAGTGCCAAGCCTTCTGAATCCTTCACTTTGGCAATGGGTAGAAGGATTTGGGGCAGTTTGGCTAGCGGTGTAGCCTAATCCCTCCAATGTTCTCCTCTCCTACATGTATGTCACTCCACAAATTTATTTATTTATTTATTTATTTATTTTTTTTTTTTGGGGGGGGGACTTTGATAAGATTGGAATGCCTGACCCTGTGATAAGCAATTGTTATGGGGTCCACCTGCCCCAGTCCTTCTGAATCCTTCACTTTGGCAATTGAATATAGAAGGATTTCGGAATGTAGGAAGTGAATCCTACTTATGAATCCTATTTAGTTTTACTAAATTGTATTCACATTGACAATTTTAGTTTGGTACAACATTGTTTTGCTTTTAAAAGAAAAGTACAGCACAATATTTGGGACTCATAAAATGTGCAATCCAGCGGGTAGGAAAGATCTTCATTTTTACCAAAGAAGATCAGGGTTCTAAATAGACCTAGTGCACATGATGCCATTTGAGTAGGGCGCCCTCGGCTAGGGTTCAAAAGGCGGTTGCTCATTGGCCCATCCTTTTTGCTGCACCCAATAGTTCTAGGTTGGAGGTGTAATGACGTCAATGCATAAGATCCACAGAGAGACCATCTGTACCCTCCAATTTATAACTCAGTGAATTTTTTTTTCTTCAATAAGGTTTCTGTAAAATCCCCTTTAAATTATGGATTTTTATGATTTTTTTTTTAGCGTGCTCCCGGCATGATTTTTTATTATTGTTGTTTTAGGTTCTCCCGTTTGCATAATGTTTGTGTCTAAACGATGTGTGTGTGCAATCACCAGCATAAGTACCTGAACAATTTTCTTGCATGGAATTTACTCCACGAGATATTACAGGGACCAATTAAAAGGCAGGGTATACTTTTGGTAACTGTCAAAGGCCGGTATCCCCACTCGATGTATCGCCACATACCCATAAAATGATAAACCTGTGAAAAATTTGGGCAAGAAAATATTAAAAATGGGGAAAAAAATAAACACCCTTGTTGCGTAGAATTGTGAGCTTTCAGATCAAATTCAAATTTTTGGGTGAAAAATTATCTCTTCTTTCCCAAGCAAAACTACATTACTTCAAAGGGGGTCGTTTCTAACAATGTTTTGTAATAAAAGTACACCCTGACTTTTTTTCTATTTTACAGATATCGGAGGGGGGGGGGATCAGTTGTTATAAATTAAATTTTTCAGTGCATTAAAATCTGTCAGGTAACCAGTCTGTGCTGAGTAGATTTGTTGTGCAATTCATATTTATACATTTAAGGCCTAAATTAATAGCAGATGTTTCCACTTTCAACAACCAAATTTAAGCTTATTGTGATGACACACGGTTTGCAAAAAAATTGTTCTTGGCCTTACGTTTCGACGTCTCTCTCGGAGAGTCTCTCTCGAAAGGCTAAACCTTAGTTTCTTGGCCTTATGTCTGGACCCTAGGAGAGTCTCTCTGGAAAGGCTAAACCTTAGTTTGTCTGCCTACCTTAACATGCATGCCATTGTACACTTTACTACATATCAAGATGATGCCATGTAGTCATGTGAGGATGTCGTAATTACGCTACGCATGAGCTCCATTAGGGATACGCCTACGTACATTATAACACTTATGATCCACCTCATGTAATTTTGGTCTGTGCGGCCATTGTTGGAGACGGCTCGCAGAGAATGAAAAAAAATGCACATTTAAACGTACATGTAGTCCGCTGCCAGAAAAGGTGTATGAAGAAGTGAACATGTATGGACCACGAACATTGTCAATTTTGCATTTTGTCAACAATGGATTGGGCTGAACTTCATACAGATCTTAAATACTATTAAAAGTAAAAAAACCGTAACATGTACATGTGTAGCAACTGACGTGGAACTTCATGTCGGTCAGGCTCCGAGCCATATTGCTGAAAAAGAACGCTTTGTTAGTATATGTACCGTTATTATTAAAACAAGCAGTTTTGTGAAATTCTGCCCAGATTATGAGGATTGTACAAACTTAAGGCTTTTCAAACACGTACATGTACATGTAGGAAGAAGTACACATTCTAGAATAATTTATTGATCGTTTGGATGTTGTATTACAGAAACGTAATGTGTGATTGATTGGGTTGATGGCAATGCTGCATGTACTTCACATTGGTATGAAGGAAACAGTGCTGGTTGACTTTGCTCTGAGTACATTTAGATGCTGCAGTGTAACATCCACATAATGTCATACTGCAGGGGGCTGTCCTATCAACTTCACACTTGACTAGGCTCATTGTTTGTTGATTGAATGTTTTTTGTTGTTTTTGTTGCGGCATCAGAGGTAGCTGGTGTTTTGTGTTTGCGTTGCTATGCAATACGGATTCTTCGTATGTTTTTATGCTCTCCATGATTTGACGAGGTTAGTCAGCTTCATGGTCAAAAGCTGGTAATGGGAAGCTGAAGAAATGTCCAATACACGCAGTTTGTGGTGCGGCTGTGTGCTTCAAAGCAACTTCATTTTTACGTCTTAAAAGAACAAACGCAAAAAACACCTTTTTGTATTTTATCTGTAAATAGTCTCAATTACTGCTAAGTGCTTTTTGAAGGCAACTTCATTTTTACGGCTTAAAAGAACAAACGCAAAAAATATACCTTAATTTACCACACACGATAAACCTTTGGAAATCTAAAATCAGGTTAACACGCTATTGTGAAAATTCTTATTGTGATTGCTGCCATTGAAATAAGCTTACTGAGATTTGGGGGGCTTCAATGCTATTCTTGGCCAAAAATTCAGTCACTGGCAGAAGTTTCTGCGTTTACGACCACCACACATTGTCCAACTTTTTTTAATTACACTTGCAATTTCCTTTTAAAGGTTTTTCAACGAAATGTAAAAGTTGGGTATTTACCAGTAAAAATGGTATCCGAAGCCATTAATTTTGAGTACTTCCTTGATTTGAGTCTATTTATATGATCTACCGTGTAACTGATCCATCTCGCAATGGTTTCCAGGGAAACATTTTTCCACCACTGACTAAAGAAATCCTGGGCAGAACCGTGTAGTGTTGTCGACCCTTTGAAGTACATGTAGCGTTCAGTGCTGGTGGTTGGGTTCATAGATTTATAAACGCTACCCCATCCACATGTCCAGATAATGTGCGAGTGTTTTTTACAATATATCACAGGGTTTCTCACCAGGATTTGGCAAAACTGTGAGCCTGTATTCTTGAACCAAATTTTTGAACTTTGGCCTAAGCACGCTGAATCGAAACGAGGTCCTCAGAATGTTTTTCACTAGGTGTTAATTAATCTTTGGTTTTAAAAGCCCCACTGTGCAATCTGGAGCAATCTAAATGTAAAAAAAAATAATAATTGTTTTTGTATATTTGATCTGTAGCCAATCCCCCCACAAGTACATGTACTTAAAGTTGCAGCCGATAAACGCAACAAATAAATATGTAAATTTAATTTTTTAATATTCATTTTTATTTATCAATAGATATTTTTGGGGTCGGTGGGTGATTCGCTTCAGATCAAATATACAAAAATCATGGGAGAACCCTGTATCATATAGACCCTCCAGAGTTTAGGGTTCAAATACGTGTAAACACTGATTATGATCATGGAGGTAGCTCCATGTTATGGTACAGTCACAGCATATGGTTAGCAGCCAGCCCTCCATGCACATGAGTGTGGGACACGTCTGTTGGGCTATCCCCCATGGTGTGGTACATATATATGTCACCACTAAACCACAATTCACAACATGACCGAGATATCATCTGCAGTGATAAAAAAAGAAAACCAAAAATAAAGGCCAGCGGCTTGACTTTGTCAAGCAAGGTTTGTTTGATATCTTACATGGGTTTGTAAACTCTGAAATTCCTGGGAGGCCTTTTAGTGTTATTGGATTACGACAACGATGTAATTTACTTTTGACAAATTCCTGCACAGAGATTTGGATGTGTGGTACATGTACACGAGATACACATGTCAATGCTCATGGACAACGTACACGTTCACATGCTTGCACCATGCTTTCACTAATGACAGTGGTTTGCTATGCGAGTAATGAATGTTTGTGAGCGCAATGAGGAGAATATTTTCATGAGTTGAAAGACGGAATGTTCCTTTCGTTGCCTCGCTGAATGGAACATCTTTCAACGAATGAAGAAAGTCTGTCTATTGCATGAATGAAAAAAAAAAGGGTATTTGTTTTATAGAACATGCAGGTAGATATTTGTCAGTTGATATGAAAACTGTACAAGATATATTCTGTGTTCCACGACGAGGGCACTTTGTACTGCTGTGTATAGCGCATGGTGTGGTCTAGCGTGCACAAATGATAAAGGATTGTATGAAATAGCACTGTGATTAGTAACAAAATGCACAGTTTATGACGAAGGCCATGTAAGATTTCTGAACTCAACTGACAAGGATCTACTTAGGTGTTGGTATAATTCGGTTTCAATAACTTCTTGTTCATGCATGTTGCCAATGTTGAAAAAATGGATATTAACTCAGCCAGCTCACCCACAGTCAGCGCATTTGCAGGGTTTTTGCCCACAGTGGTCGGTGCCAGAAGACCGGCCCGGCACTCAGGATTCCCCAACCACCACTGGCAGAAGTTTCTCTGTTTCCGACCACCACACATTTTCCAAAAATTTTTAAATTACACTTGCAATTTCCTTTTAAAGGTTTTCAACGAAATGTAAAATTGGGTACTTACCAGTAAAAATGGTATCCAAAGCCATTAATTTCGAGCACTTCTTTGATTTGAGTCTATTCATATGATCTACCGTGTAACTGATCCACCTTGCAATGGTTCCCAGGGAAACGTTTTTCCACCACTAAAGAAATCCTGGGCAGAACCCTGTATTTGTGTTTTACTATTACAGCGATATGTGTGTTAAAAAGCACTGTAGATGAAGTACTTAGGGGAATAATTAACCAGAGCATATTAAACTTTCTCCATTACTGGCTTCGTTCAAAACTTTCCTCAAGTCTCACCTAATGAGGACTGCATAAACACTGCCCTCTATCATCGATGTGTCGCTGCGCCATGACGTAGATGGATACCGGCGCATTATAAATGCTCATTATTATTACTATTGAGAAAGTATTAGCTGTTGCAAACTGATTACCAACCGAAAGGACCTGTGGCATAAATGTGAAAAATAGTTAGTGCCTGACGTTTCGAAGACTCTGCTGGGGTCGAAACATCAGGACGCTAACTATTTTTTGTATAATTATTATTGCTACTTTCGGGAGTCCTTTGAAGAAAAAAATCCACAGGCATATTACTTGTTTGGGATCCAAACCTCACTATTTGCCATGCCAGAGCAGATGTGACCTGATCTATCGAAATGAGGAATGTGTCAGACAGGACGTATTGCGTGTAATTCGCCATACCAAAGTTGGTCACAATTGAAAATCATGAAAAACCACTACAAAAACAATTCTGCGATTTCGGTGGTATTGGGTTAAATAAAACTTGATCTTTCTTGTCGTGGTCTTACTTTTAATTGAAAAGATGAATAAATCCACAAAAATTACGTTTTCTTGAGCATGTTTGTACACAATTGATTCTCTTCAAAGTTAATTAACCCTAACAGACTAGACCCTTGGGTAAACATACTGCCCAAATCCTTCAATATCCTTCGGATTAAAGTTGTAATAAACCTAAAGTGCCCAAATCCTTCAATATCCTTCAACTTATTGTAAGTATACATATTAGCCCAATCCTTCAAAATCCTTTTGAGACAGAAGTTAGGGAGTCAAAAAATGTCAAAAAAGCCCAAAACCTTCAGAATCCTATTTTGGCTAAGCTGCATAATACATAAAACCTTCAAAATCCTCCTATGTAAAAACAGCCCGGTAGCGCAAGTCCTGCGAAATCCTACCCTAACAAAAACTCATTTTAGCCCAAAGCCTTCGAAATCCTCCTGTGTTGCAGATCCCTAATAGCCCAAATCCTTCACAATCCTGCACTTTGGCAATGAGGATATTGTAGGACTTGGGTTCTTTAGGGTTAAAAAACGAGTATCTAAACAAACACATCATAAAAACATGGAAGTGGCCTTGTCTTGTAGACTTTCTTCATTTCCCGATAACTTTGGACTGGAATAAGCTACGGAAAAAAATAATGGTATTGCTGGAAAGCCAGTGAGTTACTTGTAAACACGGTATGCAAAACTCAATTTTATTAAGGGGTCGATATATACCTCAATTCGACTGATCGGGTCACATATGTCTAACCACTAGACCACTGAGCTTGCCTGATAGCTGGGCATATGCCTGTGGATTTTTTTTATCACAGGTTTTGCGGAAAGTACTGAGTTTACTACACACATCGATGTATCCGTAAAACACAAATAATACTCTTTGTCCCCGATGCAAATTTAACATCTATTAAAATAGTACATGTGTCTGTTTCTTGTGTCGACATGTTTGATATTGTTGTGAATTTTTTTCCAAAAGTAATTGTAGTGGATTTACAAATCAAAATGGAACTGCGTGTAAATAATCGTTTCATTAAAATCAATGTTTTTCATCATTTGTTATTTTTTTTTAAAGTACTTTTGAAAAGCTGTCTTATTGGAGATTTCTTTTGTTCCCAAAGGTCACAGTGTCCATCATGGCTAGACGGCGAAGAAGGCTCGCAAAAACAAAACAGCAGAGGGGAACCACTCACATGAAAACAAGCGGGCAAGAAATCAACATGGGCTCAAAGGTCACAATGGTACCATCGAAAACGGCTGATGAACATCCAATGGTGAGTAAACCTAAAGTGGCTATCCAAAAGTTTTGTTTGTTTGTTTGTTTGTTTGCTTGTTTTGTTTACGAAGTTCATTTGGGGGAAAATAGCAGTGCGACAGGAATTTGTTGTTGTCCTTATAAGATTTTTAAAATGAAATCTCTCTTAAGTAAGATGTATAGGTCAATGGGTATCAACAATATGAAAGTTGAATTACTTTTAATATCAGCAGAGCACCTAAAGTAAATCACAAAGTTGACTCCCTAACTTTTGTCTCAAAAGGATTTTGAAGGATTTGGGCTAATAATAATAATATGTATACTTACAATAAGGAGAAGGATATAGAAGGATTTGGGCACTTTAGGTTTATGACAACTTTAGTCTGAAGGACTTGACCCAATTCACATGACATCATCACCACAATAATCTTGGTGGTGTCATTTTGGGAGTCGATGTCCCTGTGCGTTATACAGTATAGTGCAAATTCTAGGCGACCTGGCATTTTGCACGCTTGCCTGTTCACTCGCCCCATTGAGAGCGTGGCGCAGTCGCTAAGTGTGACGTGCCTGCAAGGGGTCAATCAAGGCAAAGCCAAAGTGATCTTTTTTATTGGAGGACGACTAGAAAAAAGTAAAGTTAAAGTTGCCTTCTTTCCTGTTCTGACCAACTTATTTACATGTAAACTAACGTGGAAATGAATCGTTAATCTCACACGGAAAGTTGCTGCATTGCTATTCTAGCTTCGTAGCAAAATTGTATTTTTAAAGGCAGTGGATACTTTTGGTAATTGCTCAAGAAATACATAACCATAAAAGCTTACTTGGTAAAGAGCTCCCTCTGAAGTAATGTAGTTTTTGAGAAAGAGGTAATTTCTCACCAAAAACATTTGGATCTATAAAAGGCTTTCTCAGGCATTTTAAAGCACACAATTCTATGCAACAAGGGTGTTTCTTTCTTTCATTATTACACCAAGGGAAGATACTAGTATTTGACAATAACCAAAAGTATATCCCGATGTTGTTAACGAAACTTACTAAAAAATGTACATAGCTGGTGACTTTTAATATCACGTTATTAGCCTGCTTAGTGTATCTTCAAAATGGGCTTACAACTAAGAAAGTGGGCTAAATTATATGGACAAATCTGGCCAAGCAAAAACGCCTTAACACGTTACCAGCCAATAGGCCGGGTGATTAACATCCATGTTCTACCCCTGAGTTGTAGTTCTAGGACTACCCAGTTTCTCTTCTACTTTGACATCTGTGTGACTAACTGATTGAGCATCAGATGATTACGATTTTTGTGTACACTAGGGCCCAATTTGCAGAAAATATTGCTTAACCATTGCCTGCTAAGCAGAAATGAGCAGGATACCAGTCACAAGTTGTACATGTGATATGGTAGTTTGGCTGGTAACCTTATTCTGGTAAGCATAATTTTGTTGTGCTTAGCTACGTTTTGTGCTTAAGCAGCTCTATGAAATTGGGCCCAGTGTAGAGGGTTCATGTATGCCGTACTTCCATGATCTCAACATGAAGTATAAATTGACGCCGTGCGCCCCGCTCATTAATTTGAGTTTTACACGGTAGTCACCATATTTTTTTCACAGTAAAAATCGTTTGATGCTTGCCACTGTTCCCACACTGGCCAATCACACCCTCCAGCTCTTATGTACATTTCCTATCTCCAGGACAACTGCTCATTTAAAATTCCGTCTCTCCAGATATTAATTATCACAACGACCCCCCATGCACACCAGTAAGCCTTATTGCATACAAACAATCAAAGTAAGAGTCTGATTTCAAATATTAACAAAATAATTTAAAAAAATTAAAAAGTAAAAAAAAAAACCAGTCTGTTTGTTTAAATCCTTTACCTTATACCATCAATTGTCCGTTTGGCAGGTCTGATCCTGAATTGTGTGCTTGCGGTCACTTGTGATAAATTAAGGTCATAATTTTTGTAATATATTTTTTATACCTATGATGTCAGTGCACATTGAGCATGACGCATTCAAATGTGTAATATGGGAGGGGGGACGTACATGTAAAGAGTTCAAGGATTCTATGAATGTTAATAGCTGTGTAGGCGCTAGTCATTGTCGGCAGACTGCGCTAAAGTCGTTTGCTTTTAGTCCGTTGTACATCTCAGGTGCAATGTCCGTTAATTAATGGTTAATGCATCCGCACTTTACAACGAATACAGTACGCGATCAGGCCTGGACTTTCAACTTTGAGTGGGCACGGCCTATTTCATTTTGCAAAGGGCATCTTAATGTCTGTGGGAAACTTTTGAAGGGGCACCAAGGCCAAGAACAGGGGCAACAGAGGCCGTGGCCTCCTTGACCTTTGTGTTATTCCAGGCCTGTGAGACGCTTGGAAAGGTATAGACTTTGTGTGTGGAAGGTTTAAAGGGAGGGTATACCTTTGGTAGTAACTCCAAAAATTACTGACCTTAAAAACTGACTTGGTAAGGAGCACTGAAGAGCCGTCGTCGATGGTATAAACATTGGGAGAAGCGATTCCCTTTGAAGTTGTGTAGTTTTAGAGAAAGAGGTCATTTTCACCCCATAAATTCGGAGCTGAGAAGGGCTTCAGGCATGATGCAGTTCTCAGGCATCTGAAAGCACACAATTCTATGCAACAAGGGTGTTTTTTTCTTTCATTATTTTCTTGCAACTTCGATGACCAATTGAGCCCAAATTTTCCCAGGTTTGTTGTTTTATGTATATGTAAGAATACACCATGCAAGGTACTTGTCTTTGACAATTACCATTGTAACATTTGGAGAGAAAAAAACATAACGAAAGTTAAATGAAGGATTTTGAGGTACAAGTAGATTTTTTATAATCCTGTGACTTTCCCTGGCCTGTTCCAAGGAATAAATGACTCCGTGTTCAATTCCAGGGCTTTTCTGGCATGCGAGATACTGCACTGGTTATACGGGAAAATTTGTACTTTTTGTGTCATCATTTCCACATACAGAGGTTTTTTTTTAAAGTAACAGCTGAACAAGTTTTTATGTGCCCACTTTCCTCATCAAAGGTTGATACAAATCAGACAGTGCAATCTCCATAAAATATAAGATTTTTTTCTTCTTCCATTGAGCTGTGTACAAATTGTGCCTGCAGGAAGTCCAGGCTCTGTGGCTCTTTTGTAAACATGTGATGTTACAGGTTGCATGGTCTATACTTTGGTCATGGTAAATGCATGCGTATAAACTCCATGGTTATAGGCCTAGTACATAAGTGGATATAAATGTCAATGACATAGTGTAACTGGTCTTGTGATGGTTTTTTGATTTGTATTGACATGAAAATATCAACAACAATTCAGAACTTGTTGTCAAGTGGAAAGATAAACTCGAGTGCATGTGGATAGTCCAGCAAACCGACTGATTAGGTATGATTTAGTTTAAAGGCCGTGCATTGTATTTGAAAAAAAAATGTATGAATCTTGCTTTGCACTGTGTGAATAAATAGAAAGGCGCACACGATATGAGGTTGGTTACAACATGTACATTGCCTTTAATTTGAAAAAAAGTATTAATCTTGCTTTGCACTGTGTGACTAAATAGAAAGGCACACAAAATATGTGGTTGGTTAAAACATGTACGTTGCCTTTAATGCTAGTTTGTTTCGTAAAATGAGAAACTTTGTCTGTACAACAATGAAATGTGTGTACATGAAAAGAACTTGTCTTCCAGTATTTGTTTTGCAGAGTCTCGAGGTAATGTCAGAATTATTAGTTTCTGTCACAAGAAATATTTATGAAGAATGAAATAAGTGATTTGGGGTCAAATCACACACAGGTGTATGTCAACTTTGGAGCTGGGAGTAGCTAAAACCGTGTGCGCTCAGCAGATGCGCACGTGCGACGTATTAACTTACCAACAGGATAGAGGTCAAAAGACGGTTGCTCATTGGCCCAGCCAATTGCGATTTAGATTTGAATACTGGCTGGTACTCTGACTTGCTTAGTCACAAGTTACCAATTAAATATGAATTCCTCAGACTATAGCGGTAGTTGCTACGTCACATGGTTCAGGGCAAGCTTTTGTATAGCAACCTCCAGATGAGCAAACCCTGGTACCATTGTGCCACACACATTCATTCAGAATTGTGTATGGGTGTTCACCCATCGCCTCTTACAAAACTACGCAAAAGCGTGCCCCAAACCATGATACATAGCAACTGCCTCTATAGTCTGAGGAATTAATGTAAGCGTTAAGTTGTGACTAAGCAAGTCATTGTACCAGACATTATTCAAACCCAACTCACAATATGGACATGTGTAGGTGAAGCTGTCGTATAGGATCTTTTTGGACTTGCATCTCCCTTTAATGTAGTGTCCGGACATCACTTTTATCTTAAGATTATTCCAGTTTGGTAATTGTCTGCACGATATACTCCCACACACGCTGTGCTTCCCCCCATTATCAAGAATTACTGTGCGTGCAAATAATTCAGCTTTCGACGTGAATTTTCATCCCGCCAATTGTTACAGTGTCATTATTAACAATGCTGGAAAGAGAGTTGTTGGACCCCATGCACAAGCTTAGCTTGACTGATAAATATGCACATTTTTGGTTTGTATGCAAAGCAAAAAGGCTGAACTGACATCCTCATCACCAATCCGGGGATAAAATAAATATAGTTATAACTAATAAACAAATGATTAAAGACACTGGACACTTTTGGTAATTGTCAAAGACCAGCCTTCTCACTTGGTGTATCTCAACATATGGATAAAATAACAAACCTGTAAAAACTTGAGCTCAATTGGTCGTCGAAGTTGCGAGATAACTATAAAAGAAAAAACACCCTTGTCACACGAAGTTGTGTGCTTTCAGATGGTTGATTTTGAGACCTCAAATTCTAATTCTGAGGTCTCAAAATCAAATTCGTGGAAAATTACTTCTTTCTCGAAAACTATGTCACTTCAGAGGGAGCCGTTTCTCACAATGTTTTATCCTGTCAACCTCGCCCCATTACTCGTTACCAAGTAAGGTTTTATGCTAATAATTATTTTGAGTAATTACCAATAATGTCCACTGCCTTTAATACATAAATATATACATAGAAATAAGGAATAAATACGTAGATAAATCAGTAAACAACATTAATATGTAATGATTGGTTAAATGGATGTAATTGAATTAGAAATAAGTGTATGAGGGAGGTGGGGAGTTGTATTATATTTGGTAAGATCCCAGTGTGATTTTAATTGGCAAAACGGTTAGATGAATTATCCGATGTGGTTCGAGCAAGCTGCATCTTCAGTCTGATTGATTTTAGTTTGGAGTGATTGATTTTGTAATTGTCTATACACTACAATACTTACTGTACATCCCAACACGCTGAAATTTATACGCTCCGGAAAAAAAAATAATAATAATAAAAAATCTCAATGGAACATCCATTTAAATGCCACTACAGATTTTTAATTAGCACCGTCAATGTAATCTGTTTTTGATTTAATTGCATTTAAGTGGAACATGCTGTGATGATCAACTGTGTAGAGAGTGACGACGATGGATTGGGATTTCTCTGGGAAAATACACAGTCAGTTTACCAAAAGGAAGTACATGAAATAGATGTTAAATTTGCATCGGGAATGAAGAGTATTATTTTACCCATACACGGATGTGTGTAAAGCACTGTACAGGGCTTGAATTTTACACTGGACCGCTGGACCGAGGCCAGTGATTTTAGTACTGGGCCAGTAAACTCATGACCGGACAAGTCCGGCGGTCTTGTGTTTTCAATTCAATAACAATTTATGTAACTCACTCTATAATATCTTGTAAACAGAAACAAATTATGTTCAAATGTTGACTTTGAGTCACGATTAGAAATATAGTTACTACCCTTAAAGACAATGAGGTAAATCTTCTCTTATACGTCTTAGTGCTTGTTTAATTAAATGCAAGTTAAACTGTGCAAGGGAGTCTTTTCTCAGTTTGAATCTGGTCTTGTAAAATTATTTCTGGTCCAGTAAAAAATTTGAGATACAAGTCCTGTGGACTTGTGGATTTTCCCCCCAAATTTGAGCCCTGCTGTATACTCGATAGTTTTTACGAAGTAGAAAAAATCCACAGGCATACTATCACGGTTGGGATTCGAACCCACGACCCCTGCCATGCCAGACCAGATGTCTCACTGGACTAGACCACGAGATTGCCCGGTAGCTAGAGGCAGTTTGAATCCTATATTTTAGCAGCGGGTACTGCAACAATTGAATAGATATTTAAATTTGCATCGGGATAAAGATTATTTGGTTTTACCCATACACCGATATAGTTGCACGCATTCATTTATCAATGGTTTTTTATTGATGGTTGTTTGTCACAAACAAAAAGTGGTCAAGTAAACGGGTCCCTCCAAAAAATTGACAGTTTTGTAAATAATTCAAGTTAGTTTTGTGAAGCTTCTCATGCCCCATCAGTGTTATCATTTATTCAACATTGACAAGTAATGTTTATTGTCCAGTATACTACAGTGGGCCCTTTTTTGCAATTCATATGAATTTATTAACATTGACAAGTAATGTTTATGTCCTATATACTAGCTTTTTTGCAATTCATATGAATTAATAAATTTAGTGTCGGCCATATTAAAGCACCTGGAAATTTGAGTCTTTAATTGGTGATTTATCTTTCCAAAGTATTTGTTTGGCAAAGATTAAACATCTTTCTTGTCTCTTTTTTTTATATCAAGTAATAAACCACAAGGGAGAAAACTGACCGGGTAAATTTTGAATAATTTGGGTTTGAAGAAAGAAAAGTTGAAAAGAGCGGGATTTGAACCAACGGCCTCCGGATTAACGTGCCAGCGCTCTACCAACTGAGCTTACTAGCCGGATATTGGCTGTCTCTCTATATTGTGAATATCTTTCCTCAGGGGTGCCAGTTAGAAGCCATTAAACCTGAAACGGCATTATCTCCTTAAATTCATTCAGAAAAAAATAAAATAAATGCTTTTAAAAAATGTCTTCCGGCGAAAAATTGGGCCATGCAACTTCAAAAGGAAATTTTGATTTTTTGAAAATTCTGTACTTGAGTGGTAGACTGTCGTTAAAGGCAGGGTATACCTTTGGTAATTGCTCCAAAAATTAATGACCAAAAAAAAAAAAAACTTGGTGAGAAGCACTGCAGCTGTTGATAATATATAACATTTTGAGAAACAATTTTCTTCAAAGGAATGTGGTTTTAGAGAGAGGGACTTGAAATCATTTCAATCTGAGAAAATATTGTGTATTCCAATTACGGATTATTCTTCCTGCGTGGACACAACTGCTACAGATTTGTTGGCGATATCTCAAAAATGCTACCACCTTTTGAAATGAAATTTTCACAGGTTTGTTTTGTTGTATATTTATATAGGACAGGGTTCTGCCCAGGATTTCTGTAGTGGCGGGAAAATGTTTCCCTAGAAACCATTGTGTGACGGATCATTTACACGACAGATCATAAAAATATACTTAAATCAAAGAGGTACTCAATTTTCCAGAACCGACCACTGTGGGCAAAACCCTGATAGGTATACTTTGCCTTTAACAGAGATACACGCGACCAAACCGAGGCTGAAGGGAAACAAAACAGTCTGACACCGGGCTGGTATAGCCAATCTACTGATAATCCTCATTTGTGTACACAGGGAACCTGACAGTGATGGCTGAGGCATGATTAAAAACTGATCCCACAGTGCGCACCGGCTGGCTGTTACAAACAACCGGCGACCAAAGTGCTTTTTTTTTCTTTTTTTCCCCCTTTTCTTCTTACCTTATGCATCAAGCTCATACATGTAACTGACAGGAGTCCACTGCATGATGATTTGAATAATTATGAGCCGCAGTGGAGATTCATGATTGCCTATCTCTGCGTTGAGGGCGAGAGCATGTCAGTGATTGATGTGTTTTATGAGCAAATATACCCTCTCTCCATCTCATTTCGACTTCAAACAGAGGTTTTTTTAAATTTTATTTTGTATTTTTAGGTGCTTTGAATTAGACAGCTCCACCTAAGTAATTTTGCAAATGGTTGAATTTCATGGGGGTTTTAAAATGTAGTTTTTTCCCCCCACATTTTTACACAGTTTTTTTTAAACAGGGTCCTATTTCATGGCTTCAATACCGCGTAATTTGACCATGTAGTTTTGTTTGACTCTTTTGGGCTTTTTAAGTTTCGTTGGTTTCTGTTGATATATATATATATTTAAAATTCTTTTACATGCCATTTTTGTTCAACCTTTTACCCTTATTTTTATATTTTTGTGTATTTGATATTATCAATTTTATCAGGGTTTGGGAGGACAATTTTTTTTTATGACAGTTTTTTAATACTTTTGTCCTTTCCTGGACGACCTCTGCTCGTATATATTGTAATGTCAAAGAATTTAAATAAATTAACAACATAGAATAGTAGTACAGGCTGAAGGCGCAGAATTCTGCAGTAAACAGAGCCATGAATTGATCTAGGTCCGTCTTTGTGAAACACTTGGTAGACGTTCAGGGTTGTTCTTTGTTCTTTTGGTCAGAGTTATAAATGAGAAGGATGGAAGTCATTAACACAAAACAAAACTGAACAGCCAGCCCTTTTTTTGTAGAACCAATCAATGATTCATAACATAACAGGAAGTGATTACAATGCTGTGAAATGCTCAGTGTCTCTCCCATAACATTTGCATCACGACGCATAATGTCACACATTTATTCTTTTGACACTGCAGACTGTTACGTTATCAGGAGTTTGTCTTTTCCCTTTTTTTTTTTTTTTTTTGGACGTTCACCTCGTTCGTATGCGAGCCAACGAAGAAGAGAAATTTCATTACGGCGTTACACTGGCAGGGCAAATTACATTTCCATGAACGGTAACATTGAAACCTGTGTTGATCCATTTGTTCATTGGGGTTGCTGTTAAAGGCTGTATGTCGGGGAAAACGGTTTCACGGCTGTCCAGTAGTGTGAAGAGCGTGTTGACGTTTTGCACAAATTATGATTTGTGTTTATGTTTTGTTTTTTGAGAAGAGTTGTAGCTGCATAGAATTATAAGGAAATGTTGGAATTTGTAAGTTGTATTTGTAACTGTCGTGTGAGGGGGAATGATTCTGTAAGCGCTTCCTTTAATGATAAGAGCAGTGGAATTGTGCCTTAAATTGTATCTAGAGGCCAATTCCATGTCGTACCATGGCCTGTGGCAAACAAACAAGACACTGAGAGAGCATAGCAGGCCATCTCCACAAGTCCTGCAGTATTCTGTGCAACACTTCAGTGCATGGACGGTTTCTTTACAGTGGAACTTTGTGGTACATGTACTTTGTACTTGGCATGCTAAAGTTTGCGGAAAGTATATGCAGTTTTGTGGCATTTGGCGGAGGGTTAATCACTTTAAAAATAATTGCTTGTCCCCACTTCTCCGGAGGTGCTCTTACAAGCCTGTCAGTGTCATCGGAATGGCCTTTCCACCAAGGGCGCACAATTGCTGTGACCTTTCAAGAACTGAAGGTCAAGGCCACGACCTTAACATCAAAGAGAAAAATTCATCAGGAACAGTCCAGAGAAACAAAGTTACACCTCGAAAACGAGCACTGGGAGATCCTGTGAAGACCGGTGTCTGAATTAGCGGCTATGGCTACGGCTACAGCTGGATTGCCACGTCATCACGCACTGAAGCATAGGACATCCTCAGCAACACCATTAGCAACAGCATAGCTGTAGCCGTAGCCGCTAATTCGGATACGGCCTTAGTGTTGTGGTTATTTTTAAAATATCGGTGACCAATCAAAACTGATTCTGTGATGTGTAACTCGGAGTGAATTTCAAGTGTCATATATTTCTTTTAAATTTAGGTACATTTGATTATAATTTACCTCCATGTGCAGGAACTAAACATTTTGCGCATGATCTAAATAATCTACTCGTTGATTAGAATTTTTCTTCTTTCTATAATGATGGATTGATCAAAACTATAAATCATCATAAAAAATGAAAACTGTTATTAATGAGTCCATAGATGTAGTTTTTTCTAATCCAACATCTGCCTACATGTGCATGTATCATCTATTCTTTTCTCGATATTATTACTCTCTAATCTGCGTAGGAGTTCCATCAATCGACCCTGTCTTTCTCGCCCTCTGGAATCGTCTCCTCCATTAAAAACCTTATATGGTCCGCCCCTGTGGTGAGTGTGGTTCAGTCCAACCGTTCTTATTCTGAATTCTCTAACTCCAGGATGTACCATTTTGTTTCAGGGGGTGTTGTGATGGATTGGATTTTTTTTGTTGTCTTCTTTTCTTTCTTTCTTTCTTTGCCAAGAGGTGAACTAATCGATAGTAGTGTCCTTTGTCCATTTTGAATTAATTAATTAAATGAACTATTGACCATTTTTTGGTAATTACTTAGCGTCAATCACATGTTACAGTCGAGATGTTCGTAAGTTTGATCATAGCACTATGTAATTAATTAACACTAATTTTGATTTGGTTGTTTTAAGGAGAGAGCACACTCACCATTATTCGTTAACGAGCCATCAGTTGCACCACCTTCATCGTGTCTGCTGCTTTTTATATAATGCCCATTAGAATAAAGGTTACAGAGAATTCTTTTTTTTTTACATGAATATCTTGACGAGATGGGGCTGTCTTTTCTGTGTACATTGACACTCACTTTTTTTAAATTTATGCATGTTCTAACTATTCTTAATTACTTTAGTATAGACCATGTTACATTTGTTTACAGAGTGGTGACCTCGTACATTATAATGCTATTCCTGACGGGCAAGATGCTACACAGTCTCAATGGGAAAATTTATATTTTGTGTCATAATTTTCACATAAATTCAAAATTTACAAAAGCAACACTGTACAGCTTTTGAGATGTCCCCCCTTTCTTTATATCAAAAGTTGAGGAAAATCAGACAGTGCGATCTCCATAAAACATAAGATTTGTTGTATTCTTCCATTGAGCTGTGTACAAATGTGCCCGCCGGAAGTCCAGGCTCTGTGGCTCTTTTGTAAACATGTGATGTCACAGGTCATATCGTCTATACATCATTATCTTATCTTGTGTCTTGGAACTCGTATTTTCTCACATTGCCAAGATGAGGCAAGAGGGTGAATTGGTCTGGTTCCTAATATGTGAACTGTGTTAATGCATACAGGGAGTCTGTGGCCACCGTTGTCGTTTCCGAATTAGGGCAGCTACGGCTACGGCTATGGCTGGATCTCTGCATCATCATGCTTTGAAGTGTATGACGTCCTTAGCAACACCCTTAGCAACGGTTGTAACTATAGCCGGAGCCGCCGATTGCGATGCAACCCTAACCATTTTCATGAGAGAGAGAAAAAGGCCCCCCAGTCTGTTTTTTTTTTTCAGTTCAGTTTACATTGAAATGAATGCAGATCATAAACTAAGGTGGCTGCGATTTTATCAGCGGTGTATACCCACGTACACTAGTACCAACGACATCCGAATGCATGCAGGTTTATATGATTATATACCTGAATAGGTCTTCAAGCGACATACACACGTACAGTACATGATGATAGCTCCTAAAGCATGATATAGAAAACGCTGCCTTGTGTACACAGCTGAGTTGCACACCTTATGGCCGGCAATAGCTTGCCACTCCGTCCCAATGTAAATACCTCCATGTATATAGCCTGAATGGTCTTCTCCGAGCCGATGGGAGGAACTGCCCTGATTTTGTCACCGCTCCACCCTCGTCTAAACCCGGCCTATGACTCACGTGTTGTCCCTGATATGGAGTTACACTGGCGGGGAAATAACCATAGTATTTTGACTGCCTTTCCCATTGGCTTTAATGTTTGAGATATGGTGTTGGGTTACCCCCTAGTTGCAGCGCACAACCAATACACGCGGTGGCTTTTTAGCACACTGTTAGTGGGGGCAAACAGGGGAAGTATTCGGGGGGAATTGTTCCTTAGGATGATAAAAAGCATTAAATTTGGCACACAGTCTAAGTATGTCATGAGAATGATATTTGGCTATAGAGCCACTGAAAGTTTGAATTTGATAGAATAACAAGCAATTTTCAAAATGGCTGCCATTGCTTGTTATTCTGCTGGTGTTTTTTTTACAAAATACAAATCTGTGATTGCCTTATAAAACTTAAAGATGAAAGCACTTCATGCAGGAATGATTCTATATAAGAGTGCTCTACTTTCACAAAACACTAGCAATATTGAGCACTTAAAAATAAAAAGAAGAATTGTTATCAAATTGTTTCTCATAACATTGACACACGTACATGTACCCCATGCATGCAATTGACTTCACTTGAGAATTCTAAAGCAAATGTCTCTAAAATGCTGGGCCCCGCTGGCTTTCTTGTATCCATTCATTTTTGTTTTGGAAAAAGGTCAAAAAAACAGCAAGTGTACAATAGTTTGAGCAATTTGACCAGGTCCCTGTCGTCAGAATATGCAAAGTAGGGAAGGCATCTTAGCACGTTTGATTTTAACATTGTTAATATTTTTTTTATGGTCGGTGGTTGATAAGTCCCAATCTCTGCTGGTGTCTTCATTAACCTGTTAAGGTCTTGAGGCAGTTAATAAGTGCCTTCCATGAGACAGGATAGGAGCGGGGGGGGGGGGGTCAGAGTTAGGGATCAGGCACAAAATATGGGATTACAGTGTCCTGTTCACAGGGGAACCGTGGAATTAAGCACTTCCGCTTTGAGCTTAGGGATTTCCACACATTCGGAGGGGGGTGGGGGTGGTGGAAAATTAGTTGTCTTTCATCTCTGTTTTAGGTTCTTTAGAGGAGAACATTCATTAAAATTCTCAAGCTTTCCGTTATGAAAAAATAAGAAATGAGAAATAATATCGGATTGTTTTCCCAAATCTCTGTTTTAGGTTCTTTAGAGGAGAACATTCATTAAAATTCTCAAGCTTTCCGTTATGAAAAAATAAGAAATGAGAAATAATACGGCTGTTTCGGGGTGTGTGTGGTAAATATGTTTACCTCCATGATGAGATCATATACATGTAGAAGTGATGCTGGATTGAAAGTAATGTTTCACACCCCTTCAAACTTTAAAAAAAAAAAAAAAACAATCCACTTGGATTCAAGAAGCCATTTTTCACTTTGGCATCTAAAATGTTTAAAAGGGTATACTTTTGAACCCATTGTATTTTCCAGAGCAAGACATTAGCAGGGAACCAGTGACAAAGCATTAAGATGAGGTGAAGTACCTGTGCATGAGCTTGAAATGATAACAATAGCCAAGGTTTTCAAGGGAGACGTCCATTAATCATTTATCATCTGTCAAACTTGACTGTGTCGGACAGAAAGTCCAAGTAATAAATCCATCAGTCGTGATTAATAGAGCAATGTGAATTGCCACTTTTGACGAGATTTGAATCGCTGATTTGTTCTGGTGCGGTAGTCCAAAATCTTGACACGATTTATTTCTTATTTTTTTTTGGTAAGGATCATGATGAAGCTCTAAAGCAAGGGAGTCGCACCTCGCTGATCCAGCAATTAGCATGCATGAGTTGGGAATAGGGCTTAGGACTGGCTGACGGTTTGACGCTGCATCGGTAGATCGAGTATCCGTGGACCACTGAAGGGGAAGGGTGTTGGGCAATTTAATCTGGTCAGATTTTTAGAATACAAATCTGACCGACGGGTAAAAAGCACAATTACACACATCTGTTCTGAATATGGAGGGTGACCTTCAGCAAGTGTATTTGTGCCTGGAGATATGAAGGAATTGGCGTCCAGGAATGCTGTGAGCATTTTTTGTGAAGTGCTTCATCCAAATCTATTTTCACTGTTATATTTTGGGGGCTTAAACAAAGAAAAATCGACTAGAGTTGGATTTGAACCAATGACCTCTGGATTAACGTTTCCGCGCTCTGTCAACTGAGCTATGTTGGCAGTCTCCCTATTTTGTTAATCCAGAGGTCGTTGGTTCAAATCCTGCTTTAGTAAATGTTTTCATTGTTCAACCCAAAATTATTTAAAACTTACCAGGTCAGTTTCCCAGGTCAGTTTATAACTTGATATTTGAAATAAAAAAGTCGCATCCCCTTACGGTGATCACTGGCTGCCGCTTCCCAGGTTGTATCAAAAATTTGGTTGTGATCCTTGGCTACATGGCAGTTAACCGTTGTTTGGCTTATGACTGGCACCCCTGAGCAAGGATATTGACAAAATAGGAAGACCGCCATCATAGGGCTACAATCCCGGCCAAAATGCTTGGGCCACCCGTTCCTATAACGTTACAATAACCATACAATAACCATTTCCTGTCTGACAATAAACATTCCTCTCCCCCCCCCCCCCCCCGTCCCCCCCCCCCCCCCCGCTCAATGTTGTCTGCAACGCACAAGACCGTGCAACAATGTGATTCAACATTGAAAGGGGGCAGGGGGGCCCAACGAGATATGGCCGGGATTGTAGATGGCTCAGTTGGCGCCATCCCATTAATCCGGAGGTCGATGGTTCAGATCCTTCTCTAGTAAATTGTTCTATGTTCGAGCCCAAATTATTTAAAATTTACCCAGTCAGCTTTTTCCTTGTGGTTTATAACTTGATGTTTATTGAAACCCTTGTAACTAATAGCTGCTCATGTTGTTTTCAAAATCGCTGAGGTGCGAAAAAAACAACCTGTGATTTTGTTCTACCTTGCATTTTTTAAGTACTGCTGCTGTATAATTTGAGGCGGCTATCGCCGCCGGAGAGATTATAATTTCCTGTGTATCATTTGCACTATCACTATTTGCTCTCCACTTTTCTTTTATTTGCTCTCAATTCCATTTATTTTCTTTGTGATTCCGTCTCAAGGTTTAAGAAGAGAGCTGATGTACATGTATACTAACTGCAATTAGTAGATGGCTTTCATGTCCTTAATTAATACACTTTTTTATTTTAAGGAGCTCGTATTGAATGTTGAAAGGTTCAATTTGAGGCAATTATTCTGAAGGATAACCATGGTCGACGCCTTCTCGCCTTGTAAACTTTGTAGTATTTGTGATGTCTTGATTAAAATCCTCCCCACTAACTGTGTGTTTCTCAAGACAAGCAACCCCATACCCCACTGTGCCACAACAGTGGCATCTTGAGGCGCACACGTGCTGATGTAGAGAGTAGAGCCAATGCCCAAGGTGCTTCAATGAGAGTGGTAAACTGGAGAAGCCACCGGCTGTAATCAAAGTAGATTTGAATTTGGGCCACTGTTGGAAGAGAGAAGGTTCTCAACCTTGGTCAATTTCTGCAGTGACACCGATCAACCACACATACAATGACAGGAAGAGTAAGAGTGGCGTGGGTTAAATCACCAATGTGTGCATTTCATGTATATGTAGGAGATTTTGAAGCAACTTGGAGTATGTGCCTATGAAGGAGTTCAGTTTAAGATCTTGCTGCTTGTATTCCGTTACCTGAATGCCTCAGCTCCAACATATATCTCACAGACTTGTTGTCCATCAAAGAACCTGCTCGAAGGTTGCGTTCCTGCTCACAACCTTCAGTCCTTTGTATTCCTAGGAGCAAACACATTTTATTTGGGGGGGGGGGTCATGCCTTTTCTTTCACTGCACCCATGGAAGTGGAATAGTCTTCCTGAGAACATCAAACAATCACCCTCAGTAGCCATCTTCAAAACCTACCTTTTTGCAAGAGCTTATTGTTCGGCACTATGAGCAATGAGCGTTGGATTGGCACCTCATACATTTTACGATTGATTGATTGATTGATTGATTGATTGATTATGTAACTTCTCAACACTTGTATTTTTTTTTCCTCAGAAGTCGGACATCGCATGTAAGAGGAAGCGAGATGCGTCTGAAGACAACACCTTCATCTCCTCAACACCCATGTCCAAACCCAAGAGGACCAAGACAGAGCCCACTATGGTGGTGGATGAATGTAATAACAATACAAGTGAGTCCAGTCAACATCAGGGCCCGATTTCACAGTGCTGCTTAAGCACAAACAACTATGTGCTTACCAGAATAAGGTTAACGGCCACAATATTATGTCAAATGTACTTTTTTTTTTACTGGTATCCTGCCCATTTCTGCTGAGCAGTAAAATTGTTAAAGTTTTGTACACTTTTGGTAACAGCTCAAAATCAGTGTCCACATTTTGTGTGATTAAACATATATGCATGAACAAACAAACCTGTGAAAGTTTGAGCTCAATTGGTCATCGAGGTCACGAGAAAATAGTGAAAAGAGATCTTATGTGTTTTCTGTTTTTTCAAATTATCGCGCGCGATAATTACTATTGTTTTACTCGTTTCTTAGAAACGATAGCATTTTAGGCAGAAATATTTGAAGGAACCCTTTCTACCATTACTTACTTTAAATCATGTAAGTTATGTGTGAATCTGTGAACATTGTGTTTTTCGATCTTACCATTAGTGTACAGGGCCTTTAAGCAACATTTTCCTTAAGCAGAAAAAGCAGCTAAGCACAACAAAATAATGCTTACCAGAATAAGGTTACCAGCCAAAATACCTTGTAGCGTGTTGTATATTTGACTGGTATCCTGCTTATTTCTGCCTAGCAGAGAATTTGTTAGCAATATTTCTTGCTAAAGCAGCTGTATAAAATTAGGCCCGTGCAGCAACGATCATCAGATTTAATGTACATATCAAGATGCCACTATCTGCGTCATGTTTCCTGTGTTGCAATAACACTTGTGAATACTGATTCACATGATACCAAAGGGGAATCAGACTAGAAAATGTGCATACCAGGGAGAGTACAATCTAGTAAGGTTTGTGGTAACACCATGTACATGATGTCTTTCTTATGAGTTGTGATGGTTTTGAAAAGTATCGGTGGTTTAACACCTCGACGTTTCAATAGATGGATTGCAATACGCGTCATCGGCCGCCATCGTTGATGAATTGTGCACGCGTGAAGAGCTATCCTTGGCTGAGAGTTGCGCATACACGCGTGCACTTTTCCATCGTCTTACATCAAATATGGCGGTCGATGACGCGTATTGCAATCCATCTATCAGTATGCTCTGATCGTGTTCAGCCTGCACCTGAAGACAGTTGGAGCATACAGATGAAAGCGTCAAGTTGTTAAACCACCTTAACCCATCAGAGAGATTTCACACACAGGTACATGGTGTTATTACCCGTAATCCTTACTAGAGGTATCAGACTATCGTAGGTTTTTTTTTTCTCTTTTTTTTGCCTCACTTTGGTGACATTCAATTGAATGGGAGGTTATAAGATGGCTGTATCATTATTCAAGTCTGTAGCTTGCTTTGATGGTAGGGAGGCTAATGCGTAAAGCACTCGCCTCTCACCACTGTGGCCCTGGTTCAATTCCCGGCTAAGGCCATGAGTTGAGTTGCGCTTGGTTCTCTCCTTTTCCACGAGGGTTGTTCTCGGGGCACTCCAGTTTTTCTTTTTCTGGAAAAAAATCAAACATTTTCAATGTCGGGCTATGCTTTGTGGTCATATTGGTCGATGTGGCTGGATGCCAAGAGGGGCCTTTACATGCCTGCAGCTCGACCAAGTTGTTGCTGCGTCCTTCGCAATTCAGCTTCTCAGCTGCAGTAAGGATGATTACTCTCCCAAATTATTATTATTAATTGTTGAGTATTGTTTACTTAAAGGTATTGTACACTTTTGGTAACAGCTCAAAATCAGTGTCCACATTTTGTGTGATTAAACATATGCATGAACAAACAAACCTGTGAAAGTTTGAGCTCAATTGGTCATCGAGGTCACAAGAAAATAGTGAAAAGAGATCTTATGCGTTTTCTGTTTTTTCAAATATCGCGCGCGATAATTACTGTTGTTTTACTCGTTTCTCAGAAACGATAGCATTTTAGGCAGAAATATTTTAAGGAACCCTTTCTACCATTACTTACTTTAAATCATGTAAGTTATGTGTGAATCTGTGAACATTGTGTTTTTCGATCTTACCAATAGTGTACAGGGCCTTTAAATGCAAAATAATAATCAGCACCATGTTTTAAAGTTACTTCGTAACCTAGCAGTGCATTTTTTTTACAACTTATGATGACTTACATTGATGATATATTTTTGCCAAAGCATTTGACAACAGAGGTGCAAAGACAAAAATATCACAATTTGAGTTGGTTGTCTTGATAAAACTCGGACGCTCTGCTACTCTCCAACAAGATAAGACAACTATAGCCCCCTAATGGAGTACTGTTGTCCCTTTATGGCCGGAGCTTCTGCCTGTCATTTATCTTTATTAGATAGAGTGCAGAAGCGTATTGTTAATCTCGTCGGTGAATGGCTGGGATAATAATAATATTCGGTTTTTATATAGCGCTTTATACACCATGTCTCAAAGCGCTTCCAACATTATTACCCTGATCACTGGGCCATTTCATTCCTTAAACCATCTCAGCTCCCTGGGGAGTAGCCTGTGCTGCCAAATATGTAGCGCACTAAGCTAAATCAATCACAAGAACCATCTCTGCCCTCACAGGTACCCATTTACCCCTGGGTGGAGAGAAGCAATTATAGTAAAGTGTCTTGCTCAGGGACACAGGTGTCACGACCGGGATTCGAACCCACACTCTGCTGAACAGAAACACCAGAGCTTGAGTTAGGTGCTCTTATCCGCTCGGCCACGACACCCCGGGATCTGCGTTACATTCTGTTTCCCACCGTAGGTCTGTAGCCTGTAGCCAGTCTCTGTCTTTTCTACAGATATTTTCATGGTAAAAGTTCCACCAGTGTGTCCGACCTGGTTCCTCCTTTCAGGGTGTTTGGGCGTGAAACCAGGCTTTCTGCTTCTTCTCACCCAGGCCACCTACACTCTGGCTTTGCTGAGATGTAGAACAAAGAGCCATTCCAACAGCTTTATTCCACGTATTTCATCTCTTTGGAACTCCTTGCCTGGTGCATGTTTTCCTCCAACCTACAATCTAGACTGTTTTAAGAGGAATATCAATTCTTACCTTCAGCTCTCCTGGGTTGCTCTCCATGTTTGCGTCTTGCAGCCCCTTACCAAGAGTGGCTTTTAGTCTTGTTTGGGCGAACTTGCATTAAACAAAATAATAACAAATAGAAATTGAGAAAATTCAATGTAATTGGGTTTGCAGAACAGTTTTGTATAGGTTCTAAGTATTGCAATTATTTTTTATGCAAATTTTTAAATTCAATGAAAAAATGTGATTTATCAATTTAATTTCCTTTTACATTGAAGTATTGAGGATTGAGAATTTCCAGAAATATCTCTGAACTACGAACTTACTGTTTTAGTAATAATCATTGTCAAAATATATCATGTCAGGGCTCGAATTTTACACTGGACCGCTGGCCCGAGGCCAGTGATTTTAGCATCGGGCCAGTAAACTCATGTCCGGACAAGTCCGGCAGTCTTGTGTTTGTGTTCAAATGTTGACTTTAAGTCTGATAAATGCAATTCTGTTGATTACCGAAGACTACTTACCCATAGTATACAAATGAGATAAATCTTCTCTTAGTGTTTTTTTCAAATTCAAACAGTTCAATTATTAACCTGTATGGGCATTTTTTCTTCTCACTTCAATTCTGGTCTTGTACTCAAAATTCAGGCCCATTAAATATTTTGAGCTACAAGCCCTGCGGTCTTGTGGGTTTTCCCCAAAAAAATTCTAGCCCTGCATGTAAACAATAAATTTATTCTGCCTTTTATAAGCATTCATATTGTAATGGACAGGATGGAAATGAAGATAAAACTTCAACAGGCTTATTTTTTTTTTTGTCTTCTTCTGTTTTGCTTTCCCCACAAAGTACCATGTTCGCAGGATGTAGAGATGAGTTAATGATAGATTGACGGATGTAATAGGGTATTCAGTCTACATGTATATAAAAAACGATATATCCAACAACAAAAAAAGGGTAAATTGCTCTGTGAAGACATTGTGCCGCTATCTGGCTGTGAACATGTCGTACATTTTGTGTTGAGGATCGGACACACTGACGGCAGTCGCTCATTGACTTATTTGATTCTCTTGGATCCTGTTGTAGTACCGAAGAATGCGATGGCAGCCAAGTCTGTCACATCGACTGATTTTGATAGTCCGCCTCGGACCACACTCCTCGGAACTCTCTTCAGTCCCGTCTACCAGTTTCTCTGCAATGGTGAGTTTATTTTTCTTTTGGTTACCACTTCACGTCGGCTCCCAATTTCATAGAGCTGCTAAGCACAACAATTTGCTTAGCATGAAATTTCTTCATTGATAAAAAAACAGGATTACCAACCAAATTTCCACGTGATTTTCAGGATAAGCAAACAACAGCTGAATACCAGTAGCAAACAAATATGCAACACATGGAAATTTGGTTGGTAACCCTGTTTTTATCAAGGAAGAAATTTCATGCTAAGCAAATTGTTGTGCTTAGCAGCTCTATGAAATTGGGCCCAGGTCCCAAATTCATGTCGGGTCCAGATGATGATTCTATTTTCTTGACAGAAACTGGCCAGTGGGATCAGGAATGAATTTGAATGAACCAGTTCGTCCCATGGATGTTTGACTTTACTCTGTCTGTATTTTTTTTTTTGCGCCACTGTTTGCTTTGATTATGTTATCAGTGTGGTGCCGAAATAATTCTTGGTCAAATGCTGTTATTGGTGAATATATAGGGTTCTCCCCAGGTTTTCTTCGAAACTGTGGTGCATTCTGGACCCAAACTTCAGAAGTTTGGGTCTAAGTTTGATGAGTTGGAACCAGGTTCCTCGGAATGTTTTATTACTTGGTGTTTATATTTGGTTTTAAAAGCCCTACTGTGCAAGCTGGGGCATTTTAAATGATTTTGTCTTTATGGCTTTTGTCAATTTGATCTGAAGTCCCCCCCCCCCCAAAAAAAAGGGGGAAAAAAAGGAAAGGACGCAATCCTCGCATACCGATTTAATATGCTAGCTTGTACATGGGGAGAACATTGATCTAATCAAAAATGCATTTTCACCATTTGTTTATGGCCAAAACATTGTCAGCTGAAAATTTTACAGGGTAGGTAAAATTGATTGTTAATTCAAAGAGAGAAAGCGTACCAGAAGCAGTGCATTTGCTGAAGTTGCCAAGATTTCAAAAAACTGTTATTTCTCTGCTCTTTAAAGTGCTCCACTCACTTTTCCTTGCAAGCACTGCTTTAAAATGTGACCTATTTTGTTGTCTTGTTCCCCCACCCTATTCCCAACTCCGCCCATCCCTCGTAAAACCAGGCTTGACTGCTGAAAACAAGGAAAACCTGCCCAAAGTGGCGGAGAGGCTGGACATGGAATCGGTGCCCGCAGACTCCGTCTGCCAAGAGGCAGCCGTTCCCAACATCCCAGAGAATGATGTCATGACAACGAGCGCCGAGCTACCACCTGGCGTGGCCTCAACAGCAGAGGGCAGCACACACACTGAAGAGGAGAAAGAGGAGGAGGAGGAGGAAGAAGAAGAAGAAGAGGACGTTGAAGTTGAAGATGAGCACGATAAGATGATAACAGGTTAGGATGAATTCTTGATATGAGAGAGTTTGTTTTGAAAGCAAATCACAGCAAAGAACTAGTCTTAACCCAAGTAGTGTCACGGGCCGTTTGTAATCGGCCCAATTTTTAGACTGTGTATTTACAGGTCTGATTTAATCGGCCTTATTTATTAACGCAATTAAATTGGTTACAGCACACCATGTCCTCTAAAATTTGTCTTTGTGAAAGTCGAGTTGTAGCCCAAATAAAGTTTGGGAAGTTAGCTTTGAACTTGTTTATGCCTTGACTTGACCATTGTTACTAGAATTTTTATCTGCAACTTAAAAGAAAGAAAGTAGTTCACAGCTTAAGATACATAGCTTTGTACATTATGACCCCGATGGAATGTTTGCTGTTGTTTCTTTGTTTTTGTTTCGTTTGTTTTGGCTTTGTTTTTAAAGCAAAGTCTGTCCCGATTCAATATGGCTCATCGAGCCGGTGTTTATTTTTGGTTTCCTTGGCGTTAGGCGACTGAGAGTATTAACTGTCCCCCCCCCCCCCCCCCCGGACAGGATGTCAGTCCATTGCAGGTTACTCCCCAGCCCTCGTCGGTACCCATTTCCTACCCCTGGGTGGAGAGAAGCAATTATGATTTTTAGGTGCCTTGCTCAAGGACACAGTTGTCACGACTGACCAGGCCAGGACTCCAACCCACATTCTGTAAACTACAGAGTCCATTGCCCTAGACTGCTCGGCCATGACACCCCGTTGTTTTTGGGGGTATGATCAGGAAGGTAACGAGAATCGTCCATTGAACTTCTGATCCATTTTGTTGCTTCAGATTCAAATCACAACGAGGTGACGCAATGCTCCTTATCGGCCTGCAACACCTACGTGGAGGATGACTCTCTAGACTCAGATTACTCACTTGAAGAATGGGAGACGTTTGATCCGTGAGTATTGTTACCAACTCTCGCCACTCCTCAAACTGAAAATACATTTCATTTTAATTATGGATAATTATGCCTCACTGAAGTAATTTATCCAATGAGAATGAATGTGAGTAATTTCTACCAGTTGCCATTCCGAAAATGGTAACAGCGTATATATGTGATAGATGTTAAATTTGCACCAGGGATAAAGAATAATATTTGGTTTTACCCTTACACTGATGTGTATAAAGCACTGTATACTCAGTACTTTTCTGAGTCCTGTGAACAAAAAACTCTCAGGCATGTATAAAGCACTGTATACTCAGTACTTTTCTGAGTCCTGTGAACAAAAAACTCTCAGGCATGTATAAAGCACTGTATACTCAGTACTTTCCTGAGTCCTGTGAACAAAAAACTCTCAGGCATGTATAAAGCACTGTATACTCAGTACTTTCCTGAGTCCTGTGAACAAAAAACTCTCAGGCATGTATAAAGCACTGTATACTCAGTACTTTCCTGAGTCCTGTGAACAAAAAACTCTCAGGCATGTATAAAGCACTGTATACTCAGTACTTTCCTGAGTCCTGTGAACAAAAAACTCTCAGGCATGTATAAAGCACTGTATACTCAGTACTTTTCTGAGTCCTGTGAACAAAAAACTCTCAGGCATGTATAAAGCAATGTATACTCAGTACTTTCCTGAGTCCTGTGAACAAAAAACTCTCAGGCATGTATAAAGCACTGTATACTCAGTACTTTCCTGAGTCCTGTGAACAAAAAACTCTCAGGCATGTATAAAGCACTGTATACTCAGTACTTTCCTGAGTCCTGTGAACAAAAAACTCTCAGGCATGTATAAAGCACTGTATACTCAGTACTTTCCTGAGTCCTGTGAACAAAAAACTCTCAGGCATGTATAAAGCACTGTATACTCAGTACTTTCCTGAGTCCTGTGAACAAAAAACTCTCAGGCATGTATAAAGCACTGTATACTCAGTACTTTTCTGAGTCCTGTGAACAAAAAACTCTCAGGCATGTATAAAGCAATGTATACTCAGTACTTTCCTGAGTCCTGTGAACAAAAAACTCTTAGGCATGTATAAAGCACTGTATACTCAGTACTTTCCTGAGTCCTGTGAACAAAAAACTCTCAGGCATGTATAAAGCACTGTATACTCAGTACTTTTCTGAGTCCTGTGAACAAAAAACTCTCAGGCATGTATAAAGCAATGTATACTCAGTACTTTCCTGAGTCCTGTGAACAAAAAACTCTCAGGCATGTATAAAGCACTGTATACTCAGTACTTTCCTGAGTCCTGTGAACAAAAAACTCTCAGGCATGTATAAAGCACTGTATACTCAGTACTTTTCTGAGTCCTGTGAACAAAAAACTCTCAGGCATGTATAAAGCAATGTATACTCAGTACTTTCCTGAGTCCTGTGAACAAAAAACTCTCAGGCATGTATAAAGCACTGTATACTCAGTACTTTCCTGAGTCCTGTGAACAAAAAACTCTCAGGCATGTATAAAGCACTGTATACTCAGTACTTTCCTGAGTCCTGTGAACAAAAAACTCTCAGGCATGTATAAAGCACTGTATACTCAGTACTTTCCTGAGTCCTGTGAACAAAAAACTCTCAGGCATGTATAAAGCACTGTATACTCAGTACTTTCCTGAGTCCTGTGAACAAAAAACTCTCAGGCATGTATAAAGCACTGTATACTCAGTACTTTTCTGAGTCCTGTGAACAAAAAACTCTCAGGCATGTATAAAGCAATGTATACTCAGTACTTTCCTGAGTCCTGTGAACAAAAAACTCTCAGGCATGTATAAAGCACTGTATACTCAGTACTTTCCTGAGTCCTGTGAACAAAAAACTCTCAGGCATGTATAAAGCACTGTATACTCAGTACTTTTCTGAGTCCTGTGAACAAAAAACTCTCAGGCATGTATAAAGCACTGTATACTCAGTACTTTTCTGAGTCCTGTGAACAAAAAACTCTCAGGCATGTATAAAGCACTGTATACTCAGTACTTTCCTGAGTCCTGTGAACAAAAAACTCTCAGGCATGTATAAAGCACTGTATACTCAGTACTTTCCTGAGTCCTGTGAACAAAAAACTCTCAGGCATGTATAAAGCACTGTATACTCAGTACTTTTCTGAGTCCTGTGAACAAAAAACTCTCAGGCATGTATAAAGCAATGTATACTCAGTACTTTCCTGAGTCCTGTGAACAAAAAACTCTCAGGCATGTATAAAGCACTGTATACTCAGTACTTTCCTGAGTCCTGTGAACAAAAAACTCTCAGGCATGTATAAAGCACTGTATACTCAGTACTTTT
Source organism: Pycnopodia helianthoides (assembly GCA_032158295.1). NCBI lineage: Eukaryota > Metazoa > Echinodermata > Asteroidea > Forcipulatida > Asteriidae > Pycnopodia > Pycnopodia helianthoides. The sequence continues at coordinate 6,715,778 of CM063251.1, forward strand.
CTGAGTCCTGTGAACAAAAAACTCTCAGGCATGTATAAAGCAATGTATACTCAGTACTTTCCTGAGTCCTGTGAACAAAAAACTCTCAGGCATGTATAAAGCACTGTATACTCAGTACTTTCCTGAGTCCTGTGAACAAAAAACTCTCAGGCATGTATAAAGCACTGTATACTCAGTACTTTCCTGAGTCCTGTGAACAAAAAACTCTCAGGCATGTATAAAGCACTGTATACTCAGTACTTTCCTGAGTCCTGTGAACAAAAAACTCTCAGGCATGTATAAAGCACTGTATACTCAGTACTTTCCTGAGTCCTGTGAACAAAAAACTCTCAGGCATGTATAAAGCACTGTATACTCAGTACTTTTCTGAGTCCTGTGAACAAAAAACTCTCAGGCATGTATAAAGCAATGTATACTCAGTACTTTCCTGAGTCCTGTGAACAAAAAACTCTCAGGCATGTATAAAGCACTGTATACTCAGTACTTTCTGAGTCCTGTGAACAAAAAACTCTCAGGCATGTATAAAGCACTGTATACTCAGTACTTTCCTGAGTCCTGTGAACAAAAAACTCTCAGGCATGTATAAAGCACTGTATACTCAGTACTTTCTGGTCGGAACAAAAAATCTCAGCATGTATAAAGCACTGTATACTCAGTACTTTCCTGAGTCCTGTGAAACAAAAAATCCAGCATTATAAAGCCTGTATCCAGTACTTCAAAAGTCCGTGAAAAAAATTCAGGCAGTAACTGTATACTAGTACTGTCCAGTCCGTGAACAAAAACTCTCAGGCATTATAAGCCTGTATCTAGTACTTTCCTAGTCATGTGAACAAAAAACTCTCAGGCTTATAAAGAACTATACTCAGATTTCTGAGTCCTGTAACAAAAAACTCTAGGCTGTAACACTTATACTCATCTTCTGTCTGTGAACAAAAACTCAGCAGTATAAGCACTGTATACAGTACTTTCACTGATCCTGAACAATACTTCGGCATGTATAAAACCTGATATGTAACTTTCTAGTCCTGTGAACAAAAAACTCTCAGGCATGTATAAAGCACTGTATACTCAGTACTTTTCTGAGTCCTGTGAACAAAAAACTCTCAGGCATGTATAAAGCACTGTATACTCAGTACTTTCCTGAGTCCTGTGAACAAAAAACTCTCAGGCATGTATAAAGCACTGTATACTCAGTACTTTTCCTGAGTCCTGTGAACAAAAAACTCTCAGGCATGTATAAAGCACTGTATACTCAGTACTTTCCTGAGTCCTGTGAACAAAAAACTCTCAGGCATGTATAAAGCACTGTATACTCAGTACTTTTCTGAGTCCTGTGAACAAAAAACTCTCAGGCATGTATAAAGCACTGTATACTCAGTACTTTCTGAGTCCTGTGAACAAAAAACTCTCAGGCATGTATAAAGCACTGTATACTCAGTACTTTCTGAGTCCTGTGAACAAAAAACTCTCAGGCATGTATAAAGCACTGTATACTCAGTACTTTTCTGAGTCCTGTGAACAAAAAACTCTCAGGCATGTATAAAGCACTGTATACTCAGTACTTTCCTGAGTCCTGTGAACAAAAAACTCTCAGGCATGTATAAAGCACTGTATACTCAGTACTTTCCTGAGTCCTGTGAACAAAAAACTCTCAGGCATGTATAAAGCACTGTATACTCAGTACTTTCCTGAGTCCTGTGAACAAAAAACTCTCAGGCATGTATAAAGCACTGTATACTCAGTACTTTCCTGAGTCCTGTGAACAAAAAACTCTCAGGCATGTATAAAGCACTGTATACTCAGTACTTTCCTGAGTCCTGTGAACAAAAAACTCTCAGGCATGTATAAAGCACTGTATACTCAGTACTTTCTGAGTCCTGTGACAAAAAACTCTCAGGCATGTATAAAGCATGTATACTCAGTACTTTCCTGAGTCCTGTGAACAAAAAATCTCAGGCATGTATAAAGCACTGTATACTCAGTACTTTCCTGAGTCCTGTGAACAAAAAACTCTCAGGCATGTATAAAGCACTGTATACTCAGTACTTTCCTGAGTCCTGTGAACAAAAAACTCTCAGGCATGTATAAAGCACTGTATACTCAGTACTTTCCTGAGTCCTGTGAACAAAAAACTCTCAGGCATGTATAAAGCACTGTATACTCAGTACTTTCCTGAGTCCTGTGAACAAAAAACTCTCAGGCATGTATAAAGCACTGTATACTCAGTACTTTCCTGAGTCCTGTGAACAAAAAACTCTCAGGCATGTATAAAGCACTGTATACTCAGTACTTTCCTGAGTCCTGTGAACAAAAAACTCTCAGGCATGTATAAAGCACTGTATACTCAGTACTTTCCTGAGTCCTGTGAACAAAAAACTCTCAGGCATGTATAAAGCACTGTATACTCAGTACTTTCTGAGTCCTGTGAACAAAAAACTCTCAGGCATGTATAAAGCACTGTATACTCAGTACTTTCCTGAGTCCTGTGAACAAAAAACTCTCAGGCATGTATAAAGCACTGTATACTCAGTAACTTTCCTGAGTCCTGTGAACAAAAAACTCTCAGGCATGTATAAAGCACTGTATACTCAGTACTTCCTGAGTCCTGTGAACAAAAAACTCTCAGGCATGTATAAAGCACTGTTTACTCAGTACTTTCCTGAGTCCTGTGAACAAAAAACTCTCAGGCATGTATAAAGCACTGTATACTGTAAGCACAAAAAATTGCTAAGCACAGACAAATATTGCTCATCAGAAACTGGCTACCAGGCGACATTCCATCAAGTTTACATTGTTGTGACTGGTGCCCAATTAATTTTTTGCTTAGCAAAGAAATGTGTAAAGCAGTATTTTTAGCTTTATGAAATTGGGCCCTGTGAGCAAAAAATTCACAGGCATATTACTCGGATGGGATTCGAACTGACGACCTTTGCGTTGTAGAGCAGATGTCTTACCACTAGTTAGACCACCAAGATTGCCCGGTTGGCTAGAGGCAGTTTGAATCCTATATTTTAGCAGCATGTACTGCATTAATTTAACAGATGTTAAATGTACACAAGTGTCAAAGTTTTTGGGAAAAAAAATACTTTAGGAAAGTTTTCAGTTGTAATGATGTCCCTAATGCAGAGTCGTTCTCGTGCTCTGATTTATTTTTGCTGTCAGTACAAGTTTTTTTTCTTCTTCGGAGAATGAGAAATTTTTATTTATTTTTTCCTATGAGAAACTCGTGCAGACAACTTCTCTATTTCCCTCAGAGTGTAATGGATACGACATTGCATGACCTTTTTCTTCCCAGGTACGCATTCACTAAGAATTAACTGCCGCTCTAAAGGTCATGAACCCTGTTGATTACCATCGATCTTCCCCTTGCGCTTCCGCTTACAAAATAAACAACATCTTGAAAGTCAGCCCGGCTCAGTCTTGACTTTGAGGAACCGAATAAAGAACTATGACACATTGCTGTCTCGGATGTGAGCATTTCACTCTGTATCCTAGCCGAGAAAAATAGACTCCTGCCAAGAGAGAGCAGCATACCCATGTAAACACACGGTGCTATTTGTCATCTCATAAATATTCATGAGGCGCCAGCTCTGATTGGGCCGGATAAGGAACTATGCAAAAGGTGTTTGTCGTTTGATGCATATTCACGGGGAATTGGTCGATTGGATAGGGGAAAGTAAACATGCAAAGTGATACTTGTCAACTCATCTCCACCTCAAGGGGAGCCACTGAATGGATAGGAAGGAGAAAATATGACAAATGCACTTTGTCATCTCATGCATATTCATGAGGACCATCCCCCCCCCCCCGACGGACGGACAGACAAGGGGAGCATGCACAGTCTATTTCCTGTTTTGCATCAGGATAGAAACTGTGACCTACATTTTTGAATTTTGGGGTTTCTGGGGGTTGACTGTTTTTAGCAGCGTTTGAAACACCAGTGTTATTATTCATCACATGAAAACGGAAGTTACTCAACGGGGGGTGCCTTATTATTTAAGTCTGTCCAATTATGTTGAATGATTGTGTTGGGATTGAGATATTAAACCTCTGTTATTCTTAGAATGTCCCTTAGAGTCAGTAAATCACTTGAACGAACGGGCGGGGGAAGGGAGGGAGGGAGGGAAGGCTGATCAGGAAGGGGATTTAAAGATGTGTTTCTCTTTATTTCTTTGGGTTCAGTTGATCTTTTTTAATCCTTTTGGTGTTGTTTTTGGAATGACCGAAAAAGAAGCGTTCAAAACTTTTCCCTCAAGAAATTTTAAAGATAATTACATGCTTCTCGATGAATGAAATAGCTTGTATGTTTATATCTAGGTTTGTTGGTGTTGTAGAATTCGTGTGGCACTAAGGACAACAGTTCACTACAAGCTCGTCCAAAGTGCATGGCCTCTTGAAGTTATACCAAGTTTTTAAATCCCCTCTTGCTCAATGTGGAGTCGGTTGGTTGGTTGTTTAGTTTCGCAAAAAAAACATTATCCAAACAATGGGAGAACAAAGAAAAATTACAGATTTACGAGGAGGTCGAAAAAAAGGTGTGTGTGAGCCCATTTTCGCTTTGAAACCAAGGACTTTCAACAAAAAGGATCCAGTTGTTTCGAAAGAGCGAGGGCGTCCCTGCTTCACTTTCGTCTACAAAATCAATGTGGACGTCGCTAAACGCAAAACAAAGTCCAAACAATAGGAGAACATGTATTTTGTTGCCAGTGGCATATAATGTGCACATTTTTACTGGTACACTACTTTGTGGATGAGGTGAACCCTTCTTTTGTTTTATTATTATTTTTTTCTTTTCTCACAGATATTACTTCATCAAGCAGCTGCCCCCAGTCTCTGAGGAGGTCTTGAATCGTCCGCCAGCCCTCCCTCTGAAAACAAGGAGAGTACCCGAATACTCGCTGGTGCTGGATCTGGTAAGTGCACATGGTAGAATAGCCAGAATGTTGTCCTGGGTTCCGTAGCTGTTGAAATGTAGCAAAAAGCGTACACAATTAAAGTAGGAAGTAAACATTTAGGCCTGTGATTTGTCAGGATTTATTTACAGATATTATTTTTCATTCAAACTTCCCTGAAAGACATTAGCATAAAATCGAGGGAAGAAAAATTGACAAATCATTTTTGTACAAAACCGTTTGCTCAACAAGTTTTCAAGGGATAGGCACTGTTTTTTTTTTCCATTTGCGCTAGGAGCTCAACCATCAGGCATGCAACTTTTCCCGGATCAGCTGATTTCTCTTTTTTATTCTCAGTTTTACCATTCAAAATTGAAAAATACTGTACAAAATCATTGAAATTTTGTAATTTCCTCTTTTTTGGTGAAGTTACAGTTGCATGCCTGAACTATCAGAGAAACAAAAGTTTCCACAGGAACACTTGTAGGGATGCCAAGGCTGGGCCTCTGTTTGCAAATAATTCAGACTTTTATCTGATTCAAACTTTCTTATGTCTGCTTGGTGAAAAAAATAGCTGTTGATTTCTTCGGATATAAAGAAATCCTGCTGTGTGACCTACTTCTCTAGTGCTGAGGATACTGTTCCCAGAAGCTCCTTGAAATCTACAACCTCAGGGGTTACCAAAAGGTGGAAATGCCACGTTTCAGTATGCCTCCTAAAACTTGGATCCTAGTTTTAGGCCTTTTTTCAGCATTTTTACAGAGTTTAAGCCATTTTGGGCTAAGGCCCATTAGTGTGATTCAATTTGCTTTGTTCAGACAAGGTGTTTAAATCCTTGGTAAAATATTTGCAAAAGCTGTTGTTTTTCCTTTCTTTTCTGTTGTTTTTTTCTCTTGTTTTGACCGTAATTTCATCTGAACTAACTGACAATCTGCAATGTCGTTTTAGGATGAGACACTGGTTCACTGCAGTCTTGCTGAGATGGAGAACTGCACCATGTCATTTCCAGTTGTCTTTCAAGACGTCACTTACCAGGTGAGGCAATCCTACGGGTTACCAGTCAAAAACGGAATAGAGTCAGTTTAGCGAGTGCTCGGCACAAAGAGTCCGCAGCAGATGGGTGCCACCGAAAAAAAGTCTGAATCCTTAGTTGCATGAGGCTAAATTTCTGACTTTTTGCCCTCATAAAATTAGTCATTCAACAAGCCAGCCGTAATTATGTAGGTCTGCCCCTGCACTCTGTTTGATTGCCCTACTTTTTGTTCAATGGTCAAGTATCACGTTGATTTTTTTCCTGTTTGTTTCCACGGAGAAAAATCATAACAAAAGGGGTTTCTGGAAACGTGTAACAGCTCATCTGAATCCTTCAACAATCTTTAAAACTTATTCACAATATCAAAGGTGTACTAAGGTTTTGGTTTTCTTTAATCACTGCTTCTGTTTAGGTGTATGTTCGGACAAGACCCTTCTTTCATGAGTTCCTGGAAAGGATGTCTAAGCTGTACGAGATTATCCTCTTCACAGCCTCGAAGAAAGTCTACGCAGACAAACTCTTGAATCTCCTCGATCCCAAGAAGAAACTGGTCAGGTGGGTTCACATTCCTCCTCGGGATTTGAGCGTAGCAGGCGTCTGATTTCTCAGGTTTTTTCCTGATTTCAGGTTTTTCCCAGAGTCTCCTTGCGCCTTATTTTCTTGAAAGAAGAAAAGCAGTCACCAAAGGGAGAAAGGAGTAGCACGTTTTGCACAGAGTCTGTAAACCTCCTGAATTGTAACATCTGAGAGGTTCTGTGTTTAGATTAAGGGGAACTCGGGCTCGCTAGCTGTTTTCGGGAATTTTTTCAATCGCAGACAACCTGTGTGTAGCTTGTGACATTGTGCGCATATATAACTTCCGCTAGCCAATCAGCTGCAGAAAAGTGAGCAACAAAATAGGCGGCCGCTGGATGGACTACAAACGTAATATGATTCAATTTAAATCCTTACGGAGAGAAAAATATCAGTTAAAGTACACACTTTGTCTTGAAACTTTCCAGTCAAAATGTACGCCACCGTATTGAAAAAAGTCACAGGATCGCACTTGTGTCTACGTCATGGAATCATGGTGACATGATCAGGGTTTTGTCGGGGTTGACGCTTGTTTTACGAGCGTCAATTTTCTGCTGGATGCGGATGGTTCCATCGCAGTGCAAGCAAATTGCAGGTCGACCCTGAGGGCGGCTTCAAAGTACTGTTAATAAAAAAAAAAATCTTCTTCTTTTCTTGCAGGCATCGGCTGTTCAGAGAGCACTGTATCTGCGTCCAGGGGAATTACATCAAAGATCTGAACATCTTAGGAAGGGACTTGACGAAGACGGTGATAATTGATAACTCACCGCAGGCGTTTGGATATCAGGTAACATTTGAACTGTTTTAATTTGAACAAGTGCCAAGAGAATATTTTGGTCGTTTTTTTTATTGGCAAGTATTCTTTAATAATCAACAGAATTGAAATATTTTTATCAGACTGACAGACCGCAAGACTGCTGGACTTGTCTAGTCATGAGTTTACTGGCCCGACGCTAAAATCCCTGGCCTTGGGCCTGTGGTCATGTGTAACTTTCGAGCCCTGTTTATTAAAAATGCTTTTATCAACACATTATTTCTGTATCTCAATTTTGAAAATGTAATTTGTGTATTTCGATTGTGATTTGTTGACACCTTTTACTGGAAATCTGATCGAATCTAGCAATCTTTTTGATATTTTGTCTTTAAAAAAGTATTTTCTGTCCAACTTGTTTTAACTAGTCTATGCTTTGATCTTCTTTTATGCTCTAGAATTATCATTGTGTTGTTTTGCCATGTCTTAATGATCAATATTTTAAGTGTATTTTGTATGGTGTTTTAATGGTTTCTATTTACTCACTTTTATAATTTTCGAGCTGCTACATTGAAAACTAACAAAGAAATAGGCTTTCATTTGATTTTGTATGAGTAACATATTTGATTGAATTATAGGTCTAATGTTCGGGTTTTAATATGCTTTAAATGTGCTGCATTTGAGGCAGTTTGGTCAGAACTTGCTGTTGTACTTGTTCATAGTTTTTGTTGTTTACTGACTTTCATCAATTTCTGCTTCTTCATGAAAAATTTACAAATTTAATGAGATTTTGTTTTGATTTTTTATGAGTAAAGTATTTGATTGAATTGTAGGTCTTATATTTTGGTTTTATATGAGTGAAGTATTTGGTTGAGATATAGCTCTTATATTTTTGGTTTTGTATTAGTGAGGTATTTGATTGAGGTATAGTTCTTATGTCTGGGTTTTATGGTGCTTTTAAAATGTGCCAAATTTGATTTAGTTTGGTCAGAACTTACTGTTGTACCCTTTTGCTGTAAATCCTCAAGTTTAAATAAGCTCCGAGATAAATGCCGCGTCTGAATTAAAGGACTTTGGCTGTGATTGTATCCATTGGCTTCAAAGACAACACTTGAAAATGGGCCTTTTCAGCAATCCTGCCAAAGCCACTGGCCAAAGCCGTTAATTTAGATACAGCCTTAGGCTCAAGTCAGGAAAAAACACATCACCACTTACTTGTATAGCGCCCTCAACCACATTGGCCAGTGTCCACCTGTAGGTGGCGCTGTTCAGAGCAACTTGATGATACTGATTTGTTTGTCCTCCAAATCCTTTTGCAGCTGGAGAATGGAATCCCTATAGAGAGTTGGTTTGCTGACGATAATGACGTGGAACTCCTGAAACTTGTCCCGTTCCTTGAGAGTTTGGTATCTATGGTGAGTGCCCGCATCGTCTTCAGGCAAACTTTGGCCCAGTTTTCTTTTCTTTTCAAAACTTGATTTTGTTAAATCAATTTAGAAAAATTATATCTGATTATTGAGACTATAAGAGCAGTTGTTGCATTAGTTTGAATGTTAGACGCCACACTTCGAGGAGAGTATAATAACCTAAGATACCAGTTTGGCAGTGTGGCCCCCCCCCCCCCCCCCCTTACGGTGAATTTTGAAGAAATTTTATCTGATAGCTACCCTCTTTGGAATAAACTTCCTTCAGCCCGTGTTAATTTACCGTAAAAGAGCACACACACACACACACACGCAAGTGTGTAAACACCTGCAATCGGGGACCTCCTATTGTCCCTCTTTTGTTTGTACTCTAACTTTTTGGCAACAGCTCTCATTGGTTTTGTACACGTTTTCCAACTGGGGACCTTTCCCCAAACGGGGACCCTATTGTCCTCTTTTGTTATAGGTCCCCGTTTTGAATGTGTATACCTACCCACACTTGTGTGTGTGTAATGACCTCCAATCATGGACCCTCCTTTGTTCAACTCTTTGTCTTGACAAACGTGGACCCCATTGTTTTCCTTTGTGATAGCAAACGTGGACCTATTGTCCCTTTTGTTGTAAGTCCTCTGTTTGAATCTCACTACAAACTCACACACACACACACACACCGGGGAACAAAATTAAAATCCCTTAAGACACCAATGAATTGTTCGGGGACATAATCTTACATCAACCAGTCAACTTACAGCAACCAAACGAGAACGCTCTAAAGTTGTACCGAGTGTTCATAAAGGTCCACCATTATAATTGGCTGTAAAAGACGTCATCAGACGTACGTGAAGTAGTTGAAGGACTACTCTCTTCACGTGATTTGACATTCAATATTTTTAATTCGTGTTGTTGTTTTATTTTTTCAGAACGAAGATGTTCGCCCTCACGTCCGAGAAAAGTTCCGACTTCATGAGTTGCTACCCCCAGACTAAATCTAACCTGGCTCCCCACCAGATATCTTGTACAGAAATATGTGTTCTAGACAAAATGAAATTTTACGAAGAAAAAAAAAAACAAAACAAAAAATAAAACCTACAAAAAAAATAAAATAAAAAACACAACCACGGTGTTGATTTAGGAAGAAAATTTTTACTTTTTTAAATCCGATGGGAGAGAGACGAATAGAGTAATAACCGAGTGTTGTAAAGATTTCAGATAAAAAAAGAGACTGTGTTATTCTTGTATGGAGTGACCCCTTCTTTGGGGCACATTTTCTGTGAGTTCTTTACCACGTTTCTAGATTTTAGAGAAAAACTATTATCGGCTTTTTAACGTTGTGTAAAGTTTATGCTGTTGTAAATAATAACATAGAATCTTATCTGGACGCTTTTTTGAAGCCCCAGTAGTCGGTCACTTCAAGTTGTTGGGATTTTTTCAAGAAGTTTTAGTTATCCTTAGAGGTGGGGGATCGCCGCGAATCCGAGTCCAAATTCAGATGGAGAAACGTCATACTCGAAAAACGGTTTACGGTATTGGCTGTGAACAACAATGCATATGGCAAAAAACTGCATCACCAAATGGATTGGGTCGTTGTTTGGTTTGTACAACTCGGACATCAAACATATTTCAGCCGATCATAGTTAGCATAGTAAGCAGGCATGTGATTCGTCAGGTTTTTTAGAAACCGATTTCATCATTTTTTTGTTGATCTCCGTTCACGTTCAGATTTTCGTGAAAGAGTCAAAGTTGCTGTCTCTGAGATAAAAAGACTTGGCCCTTCTTATGACCAAACCTTCAGAAATCTATTTGAAATTATGTAGAGAGTCTGTACACCTCTAAAAAATGTAACAATTCTGCAATTCTGTTGGCTTTATCTCCACACCAAGAGGAATTTTTCATCTAATTTTTTTAGTATATTTTTAATTTCTGTAGTATTTTTTACTTTAGTATGCTGATGTTATAAATCTAATTGCAAATAACTTGTTTTCCTGTCAATTAAGCCCATTGTGTGAGGAAGTCGTTTACAAACATCGTCCGCCATTTTCTGTGGGGACCTTGAACGGCCATTTGGTGCTCGATATGTGGCATGGTGTACCCCCCCCCTCCTATTGTGTCTGTATAGATGGGTTGCAGTATGACGTAAATCGGCCATCTTTACGGGCAGTTTGGAACAAACAGTCGTGCGTTTCATGTGAGAACGGCGTGCAACACGCGCGCATTTCACGAAACTCATTGCAGGATTGGTCAGTGAACAACGCGGCTGCGTCAATAAGTTGAGCGTTTGACGCACCTGCAAGCCAAAATGCACTTTGCCCTTAAAGATGGCGTCTACTGGGAACTATCTATAGTGTTCTGTGATCTTGGGAATTCTTTAGATGGTTTCAAGTGGTACTGATGTACAAGAGGAGGAGAGTGTTTTAAACTATGGGAACATTTGGGGGACACCCTCTGCGACATATCGGGCAGGGTAATTATTAACTGGAATGCAGCAGGTTCTTTGGACTCATTTTGCACAAAATGACATTAATACGCACGTTCAGAGGGAGGTAGCCCCGGCATGTCATCAGTAGACTAGGTACGGTTTCAGGAACTCTGGTGTGGTTCTTGTCATTATTTTTGTCTTTTTCAATACCTCATAGTTTGGCGAAAGCTCGGGCTGTTGTGTCACAAACGGAAAGAAAGGTTCATAAACCTCGACCAGACTAACCACCAGCTTGGGTCTTGCTCCCTGCGTGCGGTAGCAATTAAAAATGCCGATTCACATTTAACCAAAATTGGAGCAAGAATAAATTGCTCTTCCCTTCCTGGGTTTGAACGAAAGAAGAAAAAAAAACAAGATTGGTCGCACAATCATAACGAGTTGTATTAAATAATAAAAAAAAAATATAAAAAAATCATTCCGTTTGATTCATTTATTCTGCAGCAGCTGTGTGATCATATTCAGGGTTTTTGCAAGAGGAAACAGTTTGAGTTGATAACGTAGAAGCATCTTGTATTCTTGTTTCTACAGAAAAAAAAATTCAGAAAAGGATCGGTTTTTAGAAAAATATTTTTAAAAAGTGTAATTTTAATTGTAATGAATTCTAAATTCCAATGTTTTAAACACAGAGTGACCAAAAAAGTAAAGATTTGTTTAGGTCATAACTGGTTAACTCTCTCTTTTGTATTCTTAATTTGGAACTGAGCATTTGTGTTCAGGAGTTTGAAACAGGCGGGTCTAGAGTGATTCGTAAGGCCTTTAAAAAAAATATACATATGTTTGGCGTAACGAGCCCCCAAAATTAGGGTTGATAGGTCAGGTTTTAAACGAAAATTGTATTGACACGTTTAAGCGCGTTTGGTAAACCAGATGTCATGGCCCAAAAATAATGTCACACACACAAAAACCACAATTCTGTACAGGTAGGGTCATACTTTAGTAATGACCCCCCCAAAAAGAAATTGTGTGATTTTTTTATCTGAAAGCCAATGGTAGTAAGCATCCTGCGAAATTATTTTTTCGTCTGAAGTGCCCTCGAATACGGCCACTGATGTGGTTGGTACAGGCTGTCACCTCACTTGGCGTGGATGGATTCGACGTTCTTGTGAAAAATACTGTCACAGTTTTGGGCTGTTTTCTCAACAAGTAGACACTGTGTTTAACTGAAACTTTCACATGTGACTTTTATTGTAGCTTTCTTGATAAGTGTGCCTGTAAATCAGAATGACAACCCAAATGATGACCCTACCTTAGATCTGTTTTCAGATTAGATTTTTTTTCATCTTTTTTTTTAACACATGATATTTCCACCAATTAATTGCAACCTTTCTTTTGATTGGTATATTTTACAGTATTTTTTATTTGATTTCTTTTTGTGTGTGTGTTTATTTACCCATAAAGCAAACAAAAAAGAGTGTCTGCTGTATTTTTTTAGGGTTGGTCGGGTTATGCCAAACATGCCATTCTTTTTTTCTTTAGGCCTAACGGATTATTTCTGTTTTTTCACTGCTGTGTTGTATGCTGTTCATAATCATTTTAAGATTGACGATTCTTGAGTTGGTGTGAATCGCTCGATAAACAACTCGTAGTACATTTTTTACAACGGATCATACATAGAAACACGATTTCAAAGTTTTTTTTTCTCTCTCTTTTTTTTAATGTAGATGTAAATAATTTAAAGCTTGCTTGCAAACATTGCATTTTGGAGTACATTCTGGCGGTACAAGAGATTTTTAAAACAATCTTTAATGCAAAATTTTCAACTCTGGTACAATGGTGTTCTGAACACTCATGAGGCAAATTATATGAAGCCTTTAGGCACACAAAGTTGCTAAGCGCAGAGAAATCTGGCCAACCAGAAGCTGTTACCAGCTGCAATTCTCAATTTAATAACACAAAGCTGATAGTAACATGTACTGGGAATATTGTGTACTGGAATTACTTACAAAGCCAAAATCAGCAGGGGACCAGTGGTTAATAAGATAAACCCTGTGGAATTTAGGGCTGGTAGTTGTTACCGTTGAGTTGTGAGATTTTCTCAACTAAGCAAAAGCCAAGATTTTACACAGCTCTCCGTTATTTCTACTTGATCTCTTTAGATCTGGTTCCTATGAAAGAGGGATTGTTTGAAAACAAAAATTGTGAGTGTTTCAAATCAAAGTTGAGATGAACTTGTTTATTTGTTGTTGTTGTTTTTTTAACCTTCCAAAATGAGCAGCTGGTCAGCAAATTTAAAAAAGTCATTCACAAAAATTTGTGTTTTCCGGGGGCTTTTTTTTTAAATTTATTTGTTTTATTTATATGTAAGGAGATCCAGATTGGATGACGACTAAGCATGAGCACTCATATGCAATTTGTAATGAAGGGAAATTTTTATAAAAGGTAATCACTCAAAGCGTGCATGGGGACAGTCTTAAACTCCATGTGGGATCATTTTGTTTTTTTCACTTCTAACAAAAGGTAAGGTTGGTATTGGTTTACACTGGACTTGGCGGTTGAGTTTGCATATTTTGTTGACTTTGTTGAACCAAGTTGTGCGTACACAAACTAGTCCTGTGTTACACGAGACTAGGTTTTTTCTAACTGGTTTGCGTGAATTTGTTGGACTGAGTGTTTTAACACTGACTACAGACTAAGCAAACCGAATGGAACACCCAAAGGTTTTGCAGGTTTACCTGTTTTTGTCGCACCGATTACTCCATATTCAAATTAGTGAAGACATTTTATGAGACTAGGAATACCAAGTCCATCGTGGTCTAAAGGTTTTGATTGGTAGGTTTGCAGATTAGAGTTGTTGGACTGAGTAGTGTATACTCAAACCACTTGTATAGCTCAATACTTGGCATACTTGGTTTATAGTAGTCCACATTGTTGAACGAGTAGTGTGTACTCAAACCAGTCTTGTGTAAAGTGTAGGTGTGCCAAATCCAATGTGGGTCTCGGGTTGGGTATCTGAGTTTGCTAACACCTGACTCTGTTAGACTGAGTATTGCATACTCAAACCAATCATGTACAGCTTGATACTTGGCTTACGCAATCAACAATACGCTGCAACATTGTTGAACGAGTAGTGTGTACTCAAACCAGTCTTGTGTAAAGTGTAGGTGTGCCAAATCCAATGTGGGTTGCAGGTTGGGTATCTGAGTTTGCAAACGTCTGACTCTGTTAGACTGAGTATTGCATACTCAAATGTACATAGCTCGATACTTGGCTTACTCGATCTATAAAATTCCACAACATTGTCGAACGAGTAGTGTGTACTCAAACCAGTCATGTACGAGACTAAGGTGTACCAAATCCAACACCATTCACAGGTTTGGTATCCGAGTTTGAAAATGTCTAACTCTGTTGAAACTGAGTAGTTCATGCTTAAACCAATTATGTATCACACAATACTTAGCACACTTAGTCCATAATATTACAAAATATCAATCTTTATTACATAAGAAGAATCTGAGTAACAAATCCCACAGGAGAGTATAAGTAAACAGAGTAGAATTCTTGGCAGCGGCTCTTCCAAATGCAACCAATTCCATACCTTACCTTAGAAATAGATTACTTTCCTTTCATACTAGAAATAATAGCAACTGAAGGTGACACGGCTGTTATCTTTGGACAGCGAATTACAAATGCATTGACAAGTGGATTAATGGTGGAGCACATTGTACGGGTTACTGTGATACGCATCTTCTATATTATAGTTGTATAAAAAATGAAGTGTTTTCCTTCTTGTAAATACATTCTGTAGGGGAGATTTTAAAAGACAATTTTTAAAATACGGCTGTTGTAATTTTTTTCCACTCTTATTCCCTCGTAAGTTTGCTTTTTTTTTTTTTCAATGTTCCCTGTGGTGCAAGCTGGTCAAACCATGTCTTACGTGCGGTGTCTGAGGTTTACTTCCTTTTTCGCAGGAGTACAGTTTTCGATTTCGAAATTCATGACAACTTTAGTGATCATTGAAAAGATTTGTTGTATTATTGTTATTTTTTCTTTTTAGATGTAAACGTTAAAAACAAATCTTGTTAACGAGCACAATGCCTTCTGCCAATTTTCAGTAGGTGGTTGAAAAAAATCTGATTTTCATAACTGATTAATCAGAAAAAAATATCGCACAGTTGGTTCCTTCATTTATGAATTACTTTTATGTAGGAAGTTTAAATGAAATTAAAATTTATCGCTCAACAAATGTAACACATCAGATCTAACTTACATAAAGTATTCCTTCAAGATGACATTGTGTTCTGTTTACAACTTTGAATGGGTCGTTTTACGTCGCACACTAAAAAATAATGTACTAAAACGATTACTTAAACAAAATTTAACAAACCAGCTATAATGTAGGCATGGATTTTTTCATATTGTTCCACAGTGGCTGTAAATTGAAGGCTGTTTTGTTTTAACTAGGAACTTCACGTTGTGATTTCAGAATTCTAGCCGAAGAAATCTTGTAGTATTAAAAGAGAAAACTGGTAATTTATTTTATTTTTTCTGTTGAGAACTTTGGGATTGCGTGCTAGAAAATGTGCCAAAAGATTTGTATTCTCGCTTTTCTTCTTTCGTTCTTGTTTTCAAAATGGGAGGGAGAAAATAGTGACTGTCTTCTTGCTTGCAATTTTGCCACGGCAACAGTTTCGTTGTGCTTTTTAAACGTTACGCGGGGGAAGTTGACCGAGCCGCTGTGTTTGTGGGTCATGATGGTGCACTTCTGGAATATTTATCAACAAAGATTCCAACTGTCACTGTGTGTCCAGTGTTGAAGCTCAAGCATGTAAATTATGTTACACCTTTGTGCTTGTTTCAAAGAAAAAGAAAAATAATCTCCCCGAGATTTACAACCCAATTAGCCTTTTTGCGAAATGGCGGACACTGTAGGAGTGCACTGTTTGGTTTGGGTGTGTTACAGACAAATTTACCCAAACCTAATAGTGTCATAATACTCTCAGAATGGCTTAAAGCAGATGCTAGTATTGGAAAGCTGTAAAAAAAATAATAATATAATAACATGGGACTTGCGTACTGCGTAAAACTTAGTGAGCCGTGAAACTGTAGTATTGCACGCTTTATTTCGAAAAAGCCATTGTCTAATGAGGAAGGTTGTCGTTTTGTCACAATTTAATCTCGTTTGATACATGGTAAATCATGTCTGGCAACTTATTTAGACGGTTTGGTAAATGAGAATCATGCCAAACGACTCATTTAGAGCCAGTTCCACGCATGCGTGGCCTGTTTTTCACTCGAACGCCTCCAGTCGGTCAACTACTCTGTATGTGTTTTGTTGAGCAGACAATTAGGGTCAAGGTAAACAATGATGAAGCAAATTGTTGGCGCGCCATTTTCATTTTTTAACTATTTTTTATTTATTATTTTCTCTACTTTAGATCAGTTATTGGTTAAGTATCTCACTGCAAAGATGAATCAATGTCATATTGACCAAAACCTACCGTTACTCATTAGTTGTAACCTAGATTGAAAATTTGACTAGAGGAACAGTGCTAGGTTGATCTAGTTGGACTAGTTAGTCAAACCATGCAGCGTTAGGCTGACATCTAGATTGACTATGGTTAAGGCTAGTCGACTCTAGTCATCTAGTCGACTCTAGTCATCTATCCAAACTTGCTCTAAGACCCCTCGGCATTGTCATCTCTTAGCGAATGACAAATGTTTTGTCTCCACGCTTGTACAAAAAGGTTACCATAGAGAGCCAACATTATGTAGGCTGTTAGAATGTGGCGATATTAATAAGATAAGAGCATGCATTTGACAACAAGGGCTCTGGTCTTGCAAGGGAAGCATCCTTTTCAATCGCATCGGGCTTTGTTTCATAATTGCTTATAGAACCCGAGCGAAGGCGAGAATTTTAACAGTTGCCATATACGGAATGGCCTACAAATGAGTTGCTAATGACAGAGAAAGCTAGGTGATCAAATTATACACACAGCCCGTCCCTCTGTTTAACTGAACACTACAGCCAGAACATACGCCGAAAGGAACTACAGTCGACTCTCATTATAACAAGATCACTGGGACTGGTCAAATTACCTCTTTATAAATTGAAACGTTGTTATACAAGGAAACACACAGCGGAAATGAGATTCGGGATTTCAGAATGTACTCTTTGTAAGCAGAACCTCTTCATAGCAGTGCTCTTTATAACCAGGGTTGACTGTATGTCGCTGTGGTTTGTTTTTGTATTGCGTAAGCCATGCACAGTAGAAGGCATAAACCCACTTCTTGTAATTTATGAGTGTGTTGCAACAAGCTTTGAGATCTGTCAGAAAAGCTTGCCATACCGACCAAAGTGTCTTGTTGCAACACACTCATAAATTACAAGAAGTGGGTTAATGCCTTCTACTGTGCATGGCTTCAGTGTTAGTAGAGACTGCATATAATTATAATTTGGGGAAAAGATGAACATCACTTTATTTCTAAATAATTCAGTGTAAGGTCTAATTACTAATTGAAACGCTGTTTCAAGGTTTTTCTGTTAATAAGGCATTCTTGAAAACAGCATAAAAATTTTCTGCGCACAAAATGCGCTTGACGTGTCCTTGAGCTGAACAAAATTATGTTAAGCGTACAGTTATTTTGATGTGGGTTTCGCTCGATACAGTGTGGAGCCAAATTCGTTTTTAAAAATATTTATTTCAAGGATATGATATTGTGATTCTCAAAAATCAATTCATCGTTGGTGAAGGTAGCTAGAGTCACAGTTATATAAAGACAAGCTTGTCGGTCGGTAACTGGCAGAGAGTAAGATGCTTCAATCTGACAGCTCACTGAATATTAAAGGAACATTACAGAATTGGTTTTCGCTAACAAAACAGTTGCTGGCAGTGTAAGCACTTTATGTAATCCACCATATACATAAACTGACAAACCTGTAGAAGGTTTAGATCCATCGGCCATCTGGGTCACGAGAAAATAGTGAAAAACCGATTACACATTTGCATGAAATCATATAGGTTCAACACATGAATAAAACGCTCACTGAGCGATAAACTCCAATCGGAAAATTAGTTTATTCATTTCTCATCAAATATGGCATTTCAGACAGAAATATTTCAAGGGATGTTTTCTACTATCATCCTCATTAGACCGTGTAAGTTTTATGTAAATCTGTGATCAAAAGTATATTTTACAATTACCAATTCTGTAATGTTCCTTTAAGTTCCTACCAATCCAAAAAATATTGGTTGCTTATTTGAATTGCCCCAATCAAAATAAGCCAGATATTAGCCTGCACAAACCCCTGACAAAACGTACACCATTTGTTTGTTTTTTAGGTGTGTTTTTTAAATTTTACAAAAGGCAGTGGATATATTTGGTAATTACTCGAGAAATACAGTACCATAAAAACTTACCTGGTATTAAGGAGCACCTGAGAGCTGCTGATTGTATAAAACATTGTGAGAAACGACTCCCTCTGATGAAGTTTTTGAAAACGAGGTAATTTCTCATCAAAGTATTGGAATCTGAGAAAAGGCTTCAGGCATGAAGCATTTCTCGGGCATTTCTCATCAAAGTATTGGAATCTGAGAAAAGGCTTCAGGCATGAAGCATTTCTCAGGCATTTAGCAGCACACAATTCTATGCAGCAAGGGTGTTTTTTCTTTCATTATGTTTTTTGCAACTTCGATGACCAATTGAGCCCAAATTTTCATAGGTGTGTTATTTTATTCATACGTTGGGATACACCAAGTGGGTGTGCTAATCTTTGCCAATTACCAAAAGTATATCCTTCCTCCAATGGTAATTGCAGTTTTTTTTCAGAAGTCCTTATAAAAGTGCAAAAACCAATTACAAGTCTCTTTAAAGGTATTATACAGGATTGGTAGAGCTAACAAAACAGTCGCAAACAAAGTTCATGTTTTGTGTGATTAACCATATACATGAAATACCAAACCTGTGAAAATTTGAGCTCAATTGGTCATCGAGGTCACGAGAAAATAGCGAAAAGAGACCTAATGTGTTTTCTGTTTTTCAAACATCGAGTTTATTATCGCGCGCGATAAAAACGATTGATTTATTCATTTCTCAGAAACGATAACATTTTAGGCAGAAATATTTTAAGGAACCCTTTCTACCATTATTTACTTTAAATCATGTAAGTTATGTGTGAATCTGTTAACATTTGTGTTTTTCGATCTTACCAATAGTGTACAGGGCCTTTAAACATGACCTATATATTTAAACGGTTCCAAAAAACGAATACTTTGCCTTATATGGTGTTTTGTTTTTGTTGTTGTTCTTTTAAGGAAGAAGATGGGAAAAAGCTTACTCTACCCACAAGATTTTGGTTTCCTTTCAAGGCACTTTCATTAAAGTGCTTTACATAAAAAATTGTTTGCCCTTGGATGGGTTCTCCTCAAATTGAGGCATCGTCAAAATATTCACTTATTAAAGTCCGTAAACAAATCAATGCAGCCATTGTTACTCAAGCGTTTGCTTTTGTTGTTTTTTTTTTTTTCAAAGTAGGACAGGCAGGAGGTTTAGTTTTGATATTTGCAAGTTTCCTGGTGATCTGTTGTGCATAGCTGTTGCTGTAACTGTTGGCCCTGATAGTATTTTCAATGTCAGGTGAAGCTTGGCCACAGTGTCCCTTTACATCGTGGTGTCGTTGTGTCTATAGACCATCTGGTCGTGCTCCTTGTGTCCAATAACAGTAATGAATGCTAATATTCGTTGTGCAAAAAGGAACCAGACTATTTCTCCTTCCAGCCTTGGTTTTTGGTTACATTGATTTTAATGGGAGAAAAAATCAAGATGGCCGCACCATGATAAAGGTCTACTGACAGCCAACACCTAACGGACCAGAAAAGTCAGCTCCTTTTGCGAGAATATAAATTAGAAGTTATTGTACCATTGTGAGAAAAGGGGAACAAACAGTACAGACGTTGCAACGTGAGAAAAGTCTATACCTTCCAGTTTGTAAAACTCATTCTAAATCATAATTTATGTGTCATTTTGGAATACGTTTCAAAGTGGATTATTTAAAATTGTTGTGAAAAAAAGGGGGAATTTAGTCATACATAAAACAGTTGAAGGTTAATCATATAGCACACATGAAACAGCGGAAGGTGACTAATTGCCAAAAATGCTTTTAAATTTATTTTATTTATTTTTTATTTATTTTATTTATTTATTTTATTTTTATGAATTGGAGATTTGTTTAGTTGGTGGAAGTATATTTACCAGTGTGGCATGTGTTTTAACGATCTTTTTAAGAAGTGGTTGTATTTTTGGACTCGATGTTTTAATTGAACTCTGTAAACTACAGAAGTGTTTTGTAACAGACAACCATGATTGTTATAATGAGTTTACACCTTGTAACATACTATTGTAAATTACCTTAAAAAAAAATTGGATGTCACACATATTAAGACTGTATAGTTTGAACTGTTAAGTTAACTGTCAACTTGACTCGGGTTTGTGACTCTAGTACAAGGGCTTGCAGCTGAAAGATCCAATCACACCTTAATGCAATGAGTCATGACTGAAATAATATGCCCGCGGAAGTTTTTAATAAAACTGTTTATTTTTTTATTTTTTTAGGAGGAATACTGTTATAGATCCTTCATACATGACGTCACTAGTTTAGAAATCCGCAAGCTGGAGTACTTGTACGCACATGCTACGTTTGTAGAACTGTACAAACATGTGCTAAGAAACGCTACGTATCGTGCATGTTATTGTAATCCAAAATGGCAGACCTCCGTCGTTGCTACGAAAATGTGACGTCGGTGAGAAGGGTCTATCAGAGATTTCAAAACCATCGCTTACTATCTTGTCAAGATTAGATGTTCCTTTGTGAAAACACCAGTGGCGGATCAAATCTTTGCATAGTTTAACAATCTGTTCAAACAGATGTCAAAATGGGTATAGAACAAGTGGGCTTGCAAATATCTATGTAGACTGACTAGAGCGGGATTTGAATCTACGTCCTCCAAATTAATGTGCTGGCGCTCGATAGCTCAGCTGGAAGAGCGCCGGCACGTTAATCTGGAGGTCATAGGTTCAAATCCTGCTTTAGTCATTCGCTGGTGCGTTAATCTGGAGGTCGCAGATTCAATCCTGCTCTAGTAAATTTTGTCTTTGTTCAAACCCAAAATTGTTTTGTTTTTGTTTTCTCCCATCCTCATTGATCCATAGTGGCCAAACTGAGGCATGAAGGAAAAGTAGTCTGGCCCTTAATTTAAGTCCCTTGGATTTGTCTTAACAGTGTCCAGGGAACAAGACGTTGATGGCTGTGGCGTCATCAAGAGACCCCCAGCAAAGCCATCTCATTTTATTCAACATCAATGTTCCAAAATTAAACTAGACTGGTACCCTTTTGAGAAATGAAAATTCAAAATTAGCATTATTCTTGTGTATGTTGGGATTCTTAACAAAGATGTAAAAATAGTACCTTGTTTGTTTGAATCTTGAATAGTGTGTGATGGCATTTTTAAGTCTTGGTTCTACTTGTATAATGCAAGATGCAAAAGCATCAGATTTACTGTAAGGTACAAACCCCAGTTAAGTTGACAGTGACGTGTATACCAGTATTTTGGAAATGGATTGACAGTATTTTTGCTTAGTAGAAAGTAAAAAGTTATATTCAGGGAGCAGCCGTGTGACTTTGTCTTTTCTGTTTGCATGAAGCAAGTTGGGCCTTTTGTTAAAGGAACATTACAGAATTGGTTTTTGCTAACAAAACAATTGCTGGCAGTGAAAGCACTTTATGTAATCCACCATATGCATAAACTGACAAACCTGTAGAAGGTTGAGATCGATCGGCCATCTGGGTCACGAGAAAATAGTGAAAAACCGATTACACATTTGAATGAAATCATATAGATTCAAAAAATGAATAAAACGCTCACTGAGCGATAAACTCCAATTGGAAAATTAGTTAATTCATTTCTCATCAAATATAGCATTTCAGACAGAAATATTTCAAGGTATGTTTTCTACTATCATCATCATTAGACCGTGTAAGTTTTATGTAAATCTGTGATCAAAAAGTATATTTTACAAGTTTTTTTCTTACCAATTCTGTAATGTTCCTTTAAATACCCTTTTCATGGTAACTTTTACAAATCTATAATGTCCATCTTACAGACTGTGCAAGTCTCACATATATCGAAAACAAGAAAACAACTCGAACGAAGACTATATTTTCTATAAAATCAAATCTTTTAAAATAACATTTATACAAAATTCTTGAAAATACAAATACTCATAGCAAGGTGTTATAAATATCATTTCAATTTTTATTTAATATAAATAATTATTATTTTTTTTAAATTAACATTGAGAGAAAATTAAAATTTGGGACGAGGGTGCTTATTTTTTGAAATCCCATTTGCCAATCACACCTGAATATCGGTTTAATGACAACATGACCGGAAACGGAGGTCAAGTCTTATTCGCGGGTTTTCTTCTTTTTTTTTTGAATTGATTTTACTTTCATATTGTTTGTCACTTAGTAAAACATTTCCAACAACACATATGATTTTCATGCCAATAAACTACTTTAAAGGCCCTGTACACTATTGGTAAGATCGAAAAACACAATGTTCACAGATTCACACATAACTTACATGATTTATAGTAAGTAATGGTAGAAAGGGTTCCTTAAAATATTTCTGCCTAAAATGCTATCGTTTCTGAGAAACGAGTAAAACAATAGTAATTATCGCGCGTGATAATTTGAAAAAACAGAAAACACATAAGATCTCTTTTCACTATTTTCTCGTGACCTCAATGACCAATTGAGCTCAAACTTTCACAGGTTTGTTTGTTCATGCATATGTTTAATCACACAAAATGTGAACACTGATTTTGAGCTGTTACCAAAAGTGTACAATACCTTTAAACTATAAAAAAAACTGACAACACAAAATCCTGCCCACATAAAACTCCATATGGTTGGGACCACAGTGGTATCGGAAGTTCAGATACGCCAAGTCTTATACAGTCTATTGAGGATCCCAATCTTCACTCTTTGCTGGTTAGAGGATGTGCATTACATTTTGTTATCGTTTTCTCAAAGAGCCACATAATATGTGCGTGATTTTAGATTAGTTTACATTTTACACTGTGTTTATAAAGCCTAAAACTGCAAATTTGCAATACTATATAGCCACAGTTTATGACCTCTCATGGTTCTGTAGAAGGTTAACCTCTCCATTTGACGAACTAGCTCCTTTTAAAATATTGGCTACTTGCTGATAATATTAAGTCAAAGATAATGTGTCTCTTTGTGAAACCTCAAAAGTGAGATGACCTACTTATTTTAATTAGTGAAGGGATGCACATGTCATTATGATCACTTGCACACTGACATATGTGGCTCTTCGTCAAACCCCCCAAAACGATCTGACCTACATATTTGTCTTCTGTTGCATTGTATTACATGCATCTTTGGTGATGTGTTAATTGCTCTTTGTGAAAAGAGCGTAAACATTGAAATAAACCTATTAATCAATGTCACTTTGGGGCATGTGGCTTTTCATGGAAATGGTGATGATTTACATCCAACTTGCATGGGGAAAAAATGGTCATGGTGGAGAACTGTACTTGAAATATTTTTGCTTGAACTGCCATAGTAGTTTTTGATAAATGAGTACAGCAATTTGTTTTGATCTTGCAGAGTCCAAAATCCAATGTTTGAAAACAGTGATGGGTTTTTTCACTGTGTTGTTGTGACACCGATGATTGAGCTTAAACTTTAACAGGTTTGTTATTTCACTTAAGTGATCTTTGATAAATACCAATGCTGACGGCAGGCTTTATTGAGTTAACTTCCCAACGAGGGACCTGTTTGGTTGCAATTCCCCAGTGGTACGCTGTCTGCAAATGCTTCCAAGCTTTTCCCATAGATTAAAGGAACGTTACAGAATTGGTTTTTGCTAACAAAACAGTTGCTGGCAGTGTAATCACTTTATGTAATCCACCATATACATAAACTGACAAACCTGTAGAAGTTTGAGATCGATCGGCCATCTGGGTCACGAGAAAATAGTGCAATAACCGATTACAAATTTGCATGTGTTATACAATGCATGAATAAAACGCTAACTGAGCGATAAACTCCAATCGGAAATTAGTTTGATTTATTTCTCATCAAATATGGCATTTCAGACAGAAATATTTCTAGGGTGTTTTCTACTATCATCATCATTAGATCGTGTAAGTTTTATGTAAATCTGTGATCAAAAGTATATTTTACAATTACCAATTCTGTAATGTTCCTTTAAGAGGGTCTGTCTTGCATTTTTTCAACAATTTTTCTTCCAAGTGTGCTGTTTACATGTCTAGAGGTATTGCCTTGGTTAATTTAAGCTCGTATGTTACCTCAATTATTTAAGTTTTATAATTTGGTTTCGTCTACCATTGACAATATTGACACTCTGATTTTGTACACAAAGTATAGACGATGTGACCTGTGACATCACATGTTTACAAAAGAGCCACAGAGCCTGGACTTCCTGCAGGCACGATTTGTACACAGCTCAATGGAAGAAAGCATAAAATCTTATATTTTATGGAGATTGCACTGTCTAATTCTTATCAACTTTTGATATGATGAAAGGGGGCACATCTAAAAACTTGTCCAGCTTTTACTTTCATAACTCTTGGTTTTATGTGAAAATTATGACACAAAATGTCAACTTTCCCATAGGACCAGTGTAGTAGCTTGCCTGCCAGAATACTCAAAGAATGTACAAGGTCATACTTATTGTAAACAACGTCCACATGGTCTATACTGGCAGAGTTTTGTTCTGCCCCCTCCTAACCAAATCACTGACCCGACTTAATTGACACCCCCCTCCCCCCCCCCTCCTTCCCCTCTAGGATGTGTAGCATGGTCCAGCTTAGGCTATCATGGCATATGAGCAATTAGTGCCAGTGTGCAACATGGTAAAGACAATGGAATTATCAAAATATGTCAGCCTAGGCTGACAGCGGCCCTCACTGCAGGTTTTTTAATTAATCAACTAATGAAATACATCAACCTAATAGAAAACACCTGAGGAAAGATAAAATGCAGCCCTCTCTTCAGCAAAAAATGAAGGCCAGGATCGAAGTAATTAGTCCGAGAGTGTGTTTAATCAAGAGAACAAGTTGCTTTGATGAGTTTTTTTTTAACCATCAATTGATTTAACTGCAGGTTTCTTGTAAATTATTACTTATTTGCCAGTCAATTTTCCAAACAAAGAATTTCGTTCTGGAAATTAACAAGCGGTTGTTTTTTTGCACACGTGATGCATCTTTTAGATAGCTACCCACGCAAAGTTCACACAGCTCTGTGTTGCATACACTGTGTGGACATTCCTTTGTAAACACTGTGTGGACATTCCTTTGTAAACACTCTGTGGACATTCCTTTGTAAACACTCTGTGGACATTGTGTAAGTCCATAGAGTGTTTCAAGTCCCTACATTATCCACGCTTACCATCTTTCTACCATACAATGCTGAGTTCTCCCATGAACAAGCTGGGACTCTGGGGGAAAGTACTGAGTTATACAGCACTTAAAGGAACATTACAGAATTGGTTTTTGCTAACAAAACAGTTGCTGGCAGTGTAAGCACTTCATGTAATCCACCATATACATAAACTGACAACTCTGTAGAAGGTTGAGATCGATCGGCCATCTGGGTCACGAGAAAATAGTGAAAAACCGATTACACATTTGCATGAAATCATATAGATTCAACAAATGAATAAAACGCTCACTGAGCGATAAACTCCAATCGGAAAATTAGTTAATTCATTTCTCATCAAATATGGCATTTCAGACAGAAATATCTGTTATCATCATTAGACCGTGTAAGTTTTATGTAAATCTGTGATCAAAAAGTATGTTTTACAAGTTTTTTCTTGCCAATTCTGTAATGTTCCTTTAAAGGTATTACACAGGATTGGTAAAGGAGAACATTGTTTAATTTCAGTCTGAAAGCTTACTGATTATGAAGTTCTTACTAAAGCAATTTTTTCTGTCCCTCTGAAATGAAGTCATTTTCGAGAAAACTGCATCTGAAAACCTGTTTTAAAAAAAAGACGATTTCAGTTGTTACAACTCAAAAGGGCAATGTGTTTAATTACATGCTGAAAAATGTGCCTGGGTTTTTTCACTATTTTTCTCCCGACTCAAACAAAGGATTAAGCCCCAATTTTCACAGGTTTATTTCATGTATGGTTGATCACACAAAACATGATCACTTTCTGCGACTATTTTGAACTGCTCTACCAATCCTTCTCTATACCTTCAACAACACACACCAATGTATGGTTATAAACACTATATTCTTTATCCACAATGCAAATTTAACATTTATCACAAATAGTGTTGTGAAGTACTCTTCTTCTTATTCTTGGGGGTAAAATTGCCGGCACAGGGAAGTCAATGTCTTCGTTGTGACCATGTGTTATGTGACGCATTTGGTTTCGAAATGAAAGTGTGACATTTTGTGCCCTTGTTCTTCAACCCCAGGCCAAGAACACACTGCTCAATATATACTTCACAGCCCAATTTCACAGGAAATATTGCTTAAACAAGTTTTTGCTTAGCAAAAATAAGCAGGGAACCAGTCAGAAAGTGTGCACATACATGGTACTTTGGTTGGTACCCCTTTTCCAGTAAGCAACATTTTTTGGTGCTCAGTAAATTTGTGCGCTTAAGCAGCTCTATAAAATTGGGCCCAGATCGGTACACCAGCAACATCACCAATTAACCAAAAATTAAAGGGAACACTGCCTTCGGATTGGGCAATTTGGGCCATTAAAAGCATTTGTTATGAACTGAATAATGGTTGAAAAGATGTTTTAAAAGTAGACCATAATGATTCACACAAACATCCCTTGAAATTGTGTGGTTTTCCTTTTACTTCATGAACTAACAAGGTCCGCCGTTTGGCAGAACCAAGTTTTTGACTCCACAAAATTACGGAACGTGCTAATTCTTGAAGTAACAGGAAAACCACACAATGTCGAGGATATTTGTGTAAATCATTATATTCTACTCTTAAAATATCTTTCCATTTCAAATGCTTTTATAGCCCAATCAGAAGACAATGTGTTCCTTTAATTGAAAAAATAATAAATTGAAAAAATCAATTCATCAATGTGAAAAAAAAATACATTCACAAAAGTTAAAATACATATTTAAATAAAAGATAAGCTTTTAAAAAATAATAGAGTAAGTGAATAATTGAAATCGCAAGCGCAGAATTCGACGGTAAGCAGAGAAATTGGGCCCAGGGCCCAATTTCATAGAGCTGCATAACCAGGCCAGGTAATATGGCATAACAATTTTCTGCTAAGCAGAAATAAGCAGGATACCGGTCACAAATTGAACATGGTAGTTTGTTTGGTAATCATTTTTGTTGTGCTAAGCTCCTTTTTGTGCTTAAAGGGAGGGTATACCTTTGGTAATTACTCAAACAAAATTATGACCTTAAAAACTTACTTAGTAAAGAGCTAATGATATTATAAATCATTGGTAGAAACCACACCCTTTGAAGAAGTAGTTTTAGAGAAAGAGGTAATTTTTCACACACAAAAATTGAACGTGTTCTCGGGCATTTGAAAGCACACAATTCCGTGTGCAACAAGGGTGTTTTTTTCTTTCATTATTTTCTTGCAACTTCTATCACCAATTGATCCAAAATTTTCACAGGTTTGTTATTTTATGCATATGTTGGGATGAAATTGGGCCCTGTTGGCCAGTGTAATTCTGGTTTCAACACCAATGTGTGGCTAATGATTGTTGCAAACAATGCCTGACATGACTTTTCTTGTCGTGCAGCAAGGAAATTTGCATGAAGTGATTTTGGCCATTGTTTTGGTGTGTTAACGAGGAACGGTTAATCAGGAGGACGTTACTCGTCTTGTCATCTCTAAGAGTAAAAAACGGATAGGCGATGGATCATTTAGTGTGTTCGGGCCAACTCTCTGGAACAAATTACCGCAGACCTTAAAATCCTCACCAACGGTTGATGCTTTCAAGCACAATCTCAAAACCCATTTATTTTAGTGTGTTCACATTGCTGATGTTTATGTTCGTTTGTGAAGCGCAATGATCATTTTTGGAATTGTGCTATATAAGAACTGATATTATTATTATTATAGGTACCAGGTCATAGCTGTTTTAAATAATTTCTACTCTCAAATGGGCATTAATAAACGGGTTGTTCATCAACAAATATTTGTTTCTTTCTTTGGCCATTGTTTTGGGAGAAAGCCCTGCCTGGACATGTTAACGAGGAACGGTTAATTAGGTACAAGGTCCCAGCTGTTTTAATCATTCCTACTCTCAAATGGACATTTGAATATGAACAGGTTTTGTCTCCTTTCAACAAACATGTCTTTCTTTTTAACCACCGAACAATATGACTCAGTAAATGACAAACAATATATATTATTGGTTATTTTATTTACCTCAAGGCAATGTATAACAATTGCACCATATTGAATCATTTTTTAAGTATTCTTCTTATTTGCAACCTGCCCATTGAAAATAGAGCTGTCATTTTTTCAAAAGCTTTCAGCAATAACTGACATCTTTATTATTAAAAAGCTTTTGAAAAGGGTCTCCAAGGTCAAACTTAGGTTTGAGTTGCACACATTTTCCAATTGATAAGAGTCCTTAAATGTACACGTTGCCTTGAATTGGCCGAGTTGGTCTATAAAAAGCGTTTGTAAACCGTTTGTTATAAAATGCATATGGTTAGAAAGATGTTTTAAAAGTAGAATACAATGATCCACACAAATATGCCTTGAAATTGCGTGGTTTTCCTTTTACATCGTGAACTAACACGGTCGGCCATTTTGTGGAGTCAAACTTTTGACTCCACAAAATGGCCGACCGTGTTAGTTCGCAAAGTTCTGCCTGGTAAACAACAAAATTTTCTCCATATAAATAAGCCGACTCTTTGAGCTACAGCACCGAGGATACTAATCCGAGGAGCTCCTTTGAATCTATAACCAGGGGCTCTCAAAAGGTGGACATGCCATCATTTCAATGTACCTCCTTAAAGGCCCTGTACACTATTGGTAAGATCGAAAAACACAATGTTCACAGAATCACACATAACTTACATGGTTTAAAGTAAGTAATGGTAGAAAGGGTTCCTTAAAATATTTCTGCCTAAAATGCTATCGTTTCTGAGAAACGAGTAAAACAATAGTAATTATCGCGCGTGATAATTTGAAAAAAAACAGAAAACTTTCCACTATTTTCTCGTGACCTCGATGACCAATTGAGCTCAAACTTTCACAGGTTTGTTTGTTCATGCATATGTTCAATCACACAAAATGTGGACACTGATTTTGAGCTGTTACCAAAAGTGTACAATACATTTAAATCTGCATCCCAATCTCAGACTGTTTTGTCAGCAGTGACTCTTACCCCTGCATTTCTACCATTTTTTACCCGTGGTAGATACTTGTAATTTGTTTTTCCATTTTCATATAAGGACTCTATCTATTGGAAAATCGGGCTGGATACACAAAGCTAAATTTGACCTTATGGAGCCCCCTTTTTAAAATAATGATATACAACTCGAGGTTTACACGCATCCAGTTACAGTGATTCAATTTGGATGCTGTACGGCAATACATGTCTTGAAACAATGTTTCGTGACCTACTTTCAATTTTAAATAATTGTGGGTTGAACGAGGACAAATTTACTAGAGCGGGACTTGATTAACGTCCCGGCGCTGTACGAACTGAGCTATCTCGCCCTATAATATTGGCAGTCTCCCTAGTTTGTCAATATCTTTGTGCGGGGGTGCCAGTCAGAAGCCATTCAACCTATAACTGCTGTAGCCAGGGATCACAACCAAGTTTACGATACAACCCTGGGAAGCAACAGCAGAGGGGTAACCCGCCTTAAGGGAAAGATATTGACAAAATATTGAGACCGCCAACATTAAGGCTAGATAGCTCAGTTGGTAGAGTGCCGGCACTTTATTCCGGAGGTCACAGGTTCAAGTCCTAATCTAGTCAATTTTTCTTTGTTCAACCTAAAGTTAATTCAAATTTACCCGGTCAGTTTCCCTTGTGGTTTATTACTTGATACATTCAATTTCGCAAGAACTTTGACTGAACACAAATTTAAAAAAAATGTTGGCATCCATGTTGAATTCACTTTTTTACATACACGAATTGGCAGATTATTTATCGGGGATACATTGCAGGGTTTTTATCCTGTTTCCATGTAGCTCGTCATTCGCTGGTTTGTTCGTGTCATGTAAAAAAATGCAAATAAAACAGAGAGTGCTCAAACGTTGCGTAGTGCTAATGAGTCATGCTTGAGTGGTGTTGCTGTAAACTGTACCTTGATGTGGTACATCATAATTGCCTGGTGATAATAACGTTATTATGTAGGCCAAGCATTTGGAGGCAAAATATGGCATTAACACGTTGACTGCTGGTCATAGATTCGTAGGGCGTTCCCATTTGCCAAGTGCAGTGCGCATGCGCGTATACCAAATAGGTACTACACCAAACAAAACATTGAACATACACGTTCTAAGGATGTATGACCTCACCACTGCCGGAAGCGTTTGTGTCGCGTGCTCAGTGTGTATTCAGTTAACATCACAAATACCCCTTTCATTCTCTACGAGTATACTCGTAGTGGCAGAATCCGTTACACCTGTTACTACAAATATACTCGTAGGCGGCAGTCACGTGTTAAATAATAGCAAGGTCTTGCTCTATGGTATTATCTACTGATACAATAATCTGCTGTACTTTGTTATCTCTTCTCTCTACAAAATAAACTCTTTTTTTCAATATTAATAAGAAGGATTTGAGGGGTGACTTTCAAATGCCTACGAATGCACCCATTACAGAAAGCCTTAAGCTCCTTTATAATTGTGTGTCGTAAAAATGAAATACAAAATTCATCCATTTTCATCACGAAAATTTTGAAAAGAGTACCCTTCTTTTCTGTAAAAACGTTTTTACAAACTAGAAGAATGGGCTCAAGAACGATTCCATGCATAGGGACAACAGCTTCTTGAAGCCATGTTTCCCCTTGTTAAATGAGTTTTCCCACTCTCTTGAGGGGCAGACGCTGAGCTGTAGCCATAATAAATTAAAAAAAAAACATTTTGTTTTTAACCTTCATTTGTATTGCACATTTATTAATCCTTACTTCAAGGAACATTACAGAATTGGTCATTGTAAAATATACTTTTTGATCACAGATTTACATAAAACTTACACGTCTATGAGGATGATAGTAGAAAACATCCCTTGAAATATTTCTGTCTGAAATGCCATATTTGATGAGAAATGAATAAACTAATTTTCCGATTGGAGTTTATCGCTCAGTGAGCGTTTTTATTCATTTGTTGAATCTATATGATTTCATGCAAATGTGTAAACGGTTTTTCACTATTTTCTCGTGACCCAGATGGTCGATCGATCTCAAACTTCTACAGGTTTGTCAGTTTATGTATATGGTGGACTACATAAAGTGCTTACACTGCCAGCAACTGTTTTGTTAGCAAAAACCAATTCTCTAATGTTCCTTTAAATATATTGGTAATATAAAAAAGCCTTTTTAATGCTTGTAAATTGGATTTTTTTTTTCCCGGCATCGACTTCTGTAATTCAACTGTTGCCTCTTAACAGGAGACCACATGAGCGACCTTCAATGCTAACTAATAAGGCATAGCCTACTCAACAACAGCTGATTACATTAGTTAGGCCTAAGTGGTCTATTTATGGTGCATGGGCTTCATCAAATTAAATTGTCAATATATGTGAACCAAAACAGGAAAGAATGTCCAAATAGTCAGCTCTCCCTTCAACAAACAACAAATTTAAACCACGGTTAATCAGTTCTTGGGGGGGGAAAAAACCCATTAAAAAAGAGCCTTTTATAAACAAAAATGTATTCAGACACTGTACAGCAGGGAACAATTAACCTTCTTTTGGTGGTTGAAAAGTCAGTTCATCATCAAGCTCTGAAACTACCTCACTTTGCAAACGGTCGAGAATTATTATAATTTTTTGTTGTTGACATTATTATTTTGTTACATACCAATTCTCATTAGTGCCCTTTTTTCACTTCATTCAATTTATCAATTCTGGTTGTGAAGCCAAGGACTCTCAGGAAAGCGAACTTAATCACTTATACGAGCCAAGCATCACATGGAAGGGAACAAAAAAGAATAAATGTTTAGATGTGGGAGGAAGTCCCCAGAGAATTTTCGGGGAAAAACCCACGCAATCAGGTAGGGACTGAAAAATCCAATTAACATCTATGGTGCCTTCAATGAGATTCAGTTCCAGGGGTCCCAGGGGTGAAAGGCGAGGAAAGATACCACTGCACCAACCTGACTGCCCATACACTGCTTAAATAAACTAGGGTAATATTTTGTTTGGGGGGAGGCACACGGGGGGGTGCACATTTTTTCCAGGGGGAACTCCTCACTGAATAAAATTGTAGTTCCATTTGCATTTCTCTTATGCAGAAATGTGCAGCATATATATAAATAATACTGTGATGGCGTAATGGCCCGACCAAAATATGAGGGTATGGGCCTATTTTGTCAAGTAACCGTGGTGATTACATATACACATGGGCTCACATGTTTACTGAAGTACATTATTGTGAGCACTGTAGCAGAACAAAAATTGTGTCAACTAAAAAGACAATCATAATTTTTTAAAAGACATAGCAATCAAGTTGAGTTTTGGCATTGTGTTCGGTTGTGTGTGTATGTGTGTGTGTGTGTACGTATGTGTTTGGGCATTTTACAATGGATTTGTTCTGTCCGAACTCTGACCATGCTTATAAAAACCGCACCAGTAGGGTTGGCTTGCCTTTTGCTTGCTGACCGAACGCAGCGAGTGTGAAACTGATGGGGAAAGGCACCCTGTAAGCCGTGGCTTTAGACAAA
Source organism: Pycnopodia helianthoides (assembly GCA_032158295.1). Taxonomy (NCBI): domain Eukaryota; kingdom Metazoa; phylum Echinodermata; class Asteroidea; order Forcipulatida; family Asteriidae; genus Pycnopodia; species Pycnopodia helianthoides. The sequence goes on from CM063251.1 coordinate 6,748,832, forward strand.
GCCTCTGTCCAGCGCTCTTGTTCAGCCGTTCACTCATATATGTTTGATAAGATAATCCGATGTAAATGTAAAAACAAATACATTGTCTGTGTGTAAATGGAGCAATGGTTTAAAACATTGAAATTGTCACATTACAGCTTATGAAATGCATCATTTTACTCTAGTAATTTTTAATCTAAAAAGTCCAGATTTGATATGGGGGAGGCGGGGGCAGGCTTAGGAATCAAGTGAGGGCTTGTGATGTCATAATGTAAGATTTTTTTCCCCCTTCCAACCCCCCCCCCCACCCCCATTGTGTGCATTTTTAACTTCAGTTAATTTTTCGATGTACACTTGAAAAAGACCCTGAAATATGTCGTATACACTAATTATAATATTGAGCATTGTAGCTATACAGTGTAATTATAGTGCTGTGTCTATTCAATTATTTTGCCGGTTTTTTTTTTTGTTTTTTTACAGAAGTCTGCAGGTCCTTGTCTTGTTTATTGCAATAGGTTTAACATCTCCATTCCTGCTATATTTCTCTATGGCATCGACAATCTGTGAAGATAAATCAGATAAAAAACTGCCTTTCCAGTAAAATTTTACACAAAAGGAAAATTGCATTACTATACACAAGCTCAAGTGAAACATCTCCCTGGTAATGAAACCAACCCATTAATGACTAGCACTTAATCTGTAATGTATGCCTGAAGATAGCTGTACAGAGAAGATGCTAAAAAAGATTCAGTTTTTGCACTTAGTCTGCATCCAGAGCACTTAGCATGGGCGAATGAGGACTCTTTGGTTAAGGGAACATTACAGAATTGGTAAGAAAAAAACTTGTAAAATATATTTTTCGATCACAGATTTACACAAAACTTACACGGTCTAATGATGATGACAGTAGAAAACATCCCTTGAAATATTTCTGTCTGAAATGCCATATTTGATGAGAAATGAATTAACTAATTTTCCGATTGAAGTTTATCGCTCAGTTAGCGGTTTATTCATTTTGTTGAATCTATATGATTTCATGCAAATGTGTAATCGGTTTTTCATTATTTTCTCGTGACCCAGATGGCCGATCGATCTCAAACTTCTACAGGTTTGTCAGTTTATATATATGGTGGATTACATAAAGTGCTTACACTGCCAGCAACTGTTTTGTTAGCAAAAACCAATTCTGTAATGTTCCTTTAAGGGAGGCAGAGGGGTTTTGCCCAAAATTTTTGTAAAAACAATCATAAGTGACGTCTTCAAATAAGTACAAATTTCAATATCAGAACGAAGACATGCTAATCTTTTAGAATTTTTCAAACAATCATACACCATACCTTTAACATCAAATGATAAAAAAAACTCTTACCTCACAACTATTTGGAAATCTACCATTTTCCAGTTTGGAGAACAACAACTGGTCATTTAAGAATACTTCAAATGAAGCTGAGCAGTACAAAAAAAAACAGAACAGTGTGATATATGGGTTTTGAGGCATTGCATGGTGAGGTATCGATATATATTCGGTTTGCGGTAACACCATGTGTAAAACAGTATGAGTTAATAACAATCGATCAAACTACATGTCAGCGTTTTATTAATTATTAATCTATGGCGGTAATGTTTTATTTTTTTGAGCACTTCAGATAATCAGGATAATGCATCAAATGAAAATACATATGGATTTGAAGATGCTGCACTGACAGTTTATCTCTACCCTTTCTTGTACATTGGCCTGTTTATTCCTGGTTGCACAATGCCAGTGGCAAGTAGCAATGCCGGGTTGGGGGGTGGAATATCCCAAACAAAAAAAAACAAATACATCTGAAATTGTATGTTAAATAGATTGATTTTTCAGTTTAAATTATTGTCTTCTCTATTTTATAAAACAAACTTATACAAACACTCTCCACACTGCATTGATGGTTATTTCAATCACTTTTTACAGCTTTTTCTTGTTATTGGAAAATATTTCATGTTTGATTCTCCCATTTTCTGTACTCCCCACTTGTCCCCTCTCCCCCGCCCCCCAGTTTCTGGTGTCAATGCACAACAGCATATTGATCTCAGTTCCAATTAGAATGGCCAGCTCAATTGTTAACATAAGGCCCTTGTTATAACAAGGCCTTTCGGTTAATTTTCTCTTTGGTTCAATAATGTCCTTTAGTTGACTATTAATGTTTGACATTTTTAGTTTGTTTAATTATAGACAAAGTAGGCCTTCAGGGTTGGATTTAATATATTTATATATGCAGCGCGGAAACTAGGATAACATTTTTTTTTTAATGTGTTTATTTTGAAACAGCATCATCTGTCAAAACTCGTTGAGAGAAAATATTGTAAAAGAAAAAAATGCAACTTTAATATGATTTTCTCAGAGTTGAATACGTCAGTGTATGCCTATTGGAATTAATTTACACTTTGATTATTTAACAACAACAACAACAACAACAACAACAACAACAACAACAACAACATCAACAACAACATCAACAACAACAATGCTGTATAGACCTTTCTATTGTTGATACACAAGCCACGCTGGTTGGCATGGACAGCCGAATGTTCGCAAAACATTCCATTGTGTTAACAGATATTTTGTCCAAATTAAACATTTCTACTAAAACTTTCGATTAAAAAAACAACAAGAAACCATGAGTGGTTGCTTTGTTTCCAACAAATTCAACACTATTTTGTGAATATTTGTGTAACATTGTTACAAGCTGTGGCTATCTGTTTTTTTTTTTTGTTGCTTTGCATTCATGGCTACCCATAGTTTTCCAACCTTGGTTGGCAAAAACTTAGGCGTGTCTGTGTTGTTGCAAATAAATAGAAAGGTCTATAAATTCCCTTTGTGGAGCTGACCTGTTCTACCAACTTCACCTGTGACCACTGCCTCGGGAACTGATGCACGAAGGTCATCCACCAGGTAATTGAAGCGCGGAAAATACCCTCAGCCTCCACTGATCAAAAATTGAAAATTATATCAAATATAGATTACCTTTACTTTGTGAAAACGTCTGTTATTGGTGTGCTCTCTAACAAACATAGACCATTATTGCAACACTTGATAATTTTCTGACATTTAAACTGGAAGAATATTTTGAATAACAATTATTTGATTGTTTTTCCTTTTTCAATTGCCTATTCCCATAACCTACTTTCTACTCACAATTTTACTGTGTTAAAGAGACATTGAGAAAAATAAAAGAAAGTCATAATTATAATTTTATATCTCATAATTATGACTTAGCACAAGTCATAAGTATAACTTTTGCGAATGAAGTCATATAAAATATGTTAGACAAAATTATGACTTGTACTTTTTTGAGAAGTCATTTTTTTGAGATGCAAGTCATAACTCCCTGTAACCAGCCGCAGTGCTACGGGGGTGGGGGGGGGGCAAATGCTCCCCAAGTAATTTTTTTGTCCCCCCCCCCCAGTTTTTTCCCCGATGGCGGAAATTGAGTTTAATCCCAAACGATTGCACCCAATTTGTTACAATGTTGTTTGCAATGTAAATAATAAACTCAATTTCATCCATCATAATTAGCTGGCACCATCAAAAAAGCCCAATACACTTTCCATCTCAGGCAATGTTAATAAAATGTGGATTTATTTATCTGTACAAGCTTGGAAACTTGCTATAAATAGAAATGCATTGTCTGCCCAAAACCGTAAGCAGCCATTGTACACGCAGTTCGCACAACACGTCACATTCACACAGTGCAAAATCTTATTTCTGGAGTGAATTGTAGGCTTATACAGTACATTATAGACTTTTGTTTGCCCCCCCCCCCCCCCATAAATTTAAGTTTGCCCCCCTCTTGCCCCCCCCCCCCCCAGATTAACAGGTCTGGTGCCGCCACTGACTGTAACGCTTCCACCCAATTCGATTATAACAACAAAAGGTTAAAATATCACCAAACCAAATCCAACAGGCTTGAACTAGCAAAGTTGTGTGGCCCTATTTGGTGATGTGATACCTAAATTTAAACTTTGTTACTTTTACTATTATATCTTTTCGACATGTTCAGAGGTGATAAGGCAGGCTTCTTGCTGATCAGTGGATTTCGCAATGTCCGTCTCCCGGTGAATGGAAATCAAAATGGGGAAATCGAAAATACAAGTCGCATTATGATGGCACGATATTACTTAAGCCGTCTTAAGAATTTCTGTACTAGTATAGTAAACTTGCGGGTACAGTGTATAAACTGTTTTGGGGAGAATTGTGGCCCTGAACAGTGACCACACCAGGGCCCAATTTCATGGCTCTGCTTACCGTAGGCAAAGAATCGGCGCTTGCGGAAGCAGGGAATTCCGCGCTTACGTCAAGCGTATTTCACGGGTAAGCGGGGAATTTCGGCTTGTTCGCGTGCGTACTCCACGTTACTAGGCATTCTACGCTTACACAGCTAGCGCAGAAATTCGGCGCTTGAACAGTAAGCGGAGAATGGTCACCGCAAGCGCAGAATTCGGCGGTAAGCAGAGCCGTGAAATTGGGCCCAGTTCTTCTCAGACATGAGAGCAAATACTTTTCCTAAACTGTTCTTGTTTACATTTTTGTACCCGAAAGTTTACTACTTCAGTTTTTTGTATGACCATACCAAGCTTCAAACGTCACTTTTAAGCCGTCTTAATCGTGGTCAAACTCCTCTAAAAAATAAAACGCACATTCATTCAAATTCAAACCTTGCCTTTAACAAACACATTTTTTGCTGTGAATTTTACAACTGTGGTCCTACTTACCAATATTCTACCCGGATATTTTTGGCGGTCATTTTTGGAGATATCCTCAAAGCGCGTACCTTTCAGTCGCGGAAGATTTCACTCCGTTAATACAGAAAGCACGCCAGTTGTGTAATAAAAAGTAACTGGGCCGTTCATAATGCGCGCAACGGAGAACACAATAGACTAGCCCAAAGTCCCTTGACTATTATATTGATGTCTGATTCCGCGTTTCAACGTTGGGGGCGACTTGCGAAGTAATTGTTTAAAGGTATGAATACCGTTTTGATTTTTTTTGGGGGGGGGGGGCACAGAGAGTCAGTTCCAATCCTCTTGTCTTCAATATACGATTTTGTAGCAAGTTAAGCTGTCAGACTGAAAATTGCTAAGGATCTTAATCATTACCAAGCATGTACTGCCCCCTTTAAATCTTGACGGGTAATAAATCTGAAGTAATGAACCACAAGGGAAACTGATGGGTAGATTTCAAATGGTTTGGGGTTGAACAAAGAAAAACTGACTAGAGAGTGGGATTTGAACCAACGACCTCCGGATTAACGTACCTGCGCTCTACCAACTGAGCTATCTAGCCCTATGTTGGCAGTCTCCCTATTTTGTCAATATCTTTGTTCGGGGGTGCCAGTCAGAAGGGTGATAAATCTATCATATTCAGAGTCAAGAGTGGTGCAGACATTTTCAATTGTAGGGGAGGGGGAGCAAGCTGGGAAAATACATAATTTGGGGGAGGGGGCTATTTAATGTATAGAACCATTCATTTTTGATCTCATGGGGGAGGGGAGGGCAGGCAAAAAATCTGAGTGGGGGCTTCTCTCCCCCCCCCACCCCCCTGTAACGCCACTGGGAGTGCATGACCCCACTTGGTTCACTTCAAGTAGAAACAATAAATAAACTGGTTTTGCAAATTTCTTTTCAATTTTTTTCGACTCAATGTATGTTTAGACATGTGATGAAATTAAATATTAAAGGAAGGGTCATGGACTATTAACGTAATACTGATTTATAGGCAAAATTATAAAGAAAGATACAATAAAAAGTTACCCGTGTGAAAGTTTCTGCTGAATACAGTACAGTGTCTACTCGCATAGAAAACGGCAAAAAAATTGTCATGGTATTTTCACAAGAACGTCGAATCCATCCATGCTTAGTGAGGTCACAGTGAGTACCAACCGCATCTCTGGCCGCAGTCGAAAAGACACCACACCTCAAACATCTGAGAAACGATTCATGCATGATTCCTTTCTCAGATTCAAATATTCCGGGTGGAAAAATTATCCAAACCAAATAACTTCAAATGGAACTCCTTCCTCAAACTAGTTTATACTATCAACAGCCGCAGTGCTTCTCACCTCACCATGACAGTTTTATGGTCGTTAATTTTTTGGAGCATTGACTAATCTATGAGGCTACCTGTTAAATATATCAATATGCAAATTACTAAATGCAAAATGAGACACAGTGCAAATATATATTTCGCTATCACGCCTTTATTTAAACAAAAATTTACACCATTATTATGTAGTTATTCTGATTATAAAACCCTTCCATGTTACACTCGCCCATCACATACTTGACACCCCAGACTGTTCATCGAGGTTAAATTTGGGGGACATTCCCTTTTCAACTTAACCCGTCATTTGCTGGATCCTTCATGTCATGTGACCAGACAAGATTAAAACAAACAAAAGGTCATCACCTGTGGCTAAAAGAATGCAAAGAATATTGTTTGGTTTTAAAGTCGGATGCTGTACACAGTTGCATACACTATGTAGACATTCCTTTGTTCTGTGTACTTCAGACAAAAACTTGTCTCAACACTGTACAAAAAAAAAAAAAAACACTTTGTGGACATGGTGTAAGTCCACATAGTGGTGTAAATCCACGGCTTCGGCTCCGGACTGGGCTTCAGGCCCAGTTTTCTTGTCTGAAACCCTGACCGCAAAGCATGCGTAAGTTAAAATAATTGAGGGAGTTTTAATAGCTAGCCTGAGCCGATTTTGGAGCCGAAGCTGTGAATTTGAAAAGGGCCATTTTGTCTCAAATCCCTACATTGTGTGGATTTCTTTTGTTCTCGCGGTTCACACTTCGTATGTAACCAGCTTGGTGGCTACTTCACAAAAAGTTTAAGCGCAAGGCCTGCAGTGTTTACAAAAAATCCCCGCACAGTATAGACAAAACTGCATTTCACCTCCAGTGGTTTTCTTGCAGTACATATTTTGAGTCTAGTCTTCTTGTCTCCAAGACACAAATTTTTAAAAGAAATTATGAAAAAAAATACTTGGATAATCAAAAACCACAATGCACAACACCACAACATATAAATATGCATGAAGAATGTCTTAAGAAAAATATACTTTTTTTTAGTACGCTAAGAATCAGCAATTCCTGAACAGTATACTGTCTCTCTTTAATAGAAATAATCAAAAGATGGGCTGTCCCATTCAGTTGTCAAATCCTTATAGATCTGAGATGGGACTTGGAGTCAGCACAACACTGGTGTGAATACCAGGCATGATATTTGGTCCTCTGGAATCAAAGTAGGAATATTTTGTTGAGTACAAGGGCTGTACATGAACAATTGGTGTAGGCTTTGATAGACCTTTCTGGCTATTTAATCACCATTTTCCAGATTTTTCCAAGGGCGAACAAAATGGGAAATCAGACGAAAAGGGGGAAGAATATCATGCCTGGAATCCACAAATAAACACATACGGGAAAAAAACCTGAGTGAGATAGTTAAATTCAACTAAAAAAGTGCTTGAAAAAAAAAAGTTGTTTGAAATCAGTCCACACCGACAAAAGTGTTCTCAAGTGTCCGAGTGTTGAAAAGTCCAGCAAATTGAGAGCGAGGACAGTTTTTTAAAAGACTGTTATCATGTTTGAGCCATCTCGTTCTCCTCTATGCTGGTCTGGAAACCAGTCTGGTGTCTTGATAGTATATTTGGTAACACAGTATTGTTGATTCATTTGCATGGAAACTGGGAACATGATGAAGATTGTGGTAGCATGATACAAGTCTACTGTGATGGAATCACAAGACAACACTCCAGACAGAAGGTTCTGATGCATTCTAGTAGCCATTGGTGGTCTGTTCTCACATTGTCGTCTTACAACACCGTGCATTCACTAGCTTTCTCAGTGACCGGCACCACATCTCCCCCATTGTACTCTTGGATAGATCTGATGATCTGTCACATAAACAAATTGTGCAAAAATTAAAAAAAGTGGTGAAGAAAGGCAATACATAAGCAATCTAATAGACTGTCATGGGAATATGTGATCTGGGCCCGATTTAATAGAGCTGCATAAGAACAAGAGTTGCAAAGCACAAAACAAGCTTACTGGCTTAAGGTAACCAGCCAAAATAACATTCTGCATGTACCGTCTGTGACTGGTTTCCTGCTAATGTGTGCGTGGCTGCTTAGCATAAGACTTTTAAGCAAACTTTTGTGATGAAGCAGCTCTATAAAATTGGGCCCTGGGGCTGATTTCACAAAGAGTTGATCTGAACTGTGTATCAATCTTAATTGCTTAGCAAATTGTGATGTGACAATACAAATCACTATGATAATACTGACAACTCATCTTTTAGACGAATCTTAGCTCTTTGTGAAATCGAGCCCAGGGCAAGATTTCCCGAAGCTTTCTGAATCAACTTTTAAATGAGTTGTCGTAGTGGTTTGTATTGTGACATCACACTTTGCTAAGCAATTAAGATTGATGCACAGTTAAGGTAAATCTTATCTCTTTGTGAAATTGAGCCCTGATCACACAAATAGAAGTGAAAGTTCAACTTTTACAAACTGAAATCATATCTTCACTCAACTTTCAGACCAGAATTAATTGAAACGAAAAAACGAAAAGAAAAAAATTCCACACAGTTTAACAATAGAACTGTTTGAATTTTTGTTAAAGCGCTAAGAGAAGATTTATGTCATTTGTATTATGGGTAAGCATTCTTTATTAATCAACAGATTACAGAATTATTTTTATTAGACTGAAAGTCAACATTTGAACACACACATAAGACCGCCAGACTTGTTCCGATATGAGTATACTGGCCCTGATGCTAAAATCACTGGCCTCGGGCCTGGAGCAAAATTTGAACCCTAAATATTCATACCTCCTTGTTGACGGGAAATCCTCCGTTCTTCAGTTTAGTGTACAACACATGGCCATTCAGAGTTACTTCAAATGAAGCTGTAAAATAGAACACATCTATGCTTGTAAATTAGAATTTTGGAAAGCGGAGACCGCAGTCTCAGTAATTTCGTTTTCAGTTTCACGTGTGGGAGTAGTGTGCCTACTCGTGACAACTGATGACGTTAATATTCAGTTTTGTGTACAAAGCCAACGAGGGTGTCACAAAAAAGTCTGTATGAAGAAGTTCAAACAATTGGCTCAGGCCAAACTTCAAAAAATGTGGGTCTACAGTCCCCGCCAAAATGCTTGGGCCACCTGACAATAAACATGCCCTCCCCCGTCCCGCCAATCCCTAGCCCAAGGTTATTATCATTTCAGATTTGTTAGTTTAGGATTCTTTTCCCATATTAAGACTGGATTAGTTAGGCTTTCCAATCACAGTGTTTTGGTTCACTTTTATTAATCCTGGCCATTTTAGAATGAGTTTGTCTTGTCATCTGATTCTAATAGTTGATCTTGCCTTTCTGTAACTGTTCCATTAGTAACTGAACAGTAATAAATATTCCTTTATTGTATCGATGCATGTTAGTTGAAATCTTGGACAACTAAATCATAGTAATGAGTATAATAATAACAGTTGCTACCTCAGCTGGAGCGCAGACCATGCAATGAGAGTCAATATTGATCGGGGGCTGAGGGCTGGAAGGTTGGGGGCTTGGGGCTGGGGCTGGGGCTGGGGACTGGGGGGCTTGGGGCTGGGGGGCTGGGGGGCTGGGGGCTGTGGGCCTGGGGGGCTGGGGGCTTGGGGCTGGGGGGCCTGGGGGCTGGGGGCTGGGGGGCCTGGGGGGCTGGGGGGCTGGGGGGCTGGGGGGCTGGGGGGCTGGGGGCTGGGGGGCTGGGGGGCTGGGAGGCTGGGGCTGGGGGGCTGGGGGCTGGGGGGCTGGGGGGCTGGAAGGCTGGGGGCTTGGGAATGGTGGCCCAATGAATTGTGACTGGGATTGTAGAATACTCCAGCTTTAACAAAACCTTTACTTGGGAGAACACTGCTTGGCACTATCTCAATCTGCATAACAGATGAGTGAAGTACATGTAATCCCTTAAGTGTACGGAAAAAAAAACACTTCACTTACACCTCCTGCCGACCTTGCCATCCACAACCACTCCAGGAACTGCAGACTTGATGTCGTCCATCAGCTCCTTGAAGCGGGGATAGTAACCTCATCCACCACTGTTTAATCCAAGAAAAAATAATAATTATAAGATGGATGCAATGTATACTGCAAGTGCAAGAAAACTGCAAGTACTGTACACTGCAAATCTGATACACTGTACATGTACATACTATTACAAAATTTGTTTTACTACTATAAAATACTGTACACAATATGCAGCCAATCAAACCAGGAACATCAGGGCAAACCCCTTCTCTTTACGATAAGTGCACTGGGTTCTTTTACGTGTATTACACAACCCACAGGACCTTCGGCTTGACGTCCCATCCGAAGGACGAAGCACTAATGATTGATTGTGTTGCTTAAGGACACAAGTGTCACGACCGGGACTCGAACCCACACTCTGCCGATCAGAAACACCAGAGCTTGAGTCCAGCCAAGACGTTACCTGTGAATATGGTATTGAACCACAAACCATGGAACACTTGCTGAGCTGCCCTCTACTAGAGCAACCGTGCTCAGCCAAAGACCTCACAACTTTCAATGATAATGCTAAGCAATGCGCTTGGTTTTGGGCTGAACCTTGTTTTGGCTGAAAGAATTTTTATTTTTAGAATATTTCTCTGAAGAACAAATTTCGACAGATGAATGCCGTTTCAAAATTAAAAACATACAAAACCTTTTCCATATGGCATAGACAATGCACAAAATACATGTAACATGCACAATCTATTGTACATGGCTGATGGACGTGAGCTAATGTTGGCAATAGTTCACTTTTAGTTTTCTATTAACTACCACTTACCATAGTAAATTGGCAGATTTGTTTTTGCACAATACTTTAAAGGAAAGCTTATAACTTTCTTGAATCTATAAATTTAGAGCTAAAATTTTCCAGTCAAGTCAGCCAAACATCTGACCTGTATTAGCATATTTAACTTTCTACTTCTGAAGGATATAGGAGGATTGAAGCTCTAAGTAAACAAAAGGGCCTAGTCTGTTAGGGTTTTAATACATCATTTTGTCAACTTTGCAAGGAATGATTAACATCACATGACAAAATTATTCGAACCGTAACACACCTAACCAAATGGTTCTAATATGTTGAGAACAAATATTGCTCTTTTTTTTCACCTTCTTCATTTTAAACTAGAATCATTTTTCATGTTTACATGTATCTATGTATTTCATTTTGCATTCATAAATTTTGTTTCATTTTTCTACTTTTTTTCATATACTACAGAGTATATATCTTTGGGGGAACCTTAGAATAGAATGCGATTGGAATCCATGTCGTAGACAAGTTCATTTGATTGAATAGACATGACTCTGCATAATTTTCTCTTTCAGAACAAACTATGAATATAGTTTTGCGCATCACTGGAGTCCAATGTAGTGGCAACAGGCTTTGTGTATACACAACAAAAACTAGACCTCACAAAAACTGGGTGTTCCTATGACGTCAGTTCAAAAAGTTATATGTTCAATTCGAAAGTTAGATCAACTACAAGATTTAGCTCACTGGGGTACATGTTTGTAATTTGTAAAGTCTTGAAAACTGTACCTTAAAGGGACATTACAGAAGTGGTTAGAAAAAAACTTGTAAAATATACTTTTTGATCACAGATTTACATAAAACTTGCACGGTCTAATGAGGATGATAGTAGAAAACATCCCTTGAAATATTTCTGTCTGAAATGCCATATTTGATGAGAAATGAATAAACTAATTTTCCGATTGGAGTTTTATACCGCTCAGTGAGCGTTTTATTTATTTGTTGAATCTATATGATTTCATGCAAATGTGTAATCGGTTTTTCTCGTGACCCAGATGACCGATCGATCTGAAACTTCTACAGGTTTGTCAGTTTATGTATATGGTGGGTTACACAAAGTGCTTACACTGCAAGCAACTGTTTTGTTGGCAAAAACCAATTCTGTAATGTTCCTTTAAAGGTAACGTCATGTAACACTTGATAAGGCAAAAACAATTTTTTTAAAACATGTTTAGCGTCCTGCCTTTTTTTTAAAAAGGAGGCGGCGGGTCTTTACTTTCAAAATGGTTGGCAGCTTTTTTTCTGTGTGTTTTTTGGTGTGCTCAAGTAAAAAAATACGATGTTATGTATTTTAGAATTGATTTTTTTTCGTCAGTGATTGTAAAAAGTGATCAGGGCTCGAATTTGACACGGGACCGCAGGCCCGAGATTTTAGCATCAGGCCAGTAAACTCATGTTCGGACAAGTCCGGCAGTCTTGTGTTTGTGTTCAAATGTTGACTTTCAGTCTGATAAATATAATTCTGTTGATTATCAAAGACTAGATACCCATAATATACAAATGAGATCAATCTTCTCTTAGTGCTTTTTCAAATTCAAACAGTTCAAATATTAATCTGTTTAGGCTTTTTTCTTCTCACTTCAATTCTGGTCTTGTACTCAAAATTCTGGTCCAGTAAATATTTTTAGCCACAAGCCCTGCGGTCTTGTGGGTTTTTCCCCCAAATTCTAGCCCTGGTGATCCTTTAAAAAAAAAATTTAAAAAAAAGAGGCGGGCGGGAGGCTAGACATGTTTTTTACTTTATTTGGCCTAATGTCATCATGACATGAACTAACTTTTTTGATGAAATACATCGCAGCTTGAAAACATGCAAACTTTCAGCTTGATCGAACTTGTTGTTTTTCGTATATATAGATCCTAGATGTTTCAATCTGTACGACCTTTACTTTATGTGAACATTGTGAGAAAAGGGTTCAGGGATATAAGAAGAAGACGTACAACAAAAAAAACAGTGCAACAGAAATAGGTTTTTGGCTGTTGGCCAAACACCTAAAAAATCAAAAGGCAGCAGCTCTTGCAATTTTCTTTTCAGTTGCCTTGAACGAGTGTGGTGCATGTGATAATAATAATTATCATTATTTCCATAATATTATTGTGTACAAAAAAGACACTGTTGACGTTTTCTCTGGCCTACCACAACAAACATTTAATTAAGTGGGTTTTTCGTGTATTGTGTATAATTTAGTTCCAGGAAGGTTTGCAGTTTGTTATCAAAGAACACCATTTTGCACCTGAATTTGTAAAGGCAAGCCTGTCGCATCAAGGTTATTCAATATCATACTGAAAATTTGTGTTTCATTTGAAGGGATTACATAGCATTGTTATTTGGTTTAGGATTCGAATTGCCTCTAGCTACCGGTGCTCGGGCAATATCTGATGTCTAGTTAGTAAGACATCTGCTCTAGAATTGCAAAGGAGAGAGGGACAACAACAACAACAATACTTCTTTCAATTGCGTGGAAAATTGCCCATAGACTCTGTTGATGTTTCTCAGGCAAACCGCGGCAACAATGATTTCAGTGGTTTTCGTTTATAGTTCCATGAAGGTTTGTAGTTTGTTATCATAGAACACCGTTTCGCTCCTCAAATTGTAAAGGCAAGACTTCCAAGCCTGTTGCATCAAGGTTAGTCAGTAATATACTGAAAGTTTAAAGGGATACTATTGGTTTGGGGATAAGGACAATTCATCCACACCCTATAAATTTTAAGGAGCAACCTAACAAGAATCTAAGAAAAAAAATCATCAAACTTGGCGGCCATTCCGTTTGAGTGTTTTGCACTACTGTTTGATGTTTGTCCACGTTCTGACTTTATTTATTTTCAGGATCTTATTTTCAGATTCTAAAATTGACACTGTTTCAACACACACGTTTCTCTGGAGAATTTAGCAAGGGCGATTTGAGGTTTTCAAAATGTTTTTCCTTGACTTTGGCATACAGACAGAAATATTCTGGGGGGGGCGGTACCATTGAGTTTGCAGAGATCAAAACTTATGTTTCAATTCAAATAAAATAACAGTCTAAGAATAAGATCACGCTTTCACAACGTAAAGTCCGAAATTCATAAATTTGGTTTGATTCTCAATCTCGTGGATACGAAGTCACAACAATGTTGATGCGAAACCAGACGATAAACTTTCTAAGTAAAAAAAAAAAAAAAAAAAGCCAAAGAGTAACTGCGGATATTCAGTGCTGCCACTGTCTTAGGGAAATCTGTCCCCCAGAGATTCTGTTCCGCATCCATATGGGAAAATAACTATCAGAAGAAGTTTGTACACAGTTCACCGTATGGGGGACAGAATCTCCGAATCTCCTTCCACACCGGCATTATTTATAATCAACCCAAATTATTTTCAATTCCCATTCTTGGTGTTAAATTCAACATGTTCAAGTCAATGTGCAAACACATGAAGAAAACTTCCCCCTTTAAAGGCCCTGTACACTATTGGTAAGATCGAAAAACACAATGTTCACAGATTCACACATAACTTACACGATTTAAAGTAACTAATGGTAGAAAGGGTTCCTTAAAGTATTTCTGCCTAAAATGCTATCGTTTCTGAGAAACGAGTAAAACAATAGTAATTATCGCGCGCGATAATTTGAAAAAACAGAAAACACATAAGATCTCTTTTCACTATTTTCTCGTGACCTCGATGACCAATTGAGCTCAAACTTTCACAGGTTTGTTTGTTCATGCATATGTTTAATCACACAAAATGTGGACACTGATTTTGAGCTGTTACCAAAAGTGTACAATACCTTTAACCCAAGTCTTTTAACATCGGTCATATAACACTGTAATGGTGAGTGTTATACGACCGATGTTAAAAGAGAGCCACGACAGCCCAACAAGGTGGGCTACTACACCCTATGCAGCTATGCCTCTACCCTACCTCCATGCTCTACCCATGTGGAATAAACAAAATACCAATGGTTAAAAAATTAGATGACTGAACAAACTCCGACCCTTACACCTTTCTTACGAAATTCCACCCGATTAATCAACCGTTATCAGGTGGTAATCTTTATTGCAACTGCGTTTCTTCTCACATCGTGACAATTAAATTATTGATAATATAATAATAATGGGTTGACATGACACACAGAATGCTTACCAATACTCGATGTGCACCTCTTTGACACCCATTTTAACCAGTAATAGTGAAACAAGCAACAAAATAATAGGTTTTCTCGCTGAGTAATACCCTGTGTGTATGTTGCTGTTGACCTGCATAAATGATTTGCTAGAGGATCGCTTTCAAAATTTCAACAGAGGGCAGTATTACAAAGAAATAGTGCAAGATCATCGTTCGTCAACTCTGCTCCCCGTCGTCCCCCCCCCCCCCGCCCATGCACAACAACTTATTGGGGGAAATGCAATTAGTGAATTATAATAGTTCCTGACGAAATACCATGTTTTTGTATTGGGCAATTAAATTAGGAAACGTTTTTCATCATTTTTTATAAACTTCAAAAATTATCATTGTTATCAATTATCAAATATAAAAAATAGCTAAATAAATAAATAAATTTTGATGTTTGCTCATTTGCTTCAAAACAAAAGTTAAACCAAAAAAGCATACACATGTGCCTAGTGCTTTCTTCTATCCAGTAATGACCACTTTGTGCCTGCCAGAAGTCCAGGCTTTAGGAATAGTCGGCAAAAATGTGCGAAGTCACAAGTCACGAGTCACACCTACAAAAATAATGAAAAACTACAATCGCTTCAGTTTTACAGTATTTCCAACAATATTTTGTTAGCAGGATCACCTTCAAGACTCAATTCAAAAATATATCTAACACACAGAACTGCATTTCATTCAAGTTTATTGGGAAATGTATACAATAATTGGTACATTCAATATATATATTGTGGTAAATTTTAAAGGCACATTACAGAATTGGTAAGAAAAAATATTGTAAAATATACTTTTTGATCACAGATTTACATAAAACTTACAGGGTCTAATGGTGATGATAGTAGAAAACATCCCTTGAAATATTTCTGTCTGAAATGCCATATTTGATGAGAAATGAATAAACTAATTTTCCGATTGGAGTTTATCGCTCAGTGAGCGTTTTCATTCACTTGTTGAATCTATATGATTTCATGCAAATGTGTAATCGGTTTTTCACTATTTTCTTGTGACCCAGATGGCCGATCGATCTCAAACTTCTACAGGTTTGTCAGTTGATGTATATGGTGGATTACATAAAGTGCTTACACTGCCAGCAACTGTTTTGTTAGCAAAAACCAATTCTGTAATGTTCCTTTAAGCAACACACACTAAAATTATGAAGTTTTAACTTCTATTAATACATACCTCGGAGAGTTTGTGCATTCTGATTGGTCGAAGACTAGTCACGTGGGGGTGTATTAACATGTGATATAAAGACCGGCTGTGTATTATCAAATAAATGGCCCCTAAACTAGCACAATGATGTGTAAAAGTTATATTTGCACCGTGCTTGTTGTGCGGAAACTATCAAAACTGTTTTCTTTGCGCGTATTTTGGTTATTTTGACGAGGGTGCAGACAATGTATCATATTAAGGCAGCTGGTACGCGCATGAAACCACGCAAAAGTTGAATAGTAATGGCCCTTGAACATGAGTGGAACATTTTCAAGATTAAAGTGAAAGAAAAATCACAAATTCTGATGATTAGTACCCTTTTTCTTCGTTAAAGGTATTTATTAATGGCAATAACAGTGTGGGGAGCTGGTCTTCACTGCGTGGTAATGACCTTGGTTGGTGGCTGGCTACTGTTAATGGACCTCGCCTTCGGCTCGGTCCATTAACAGCGGCCAGCCACCAACCCGGTCATTACCACGCAGTGAAGACCGGCTCCCCACACTGTTATTCCCTAATTAAAATTTAAAAATGAAATTGAACCTGAGTGATTAAGGGGAAATAAACTGGGGAAATTACAAAATCTACACAAAAACAACAAATTCTTTCCCTTAAAGGAGCAACGAAATCCAGTTTTAAACTTGACATAATTGTGGAACTTACCATATGAATTAGTTAGTGCAGATTGTTACAATTTGGGAAATGGAATGGGTTCCCGAGTAAATTTCATGTTTTCTTCATAAAACTCTAACTGGCATTGACAAATGACCTTTGACCCCTTGGTGAATTCCACCCAGATAAGACGGGGGTTATTACCGTCCTCCAGCAAGAGGTCGCGACCTCTTCCCCCACCACTGCCTCCGAGATGTACCGAATCCACACCTGTTTTGTATTGGAGTAGGCCACGTCCTCACGGAAGGCGGACAGCTTGCCATTAACTGCTGCCATACTGACACACTCAAAACCATAGCGTAAATATCTCCCTGATTCAAGTGCTTGTTGAAGTCCGTGTCGCTTGGCATCACAGTCCTCGCGTTTGAGAAACATTTGGGCGGCTTTTCTGGAAACTTTGGGTCAGGAAGAGGGCGCTCTCCATCTGAGGGGTGTACCACTGGAATGGATTTGGATAGCTCAGAAGGAATGGGTACCGGGCGTCGTGTCTCTGGGGAAACTAACACACAATGATACCCTGACCGGGCCAGAACTTCGTCAGTCAACACATCAACTAACTCCTCGTCTACAAAAAATGAGGTCCTTCCAATGTGGCTGTAACTTGATACAAGTTTCACCGAGCGATTCTGGGTTATAAAGGTGTAGAATCTTTGATCAATTTTGAAGTGTTGAGCTCGAACAAATAACAACATCAATCCAGAAAGTTGCTTTTGTACGGTGTGGAAATTTACAGAAGCACGCATCTCTTCAAAAACCATTGAAAGCTTCCATATGCTCATTCGACCTTTAACAAAACAAGAAAAAGATTTGTCTAAAGTTATGTAAGCAAAATCAAGTCAAAGTTTAAAAAAAAAAACCTATTATGCTCAGATTCCAAATGATAAACAAAGAAGCTCTGTTGTGTGATTTCAAGCCACAGTATTCAACTATACTGTTTTTATTCAAAACACCCCGGCTACCTAACTTTCGGCAAACCGGTCACATGAAAACAAGAGCCGTACACCAGGCCCCAATAATTACTTATTTCATAACTGATTAACACTGATTTGTGATACATCCAATAATGTCATCTAAGTATAGTTGCGCTTCTAGCGATGTAACCTTCGGTCGGAAACATAGCCCCATGAAACTTGTGAGCGCTAGGGCATCTATACCGAATGAAACGTTATACAAATTTGCCAATTAAGACATAATCTTTAACAACTGGCTTCATAAGCCAACAAGTATCACAAATGTATGTGATGGCTGTCTGAACAGCTAAAAACCTGCCAACCATACCAACCCCTTATGATGTACCAACATACCAAGTAGGAACTACATGTCCTAGCTTTTGCCATAAACTATATAATAAAAGAACCATATTCCACCAATGGTGTGATTGTGCACATGTGGGCCTAAACCCAAATACCCAGGGCTCTGTAAAACTGTAATTCCATCCCCAAACACATTGTCTTCAATTTCGACTTCTATATCCCCCCAAACAAGGCTCACTCAATAAGCCTTTACACTCACGCTAATAACCAAACAAGGACACACTTTAATGGAAGACCTACTTACAGTCTAACCAAAACCAGGGCACCTTTGGAAGACTTGACTCCCTAGCCAAAATAAGAACGAGTACACACTTTCGGAAGAATTGACTTCCAAGCCAAAAACAATAAAATAAATTTTTTTTAAAAAGGGCACCTTTTCTGTTGGAAGACTTGACTTCCGTGCCCCAATAAAACGAGGGCACACTTTTGGAAGACTTGACTTCCAAGCCCAAATAAAAACGAGGGCACGTACACTCTTGGAAGACTTAACTTCCAAGCCCAAATAAAACAAAACAACAAGCAAAATGTTTAAAACCTTATCTGTGTGCACAGCTTCATATTTCAATTAGCCCACCCCCAAGCTGCAATCATACGTTTTAGCAAAGACCCGATCCCCTAAAAGCATTACTGCCCTCTCCCCGAAAAGGGTGGGGGAGGGGCTACTAATTTAAATCCAATATCAACATCCTTTGCTGAACCTTGTTAAAAATCCTCCAAACTTCCATGACCCACACCACATTATCACAATACGGATAACCTGAAACAACAGGGAGTTGAATAGGGAGGTGGGTGGGAAATAAAAAAGTGTTAACAGTTTAGCTGACTGTGACAAAGTGAAAGTTAATTCCCGCGCCTGAACAATAGACGCTAAACCCAGAGCACTGATTGGTTACAAGTTTGACCCAATTTGTTTCACCCCCCCGCCTGCTGTTGCTTGACAACGAACATCAACAACGGCAACTCCTGAAAAGCCGTGTTGTGCGCCGCCGCATCGACCTAGATGTATGTAGAGCTAGCAAAACGGACGGGGTGAAATGCACGAACCGTTCGCTGAGCATAAGGCATTTTATCATTTAGGATGATAAAAGGAATTATTTTCATTTCAATTCTCGTGACACTTGCACTGATTGATATCATAGGGACAGACTAACGCAGTGTAAGGAGTTGGCTGGATGGAAAGGGGGACATGAGCCAATGTCTAACAGCTTGGCACCTGGGCCAAATATCCTAGAGTAGCCCATTTTGTGCTTACTGTGCGATTTTCAATTCACAGTCCACAGGCGGACATATGGACTTCTCCCACGAAATATGCAAATTGAACATTGCGCGTGCCCACTGGTGGGCTAAATGAGGGAACAATGCACCTTTTGTATGGGGCTGATGATGGCCTGCAGGCGCAGGCGCCTGATGCAATATACGTATATATTATGCGTCTGCTTAGAGCACATTTCTGTAGCGTTTGCCAACCAATAGTGTCTGCAGGTTCGCATGCAAGAATGTAATTAGCATATTTCATGGGAAAGGCTAATTAAATTTTCCAGTGGTACTACTGGCCCCACAAAATACAGTGTCGTAACGCTAGACCCCCCTCTCGAGTCCATTGGAGTGAGAGTCCAGCGTATTGGCACTAAATATGGGGCCGGGGCTATGTCAATGTTGTAGTACCTGATTTGTCAAAGGCATCATATGAAAACTCTTTCAGATTGTAGTAGAAGCGGCCATCCTTGCCTCTCACTGCCATCATGGAATGACAAAAATTCTGTAAAAAACAAACAAACAAAAATACGGTAAAATTCTGACGGATGACATGACCTCTGTTGACCTGGTCTCGGTCTGGATGCCCTTCAAACATTTCCCCATAGATTCGTGTAGACTTTTTATAGATTTTCCAAAACGAATATGACATTGGTCATTGGCCCTCACAGAATTGAAATTCTAGGCCTACGTTTAACTGCAAATCGCATCTTCCATCCCTGCCATTACCCGACCCAGTTCCTGCATTTATCCGTCTTGATTTTCCCAATAATTGCTGTCTCAATAAAATTAAAACTACTCATAAACTCACCGACTTTGGAGGGGGTGGGTTTCATTTGGTTCTTGTTTACTTGTTACAGCTGCTTGTCTCACACGTGACAACCTGCAGCACATTAAATGCTGCCCTCTTGCGATTGTTTACGACCGGTACGTGCTCTACCACTATATCGACAATAGTGCAAGACAATTTGACACAATTTAGGCTATAGGGCCTACTCCAATTATTGAATCATAACAATATCGAAGAAAAATATGCACGCGCACCATTAATTATTACAATGCATAAACTTCATTATTGGGAAAGCTGGCCAAAGAAAGAGAGATTGTTTGTGGATGGATCGCTAATGATTTAAGTTAGGGTACATTCCTATATGGGTTTTGAGGCATTGCATGGTGAGGTATCAATATATATTCGGTTTGCGGTAACACCATGTGTATAAATATCTACTTTGCTGTGTAGATTTTGTTCTTTAGGGAACTTGTCTCGCTATTTATTCTACTACCGCGGAGTAGATTTTCGGAATTCGGGAGACTTCTCAGTTCTGAAAAGAACTGTCCTGCTCATTAACTACTACCTGGGCGGGAGGTAGGAAATCTACTCCGCGGTAGTAGAATAAATAGCAAGACAAGTTCTCTAAAGAACAAATCTACACAGCAAAGCAGATATTTATACACATGGTGTTACCGCAAACCGAATATATACTGGTACATTCCTAGTTTCCCAAACCCTACCTCCATGCTCAAACCTACTCTGGGCGAAGGAGGGAATAACCGAAATGAGATACATTTTTATTCCTTGAGGAGGGATGGATTTTCAAAATCCTTGCTCCTCAAATCCAGCTGCAAAAGAGGAGGGGATATTGCTCACAAATAAAAAAAAACCCGTTCATATTTAGGTTGTTAGCCTTGCAAAATAATATTCTGGCAGAGCGCATGTTTTGACGATTTGGGGGAGGAAAGTAAACAACAATTTGTTTTGCTTTGAAATCCTGTTTTGATAGCAATAAGTTGAACGGTGACGGTAAGCATAAATTGAAAAATCACCGTAAAGAAACAGTTGAAAAGGGGCTTGTTTTATTGGCAGACAAAGTGTCCCCAAGAAATACTGGCATGATCACTCGACTGTGCCCCCGCTCCTAAAATGTTACCGTCTGTTCGCCACTAATTGGCGTACGAAAATATAAATACTGAATGGACTGTCGGCTATACAAGTCGATGGTAAGGACTGTGACAGTGCTTTACCACCATGTATGGCAAAACTATTTATTGTTCTTCAAACCTAATGTAATAATTTCATTTGTTAAAATGATAATAACAATAATCGACAATCATTTTTTACAAAACCCTAAACCCCCAAATTCTCTTTACATCGTATAGTTTAGGGTTATGTCTTGCTTAAGGAGGATATTGAGGTGGTGAGTTTACCAGTTATTTTGTTTTTTTAAATAATACGAGTTTACTCATAAATTGAGGCAAGGTGTGTTCAATAATGGAGGTCAAACCATGGCTCGGTACACACTGTAGTTACCTTGTATTGCAGTGGGCAGATTGTTTCCATAAAGGGTGTGTTATTCACGCCTGATTGAATCTATTGTTATCGGACACATGTTCTACCGCAAGGTATAATGCGTATAAAGATGGTATAGCTTCCGACCCGACAACATCAACAACACAAAATGGTGAGTTGCAGTTGTCATTGTATAAAGAATATATTTTGATGTTTTAAACAGCGTTCACGTTGAATTTATAAACTATTTATTCCCTTTTCTTTCAGTCGTACTCGAAAGCACAATTAAATGGTAAGTTTGTTTTACTTTCACCATTTCAATCCGCCTTGCTCTTAATAGTCCTTTGCTGTGTGCTTTCTTATCTTGATACTTGATACTTGATGGAGTAATCCCTTTGCAGCTGATGACAGCTAAACTGGGATGATGTGCTGTGCGTGACGCCATGACCAGTGGTGCAATAAAAGTGCCATTTGCATTGGTGCACAGCCACAATCATGGGTACACATTTTTTTCGTGTCCATGTCATGAACAACACTTTGAAAACCAGTGATGTAACAGTTATTTCAATGTTTTTTGCAAGTTAATTAACCAGGGCTGTGTGAACGAAGAGTAGAAAGTACTTGAGTTTGTCGAATGCAAGATCTGCAAAGAGTTACTCAATATGTATGTGTGTGTGTTCATTTGGTGTCTTTGTAACAAAAAGTGTACACGTGATTGATGAGGCTGTGCACATTGTCAATGTCTCTAGAAACTGGCCCTAGCAGGCACATCGTCTGGTCCGTTATAGGAAATACAACTGAGAACTACAGAACCAGTGTCATGATCATCATACAGGGAACCCGACAAACACTGGGGATGCCCGTTTTCCAAATATCGGCTTGGGCTTTGTCATCAATTTTGGAGCAGTGTACATTCTTCCTCCATGATTTGACACGGTGTTTCCAACATCAACAAACGGAGCCCGTAGACGGAGCTTAGGCCGATGTTTCGATAAGAACATCTATCCCAATAGCTGGGTGTGTAGGATAAACCCTCGTACACACCACCCATTCTCTGTCTTCGTCTAGCACCTATAACAATAGTGAAAACGATAGGTTTTCTTGCCATAATGAAATTGAAAAGAAGACCAGACTTCCTCGTTTGTTCACCCAGCCTCGGTTCGTTATTACACTAGTTGAATTAAGATTGAAGGGGATTAGCCTATATTTCGTAAAACTGTTCCGCAACAAAAACCACATTACTTCAAAATAGGTCGTTTCTTACAATGTTTTATAATATTAACAGCTTCTCCACGGTGCTCTTTACCAAGTAAGTTTTTTTATGGTCATTAACTTGTGGAGTGATTACCAAAAAAGGTACACCCTCCCTTTACAAGACCACAGAGAAAGGATCTCTGTCCTTTCTCTATGACAAGACAAAATGATTGACCCGGGTAGCAATCAGTGTATTGGTTAGTTAGGATAACAGCATACTGTAAAATTACTGAGTGATCGCATGCCCTATAGACCATGTGAACTTTGTTTACAATAAGTGTGACCTTGTACATTCTTTGAGTATTCTGGCAGGCAAGATACTACACTGGTCCTATGGGAAAGTTGACATTTTGTGTCATAATTTCCACATAAAACCAAGAGTTATGAAAGTAAAAGCTGGACAAGTTTGAGATGTGCCCCCTTTCATCACATCAAAAGTTGATAAGAATTAGACAGTGCAATCTCCATAAAATATAAGATTTTATGCCTTCTTCCATTGAGCTGTGTACAAATCGTGCCTGCACTGAGGAAGTCCAGGCTCTGTGGCTCTTTTGTAAACATGTGATGTCACAGGTCACATCGTCTATACTATGACCGTGACCGAAGAAGTGTAATACAAGACGTTTGATCTTATCAAAGTTACATTCTCTGATCACGACCAGAGTTTTTCATCCGTGCGGATGAGATGTACATAACGCACGAACTGACTAGTCTTGCTCATCGGCGTACAAAGTGTTAGATTAGAAGACTATAGTCGTTTCCTCACTGATGAATGGCTTCTCAATCTATACTTCATTAAGTGATTTGTCTCAGTCTTTAAAGGAACATTACAGAATTGGTTTTTGCTAACAAAACGGTTGCTGGCAGTGTAAAGCACTTTGTAATCCACCATATACATAAACTGACAAACCTGTAGAAGTTTGAGATCGATCGGCCATCTGGGTCACGAGAAAATAGTGAAAAACCGATTACACATTTACATGAAATCATATAGATTCAACAAATGAATAAAACGCTCACTGAGCGATAAACTCCAATCGGAAAATTAGTTTATTCATTTCTCATCAAATATGGCATTTCAGACAGAAATATTTCAAGGGATGTTTTCTACTATCATCATCATTAGACTGTAAGTTTTATGTAAATCTGTGATCAAAAGGTATATTTTACAAGTTTTTTTCTTACCAATTCTGTAATGTTCCTTTAATCTACAGACGATTTAACCTTTGTTTACAGAGTGACCTTGCACATCCCAGGGCATTTCCTGGGAGGCAAGATGCTACACTGGTCGTTATAAGAAGTTTGACAAGTTGTCTCATAATTTTCACAGAACTCCAGGGTTATAAAGTTAGCAGCTGCACAAGTTTGGAGACGTGCCCCTTTCTTCATATGAAAAGTTGATCAAAATCAGGCAGTGCAAATCTCCATGAAATATACGAAATCTACACAGCAAAATAGATATATAGTTGGTGTTATACCGCAAACCGAATAAACATTAATTCAATTAGTGCCTTTTCAATCATGATGTCTCAATATTTGTCAAATTGTTTCCTGTTTGCAGTTGCAATAAACTAACGAATACTAATACCTACAAACGGGACCAAACTGTTTTATCCAAACTTCGGTTTGGATACATTTTTAAGAAAAAGAAAAACTTCATCATGATAAAGGTAGCCTATATGCATGTTTGTCTAAAAAAAAAACTATACAAACTTGTGAAATAACAATGGCATAGATACGGTCATTTAGAAAACTATGACTTAAGCGCTTTGAGATTGTTTATACAGTTTATTTATTTATTTATTTTAACCGTACTCTTTCAACAATTATACCTTCCAAAATAGATTTCAAAACAAAATTTGCATTATACGACAAGCGAGGTGATGGAAAAATCGGTCCGGATGAGTTAGGAGATGCCCTGCGGGCCACCGGGCTCAATCCGTCGGCAGCGGAAGTAGATGCAGTCACCAAAGGATTCGCTGGTGAGATATACATTCGTCATCAAAACTACGTGAATGATAAACGAAGAAAAGACTCCCCCCTTGGGCCTAGTCATGTAAAGGTCAAGATTTAGCATCATTATACTTTTCAAATGGCAAGTTCATTGGCACGGAACAAAAAGGAGAAGTTTGTAATGACTAATGCAACTTCATTGATTTAAAACAAATAAATAATTGTTCCGAGAACGGGTCACCCCAAAAAATAAACGTATTGGATAACGATTTACGTTTCTGAAACACTGCTTAGGCCTCAGCCTGCATGGGTCATGGTATATAGGTGAACCACTTTGCTTAAAATATCAGGCAAATAGTGTACATTTGTAGTTTGAAACATTGACAGATTAACCACCAGCGTGGTTTCGAAGGAACACTTTTCCATGTTGTGCTCGACCCCCTGTTGAGCATGTTTTTCATTGTGTGCTTGGAAGCTCAGGAATTCTTGCGATGATTTAAGAGGGGTGGGGGTTATGTGAGGAAAAAAGTGTAACAGGGTGTTAAAGACACTGGACACATTTGGTAATTGTCAAAGACCAGTCTTCTCACTTGGTGTATCTCAACATATGCACAAAATAACAAACCTGTAAAAATTTGAAATCAATTGGTCGTCGAAGTTGCGAGGATAATAATGGAAGAAAAAACACCCTTGTCACACGAAGTTGTGTGCTTTCAGATGCTTGATTTCGAGACCTCACGCGTGAGAAATTTTACTGAGAAATTACTTCTTTCTTAAAAACTACGTTACTTCAGAGGGAGCCGTTTCTCACAATGTTTTATACTATCAACATCTCTCCGTTGCTCGTTGCCAAGTAGTAATTACCAATAGTGTCCAGTGCCTTTAAAGCATGGGACATTAGGTGGGTATATAGGCCACCCTCTTCCCCATATCGAGCCTGATATACTTTTCATAAGCCGTCAGATTTGGCAAGCGTATTGTTTGACTTACCACTTATGGATACAAATCTTTCCCTAAAATACACTAATGTGAAAGTTGTCGGAAGTGTTTGCCAAGGGTGGTCATTTCCTCCACTTCACTGCAGTTCAAGCAAACTTTTCTGGCGTGGGCCAACTTTTCATGTGACCTCAAAATGTTTCCCTCTGCTGCAGGAAAACGCCTGTCATTTGACGAGTTCCTGCCCCTACATGCTTCTCTGATATCAACCGCACAGTCCAAAGGAACTGCAAAGGAGTTCACCGAAGGTCTACAAATGCTAGACCGGGATCGGAATAATCTGGTCCCCGCCTCGGAACTACGCCATGTGCTCACGAGCTTAGGTACGGTACTGTTCTGATTTTACTTTAATATCACGGTCTTCTTGATAATAAAACGACAATAATGTAATAATTTGTTAATTTAGTCCCACCGTTAATTTATTTTTATATATTTTTTTAAATAGTCTTAGTTCTTAGTTTTTATATGTTTCTGGTTTTTGTTTCTTGCTTCAATTTAATTTATACATTTCAAGTGCCTTCTGTAAATTATAACTGTGGTTTAAAATGTTATAATTGTTCAGATATAAATAATTCTCGATAGTGTCAAATCTGCAGACGGACTTATATCTTTGAGAGAAGATTATCTTCACAAATTCGAAAATAAATTTTCAATAATCAGTTTATAAATTAAATGTTTGACTATTCTCTTCCGTGACAGGAGAACACATGACAGAGGAAGAAGTTGACAAATTACTGAAGTCTTTTACAGATTCAAAAGGAATGGTGAATTATCCAGGTAGGCCCATTGTTCTGCATGGCACTTAAGGCTGTGAATACCTTTGGCAAGAAATACAATATCATCAAAACTTACTTGGTAAGGAGCACCTGAGCTGCTATAATAGTAAAAACATTGCGAGAAATGACTCCATCTGAAGTGATGTAGTTTTTTGAGGAAGAGATACTTTCTCACTAACAAAATTGAATCTGAGAAAGGCTCCTTTCTCAGGCATTTGAAAGCACACAATTCTACGCAACAAGGGTCTTTTTTTTCTTCTTTCATTATTTTCTTGCACACAACTTCGATGACCAACTGAGCCCAAATTTTCACAGGTTTGTTATTTTATGCATATGTTGGGATACACCAATTAAGTGGGGATACTAGTCTTTGAAAATTATCAAATCCTGCCTTAAATCGTGCTTTTCACTATTCTTGCGTTGAACACTTGAAACCGACGGTAATTATAATTAGGCCTATAGACCTATTATGCAATAATTCAATTCTAAAAAAAAAAAACACACCGAAAACTAATTGCACAAACGCTTTTTACATATTTAAGTACCTCGCCGCCAAGGTTAAAAGCCGATTCTAATTAACAAATGGATTTACATTATATAACGCTCATATGCATCCGTTTATGTGCAAGAAGTCGTAAATTTTGTATTGCGCTGTAAATATACTACAAATTAACCTACACTAAATGACTATGACCACAACTCCGTCATGGTATTAATGAAAGATGTTATTGCGAATACCATGACGTATATGGACCACAACAAGGTCTACATAAAACATACATTCAGCTGTTTAAGGGAACATTACAGAATTGGTTTTTGCTAACAAAACAGTTGCTGGCAGTGTAAGCACTTTATGTAATCCACCATATACATAAACTGACAAACCTGTAGAAATTTGAGATCGATCGGCCATCTGGGTCACGAGAAAATAGTGAAAAACCGATTACACATTTGCATGAAATCGTATAGATTCAACAAATGAATAAAACGCTCACTGAGCGATAAACTCCGATCGGAAAATTAGTTTATTAATTTCTCATCAAATATGGCATTTCAGACAGAAATATTTCTAGGGATGTTTTCTACTATCATCATCATTAGACCGTGTAAGTTTTATGTAAATCTGTGATCAAAAGTATATTTTACAATTTTGTTTCTTACCAATTCTGTAATGTTCCTTTAAGGTTGAGGCCTAATTCTACATGTTTTGTATATTCAATTGTTTTAACAGTGAATTTTCCGCTGTTCTCAGTGTTACTTATTAACGTTTACTCTTTGCTGCAAGCATATAATTAAAAATAAGCTTTCACTAGAATGTGTATGTCTAGCTTGTTTGTCAGTTTTGTTTAATAGTTTTAACAAATATTTCTAAAACCACATGAAATGTTGAAGGTGTGATATATTTAACGGAAATCTATACTTCACACAGAGGAATTATCTATTTATAGGCCCAGCCTTAGCCCAAGTTGGACTCCTCCGTTGCATACAACAGTGCAACGGAGACTGGTGTCCTACCAGGGCTAGGCCTAGTCTATAATCTTAACTATAGTCACTCGGTCGCCATGGGCCCAATTTTATAAAGCTGTTAAGCAGGAAATACTGCATAGCAAATTTCTTTGCTAAGCATAAAATAAGTGGGGCACCAGTCGTAACAGTGTAAACTTTATGAAATTTCGGCTGGTATAACCTGTCTCTGCTAAGCAAGATTTGTCCTGTACTTAGCAAGTTCTTGTGCTTACAGGCTTTATGAAATTGGGCCCTGTTGTAACACGTGGCAGAAAGGGACAGGCCTCTCTCGGATTGGAATCATTGCTTTGTACGGTCATACTGTGTGTATCTTGGTCACGTGAAACAATGACTGTCCGAGCTCGATTTTGTTCATTAAAAGTTTTGTAGAAATAGATGTACATGTACACACTGTACATGTATTGGATGATGATTATTTTCGTTGTTTTAATGTGTGCTTCGAGACTGGCTCAAAATGAAATGCAAACTGTTACATTTATGTTCGCAAATAACCAATTTCAGTCAATAAAAGACCCTGGTTTTTTTTTACCGTCTTTTATTATTGTGTTGCAGTTGCAAAACAGCAGCAGTTTTTTGAAAAATCACACGAACATTCTGCTTCAATAAACTCAGAAAGTTAATCTCCTTTTATGATTTTTAATGGTCTGTTTTGTTGCAGAATTTGTCAAACGAATTATGTCCGGCTAGACCACGAGGGAATCGACGGCGTAGGGGGACACGGGCATCTCAGACATCAGTCCGGGCCCGAAGCAGAACAACGCATGATTGTGTCACAGTGCAAGAATAAGTCGCCGTCCATGTTCTCCACTCCTATTGATTAAAATGACTATAGCTTCATGCATTGCATGTCTTCAAGACCCACTAATATAGCAATATTTTTTTATAATTTAAATAATTTTAAGTATAAACTAAAAATAATCTTCTAGACACGTAATCAGGTATTTTAGTTTAATTTACGGTAGCAATGATTTGATTAAATGTTGAATATTTGTTTGAGTGCCGTTTTGAGTATTGTATCGATGTTTACATGGCAATTTTATAAGATTTTCCTTTAATAGAACTGGGCTATGTTATAACTTTTTTCAAGATGAGGTAAGTTAAAGAGTTATGTGACGAAACTTGAGCACGTTTTTAACGATTTTAGAGATCCATGGTTACAGGATATTTGGAATCTGACTTATTTTCCAGCAACTAAAATGCTGTGTTGTTTTGTTTTTTGTTTGTTTGGGGTTTTTCGTTTCAATTTTTGGCAGGTCAGTAGCTCATGCAAAATGAAAACACACCTGAACGAGTAAACTGGCCAGACTCCATCTTGGAAACGTTACCCCCAAATGCCCAAAGTTGCGTCAACAACCCCAGGACACAGTAATCCCTAAGCCATGACCTTCAAATCGCTCAATTATACAGAAACGATTTCGGACGCAGGTTTTCCGTAGCCAGTTGCATGCATCTAGTTATGTTGCCAAAATGATTTTGACACAAATCTAACGGTGTATAGCCATATCCTAGTACTAGAATATAATTTCAAAATCCCGAATATCAAAAAGGATATCTGCACATTTTAAAAAGTCAAATTTAAGACTTTTTAAGACCCTTTTTATGCTACCCGTTTTATAACAAAATTTAACACTTTATGTTATTTTGTTTAACATGCAGTGTAATTTTAGTTATTGTGGGCTGATAAAAAAAAATTCAGTATACACGCTTTATCCGGTTTTTAAAGACCTCAAATAATGAATTTCATACTTTGCAATGCCTTTTTGGATTCACAGAAATCATGATCAAAACGGATAAAACTTACGGGATAGTTCTACTACCACAGTGTGTTGTTAGAGACCGGAATGGGAGTTCCCCGAACCTCAAATTCACAGTCTCTACCTCATTCTGAATGCATAGCTTAACTGTTAGTTTTACGTTCTGTGTTGTCTTTGTATAAATTACGTAATTATGTCAAAATGAGTTTCATTTTCACCTGACATGTGATTGCGACTCCATTTTGATGGTACAATATATAAACCTGTAAAAAATAAAGACAATAAAGCAAAATAATCAAATAAAGCAATAATTCGCGCGCTTAGCGTTTTAAAGTAACTCTATAACATGATGTGTGCGTTCTTTTCTGTGTTGCGGTTGTGAAATTGAAACAGAAAGGGAAAAACTTACAAGGAAGTACACGAATCACATGATTCTCTGAATTTATACAAATATGGACAAGTCATGAATATATTTTGGACAATGAGGAACGAAATGCATTTAATAGTTGGTTTCTATAAGTCACACATAGATTCTTGTAATTTTTTTCACAATAAGCACAATTTTAGCCACGGAAATTCGTCCAACACACACTCTGAAAATTCGCTTAAAGACACTGGACACCTTTGGTAATTGTCAAAGACCAGTCATTCTCACTTGGTGTATCTCAACATATGCACAAAATAACAAACCTGTGAAAATTTGAACTCAATTGGTCGTCGAAGTTGCGAGATATTAATGGAAGAAAAAACACCCTTGTCACACGAAGTTGTGTGCTTTCAGATGCTTGATAAGTTGATTTCGAGACCTCACGCGTGAGGTCTCAAAATCAATTCAAATATTTTACTGAGAAATTACTTCTTTCTCAAAAACTACGTTACTTGAGAGGGAGCCGTTTCTCACAATGTTTTATACTATCAACAGCTCTCCATTGCTCGTTACCAAGTAAGGTTTTATGCTAACAATTATTTTGAGTAATTACCAATAGTGTCCAGTGCCTGTAAACAACCTTAATGTGGACGACTCCAGTCAACCGTGACACGAACTTGCCTCGCTTGGACAAACGGTGGAGAACAGTTATTTTTGAAACGACAATGTGAAGCTTGCAATAACTATCCATATTGGACTCCAATATTAAAGGAACATTACAGAGTTGGTACGAAAAAAACTTGTAAAATATACTTTTTGATCACAGATTTACGTAAAACTTACACGGTCTAATGATGATGGTAGTAGAAAACATCCCTTGAAATATTTCTTTCTAAAATGCCTTCTTGATGAGAAATGAATAAACTCATTTTCCGATTGGAGTTTATCACTCAGTGAGCGTTTTATTCATTTGTTGAATCTATATGATTTCATGCAAATGTGTAATCGGTTTTTCACTATTTTCTCGTGACCCAGATGGCCGATCGATCTCAAACTTATACAGGTTTGTCAGTTTATGTATATGGTGGATTATATAAAGTGCTTACACTGCCGGCAACTGTTTTGTTAGCAAAAACCAATTCTGCAATGTTCCTTTAAGCAGTATCCGGTAAGAGTCATTCTACTGCACGCCAAAAGGTTTTCAATACTGGCCTATGTGTGTGTGTAATTTTACCATCAAACACCCATTTCATCGTTCAAAAGCATTTCTTGTGACAGAAACTTTTAATTCTAAGAAGACCTTTTGAAGAACGAATTATGTAAAATCCTAGTCCAATTATGAAACCTTGCATAAATCATCCAAGAAAAACTTAGCTTAAAAAACCCTCATGGGTTCTGGTAATTAGTGGAGCCAGATTGTTTGAAGTGGGCGTATGTCTTACAGTGGATATACGTGACACAATACAGGGCCCAATTTAATTTTAAAAATGTAAGCACTAAAACTTGTATTGTACACAAACAATGTATTGTTAAGAAGAATCATCAGGTAACCAGCCAATATTCCATAAACATAAATCGTTATGACCGGTGCCCCACTTAATTTTGTGAGTGGCTTAAATGGAATTTGCTAAGCATTTTTCTGCTTATTTTAAACAGCTTTATGGAATTAGCCATTATGGTAAAATTTAGAAAGACACGTGGCGCGTGTTCCAAAAAAACGAATGGCAAGGATGAACATACAATATTCATGTTTTGTCCAGGGTACATTCTTAGAGTTAGGGCACATACTTTTCCATGCTGTTTCGACTTTGAAAAATGTTCACAACGATGTTGGCGCATTTCCAATTTCGCCTTCGACAATTCTAGTATTTCCTTCCTCCATGGTTGGATACTGAAACAGCGTACTAGTTGACTAATCCTACATAAGTATGAATGTTGCAAACTAATATAATTCGGCTGGAAAAATACCATAGCCTTGTTTGGCCGATCTGGGTCAACTCGTATTTTTCAATATTCTTTACTACGACGGATGCAGTTTTAGCTATTAACACAGCCAAAGGTACGTCATGCAAACGTCTATTTTGTTCCTGTAACGAATAAAATGCCTTTTCATGATTGTCATTGAGATTAACATATCAATAAAGAGGACGAGATCTCCTGCACCAGCTGTTAAGGTGTGCGCTGGTACAGACAGTACAGTCAACGCACATCCCCACAGCTTCCAGTGTACGTTCCCCCTACGGTTTTGTTTTTTATTGTTCAGATCTGGCATACAGTTAACAACAGTATAGTTGGTTTAGTTCAAAAGATTCTATAGGTATTTCCGCATGAGTAGTTTCGCTGTCATGTAATATTTCCCCGTGATCGTGCCACATCGTGCCCATCACGAACAACCGTTGTTACGGTACGTGGTAACCAGTAGCTCGCATGGGTGGATTGGAACCCTCTGGATTTGTTGGGTTTATCAGGAGGGAAGCAGGGCGTCAAACAGCACGTGTAAAGCAAACCAGAAACGGCCCGAAAGCACGGATGGATTGTGTACAACAAGTGTGGTGATTAAAAAGGTTGGTGTCAAAGTTTGTGAGTGATCGCGAGTCCCATTACGGCTTTCCCCCACAGGGCAATCGGTTACAGAACAGGATACCCTAAGTCAAGTGTGTTTTAATTTCTACCTCCATGGTGTGACACTAGATATGAATTCTCTCTCCTCCACGACAGTTTACCCCCAAAATATGGTCGATGATTCGGCCGATGATTAGGCCTAAAGTTCAGTATTTCAAACAAATTGAAATTCACATTTGCTTCCATTGATTTCAAAAGCAAATTCAAGCGGACATTCAATTTGTACGGCTTGAACTCTCACGCACTCATGCCCAAAGGAACTAAAAACCGAATGGCAGTTAGCAAGTATATTTCGTTGTCATGACCACCGTATAGGCCAGGAAATGGCTTATTTTTCATGATTTCGAGACATTTGTGATTAGATTGCCTGTTCCTCTCTGTATACATTCGGTCAGCCTTTTTGGACAGGTGAGAGGATACAATTTAACCTAAATTTAGGGAGGTGACAGTCGGATGCTTTTTGACCCTTGCGGGGACAAACTCCCAATCATAACGCACCCCTTTGGAGTCCTTGACCAGTGTAGGAACCCGAAACCACAAAAGCCCGCATTAAGGGTCGATTTCACAAAACTCTTCCTAACTTAGGGACTGGTCCTAGGCAATGCAAAGAGATAGGACTAGTCCTAAGTACTGGTCCTAACTTAGGACTAGTCCTATCTCTTAGCATTGCCGAGGGATAGGACTAGTCCTAAGTTAGGAAGAGTTATGTGACAGTGAAATCGACCCGGTGCCTCAACTGCGGGACGAGTGAGGTTCCCTGTTTGTGAGGAGAAGAAGGTTCAGCTTTTTTTATGAAGTAATTGTTTTTGTATAATGAAAATAATATATCCAAATATATTGATGGTTCCCCTTGGATGCTTCACTAAAGGCACTGGACACTATTGGTATTTACGCAAAATAATTGTTAGCATAAAATAATTGTTAGCATAAAAACTTACTTGGTAACGAGCAATGGAGAGCTGCTGATAGTATAAAACATTGTGAGAAACGGCTCCCTCTGAAGTAACGTAGTTTTTGAGAAAGAAGTAATTTCTCAGTAAAATATTTGAATTGACTTTGAGACCTCACGCGCAAATTTAACTAATTTGATACAGATACAGATAAAACAAATTAACTTTAGTGTTGCCCAACAATGACGAATGATCGTAAAATGTCGTGCTTCTTATTCTAGATCTTTCAAGGACATGCCCTAGAATTCTAAAGATGGGTGTGTTCGACTATATAACCCGAGTGCATGCAATGTTTTGTTCTGCACAAGCCAAACATTTGATGGCTGTTTTTTTTATTTTAAAGACGAGTCCAACTGAAACCAAAAAAAAGTTTGTTACTATTATACCCACATTTACAATTGTTTTATACATGAAGAAAAGGCTGAATCCAATTGTTCTTTTCAAAAAAACATTTGTTTACCCAATAAATATTATGTTTTTGGTCGTGTAAATGTGATGGTTGGATACAGCACTACTATCTGTTTAGGCCTATAGTTCTTTTACCGTGCGAATGCAATTATTTGGGGTCATAATGACACACAGGCTAAAGCTCAGAACCTTTAAAAGCATTCCCGCCCATTATTCACCTCATTTGGCCCACAAGGTATAGGGAGAGTTGCCATGTACATGACAACTGTTTGTGTTCTACACTCTAGAAACTCTGAGTCACAGGCCCTTTTCGAATCCACGGCTTCGGCTCCGGATTGGGACCCAGGCCCAGTTTTCTTGTCTGAAACCCTGACCGCAAAGCATGCGTAAGTTAAAATAATTGAGGGAGCCTAGCTAGCCTGAGCCGATTTTGGAGCCGAAGCCGTGAATTCGAAAAGGGCCAAAGTTGACCCGGGTTCCGGGTCTCATAGGGCCTGACCTATTTCCGGGTTAGGCTGACCCGGAAACTGGTCAAAACAAATTTGTAACCAAGGTTCTGCCTCAGTTTGACCCATATATGAGTCATTTTTTTTGAGACAGATTCCAGTTCATAGACCTTTCTATTGCAACGTCACAGCCCGAGTTTTTGCCAACCGAGGTCGGAAAACTATGGAAAGCCATGAATGCAAAACAAAAACGATCGCCACAGTTTTTAACAATGTTACACAAATATTCAAAAATAGTGTTGAATTTGTTGGAAACAAAGCAACCAATCATGAGAGGTACTTTACTTAGTTGAAAGTTTGCAGAAAATGTTAAAATTTTGTTGAAACATCTATTAACACGATTGAGTGTTTTGCTAACATTCGGCCTTCCATGCCAACCAGCGCGGTTTGTTTATCAACAATGGAAAGGTCTATACTGACCCAGAAAATGGTCACGCCCACCGGACCCGGATCCGAGTCAACTTTGACCCGGTGTCAGCACCAACAAGTGTCACGGCATGCTAATGAGCGGACACTATATTGGCATGACACCGGGAGTTTAAAGAGTGTGATGGAAAATACTAGGGGCACGAACCACACATCGGTGGCATTCAATTATTTTTTATTACCAATGACTATGATTAGTGTCCTTTACTTATGCAAGTATATCAAATGTTAGTCCATGTGCCACAGACAAATATATTTACCTCAACTCTTCTTGTTTGATCATAAACCATCTGTTAATATGTGTGTGTGTGTGTGGGGAAGGGGGGGGTATGGCAACATTATTGCAAGACAATGCAATCAATGGTTGAAAAAAAACTCCCTCTTTAAAAAAAAACCTGGAACCTACCAGCAAACAATGTGTCTCCCGTTTATAATAAATTATTGCTGACAGACAAAATAATGTTACAATGCTGATCTGGGGAATGAATATACAGAAACAGACGATTCAGGAAGTTGGTCTGTTTCCTCGATAAACCTGAAAACAGCAACAGTACAATGTATCTGTTATTCTTTAACAACACTGGCTCAGCAGTACCAACGTTGTTATGCCAAAATAATAAACGGTCATGAATCTAGAGCACTAGTCCCGCTTGACACTTCCTTGAAGAGCCCGATATTAATTGACGAGAAAGTTCAAACGACGGGCTGAAATCAAGACGGCCTCTAGCACAAGAGTGCCATGTCAGTCTTGGTTTCAGGAACTTAGCATCAGACACGAATTCTGAGACATAATAACAGTTATGTGAGTCACTTCCTTGTGCTCTCTCTAAAGTTTCTTCAACCCGAACTTGATAGTCTGAGCATATCTTCTGTCACTCCCATTAATTTTGTGTTTCGAGCAGGAACAGGTAATGGCGGCAAAGCAAGACTTTGAGATAAACTCCAACTCTCACACGATGGCGGAGAATTCAGCTGAAGATCCCGTTCGTATGGCGCGCCAGGGGTCTGAACTCGAACGCTGCGAACCTGGTGGTAACGGAAAGTTATCGCACCCCGATAGCAATCTTCGGTGCGGTTGGGGTTCGTGGAAACCAAAATGTCTGCAGAGATTCAACACTGCTCCGTGGCTGCTGTTCAGCATATGCTTCTTTGCGATCATCCAAGGCATGGCAGTGAACGGACTCTTAAACTCCTCCGTAAGCAGCCTAGAAAGACGTTTCGAACTGTCGAGCTCTCACCTAGGACTACTGCCGTCATTTTACGA
This sequence comes from Pycnopodia helianthoides, assembly GCA_032158295.1. Lineage (NCBI taxonomy): Eukaryota > Metazoa > Echinodermata > Asteroidea > Forcipulatida > Asteriidae > Pycnopodia > Pycnopodia helianthoides. The sequence goes on from CM063251.1 coordinate 6,785,389, forward strand.
TCTCATCGCCGCCATTTTACTGGTCGTCGTGGGTTACTGCGGGGCACGAGGCAATCGACCGCGATGGCTGGCCGTTGGCCTGATCAGTCTCGCGGCAGGGTCTTTCGTCTTCGCCTTGCCACACTTCACAACTGATCTGTATCAGTTCACGGTCAGCAACAAGAGCGGTGTCTGCTCACCCAAGACTGACGAGAACCCGGCTGAGGTTCCGGTGGAATGTCTCCCGGACAACGAAACCAGCATCACGAGTTTGTCGAGGTACTGGTATGTTTTTATTGTGGCGAATCTTTTCTTTGGGATTGCCTCAGCGCCAGTTTACTCACTTGGACCAGCCTTCATTGACGAAAGCGTTAAAATGGATTTAGTGGGACTTTATATAGGTAAGAAGTAGTATTATTGCTGCTAATTGTCGTTAGTTTAAAAAAAATTAAAAACTTTGTTTTTTGATGTTGTCATCCTCCTCGTTGTTAAACTGTTGTTTTTGTTTTAAACGTATAAGATTGCAAATTATCGATGAAACAAATGATTTTTCTTTCAATCTGAAAGATCACTGATAATAAAGTTTATAGTAGTGCCACTCCTAAACAAAATAAAAAACAAACACACATTTGTGAAACACTTTCAGAGTCGAGAAAAAAGCAAAGAAATTGAAGACCGCGAAATCACCTTTGTTTAGATTGCAAGCACGTATATGTACTTCAATACAAAAATAAACCCATTTTTTGTTTGTATATTTTTTACCAGTTTTTATTTTAACAGGTTGGTTTGAAATGATCGGATTGTACCCTACAATGAATTAATACCCAACCAAGAGTTCCAATTTGGGACACCTGCCAAGACCGACTTGAAAGTTCACACGACTTTGAATAACCATAAAAAAACGTGTGTTTGTTTTACTTTGCACATCGGCGTTGCATGGTGGAATAAAGCGAAAAGCTAAAAACGAAGGTACTTCACGATAGAATACAAATGCACTTCAAATGAACTTAGATATCAAAACATAACTTCTTCCACTTCTTTTTCTGCTTCAAAGGTATCTATGCATTTTGCTGTGCTTTGGGCCCAGCCATAGGATTTACACTAGCAGGTCTCATACTTGATAAATTATTCACAGACTTCGTCGAAGTAAATCAGACAAGGTAAGGTTTGACGAAATAGTTTCAGTATACCTGTCAAAGGGTAGTTTTCAGTTTTTTGGATTCTCTTGTCAGACAGTCTGTGGGCAATGTAGACAAACTTTTCCACTGTACCCCAACCAAATTCAGGCACCCTATATTTTCAATATTTAAAATGCTTTATCCGAAAAACTATTATTTACCATTAGACAATGTTTAAAAATGAGGACATACCACCAAAACCCCCCAAAATTGCAGGAGACAGGTCGGAGTCTACATTATGCCGGGAACTGTTTATACATTTTGTGAAGGTGTCTATAGTAAAATAAACTGCACCATTCCGAACGATATTGATACAAATGTCACTTCATGTAAATTCTTCTCACAAGAATTTTTTCATTTCTGAATGGTCAACTAAATGATCTCATCGTGACCAAATGGTGAATCTAAAAATCCAAATGGTCAAACCGGTTATGAACATTTCTATTGTAATATTTAAACAAGTTTTCACAGTGCTTTACACACATCGGTTGATGGGTAAAAACAAACAATATTATTTATCCCCGATGCAACATCTATACTATATATTTTTCACTGCAGAATGAAACCAAAAATTTCCTATACTTTCGTGCTCATTCTGTGGTCGTTAAGTGATTGAATTTAACAAGCTTCTGTCCCATCCAGTTTCCATGAACGCGTCATGTTGAATGAGTCATTGGTACAAGACCGTAGCATATTCTTCGTATAGTGGTCATGCATATCGAAACAACAAGTGTTTTCCATCAATCAAATTTAAGATTAGTAGTCAATGAACAATCTTGCTATGTGCAGAAACAACTGTGAAGATATAGTGTTGTTGTTTTGTTTAAAAAAAATCCTCAGTCATCACACTGTTTTGAACAGGAAAGATTAGTGAACCTTGACAAAGGTAAACTCTGTAGGATGAATAAAACATAATAAAGTTTCCATTAATTTACATGGAATGCTTGGGATTATCTTTAAAAGGGTCAAAAATGAAGGTTGTACTAGCAAAGCTGTCAATGTCTGTGTTGTGTTCAGTCACTCTATCATGATACTAACAATAGGCCCTACTACAAAATGAATATTCTGTAACTTTGTCCATACAGTGCGGCATAGTATTTGATACTTTTCCATCCGAAGTCCATATTGTAGTTCTTGTATTCTGTAAAATAGTGCTCTTTGATTGTAAGCCACTTTTTATTTTCATTCTACAGTGAATGTTGTAGTTCTTTCATTCTGCACTTATGGGATCATAGTATACTAATCATTAAGTACGGTCCATACTTAACAATTAGCACTATAAAAGAACAATGCAAATCCACAGCAGAATGAAAACAAAAAAATTCCTATACTTTCTTGCTCATTCTGTTGTCGATAAGTAACTGAATGTAAGTGCTTTTTATGGAGTAGGGTAATTTTTTATTTTCATTCTGTAGTATTCATTCTGGAATCACAGAACTGTTTATTTTATCCTTCTGCAGTCTGGCCATTGATTCTTCAAACAGAGAGTGGGTCGGAGCATGGTGGCTAGGCTTTCTTCTCTGCTCTATACTTGCTCTTATTATAGCTGTACCAATGAGCTGTTTCCCTGTAGAGCTCCCAGGTAAGTCTTCCAGTTCTGAATAACAACAACTGGGGAAAGTCATGAGTTGATAAAACCTTTGGTATTGATTTAAGTCCATCATTGAAAACTTTAGCTGTTTTACCAGGGAGGCCTGGTATTGGTCCAGGAAGAACTGAGGAACAGAGACTGGCCAAAATGAGCCATAGAAAACAAATAGGCCTATTCTCGTTGGGTAGAAAAGAGAATAGAACAAACTTGGCAAGCACTGCCATATTTATACGATTTATGTGAAACAGATTTACAATTTGTACCCAAACCTAATTTTAATCTGTCCAAAAGAATTTACATTGTGTTCTGGGAAACATTCACAAACAGCTTAATATAAATGTTTTTGTTTGGTTTAATGGCAGGGTATACTTTTGGTAATTGTAAAAGACCAGTATCTTCACCTGGGGTATGTTAAAGGAACATTACAGAATTGGTTTTTGCTAACAAAACAGTTGCTGGCAGTGTAAGCACTTTATATAATCCACCATATACATAAACTGACAAACCTGTAGAAGTTTGAGATCGATCGGCCATCTGGGTCACGAGAAAATAGTGCAAAACCGATTACAAATTTGCATGTGTTATACAATGCATGAATAAAACGCTCACTGAGCGATAAACTCCAACCGGAAATTAGTTTGATGTATTTCTCATCAAATATGGCATTTCAGCCAAAAATATTTCTAGGGATGTTTTCTACTATCATCATCATTAGACCGTGTAAGATTTATGTAAATCTGTGATCAAAAAGTATATTTTACAAGTTTTTTCTTACCAATTCTGTAATGTCCCTTTAAATGATTTCTCATTTTGTATTCTATTCACAGACACTAAAAAACTGCGGGCCGACCGGGTGTCCCAAGCACACGCTAAATCCGGCGCTGAAATCGTCGGCAAGGCAGACTTTGGCCTGACGTGGCGCGACATGCCCACAGCCACCAAACTTTTACTCAGGAACCCTACGTACATGCTGCTAAACGTTGCCTTGACGGCAGACTTCATCTTCCTGTCTGGCTCGGAGGCCTTCTTACCCAAGTTTCTTGAGAGTCAGTTTGGAGTCAGTTCCGGAGATGCAAGCCTTATAGTTGGTAAGCACCATCGAGAATGGATGGGACTGCCCAATTCCCCTGCCCCCATCCAGCTCAACTTTTAGTATGTTTTAAGGCAGAGATACAATCATGGTATTAACATGGGAATATCTTGTGAGAGCTCCAAAATGATCCTCATGGCTCTTTTCCAAACCTCGCCAATTATTCTATTGCAGGGCCAAAATGGAGACCAGTCTTTTTTATGGATTTGGCTTATCATAAATAAACAAAGAAAATACATAAGTAAATAAAAGAATAAATAAACTTTCCTAGATCACCAATCAAACACAAAAAATAGCATTAAGTAAAAACAAGTATATAGACAGCCATTAATAGTTAATAAATATTAATAGTTAATACTAATTAATTACTGAATGTCAAACAGGGAACCAATAACCTACAGAGAATCGCCACACAATGTTTATATTAACAGTTACTGAATGTCAAACAGGGAACTAACAACCTACAGACAATCGCCACACAATGTTTATATTAATAGTTACTGAATGTCAAACAGGGAACCAATAACCTAGGGAGCATCACCTCACAATGTTTATATTAATAGTTACTGAATGTCAAACAGGGAACCAATAACCTAGGGAGCATCACCTCACAATGTTTAAAACCTTAAGACCACTCCTATACATGCATAGTGTAATTTAAAAGCTACACTTGTTTTCATACATATGCAACATTGTCATCTTCCATAGGTGTGATTGCAACAGTTGCAGGGGGCGGTTCTGTTTTGTTCAGTGGCTGGCTGATTAAACGCTTCAACATGAAGATACCAGGGTTGCTGAAACTCTGCATCATCGCTACGGCTGTAGACGGTGTCCTCATGCTGGGATTGCTCCTCCGATGTGATGAGATACCGTTGGCTGGAGTTTTCACAAACTACCAAGGAAATGAGTACGGTGATTTCAATATTGTTGAGGCCATGAAACTGCAGATATTCTGCAATTGTCTACAGTGCATTGAGCGTATGCAATCAATCGATGCTGGACACATCAGCTACGAAATAATAGACATTTATAGTACCAAGATACTCATAGTGCATGAACAAGCTTTCCCTTGCTATTGGTCAGGTATCTCATTTCTAAAAACCCATCTCAATTTCCTGGGTAGGTAGTCTGTGCTGCCAAGTATGTAGCGCAACAATCAATCACAAACACCACCTCTGCCTTCACAGGTGCACATTTAAATGTACACCTGCTGAGTGACGAGAATTATCATGGTGGGTCGTGGTAGGCTAGAGCTCTCTGGACTCAAGCTCTGGTGTCTCTGATCAGCAGAGTGTGGGTTTGAGTCCCGGTCTTGCTTTATCCTTTGGATGGGACGTAAAGCCTTATAATTAGGTCCTGTGTATTGTGTAATGCCCGAAACGAACCCAGTACACTTATCGTTAGGAGAAGGGGTTTGCCCCAGTGTTTTCTGGTATATAGATGGCTGCAGAGTGAGCCACAGCACCTTGTAAACCGTTACATGGTGCTATGTAAATAAATTGGTCTCATATTTCAAACATAGCTCTGCATACCTTGTAGAAAAAAATAATGAGCGCTTTGATCAGATGTGATAAAGCGCTATTTACGAACTCTGTAATATTTTTTATTATCAACATGGTGACGCTTGTGCAGCACACGGGCATTGCTTAGTGACTACATAATAATATGTTAAAATGGCTCGTTTTCCATTGTTCAGCAAATTGAGTGGCTTGGTATATCTGATTCAAGCCAATACCAACCCTCTTCAGGTCATCAAAAAAGTTTCTGTTGATAGATTCACAGAAGTGCGCCACCCAAAGCGTCATGCCCACGGGACCTAAGTGTCATGACTGGGATTTAAAACCACACTTGTTGACTTGGCCACCAGAAGTTGAGTCACTCGCACAAAATCACTGGACCACATCTCTCTAAATAAAATTACATATTAAAATATTGAGATATTGCGGTTACTCATACTTCCTTTTTAAGAGAATAATATCCCACAATGAGTTCCTCTTTTTTTCACTGTGGAAATTGTTTTGGTGAAAAAACAGTGTCTTTGGCAGGCATTTGATTTGTCAAGATTTTTAACTGACCTTCCTGCACCTTCAGATTTTCTTGAAAGAGGCAAACATGCCATCACAGAGATGAAAAGACTTGGCCTTTGTTATGACCAGACCTTCGGATATCTATTTGAAATGATGCAGAGAGTCTGTAAACCTCTAACATGTAACATTCTGTACAATCAGTGAGCTTTATTTCCACACCAAGAGAACGTTGTTACCCAGTGTTCAGGTTGTTAAATTTGTATACAGTTTGTGAATGTCCGCAATGATGTGATGTTTTGAAAGTTCAATATTTTTTTCCCAAGTGATACTTGGGGGAACAGGTGCAGGAGGTTTCAAATAAATGACAGATCCTTGTATTGGTGCTTTTACAGACACTTTTAAAAAATTACTTTTTATGTCCATTTAAAGTTTGTTAATTGCATTGTGGCAACATTTGCAATAAACTCTTCAATCACATTTATTTTTTCCCCTCCTTTTTTCAGGTCATTGTCTGAAATTCAGCTAGAGAATTCCTGCAACTTAGCGTGTGAATGTTCAACAGAGTTCTATTTACCGGTGTGCGGTGAGAATGATATGATATACTTCAGTGCCTGCCATGCTGGCTGCCTCAGCTACAATGAAAAGGCGAGTTCACGTTTCGTGTTTGTTTTTATATGACAAAAGGATTGAGGATATTGTTTCATGTTTTTTGCTATCAATAGGAAACTGAAGTACTAAATAGACAGGCTGTGTTAAGATAACTTTCAGTCAATTGGTCCGAGTTTATTACCAGGGCCCAATTTCCTAGAGCTGGTTGTAAGCATGCAGAAAACCTTGCTTAAAGGAACATTACAGAATTGGTAAGAAAAAAACTTGTAAAATATACTTTTTGATCACAGATTTACATAAGACTTACACAGTCTAATGATGATGATAGTAGAAAACATCCCTTGAAATATTTCTGTCTGAAATGTCATATTTGATGAGAAATGAATAAACTAATTTTCCGATTGGAGTTTATCGCTCAGTGAGCGTTTCATTCATTTTTTGAATCTGTATGATTTCATGCAAATGTGTAATCAGTTTCTCACTATTTTCTTGTGCCCCAGATGGCCGATCGATCTCAAACTTCTACAGGTTTGTCAGTTTATGTATGTGGTGGAATACATAAAGTGCTTACACTGCCAGCAACTGTTTTGTTTGCAAAAACCAATTCTGTAATGTTCCTTTAACAATCTTCTTAGCAGGAAACCAGTAAGAGGGTACATTTGATAAGGTATTTTGGTTACAAACCAATGTTCCGACACCTCCATGTTTTGACACCACTAATGTATTTTCCTAATCCTAACCTTAACTGTAACCCTAACCCTAGTGTGTAAATCACGAGTAGATTTTTGGAACATAGGGGTGTCAGACTATAGAGCACTCGCCAGTATTTTTGGCTGGTAACCTTATTATGGTAATCAAAAACTGTTTTGCTTAGCTAACTGCTTAGCTAATTGTTGTGCTTGAGCAGCTTTAAGAAAATTGGGCCCAGGTGAGTTTGTTTGTGACTTAAAGGTCCTGTACACTATTGGTAAGATCGAAAAACACAAATGTTCACAGATTCACACCTAACTTACATGATTTAAATTAAGTAATGGTAGAAAGGGTTTCTTAAAATATTTCTGCCTAAAATGCTATCGTTTCTGAGAAATTAGAAAAACAATAGTTTTTATCACGCGTGATAAAAACTTGATGCTTGAAAAACAGAAAACACATAAGGTCTCTTTTCACTATTTTCTCGTGACCTTGATGACCAATCGAGCTCAAACTTTCACAGGTTTGTTTGTTCATGCACATGTTGAATCACACAAAACATGAACACTGTCTGCGACTATTTTGTTGGCTCTACCAATCCTGTATAATACCTTTAAGAGACAAAAGATCTTTTGCAGAACAGAAGAGCCACACAGCAAACAATTCATAGATTTGTGCAATTCATAATCATAAACAGTTAAACCAATGTTTGTTAGAGATTGGCTGTTTTCAGCTTGGCGTTTATATCCCTTTATGGGAGCTTTGCTGAGTTTCCTTGTTCGGAAAATCATTCAAACAAACAAACAAACAAACAAACAAACAAACAAACAACATAAACATAAAAAAAGCCCACACGCAGTTCTAACAATTAATGCATAGCTGTGTTTGTGTGTAGACACTTAATGATGCACCACTGCACAGAGCTGCCAACTCTCCTGATTCTGCAGAAAGTTCCCTAAATAATCCAATCTTTCCATGTTCTGATGAAAAAATTTGGAAATCTCTTGTTCATGAGAACATGGACAATTTTGTTTATTTTCAGGGAACTTTCTGCAGAATCAGGGAGAGTTGGTAGCTCTGTGCAAACCATTGTGGCATTTAACTTTTTTATTTTCTCCTTTTCCTGAATATGTTCAATTTCAGACAAGTGGTTATGATGATTGTCTGTGTACTTCCTTAAATGGCACTGGTACAGGCAGAGCAGTGCCGGGTCTCTGTCCATCGACCTGCGGCCAGCTTGGTCTTTTCATTGTGTTCCTTACAGCAATCATCATTGCGTACTTTCTTAGCGGGGTACCAGCTTTCAATATCATGTTAAGGTTGGTGATCAAAAAAAGATTAATAAAATATTACGGCATTCTATTTTGATAAATAAAATGTCATGGCTATGTTAATGCATTTATTAAATGACTTTTTTGCTGTCTTGTTGCCAAGAATAAGCTTTCACTTATTAATGTATAGAAAAAACAAACAAATTGAAATTGTTGCAGTAACGGCTGCTAAAATGGAGGATTCTAACTGCCTCTAGCTACCGGGCAAGCAGCGGCGGCACCAGACCTGTTAATCTCGGGGGGGGGGGGGGGGGGGCAAGAGGGGGGCAAACTTAAAATTTAGGGGGGGCATACAAAAATCTATAATGTACTGTATAAGCCTACAATTCACTCCAGAAATAAGATTTTGCACTGTATGTGACGTGTTGTGCGAACTGCGTGTACTATCGCTGCTTGTGGTTTTGGGCATACAATGCATTTCTAATTATAGCAAGATTCCAAGCTTGTACAGATAAATAAATCCACTGAGTACTGAGTATTCAGTGCTAATTAACGCACATCGGTGTAGGGTAAAACACAAATAAAATCTAAAACAAGTTACCTTTTTTTACCTTTAAGATAAAAACACCCATTCTCGTTCAAAACTAAAGCCCTTCCTGTTTTAAAACTTTAAGTGAAGTGAATCTAATTTGACTATTACTTTCACCCCAAGTGTCCTCGATATTTGAAGTGTTTTTGATTATTATATTTTTGTAGATGTGTTCCAGATGGCCAGCAGGCCTACGCGTTAGGACTACATGGATTCTTGGTCAGAGCGTTTGGTAAGAAAAGTGCAGAGTATAACAAACTTTTTCAGAAACAAAACCCCCTGCACAGTCATTTAACAAATTTTGAAAATTATTTTGAAAACATATTGTACTTGCAGATCTTGCTTAGAAAAATCTACCAACAAGACCAATATTTAGCAAGCATACATTTGACTTAGCATATGTAAATAAAATCCCCTTTAATCTTTCCATTTTTAAAGGCGCAATCCCTCAACCGATCTGTTTCAAAATGTATTTAACCAGCATCCACAGACTTTGCAAATTCCTTAATTTATTTTCATCTTTAAAGTAGCAATCCCAGGACTATATTACAAAACGTATTTAACCAGCATCCACACACTTTACATACTTTATTTATTAAATAGCATCCCCCTTTAATCTTTCTGTCTTTAAAGGAGCAATCCCTGGACCAATCTTATTCGGGTACATCCTGGACACCACCTGCACATTATGGCACAAGGAATGTGAGGAGAGCGGACAGTGTTGGTTCTACAACCGTACCGATGTCTCTCTCTACGTCATGATGCTAGGAATGATTGTTAAAGCCGTGGTCTTTCTATTCCATTGCCTCGCCCTGCTCTCCTACCGACCAATATCCTCCCCAGATGGGACCGGCAAACGGAGCAACGAGGTGTATAAGCAAATTCCCTTTGAGGTGGAAACATGATGCATCGAGTGACTCTACTAACCTCAGTATGTACATTCAAAACACAGGGTTCACAGTGCCTTCAATTGTCCAGGTACAGCATTGGTCGTCTTTGTAAATCAGTTTCAACGAGTGTGCTTACGCTTTTAAAACGCGTAGAGTTTGAGTTTTCAAAACAGTGGGGCAGATTGTGGGAAATTCTGGGAGGCATTGTGCCTTTGATGATACACGCATGAGGAAGATATTCGGCTAGAGCCCCCCCCCCCCCCTTGCACAACGCACCTCCGCATGATGCGCATCTACCATTTCCACCATTTTGGAAGTCAATTCCTTTGTGTACATTTTGACTCCCCAAAATGGCTGACAGAATAGACGTGTGCAAGTGGTCATTAGGGCCATCGCAGATTTGTCTGTTGGAAACGTAATTGGTTGAGTAACAAGCAATGGCAGCCGTTTTGAAAGTTGCGAAAATTGCTTAAAAGGACAAATCTGCGATGGCCCTTTAGCCAAATATCTTTCTCGTGACATACTCTGTGTGCCAAATTCCTTGCTTGTATCATCAAAGGCACAATCCTATCACCTACCTCCAATACTAAAAAGGGAAAAATGCAGTAATTTCTTTATCAATGTACATGTAAAATGAAAAGAGGCTGGCTTTTGCTTTGTGTCAAAGCCTAAGATTTGTTATTTTATTTTTATGAGAATTTTCAATACATCAGCATTATTGAACCAATGCTTCATCTATCTTCAGTTATTGATGCATCATATCTGATGATTTGCTGCTTCAAACGTCATTCAGGTATGTGTGATTATAATCACCCAGTGATTATGTTTTGTGACAATGCACTGATATGCATTTGACATAGATCCTCGTCATTTGATTTTTTTCCCCCACAATAAACTCAAAATCGACGTGGAAACTTGTCCACCCCACTCTCTGAAAATTACCCAAACCCCCCCTTCTAAACATGGACTGCTCCATGTAGACACCAACCTTGTCCGCCAAGACATGACCTTGTTTCATTGGGACGAACGGGCAGGAACGATAATTTTTTGAAGCGATGTTGTGAAGAATTATGGCGAAGTGACCCAAGCGTCCTATATTTATCAATATAGGACTCCTATATTAAATTTTGGAGCATCACAGTAAATACATGGCAAAACATGGCAAAAAATGTGTTACATGTGAGGCGTGTTCAACCAATCAAATGACAAGGATCTATGTGTGCGGTGTAAAAAATATACTCCAATTTGAAGTGCGCTACAGATTGAGTGTGTGTTAACTTTTTCATAGACGAACAAAGATTATTTTAAACAATTTCCATTCCATTGAGGTACATATTGTAAGTATGTATGCACATCGAAAGGGAAAACATGGCAACTGTTTTGGTTTTTCCAAGTTGTCAAAGGTTGCCATTTTGTTTTTGTACCAAAAATGGCTATCTGCAAGAGGGAAATGAAAGCTTTTTTCTCTTTTGAAAACTGAAATATTTGGCAATGAGTTGCTTTTAGGTCTGTCCAATCGTGATCCTGTTGTAAAAGGGCTTTTCAATTTTTGAGATGTCTGCCTGTATTTTTTCCATCAAATAAAAGTCAAGGACAAACCTTGTATTGTTAAGCTTTCATTTTCGTAAAACTTTGATGTGTTTTATCGACAAGTCGTTTTAGTTTCAACCAACAGCGCGATAAATAGATTTACAAAAACTGTTTGTAAATCTACTTCATTTGAATCGTGTTATTGGACAAAACTAAAACGACTCATCGATAAAACACTTCAGAAATTAACAAAAAATGAAAGCTTAACAAAACAAGGTTTGTCCTCGACTTTTATTTGATGGAGAAATACATGTATATGTATGTTATCAAATGACTCTGGGAAAAAAATAAATGGTGAATTTTGGCTTGCATATTTTTTGAGACATTGAGAGACTTTGAAATGCTACAGTGTAGGGGACTGAAGACTTCAGGTAAATTTCCATTGTGTACATTGTACAATTTCCATTGTCAAAATGGATGCACTTGTAAGGGAGGCACATTTATGTTCTGCAGCACACCAGAACACACGCTGGCTACAGAGTCAACAGTTAAGGGATAGGGACGAACAGCCTATCCCTTAACTGTCGACTCCATAGCCGACGTGTGTTGCAGAAAGAAAAAAAATCACGTCAGGGAGCATCTCAAAAGTCGGGGGCACATTCTCGGCGCAAAAGAAACATTGTCATTAGCCTTTTTGAGATATGGCGGACACTATAGGAGTGCACTGTTTGGTTTGGGTGTATACAGACAAATTTACCAAAAGCCTAATAGTGTCATAGTGTTGAGTACGCCATATCTCAAAATGGCTTATGGGCATACACCCACAGTCCAGTTGACCATCAGAACAATCTGCCGGACCACGACAACGTGCCGAAAGCCTTGGTAACAATCCTACCCACGTGAATACCCGTTTTAGCATTTTGAACGTTTCAACAGATAGGTCCATGCATACCCGCTGGAATACATAACCGATCCAATCAGAGCAGTCCTACCATTCAGTCTTGTGAGACACTCCCTAAGTCCAGGGCTACCTAGTGTACGCCAAAGTCTCCCATTTTTTAAATTACAATTTTTTCATATAGGAGATATAGGATGTATTCTAACTTGAATATTAGTAACAAATATTAATGAGTATGATAAAAACGAGGTAATTTATTTTTTGATGCAATTTGTAAAAATCTGTTTTACTCAAAGAAGTATTTAGTCTGATTCTGCTGCAGGTAGTGGACTGAAGACTCAGTGATGTCACAAAGTAAACGAAAAACAAATTTTTATATATTTTTGTCTTCTGTACCATTGGGTAAGAAATCTATCAGAGTATAAACAAGAGATGTTAATTTTTAACCAGCTCTATTTTTGTACAAACTTGAACATTTGTGTTATTGACATGATTGAAAGACGCACTCGCACGAGTTGGGATTGATAGTTTGCACTTTTGGGAGTTCTGTCCATAAATTTTGCACATCTATTTTGTTGTGAAGTGAACAGTGAATTATTTAAACTTTCTGTTTTTTCCCATCAGGAAACAAAACCCCATTAAAGACACTGGACACCTCTGGTAATTGTCAAAGACCAGTCTTCTCACTTGGTGTATCTCAACATATGCACAAAATAACAAACCTGTGAAAATTTGAACTCAATTGGTCGTCGGAGTTGCGAGATAATAATGGAAGAAAAAACACCCTTGTCACATGAAGTTGTGTGCTTTCAGATGCTTGATTTCAAGACCAATTCAAATATTTTACTTCTTTCTCAAAAACTACGTTACTTCAGAGGGAGCCGTTTCTCACAATGTTTTATACTATCAACAGCTCTCCATTGCTCGTTACCAAGTAGTTTTTATGCTAACAATTATTTTGAGTAATTACCAATAGTGTCCAGTGCCTTTAATTACAATTAGGTAATTATTATGATTTTTAGTTTACCACTTCCCGACAGTATTTTGACCGTGCTTCTGTGCAGTATTATTTTTTTGGAGAGTATCGTTGTCACAATGAAATCCTGACTAAACAATGTAAAGACAACAAACATTATTATAAAACAAACTTGGGGTATTTTGTTCTCTTTCGGAGATGGAATGTCTGGGAGTAATTATACATCAACCAACCCGACCAAAAGAGGACGTTCTGAAACTGTTTCGAAATTGTGTACTAAACGTCCACCGTTATACAGTTTGCAAAGTCAGACGTCAAGTGAAGTCATGTGGTTAAAGGACACTCAGGAGAATTTCAATAAGTAACATTCATACATTATCGTAGAACATAAAAAGGGTTACAATTTAACTGGCAGTCTGCCTTTTTCTATTCGTGTAACATCTCAAAATTATTGTTGTAAATTTTCTACCTTTGACGACGATAAAATATTATGGTATTTCATGCAAATTCTGCGTTCTTATGTCAAATTATCAGTCTGACAGAAGAACCATCACCATGTTGTTGTTTTTTTCTTCTTTATATCTGTGAAAGTATTAAGTGTGAAATGTTGAAAATATTTTCCTAAATTTTCTGTAGGTGTTTGAACTTTGTTTGTAATTTGGGCTCTAGCCCTGGTGATCAGGAAGCACAACAAGTATTTATTTTCAGAGACACTCTCAATTGTTTTTGTTTTTGTTTTGTTTTTTCTCGGTGCTTTAGTTTGTTTCTTTGGGAAAAATTGTAATCTAACCACCTGAAAGGAACATTACAGAATTGGTTTTTGCTAACAAAATAGTTGCTGGCAGTGTAAGCACTTGATGTAATCCACCATATACATAAACTGACAAACCTGTAGAAGTTTGAGATCGATCGGCCATCTGGGTCACGAGAAAATAGTGCAAAACCGATTACACATTTTGCATGAAATCATATAGATTCAACAAATGAATAAAACGCTCACTGAGCGATAAACTCCAATCGGCAAGTTAGTTTATTCATTTCTCATCAAATATGGCATTTCAGACAGAAATATTTCAAGGGATGTTTTCTACTATCATCATCATTAGACCGTGTAAGTTTTATGTAAATCTGTGATAAAAAAGTATATTTTTCTTACCAATTCTGTAATGTTCCTTTAACCTATTTATAATATGACTATCAGAATACAGACTGGGACTTTTTTAATACTGGTAGTTGTTTGTTTAAAATAAGAATTGTTTTTGTTTAAAAAATAACAAACGATGCAATATTTTTAATGGTATGTGTGTCAGAAAAAAACAACTGTATAATAAAGAGAGAGAGAGATGAACCTTGAATTTTCCTCTTTTTCAAGTTGAAACATTGTGTTCCTAACTGCATTATTTTTGGCACATTATGTATTTTTGTTTTGGTTTTGGTTTTGTTTTCCTTATCAACCAATCACTTCAAGAGGATGGAATTTGTGGGGGATCCACAGTACGTACATGTATATCATTCCTGGTTCATTCACCTCGGCCTGTCATGTGACAAAAACAACAACTTGTGTATGGTAAAAATGACTTGAAATTACATGTCAATTTCGAGAGTAAACATGATACTTGGGTTGACATGTTTTGTTACACTATACTTTGATTATTTCCTGGTATTGCTGAGTACATACAGGGTTGTAGCTTGATCAAATTATGTACCGGCTTATTTCATCGAAGACCAGAGAAGCTCTAGTCTGTATTTTAGCATTAAAATTCGGGCCTGGATTTACATGTAGGCCTTCAAAACATTTCCTGTTAAGAAGATCTGTGATGACATTGGGTCCAGGGCCAAATGTCATGTAGCCGTTGAACAGAAAATACTGCTTAGAAAATGTCTCTGCTAAGCAAAAAACGAGTGGGGCACCAGTAGTAAATGGCTTGTCATCTGTTTCTAAGCAAGATTTTTCTGTGCTTAGCAATATTTTGTGCTTTCAGGCTTAATGAAATTGGGCCCAGGTCGTAACCTTGTGACTGAAACAAAATAAACTCTTCTTACATATTGATTGAAAACATTTATTTTGTACACTTTCTCTACATTAAGAAAAACAAAATGTATCGGTAATCGATATACATGTATATGCTGGCAGGAATAAATCATGTATTTTTTCTTCTAGGATTAAAGCAACTTAAGGAAAAAGTCTGTGTTAAAAAATGTTGTAGCCATGTTGAATATGAGGTATACCTGCAACAACCTGTGTAAAACAGGACTTGGTGGGGAAAAACACTGTTCAGCTTGGATGCAACACATGTCCTTCTTGTTTGGTCAACAGAGGGCTCACTTGTCATATTTAAAGTGTGGGTGGCTTCTGCCATGAAATGACTGCAATAAATCCTAAAGTGTCTCACTCTGTCAGAGCTCTACTGAACCAAGATGGTCTCTTTTTCTTCATCTCCACAACTTCTTTTCCCTGGTCTTCCGGTCTTAACGCTTCATTCTCATACAAGACGACACTCTCTCGCTCCGGGATGATGTTATTTTCCTCTTGAGTGTCGAACAACTCCTTCCTTATCTCTGCTGACTCTTGTCGTATCCTGATGAGACAGTGTCTAGAATAAATAAAATCCAAGATAAACAATCACCTCAGGGTGCTTTTCCGTTTATTGTCTGGGGCCATAAAAATAATGAAAAACTGATCAAGAGATGGCACATGAATTCCTGGATAAACACGCAAAAGTGAAAGTGCAAGATCGGACTTTGTGGCACTACACCAGTTGCATGAGTTCGCAAGGAATCAAGATTCATGTATTTATGTACAACCTTGTTGAATTATTGCTATGTACCAATTGTTTGGCATGTCGTGGCAGAGCCGTCAAGCGCACCGGACTCAAGCTCTGGTGTTTCTGATCAGCAGAGTGTGGGTTCGAGTCCCAGTCTTAACACTTGAACAAAGGACTTAAAACCATACTTGTTTCGTCCGTAAAAAAAACCCAGTGACACTTTTTGTCAAGAGATTGGGTTTGCCCCGGTGTTTCTGGCAGTGGCTGCTGAATGCGCCGCAGCACCTTGTAAAGTCCTTGTAGGTGCTAGAAAAATCGGTCTTGTAGTTCAAAACATTTCAAAAACCTGTCTTAAAAAATGTTTCTCTTTGCTCAAGCACCTTGCGTACCTTATTGGTAGATACAAGTGTCATATGATAATTAATTTATCCCTCTTGCTGTCTGACCATTCAATACCATTCAAGTGGTTTTGAATAATAGATCAACTATGCCAGCCTGAAATTTGATACCATGAGGGAATGCATGTACACAGTACACAGTTAGTTCTGTGCACAGTTGTGCCACCGTACACAACCTTGGCAGTCGAATGGTTTCAAATGGTTGGTCAACTCACTGGAAAATGTTGCCAAGAGTCACTGACAGTAGGAGGGTTAAAAGGTATTGTTTGTTTTTCCCATCGTTCCGGCTTGTGTTACTCATTAAATAGTCATGGGACTTTTTCACCATATTGAAGCTCAACAGTCATTTGCATTCATGCATGTGTGTGTCATACATGTACGTCACTTTCTTGTAGATTAGGTTTAATGTCATGATTTGGTCCCCACAACAAGGATACAGGGAATTTCTACACTTAATTTGTGCCCCACACATATGCAAGAGTAGAAATATCATATTTCCGAAATTGCAAACCTCAGCAAGGTATGTACTGTAGCTTGTGAGGGGGCAGCTAAAGTTGATAATGTTTGATAATGATGTGATGAAATTATAGAATAAAAACCTCACCCGCAGATAAATCCCCTCATCTTGCTATGTCCGCATACTTCACACGCCACAAACTTCCAATCCGGTATATAATCCACAAGCTTCTCGACTGCTCTGCGTCTCTTGCGATTGCGTTGGATGGAGCGTCTGTGCTTGGGTACCGCCCACAAGAAGCCATCAAAGATACTAGATATACTCTCCTGGTTGTGTTGTGATTGATCATCGATTGCAGGGGGTCCTTGGATTGCAAATGCCGGAGCTGTTTAAGAAGAAGAAAAAAATGAAATGTGTAACACAGGAGGTTTTCCTTTCAATCAAATGAGTCGTTAGTTCTCTTTACCCCCCCTTCCGCTTTCTCAAGTGAATACTGAAAAGCGTTGGGGGGGGGGGGAGGGAAAACACTTTGGGGGGTACACAGGTAGACCCAGTAACTGGGGCGCTGTTCTCCTTTTACCCTCTTGTTGTCTGACCATTCAATACCATTCAAGTGGTTTTGAATGATAGATAAACTATGCCAGCCTGAAATATGATACCATGAGGGAATGCATGTACACAGTACACAGTTAGTTCTGTGCACAGTTGTGCCACTGTACACAACCTTGGCAGTCGAATGGTTTCAAATGGTTGGTCAACTCACTGAAAAAAGTCACCGACAGAAGGAGGGTTACCCAAAATTTGACTTCTGCGGTCATAGCACTAGTAATACTTTATAACTGCAAGCTGCAGATCTCAAAATTATGATCGCAGATGTCAATTTTTTTCTTAAGGAGTACAGCGCCCCATTTACTGGGTCTACATAACGGCAGACCCTCTCAAAAGTAATGTCTTTATTTTTGCTGTTGATATTCGACGTACTTGTCTTGGCTTCAGCCTTGTTGGCCCCTTTGGAGTTAAGACACAAAAAAATATTAGACTTTAAAATAAAAATGGAGGAGGCATTTCTTTATCAATTACCACGATTACTTATTACTAAAAGTACATTTTATTTAGTTGCCTAGTTTTTTCAAACAAAAGCAAAAAGTTCCAGGCCTGCACTTTGCCCACCTAGCCACACCATCAGAAGGCGTCATTTTAAACTAAAGCGTATTTTGTAACTTTTTAATACCATACCATGAAGGAAGGAATTGAATGGTAGCTCAATCATGGAGGGAGGAATTCCTTCCTCCATGGTTCAATCATAAAGGTATAAATAAAGAAGATGGGTTCCAAGAAGATAGCTAGTCCAGAAATAACTATTGGTTGACACGACAAGCGCCCTCAAGTCACTGTTTTTATTAGTTGCCTAATTTTGTTAATATTAGTTATTACACACAATTTCACAGACGGGGTTTCAACAACTTAGCACACAGAACAAATAAACTCCACAAAATACTGTTACCTAAAGGTGGATGTCCACCCAATCTCTCCAATATTCTGGTCTCGAGTTTTTCTAATGAAAAACGCAAGTTTTGAAGCAATCTAATCACCCGAACCGTCATCTTGTCTCCAGTTTTAGTGTTTAAGTTCTACTGGACCACTGCTCACTGCACTGCATAAGCAACGTCTGAAAATGTATGCGCACATGCAAACCACAGGGCGCCCTCATTTGTTAAAGTTAGACCAATAGTCAGGTACACCCTCTTTCTCCAAACACTATTTCATCATTGACGAAGTCTGGGAAATATCAGCACAGCACAACAGCCATCATGACAGAAAGATACAGTTTTTCGCTGACTACTTTCAGGTAATTTAACCTTTTTCAAAGAAAGATTTATGTGTTTTATTTATTGGTGAGGTTCTTTGTAACTTATTCTTGCTATTTCAATTATTCTATTTAAAGGAAATTCTTTTATATAACTAGTATTGTATAGTTAATTTTTGTCATCTTTTGCCAAGTCATTTTTGGCTTTGTCAGTAGAATGTGTAACTGTATGAGTGTATAAAACTGTAAGCTTTTGGGAAAGATACTGAATCTGATATTAATATTAGTACTAGCCAAGTTTTCACTTAATATGTTTAAAAATGGAATCATACTCACCAAATATGATTATGTTTTGCCGCATTATGAGTGTTGTGTGGTTGCAGTTGCTGTACCTGCTAAAAAAAAAAAGTGATATTGGGGTTTCAGGTGATTTTTTTATATGCTCCCCACTGCATTAAACGTAGTATCATTGGAAAGGTCTTTACATATGGAGTAGTCAAAACTTTGTTTGAAGAAAATCTGACTTTCCTTTCTTGAGATACAACATTTTAAAGAGTGAAAAAATGTAGTCTTTTTCGGACGACCAGTTGCATACAAGTATATGGAAGGACACGGCACCATTTTTGTAGAACGAAAAATTGATTTTTTAAATATCATCCTCAGCTTTCATCCGATTTCTACCAAATTTTCACCATTGCTAGATGGACAAATGTATTCAACTTCAGATGTGTTCCTTTACTGAATTTCGACTGTTGCCATGGAAACTGGACCGCTAATTAGAATATACATCCTAAATATAACAATACAACTTGTGATTAATCTCAAAGGATTAGTGTTACTTAAATGTAACCTCAATGGTAAAGAGCATGTAGAAGAATGTGCTAAATTTCATGTCTCTTGATATCTGAAACTAAAGCCAGCTTTTTTCATAACCAGTGTTGCCATGGAAACAAGCCCAACGTTGCTTGTAGTGATTAAAAATAAAAAGGGAAAGACCAATACAAAAAATAATAATACAAATAAAAAATAAACAAAACACGGAGGAAACAAAATCGCAGACCGAACAAAAACTCAACCAACAAAAATCAAGAAATTAGTTGAAAGAATTTGAGACTATCTCAGCAGTATCTGGGTTGTTGACATTCGATTTGGTCCAACCATGGACATGACGGAGGAAGGAATGGTCCAACCACAAGCTAAAGTTCAACACAACAGACAACAAAATAGTAAATAATTTCGAAAGTATATTTCTTAAACCATTATGGAGTACATAATTAACAGATCTTAGAATAAATTGCAAGGTATTGGAAGTAAAGCCATGAAACTTTCCGTTTACCTCTTGATTTTGCGGCTCTTCATTCATATCATTGCTTTTACAAGCTTTCACGCAATCAACGCACATTTTGTACGATCGGTAGATATAGTCAGATGGCTGATTGAACGTGTGTACAGTAAGCGCAAAACAACTCGGGGAGTTAGACCACGAATTACTGTAAAAGCTCCCGGATGCTATAATTTGATCAGTCCGCTTGGAACACACCATTTCGAAAGAGGTGGGAGCATGACTTTCTTTCAAAATATTACCACAAATTAAATATTAAACTGAAGTATATACATGACTTTTCAAAATTAAAACCTGAACGGGCAGAAATAAAGAGATTTAGTTGACATTTAATGCCGCTGAAATACTCTTTTTATTGTCTTTTTCATAATTTTAGGCCGATTTTTTCATTCGACCCCTCAAAATGTAGCGCATTAACCCCCCTCCACTACCATGTATTTTCACAATGGTACGACCTTCGCAGCCCGTACTCCTGCCGAGTCAAAGGCGAGTGACACGGACCGTGCACGGCAAAAACTGTGGCCGTCGCGCGGGGCGTTGAAACCCCCAAATTTTGTAACATTTTTGCTCTTTCTCACACTGTAACTTTGTTAAATCTGCTTGTATTGAATTGAAACTTTCGCAAATTTGAGCCTAGATATTTAGTAAATATATCAAGATAACAAATTATATGTGGGGGATCAGACTTTTTTAATAATTATTTTTGTATAATATTGAGTGCTTTTCAATGCGAGTTGTCCGAACAAATTCATGACGTCACTGAAATGCCTAGTGATATGCTAGCTATGTCAGTATGTGTACAGCTACAGGCTTTTTGGTTTTTACTTTCCAGGATTTGAAAAAAAATAGGGATGTATGGTGTCCAAATTTGACTGGATTGAAAAACAGAGTGTCCAAATTTTGGGGGCAGATTTTCTAGCATGTACCACAGAGGTATTGTATTGAGTGTTCATTGTATGCTTTGGGTCTGGGGCCGGCTAAAGGGCTAAGAAAAACATTAGATTTATACTACTTTTCAGAGATTTTGTAGGCAATAATATGGGTATTTTAGAAAGAGAAAAGAGAAAACTGGATACAGAAACGTGTATGCTGAAATGTTGTGAAAACCACCACCAGGTCAATAATTCATTCTTATTTCAAATCTTATTTCAACTTTACAGCATATTTGTTCCTTTCTTTTAACCCTCCTACTGTCAGTGACTCTTGGCAACATTTTCCAGTGAGTTGACCAACCATTTGAAACCATTCGACTGCCAAGGTTGTGTACGGTGGCACAACTGTGCACAGAACTAACTGTGTACTGTGTACATGCATTCCCTCATGGTATCATATTTCAGGCTGGTATAGTTTATCTATCATTCAAAACCACTTGAATGGTATTGAATGGTCAGACAGCAAGAGGGTTAATGTACATAAAATAAAAAAAACATGATACCAAACTACAATTTACAGACCTTCTCACAGCAGGAAAGATAGATCGCCCAAAAGCGCAGCGCAATCTAGCTATCGCGCAAATCAACAGAATAAACCCAACCAATAAACCATAAACCAGGCAATTTGAACTACTTGCAGAGTGTCGAAATCATGATAAATAAGCCGTTTTTGGTCTTTATGGTGGTCTTGACAACGGTTCTGATGGGAACAAGTTGCAGGGTGTTTTGCAAGTACTCAGAAAATTTAAGATGAATCTTTATCCATTTACAGTGTATCAGTTTTTCCCAATATTGTTTCACCACGAACTTAAATTGATTGATAAGCGAGGTAACTCTCTTTGTCTGTCTAAATAAATTTGTTGATGTTTGTAATTCAGCCCTTCAGGCAAACTGGTACAGATAGAATATGCCTTGAACGCCGTAGCAGCAGGAGCGCCCTCTGTTGGTATCAAAGCCTCTAATGGAGTCGTCATAGCAACAGAGAAGAAGCACAAATCCGTCTTGTACGAAGAGCACAGTGTCCGCAAGATCGAGAAGATCACGAAGAATATCGGCATGGTCTACAGTGGCATGGGACCCGATTATCGGTAGGTTGTTTATTTATTTGTTTATTTTGTTTTTATTATTTCAATTGAGTGGCCCATTAAGTGCTAGCCACTGGTATCCCGTGGGTCCCAACTAATACAAAGACACAATAGACCTTATGCATTGACGTCAGCACGCCGCCATCTTAGAGGTAAAACGATGACGAAACAATGGAAAAAGCACATTTTGTACGAGCAGCGCAGAGAATGAGCCAATGAGCAATCTTCTTTTGACCTCTAGACGAGGGCGCCCTACTCAAATGACGTCATGTGCATAAGGTCTATTCAAGTTAAAGGGTGTGTACAACATTGGTAAGACTAAAAATATGAATGTTCACAGATTTGCACATAACTTACACGGTATGAAGATGGCCATGGTGGAAAACTTCCCTTGAAATAGTTTTGCTTGAACGCTATTGTTTTTGAGAAATTAGTAAAACAACTAGTTTTTATCACGGTGATAAAATCCGGTGTTTGAAAACAGTGAAAACATATAAAAGGTCTTTTACCGTTTTCTTGTTACTCTGATGACCGATTGAGCTTAAATTTTCACAGGTTTGTTATTTCATTGATATGTTGGGTTAAACAAAGTGTGGATACTGGTATTTGACAATTACCAATGTTGTACACATGCTTTAAACAATAAGAAAAGCTCAAGCTATGTTTAACCCTCCGACTGTCAGTGACTCTTGGCAACATTTTCCAGTGAGTTGACCAACCATTTGAAACCGTTCGACTGCCAAGGTTGTGTACGGTGGCACAACTGTGCACAGAAATAACTGTGTACTGTGTACGTGCATTCCCTCATGGTATCATATTTCAGGCTGGCATAGTTGATCTATCATTCAAAACCACTTGAATGGTATTGAATGGTCAGACAGCAAGAGGGATAATGGTATAAAAAGAATTTGGGTACCTACGAGAAGGGATCCTATTAACCCCTTGCACCGATGGCGTTCAGTTAGCTCTTGTTGGGGGATCACCCGGATGACCACACCCGGATGACCACACCCGGATGACCACACCCGGATGACCACACCCAGATGACCACACCCGGATGACCACACCCGGATGACCACACCCGGGTCGACCGGGGCAAGCTAATTGAACACACCCTCTCAGCGATGAGAAGAACAGTAGACTTGCAATCGGGGCCCCATTTCATATTGCTGCTTAACGGCCGATTTTGCGCTTACTGTTTGAGTTTCCATTTCATAGCGCTGCTAATAGTAAGCAAACGAAAAGGCATGCTAACTTTCCGGTGCTTACTGTATGAAAATGAATGACGTATACATCCATGGTGAACGCGCAAGCTGGCAGCCTAATTTTCTTGCTTATCTGTGAAATACGCTACTTGTCAGTGTTGTAGGTCTCGAGACCGGTCTCGGTCTCGAGACCACTTTTTGCTGGTCTTGGTCTCGGTCTCGGTCTCGATACCCTGTGGTCTCGGTCTTGGTCTCGGTCTCGGACCCTTCCGGTCTCGAATATTTGCCTGGTCTCGCTTCGAGACCAGCAAATTATGCAAATTTATTTGCTTTATTCATATTCCTTCACGATCATTTATCACGATAAACAGATAGCAAATAGTTTAAGAAAACTTGCAGTTTGTACAGACAACCTCACTTGTGGTTGTGTGAGCTTGCACGCATCGAGCTATGTACTGTACATGTACATGTACATAGTGCCATGTGTGTGCTTGTGTCATCGGCTTTACCCATCATGAGTTCGATAAAAATTGGGAGCGAGTTTCTAGCTATGACCAAAACACGCACTACTCGTTGTGAAAGGTAAACAGGTGCATTGCGCATGGTGCAAACAGGTGCATACACTACAGTACAAGTTCGCTAGAGTAGCACAATAAAATAAAGTTTTCACTTTTTTTTAAAATGATTATCACAAGATGTCCAGTAATTCTGCTGTGTTAAGATTTGGTTGTAAGAATCATAAACAGATCATGGATGCCAAAGCAGGTAACAAGAAACATTCTGCAGTTTGCATTTTCTGCTCAACGACAAATCGAATCACGGATAATCGGGGACAAGTTCAGTATTCACTAAGCATTTTAAGTCGGGCCCATAAAGCCAAGGCCAAGTAAATAACACAAATTCACATTATTCAAATTGATTTCATTGCTCATGATTCTCAGTAAACTGCAAATTGAATGTCAATTATAACACTGATTAAGCCATATCTTAGTTTCACTTTTGTATATGATATTCATGAAAGTGGAAAAAATGTAAAGTTTTTACATTATGATCAAGAACACCCCCATTGACAATGCACGTTTGTCAGCAGAGACACTGTCCATGTTGATGTTTCTGAAGTGCAATGAAGATATTCTGTAAATGGACAGGTACCTATACAAAAAACAACTGTTTTGGCACATTCCTGAATCCGACAGAACAAACTTATTATATTTGATTGTTGATAAATATTGTAATATCCAGTACAGTATTGTTGTAAAACAAGTACACAAAAGATTTCACAGTACTGTTAAAATGTCCGTAAATTTACGGACTCCGTAAAGTGAAATATTCCGGATTAAAAGTATCTTTCTATTCTACGGAATGGAAAAACTTTTCCGGTAATTTTGCTGCCAGAAAAAAATAGCGTTCCGTATTCCTGCAGCAAAATTACCGGAAAAGTTTTTTCATTCCGTAAAATAAAAAAGACCCTTAATGTACATGTGTACACGGTTGTGGGTGAAATAACAATATGTATTTACATGTACTATGTTAATTAGCATAATTAATATTTATATTTAAGGAAAGTCCGTAAAATTACGAAGAAAATACAGAATTTTTCACTTTACGGACTCCGTAAATTTACGGACATTTTTAACAACAGCAAAAGACATATTCATTTTGTTTTACATCCATAAAAGACTTTCATTTCATTTATTATGTGTCCAATTTTATTACATGTATGTAATTTACACATGTGGTCTCGAGGTCTCGGTCTCGGTCTCGGATCAAAAGGTCTCGGTCTTGGTCTCGGACCTTAGGGTCTCGGTCTCGGTCTCGGTCTCGGTCTCGGACCTCCAGGTCTCGGTCTCGGTCTCGGTCTCGGTCTCGGACTCCCAGGTCTCGACTACAACACTGCTACTTGTGCTTAAGCAAATTTTTCTGCTGCAGTTAGCACGACAATTTGCTTACCATTAAGCAGCGCTATGAAACTGGCCCCAGGTGAAAAAGGGGTGTGAACAACCTGATAAGTCTTTTCTATTGACCCCCTTGCAGCAATGTGATGTTTTCAACACTCTATATTCTACCAGTCCTAATTAGGTTGAAAGCTTCTACTTCTATTCGATGAGCCAATTAAACCAAGTTTTGAGCTTTGGCAGGAAGGGCCTGCGCCCAATTTCATAGAGCTGCTTAAGCAGAACATATTGCTTAACAACTAATAGTGGCTTCTTATATAGCGCTCATATCCGTCACTCAGTGGCGCTCAAGGCGCTTCAACTGTCGTATTTTCCTGCAATGTATATAATGTGGAGCTACTTTTTGAAGTTTGAGACCTATTCCTTTACATAGCACAATGTAATGGTTTACAAGGTGCTGTGGCGCCATATGCTGCCAATCAAACCAGGAACACCGGGGCGAACCCCTTCTCTTTGCGATAAGTGCGCGGGTTCTTTTACGTACATTACACAACACACGGTACCAGCGGCTTTACGTCCCATCCGAAGCAATAATGGTTAAGTGTCTTGCTTAAGGACACAAGTGTCACGACTGGGACTCGAACCCACACTCTGCAACAGAAACATCAGAGCTTGAGTTCGGTGCTCTTATCCGCTCGGCCACGACACGCCATTGTCTGCTGAGCAGAAATGAGCAAGATACTAGTCACCAAATTGTACATGTGACATGGTATTTTGGCTGGTAACCTTATTCTGATAAGCTTAGCTTTGTTGTACTTTTTGGGCTTAAGCAGCTCTATGAAATTTGGCCCTGGTTGTGGCTTGGAGCATCACATATGATCGAAGGTCCATTTGTTGTATCCTGAAAAATAATCAAAAAATGGTAAATGAAATTGAACAAATTCAAATCTTTTTTGATGTTGTCTTTTGCAGATTAATGATCCGACAAGCACGGAAGCTAGCCCAGGGTTACTTCTTGACCTATCAAGAGCAGATTCCTACAGCCCAGCTGGTCCAGAGGGTTGCTAACGTGATGCAAGAGTACACACAGATTGGGTAAGTGTAATCTCGCTATCAACCATGCATTCTAGTCTGGTGAGGTTCACACAGATTGGGTTAGTGTAATCTCACTATCAACCATGCGTTCTAGTCTGGTGAGGTACACACAGATTGGGTAAGTGTAATCTCGTATCAACCATGCGTTCTAGTCTGGTGAGGTTCACACAGATTGGGTTAGTGTAATCTCACTATCAACCATGCGTTCTAGTCTGGTGAGGTACACACAGATTGGGTAAGTGTAATCTCGTATCAACCATGCGTTCTAGTCTGGTGAGGTTCACACAGATTGGGTTAGTGTAATCTCACTATCAACCATGCGTTCTAGTCTGGTGAGGTACACACAGATTGGGTAAGTGTAATCTCGTATCAACCATGCGTTCTAGTCTGGTGAGGTTCACACAGATTGGATTAGTGTGATCTCGCTATCAACCATGCGTTCTAGTCTGGTGAGATTTGCGCAGACATCATGTTCATAAAAACTCTCTCTAAGAGTGGTTTAACAACTCAACGTTTCGATCAGTATGCTCTGATGGTCTTCAGGAGAATGCTGGACTCTGTTGCTGCACGCTGCGTAACCAGTTAATGCGGGATGACATGTTAACATGCTATTTTCCCCCCCAGATGCATAGCGGGAGATGTGACTTGTATTTTTGTGTCACATAAGATGACTGGAATAAAGGCCAGCTGTACTTTCCACTACGAAGAGGGCTCACAGCATGCACTCTCCGTGTAGAGCTTCGTTTCACCCACACAAAGAGGACGTATGGCGGCAGCAATTATGCTAGATTTTGCCTTTGTGCTGGGGTTATCGTGTAATCCCCAATTTCAGGCTTTTGTCCTTTTGATGCGACAAGAGGATTACGTGGCATCGAGAGGCTTCCACTGTTGTATTTCATTGTATTTGGGACCAATGGAGGAAAGTCCGAGAGGACCGAGATTCCAGCATTGGTCCGGGCCATGGACCCAATTGGAGGCCGTGTCTCACAACCAAGGTTTTGCAAGTCACAGTGCGTGAATATGGTAATTTCTTGATAGAGAAGCAACTATAGGAAAGCATCTTGCTCAAGGATATTAGTGTCATGATTGGGACTCGAACCCACACCCCGATGACTTAACTGCTCGGCCATGACATGCCACTGAAATGTACTGAAACTTTGATTTATTATCCAGTTTGCTTGTTTGTTTTTTTCTAGTGGAGTACGTCCATTTGGGGTGTCCCTCCTCATAGCTGGGTGGGATGAGGATGAAGCCAAGCCCTTCCTGTTCCAATGTGACCCATCAGGAGCTTACTTCCCATGGAAGGCTACAGCCATGGGTAAGAACCACATCAATGGCAAGACCTTCCTGGAGAAGAGATACAATGAGGATCTGGAGCTCGAGGATGCTGTTCACACGGCCATTCTCACCCTCAAGGTAAGAGATGTTGTCACGAGGTTCTATGTTCGTGAGGGGCTTCCCCCCGACTGATTTAGCTACAATAAATGGATTGCAATACATGTCATTGACCGTTATCTTTGATGTAAAACGATGGAAAAGTGCACGCGTGTACGCGCTAAGCACAACTCTCAGCCAATGATAGCTCTTTACGCGTGCACAATTCATCAAAGATGGCGGTCAATGATGCGTATTGCAATCCATCTATAAGCTAAGCTTTTCAAATAAACAGCATTCTCCCTTTGCAGTGGTCCGCTGGCCGAGTGCCAGCTAAAACACCTAAGGACCAGTAAGAACTCTCTCCAAGTGGTCTGGCTGGCTAATTTAGTGTTGAAAAGCGTCTTTATTTAATATGAAACATGGACAAGTGGAAAAAGTGACGGACTAGTGGAAAGACGAGCTGACTGGTCCTGCTGGCCAGTCACTGAAAAAGTTAACGGCAAACTCTGCTAAGGGATTGACACAAAATGGACACAGCATGTGAACTGGCATTCAGGTGTAAAACACAAATGAATCTTAAAACCATGTACATAGCTACAAATTTGTTTTTTTACTATAGGTCAAGGCAAAAATCTTTGTGCAGACAAATTTGCTCAGTTTGATTTTATTTTATGGTTAGCTTACCAGCAATGGAATGATCTTTTGAAAAAACGCTATAATAAGCCAAGTTCACACCCCATGGGTATGGAATGGGTACGAAAAGGCAAGCAACATGTCCCTACAAGATCTATTTCTGCATTGTTTGCCTTTGGACCAGATACCATGATCCTTCTTGCTAATGACAACATTAATAATAATAATTGGTATTTAGTAGGCACTTTTAAACTGTTCGTCAAAGTGCCTTACACTATTACCGCCCCTGTTCATTGGGCCTTAAGCATTCCTGAAACAATCTCAACTCCTTTTGAGTATGCAGCACCGGCAGCTTATTCACATCATCAACATTTTCAGAGATTTTCCGGTGCTGCAGATGGCTTATAGTCCGGAAAAACAACGGTACTGGAACATTGATCCATCATCTTGTTTTTTTTATTTGTTCTCTAAACAACAGGAGAGTTTTGAAGGTCAGATGAACGAAGACAATATTGAGATTGGTATCTGCAATGAGGCGGGATTCCGGAGACTGGACCCAACAGAAGTCAAAGACTACCTGGCATCGATAGCATAGTAACCCCCTGTAATCTACTCTTTGGACCGCTATAGAACGAGGCCATGTCCCAATTGACGGCTACGGCTGTGGCTATGGCTGGAATCCCTGGTAAGGCCCATTCTTCAACACTGTCTCTGCAGCCAATGACCGTAGCCATAGCCAAAGTCATGTGATTCGGACACGGCCTAACAGACTCATGATGCAGCCATTTTGTTCTGCACAAATTTGCTCACCAGGGAAACTTCTTGCTCAGGTTACCAACCAAAATACCATGTGGTTTATATTGTGTGACTGGTTCTCTGCTAATATTAGCTTAACGGAAAATTGCTAAGCAATATTTTTTGAAAAGCAGCTCTATGAAAGTGGGTCCAGAACCCAAACAAAAAGTTTAAATAGTCTGGTGCTTTTACATGTATGAGAATCAGCA
The DNA here is from genome assembly GCA_032158295.1 of Pycnopodia helianthoides. Lineage (NCBI taxonomy): Eukaryota > Metazoa > Echinodermata > Asteroidea > Forcipulatida > Asteriidae > Pycnopodia > Pycnopodia helianthoides. The sequence goes on from CM063251.1 coordinate 6,814,702, forward strand.
CTATAGTTGTGTTTATGTATACTAGGAGTCTGACAAAGATGGCGGCATCTTGACACTTGCCACTACCTGTGCTTCGTTTCACTTCCTATGTTTTGCTTACGAGATGTATTCTCATTGCATAGTGACCTTCATCAATGGCAATTAGATTGGATACATGTCTTTTAAACCAAGTATTGGTAGTGGCGTGTGACATTTGACTTGTGTCGATGCTATGTTCATATCATTTAGCTAAGTGCAGTTTTCACATTTGTTCGCTCTTTGTTTCAAATGTGATGCGCAATAACAGGGAACAGTTTGTTTGTATTCTGATTATCTTGTTTTGTTCACAAGAAACTTCAACAAGAATCTAATTTCTTTTATATTTAAACAAAGAATATTTGTCATTTAATAATGTGATGCAAAATAAGACACGACTCTCTCATGTACATGTGTGTTTTAAAAAAAAATTTGACGAGGACAATGCCTTAGTGTATTCTAATCCATCAAGTTCTCAGCTTGGCATCATACCAACTTGTCCGCACCGTGGCCGTAAGCCACGGCCGATTAATGGTCATGGTATGCTGGGATCTCGGACTTACCTCTCATATAAACCTCGTTTGTAGAACACAAGGACAAAGGTCTGGAATCGGGGATTACACAATAACCCCCACGAAAAAGGGAGATTTTGAGCTTGGATTCCAGTACCCTTTGTCTCTCTTTGTACAGGGGGAAACGTAGGGTAGCATGGTAGGTGCCTGTCTACGCATACTACACCATGGATTGTCCGGGGGCGTAGTTATACGTCAAACGGTCAACTGACTGCAACCAAAAGAGGATGTTCCGCAATTGTTCTGGGCGTTCTTTTTTGTGTGAACTATGGACCAGCTTTTACTCATTCAGCTAAAATGTGTAAAATTTGAAGTCCTTGAATAATCATCCCAAGATGGTTATGTTTTTTGGCCAGAATTTTGTAAGATTTCATTCCTATTTTTAATTAAATACTTTAGGTAAGCATCGTCAACAATTTGGAACCAGCTCTCGGGCAGGGAGGATAAGCTCAATGCTTATTTTGGATAAAACTGTTGCAAGTATAATCACAGCTTGCTCGTGACTTTACTGTAGCCCAATATGTGCGTTGGTTATGGATTTTTTGTTAAATCTCAAGTTAAACTGGCTTTATTTGGTGAATAACAGTCCATGAAAGTCTTATTTCCGTTTTCATTGTAGAATGTGACCTAATGATTATTAAAACAGATCTACGGTGTCATGTTACATCAGTCTCCTACACATTGTGTCTGTTGAATTTATTTACTTGATAGATATTTCCCGATAAGCGCCATCTTGGCTTTGAGCTGCGTCAAGCGCTCAAATTTGTCTACGCAGTGAAGTGGTTCGCTGACCAATCAAATCATGCAAGGAATTTGAAAAAACTCCTGCATGCTGCGCACGGCATTTACGCATAACGCACAGTTGTGCTTTAAAAAACTGATTGATTTGCCCATAGAGATTGTGGACTTTACACTTTGTTAAGTGGGAAGTAACTACCTAAAAACGCAAGGCTTATGTATTGCGATTATTGTATGATCAGAAACACAATGCATATATATGGTGTGATGTTGCTGCGGTTTTGTTTTGGGGAATTTTCAGGAACTTTACACTTCGTCAAATGGGAACTACCTATACTAAAAACGCAAGGCTTATGTATTGCGATTATTGTATGATCAGAAACACAATGCATATATGTTGTGATGTTGCTGTGGTTTTGTTTTGGGAAAACTTCAGGAATCAAAGCTACAAGGCTTATGTGTTGTTAATTTTTGTTTAAACAAAACCAGAAATACAACACTAATGCATTGTGAATCACTTTGATATGAAATACAAGACCTATGAGGCAAAAATATGAGGCTTTTTTCATTATGATTAAGAAAGCAAGCACAAAGTACAAACAAGACATCAAATTTTGATAATAAAAGCTTTATTGGGCGCTCAGTAAAACACAATTAGCCTGAAACAGGCTTGGGACATGCACTATCAATCACTGTAGATTCTGTATGACCAGACACCCTCATTCAACCCCTGATACATGTTGCCGTAATCAGTGTTAAATACTTTGGTTGTCTTTGCAATATGACACATGATATGAGGACGGCAAGGGGGTTTGTTGAACTCATAGCTATCAAGCTCACAATTGGTGCTCGATATGGGGCAGAGGGTACCCCCTCCCCACCTATTGTATCTTCATTGTGTGCTTGGAATTTCAGGAATTCTTTGGAGGTTTTTTTGGGGGGTAGTTCTATACAAGAGGAAAATAGTGTGTTATAGTATGGGAACATTGGGGGGCGGGGGACACCCTCTACCCCATATTAGGCAGGCTATACAAGCTCAGGGTCAAGGATTGCAGCCGGTGAACATTGTATAGATCCACAAGGGGGATATCTTGTGCAAGATGTTACATCTTCAACACCAGGGCCCAATTTCATAGAGCTGCTTAAGCACAAAAAGTAGCTAAGCACAACACAATTATGCTCACTAGAGTAAGGTTACCAGCCTAAATACCACGTCACGTGTACAATTTGTGTCTGGTATCCTGCTCATGTCCGCTTAACAGACACTTGTTAAGCAATATATTCTGCTTAAGCAGCTCTATGAAATTGAGCCCTGGTTCTGGTATGGAGAGAAGTTACACTGTATTCTAACACCATTTAATTTACACCTGTCCAATCACAATTAAGGTTTGTTTATATCTGCGATTGCCTTTTGACTCGATTTAACGTCACAGTTAGTAGTTTGTGACGTCTTTATTATTCATTACCAGCAGTTTGGGGGAGTTTTGAGAGAGAGTTATCGAACCAAATGTGGCATTGTTGACGTCTTGCGCTCTCAACATAATTCTTTCATACTGTTACCAACCCATTGTTTTTTTCACAGGTGGAGACCCATTTACAATTTCTAACATTGGGGGAAAACAGAAGCTTTGAGAGAAAAGGAAACAAGATGGCAACTTAACTTCATTAAGCAACGTAGGAGTTTGATCGTGTAGAATAGATGAATTATCAAACAAAATCTTTCAGTGGCAAGCGACGTGAACAACAATAAAATAAACTCACATGTATTTCCAGGTTTTGGTCAACCAAGAGGCAAGCAGTGGCGTTTAAAAAATTTCTGCCATATAAGCAGGTTCTAGCATCTACTGTCCTGTCAATTACTTGTACAGGGCTTTAATTTCAGTACTTTTAATGCTTCAATTAAAAAATAAAACCACCATTTGACTAATCACAGAAAGAAGAGTTCGTGAGAATCAAGTCCTAATTTTTTCTCTTCCCTTTCCAAGGAAATGCTGGAACCTAAGTTCCGAACTAAGATAAATTTTTCTGGAATGACAGGGTTGAAGTAAAAGTGGGTTTAAAAACTCTTCTGTGCTGTGACGTCTTATGGATGAGTCTCTATGAGAAGCAGACTGGACCGATAGTCATTCCGAATTGTTGGTTGCTTTCTCCGATGTCTGACATAGCAACATCAACGAGGGGTAGACGTTCGGTCTTCTTGGTTGTGTAGACAACGGTGGTCTTTCTCCAGACGTCATCGTGCTCCTGGATTTAAATAGTCCGACAAAAAGGTAAAGAAGTGACGTGTCGACTTAATAAAACCCTGTTTTACGATGTGGTTCTGCTCTACACCGAAGTATAGGTACTGTATGCGCGGTGCTTTTCCCAAGTCCTGTGGGTTTAAGAACCCGCTGGTACCTTGGGTGGGATGCGAACCAAGGGTCATCTACAGTCTTCATGTCTTAATTGATAAACACCAAGTAATTAGCTAATTCTTTGGGCTATAAAAAGCATTTGTTATGAAATGAATATTTAATATCCCTCAAAATTGTGTGGTTTGGTGTAATTTTATGATGGAACACTGCCCGGTATTTAGTAGAACCAAAATGGTTGTGTTTCCGAATGGAGGCGAATTTTATAATTTTGTAAACACTACTCTCTAACTACAACACACAGTGGGTGTTTTAGTGCAGGAACAACTCTTACAGAGGATAAGGAGTCATTCCAAACAGCAACATTTTGAGAGATTGGAAAGCAATGTGCCCTTTTAAACGAAACTAAATGTAATTGAAGTTTCATTTCGACGACAAATTCCCGCCGGCAAGTGCAAACTCATGTTATCTTTGTGGTGGCAAGGTTAGATTAAGCCAATTCCTATTTTATGCTCCAAAGTCACTTTTTTACAATTATTTTTATAATTTAGATGCAAAAATCAATATTGAAACCATCTTTTGATGACGTGTGTTCTTGGATCTATATACTGCCCAATAAAAAAAGCGTACCTGGCATTCGTCCAGTCCCTCCACATCGTACTGTAGATCCTTTTGGGTGCTCTTGATGTTCATTCTTGCCCCGTGGGGTCCCACCAGGGTAATGGCTCGGCTGGTCCTGTCCTTGCGGTCAAACACGGCGAATGAGTTTCTGCAGTGGTAGGTGACGTTCTGCTTGGCTTGGGAGTAGATGAGACGCAGGAGGGTCAACTGAACGGGCTTAATGCTGTAGGTGATCTGGAGATAATGGAAACAATACATTCTTAGGGACTGTCCAAAGTTTTAAAAATAATTAGGTCGTACAGATAGTTCTACCTTAGAACCCCTCCCCTCCCCCCCCCCAAAAAAAGAACTTATCAACATTTTTCATTCCAGATCGATCAACATTATTTAAATATCAACATTTTACATGCCTTGTAAAGTTGACATGGTCTTCAACCCTCCTCCCCTGTCATACTCTTTGTATGACCGTGAAAATGTTGACAACTTCGGATGGCCCCGTAACACGTCTGATCAGGCCTTCAACTTTATGCTTGAAGCGGCCAAACAACTTTCCAAAAGGCACTTCTATGAGGAAAATTAGAGTTTGCAGTGGAACTCTAGGGTACCGTACAAATTAACACCGACAAAACAAGAGGCATCCATGACAAGTGCTGTTGGTGCCGTGGATTAGTTCAGCGTCCTATTCAGTCAACTCTCCCTATAAAGAGCCCTGCTATGAACGGTTCTGCTTATAAAGAGTACATTCTGAAGTCCCGAATCTCATTTCTGAGCTGTGTTTCTTTTGTTTTGCTGTCCTCTTATAACAACCTTCCTGTTATAAAGAGGTAAGTTGGCCAGTCCCAGCAATCTCATTTCATTTATTCTGGTTGTGAAGCCAAGGACTCTCAGAAAGCGACTAAACTAATCAAGAACCCCCGTGGAGAGAAGAGAATGAAGGAAGTTTAAGTTTTAGAGAAGTTTCATACATACAATATAACACGGCAGCTAAAAGCTGCACTGGTGGAATTGATTTTTTTTTTTTCTCTTTACCATTGAGCCGTTCTGCATGCTGGAGAAGTCAATTGGTGTATCGTCACCAAGATAATAAGTTGCCTTGGGAACCTGGAGAAATAAGAACATAAATCTATAATAAGAGAAGCAAGGTCGTAACTGATGGTGCATCCAATTAGCTTCCCCATGTCAACCCCAGGTCTGACCCCAGTGCGTTCAATTAGCTTCCCCTGGTGACCCCAGGTCTGACCCCAGTGTGGTCAATTATCTTCCCCGGGTCTGACCCCAGGTGTGACCCCAGTGTGGTCAATTAGCTTCCCGGTTCTGACCCCAGGTGTGACCCCAGGTGTGACCCCAGGTGTGACCCCAGTGTGGTAAATTAGCTTCCCCAGGTCGACCCCAGGTTTGTTGACTCCCAAAATGGCGCAACCAAGATTAATTGTGATGATGACATCATGTGAATTGGGTCAATAGACTGGGAAAGTCTTGCACGTATTCAAGCCTTGAAAGCCGTTAAATTGCATGGTTTTGTTGACGATTACTTACTTAATCCTCTTTGTCCCCAGTGGGACAACAGGCTGCGCAGAGACTCATACAATAAAATAAACATAATCCAACTATACAGCCCTCATCCCTTAGTCATCGACTTGGACACAGTCTACCATCGCAAAGGTGAGTTGACAAATTCAGTGAGCTACGCATGTTTTTAAAGGATTCATTTCAAACATAAACTTGCCTCTTGTACTTCTGGGAATACACATGTGCTGTTAGTCTTCCTGTCACAGTAAGCCACAAACTTGTCGTACGGGGAACCTGTGCTGGGATCCAGAGTGTAATAACCTGACGAAGAAAACAAAACCACAAGCGTTTACTGCACCCTGCTTTATCTCCAGTAGATCTAATAGTAATACTTAGCATCAGGGATATACAGGAATTTATAACTAATATTCTTATTCTTATTCTTATTCTTACTGTCTGTAAAGTTGACCATTGCCCGTAAACTAAAAGTGGCCCTGTACAAAACTTAATTACAAGAAGTGCCCCCGATCCGCAAAGCTAAAGTAGTAGTCCAGGCCGATTTCCTACCTCCCGCCCAGGTAGTAGTTAATAAGCAGGACAGTTCTTTTCAGAACTGAGAAGTCTCCCGAATTCCGAAAATCTACTCCGCGGTAGTAGAATAAATAGCAAGACAAGTTCTCTAAAGAACAAATCTACACAGCAAGTAGATATTTATACACATGGTGTTATAATTACCGCAAACCGAATATACATTGATACCTCACCATGCAATGCCTCAAAAACCATGTGCAAAACTTGTCGGATATTTAACCTCAAAAGCATTGTTCTTGATCCAGTCTCATGGTATTCAGTGATAAAACTTCAATACATGAGGAGTTTTAAAATCTGAGCTCGTGGACGAGTCTTACCACTGGGGAATATTGGGTAGTCCTTGAAGAGATCCTTGCAGGAGCGGGCGGGGTAGTCTGCCTCACCGTTGGGATGCATCAACTTCATCATGCGTACACGAAGCTGCTTGATGCGGTTCTCAAAGTCGTCCTCATCGATCTCGGCTGCGTCGCCGTACTGTGTGATCAGATGAGTAGAGGATTTCAGAGATACATGCTTCGGTTTAGTTCATGAACTGATGTATAAGCGTAAAGAGCACTAGAATCTGGTTTTGCCCTACACCAGTGTATGATAGAGTATTGCATACTCATTAATAAATACATAATAATATGCAGGTCTTATATAGCACTTTATCACATCAGAGGGCGTCTCAAAACTGAGTCTTATTATTATTAGAGTGAAGTTTCTGTTCCTCATCTATGATTCTATCCATGGCACATCTCCTACATACAGCCAGGATTCAATACAACAAAGTGTTCCTACAAGACGACTTCACTCTACAAACACCACGCTCCTCAACATCCCTTGTTCTAAACACACTTGGGAGAAAACGTTCTTTCCTGGGCCATCTCTTTGCTCTTCCACTGAACCTCAGACACTCTCTCCAGCTTCAAAACTAACTTGAAAACACACTTGTTCAACCCTCGTTCTAAACACACTTGGGGAGATCATTCTTTGCTGGACCATCTCTTTGGAATGCTCTTCCACTGAACCTCAGACACTCTCTCCAGCTTCAAAACTAACTTGAAAACACACTTGTTCAACCCTCGTTCTAAACACACTTGGGGGAAATCATTCTTTGCTGGGCCATCTCTTTGGAATGCTCTTCCACTGAACCTCAGACACTCCCTCCAGCTTCAAAACTAACTTGAAAACTATAACTTGAAAACACATTTGTTCATCCCTCGTTCTTAACACACTTGGGAGAGATCATTCTTTGCTGGACCATCTCTTTGGAATGCTCTTCCACTGAACCTCAGACACTCTCTCCAGCTTCAAAACTAACTTGAAAACACACCTGTTCAGCCTAGGCTTGAAGTACCATCATAAACAGAGTTCTTTTTTCTTTGTACCAGGAGTGTCTCTCTGACAGGCATGGCACACTACAAATGTCCATTATTATTATTTGATGTAAGGCCAGTTCAAGTTCTAGATTTGGTTACATAAAACAAGTGCTTTAAAGGTCATAACCCCCCCCCCCCCGAAATAAAATAAAATAAATAATTATAAATAAAATTTGTTCATGCACTCACTCCGTAAGAGTATGGGTTGGGTCCCTTGTTTCCACTAACTGCAGATGGGCCAGAATACTGTGAAGAAACAACAACAAGTTAACGCTAATACAAGTGTACATCGTTGGCTTTTTGGAAGGGTCCATCCGATTCCATCCTCTAGTTTTCCCACAAACACACTATACCCCCTCCCTCAGATGACGCCAACTATTTTACCGCTGGCCATGCTGGATTACTAACAGGCGCCATGTAACACACACAAAGTACACACATCAAAATGCAACGCTGGATGGATTTCATTTTCACTACCTTATGGAGACCGAGAACAAAGCAGAAAAAGGATAACAAAGGGTCTCCATAGGGAAATTCTAAAGACTGGGTTGCTCCACAAGGAATTTTGTGTACAAAGTCTATGGGAGGTTCTTAACTACAGGAACAAAGGAAAGAACAAAAGATGTCTCCACAGGGATGCAAAAAATAGAATGTGTGCACAAAGCGTACTTATCCTACATGTGACATCAGTAAAAAGTAAAAAGGTTCCATAACTAGCCAGACCTCCACTTTCTGCTGTAGAACTAGCCAGACCTCCACTTTCTGCTGTAGAAATGTGACCTCAGTCAAAAAGGTTCCATAACTAGCCAGTGAAAACTTCATCACACTAAGTTGTGTTTAAGCATTTTTAAAAAATGAAAATCAGTTCACAGTTTTGTTCAGGCATACAAGTGTATTTTGGTTGGTACAATCGAAATAAGCCGCTCCTGTGTTTTCTTTTGGGAGGGGGGGTCTTAAAACGCCCTTTTTCAACTTTGATTGTAATTTAGGAAGTTTACATTTGTTTTTTAAGTGGACTCCTCAGTACGAGTTTGGGGAGTTCCCCCTGATCTATTTCATTGGAGTGGATTATTTATGATTATTTAGAATGCGCATAATTATTTAAGTATCAACTTACTCCTCCTTGTGAGTAGCTGAGAGCTCCCTGTGTAGAAAATAACAAAATGAAAGACAGAACATATCAGTAACAAGCAGAATGAATAAAAGGACAAATCAAAGCAATAGTTTAAAGGCACTGGACACTACTGGTAATTACTCAAAATAATTGTTAGCATAAAAACTGACTTGGTAACGAGCAATGGAGAGCTGTTGATAGTATAAAACATTGTGAGAAACGGCTCCCTCTGAAGTAACGTAGTTTTTGAGAAAGAAGTAATTTATTTGAATTGATTTTGAGACCTCGCGCGTGAGGTCTCGAAATCAAGCATCTGTGAAAGCACACAACTTCGTGTGACAAGGGTGCTTTTTCTTCCATTATTATCTCGCAACTTCGACGACCAATTGAGTTCAAATTTTCACAGGTTTGTTATTTTGTGCATATGTTGAGATACACCAAGTGAGAAGACTGGTCTTTGACAATTACCAAAGGTGTCCAGTGTCTTTAATCTTCTTGTAACCCTGCCTGCAATTTTCTCAAAACCCTTGCCCCCCAAAAAAAATATAAAAAAAAACCAAAAACAGGATCAAAGAAAAATCCTGGTATCCTCATAACCAGTCAAAGAATCTCCTAAAATTTAATAGACAATTGGTTAAAAATTGAGTTCTGTTTCCGCAATTAAAACATCTTTCGTGCACACTTTGTCAACTAATGGAGACTGATATCAAGTCATAAACCACAAGAAAAACTGACTGGGTGAATTTTAACAAATTTGGGGTTGAACATAGAAAAATTGACAATTGACTATAGTGGGTTTTGAACCTGTGACCTCCAGCACGTTCCTGGAGGTCGCAGTTTCAAATCCAGCTCTAGTAGTTTTTTCTGTGTTCACCCCAAAACAACTGTTTTGAAAATGCTTATTTATGGTTCAGTACAACAACTAATAAAATCACTAGTATCTATGGATGTCTTGCACTTGGAAATCGGTTTCTCTTGGGAAAAGTACCACAAATATTTATCTGCCTTTGTTTGCCCCTCCCCCCCTCATGAAAATGTCTAATTACACCACTTATTTAGTACAACAATCAATCAATTTTGACTTAACATCCAGAAATACCATGGAAAAATAATTGATTTGTTTTCTATGAGCCACAAGAAGTGATTTGCTGAAAAGTTGAATCTGTTCTGATGCTACGATGAAGTGTGATCTCTACTTACAGGGGCTCCAGCGGGGCCAGGAGGTCCTGGGGGTCCAGAGGGTCCAGAGCGTCCATCAGATCCACGGGATCCCTGTTCATGGAAGAGAAGATAACAAAATTTCAAATTCTTATTCGACAACTCCATAAAAATGACCACATCATAGAAATATTCTGCACTGGTTAAGAAGAACGTTTCATCTAGGATCAAAATGAAGGTTTATTTTAGAAGGATTTGTACTTACACCTTGTCCTGACATACCACGAGGTCCCTGTTGTCCACTCTTTCCATTTCTGCCGCTTGGCCCGTCAAGACCCTATCATCAAAATAAAATAACATTTGAAAAAAATTGAAATAACTAAGAAACTACTCAAATGAATACATGAATAAATAACTAAGCATCTGCCCAGTTCTTTTCAAAGTTGTTGGTGTTTTTTTGTTAGTTCTTTTAAATTGATCTGTATGGATTTTAATGTTGGCTTTTCTATCCACAATGTGTCCCTTTGATTACCTTTATTTTTGTTAAGTCTCTTTCTTTTTGGTTAAAGGAACATTACAGAATTGGTAAGAAAAGTATACTTTTTTATCACAGATTTACATAAAACTTACACGGTCTAATGATGATGATAGTAGAAAACATCCCTTGAAATATTTCTGTCTGAAATGCCATATTTGATGAGAAATGAATAAACTTATTTTGCGATTGGAGTTTATCGCTCAGTGAGCGTTTTATTCATTTGTTGAATCTAAATGATTTCATGCAAATGTGTAATCGGTTTTTCACTATTTTCTCGTGACCCAGTTGGCCGATCGATCTCAAACTTCTACAGGTTTGTCAGTTTATGTATGTGGTGGAATACATAAAGTGCTTACACTGCCAGCAACTGTTTTGTTAGCAAAAACCAATTCTGTAATGTTCCTTTAAGTGCTGGTTGTTTGTTTGTTGTCTTGATTGTTTGTAATACTTGCTCATTACCTATTGTGTGTTTAAACTGTTTAACCTTTTAGCTACTTTTAAGAAATGTTTATATTTTACATGTTCTAGTGCAATTCAACCCTATCGGTTGTCATACTGTTCATTCCTTTTTAATGTTTTTACGAAATAAACCAATAAATATAATATAATATATACAATACTGAAAGAGATTCAAGTTTCTACCCTTACGTTAAAATGGTGTAAAATGCCATTTTATTTGGTACTCCTTGTTGGGAGTGAAAATTTGAAACACGACGTCATCGGACATTAACAACAAATGGGTCTGTACATTCCAAAGAACAACTTTTGCACCGGTCAAAAGGTCCAATCCAATGCCCTTATGATTGAATATCATCAAAATTCAGGAATGAACTGAAAATTCTCCGTACAAAAAATGTACAGAGCATATATATTTGAAAAGTGACATCATCGATTGTTTTTGGATTTTGACAAAAAAAATTGCACTTGAAGAGTATCAAACACAGTGGCATTTCATACCATTTTAATGTGAGGTTAGAGACTTGTAATTTAGTTTATCCATTTTCATAATGACTCTATCAATAGACCATTCCATTGTTGATAAACAAAGTGCGCGGGTTGGCATGGCCGGCCGAATGTAAGCAAGACAATCAATCGTGTTAAAAAAAAATGGTGACCAAGTTCAACATTTTCTGTAAAGATTCATGAGCTGAATTATCTCCTATGATTGGTTAATTTGTTTCCAACAAATTCAACATATTTTAGAATATTTGTGTAACATTGCTGCAAACTATGGCTATCTGTTTTTTACTTGCATTTATGGCGTTCTATATTTTTCAAACCTCGGTTGCCAAAAACTCGGGCTGTGACGTTGCAATAGAAAGGTCTATTGGAAAATGAGTGGATCGCAAAACTGACTTTTACCTCGGAGGCCATCGGAGGCCATCTTTAGGCTAATGAAACAAAAGAGGCCAAGCCTGCCTGATTCAACTTGACCCTAGTTTCGTTAGAGCAGGTCAATAATTAGAAGACTAGTTTGATTGGAAAGTGAACTTACGGCTGGTCCGGCTGGTCCAGGTCTTCCATTGGATCCACGTGCTCCAGATTGGCCCTGAGAGGACAGATAAGAAAAAATAAACACCACGATGCCAAAAAGTACGATGCAAGCATGAGTTTAATTTTGTACCATTCAATTTTCCCTTCTGTATTGAAGCTACTTTATCGGCTTAGCGTATTATTCAGTGTTAAGCGGATATACGTCCTTGCTTCGTTTCCGCTAAGCATGTATCTCTGCATTCACCTTTTTCTACGGCTTTGTTTACTGAAGAAGCAGAGATGTTAAACACGCTTTTTAAAAAGTCCAATTCGGAAATGAAAAATAAAAATAAAGTTTCTTAAATTTTGTGAGTCCGGATTCTTTTTTATTTGCTTTCTCTAATAGCCTATGCCATTCTTGCACGTATCAAAAACAAGAAAACAAGTCGAACGAATATATTTTTTTGAGAAAGCAAATCTTTTTATATTCTACAAAAACCATGAAAATAAAAACACCCACAGCAGGTTGCTACAAATACAATTTCAATTATATTTTGGTCGCAACTTGAACTTTCACAAAGGTTACTTTATGGTGTTGTAACCAATACAAATGCATTATAAAAAGGGCTGATTGTCAATAAACAGTCCCAAAACTGGGCCGCTTTATTTTAGGTCCGGGACACAGACGGGTTAAACGACAAGAAAATTAAAAGAGAGATTTAAGTGTTCACAATTCATAAAAGCATTCTCTTCTTGAGATACCCAGGCAGCTTTTTTAAATAAAGGTTTTAACCAAAAAGAGGAAATTGATGAGCAAGAACAGACAAGTTTCTAGACTCATACTTACACGAGGTCCTGGTGATCCAGAGGCTCCTGGGGAACCACCCCATCCCTTGTGGCCCTGTTAAGAAGACAAAATAAGCATTTGAAAATTGTTGATTACACCAAGATTACGTATCAATACTTGCACCCCCCCTCCCCCCATCAGTAAATGGGGATCATGATACCTTAGTGCAGTGGCGTAACCAGAGGGATGGGGAGGGGGGACACAAGGGCAGGAGTACCTCTGCCCCCTCCCCTACACATAGCTTCAACAAAATGCATAAATGAATATTTCAATACATTAAATAGGCCCCCCCCCCCCACCCAACTATGTCTTTGCCCCTGCCTGCCCCCCCCCGAAATGAATATATCTGGTTATGGCACTGCCTTAGTGGTATCTATATAGATTAACCCTGCAGCGATGCACCTGTTTTGGGCCAACAGTATTACGTCATCCTGCCATTGAGGTATGGCAGGGTCATTTGATAGGTTAAGAGGGTCTGTTCTGCCTTATCTCAATGATTTATGTCTGCTAAACCAGTCTGCTGTCGGCACAAGATCACAAGACCTTCATTCACAAAAGGCCATTGAGCCTAGAGCGGTCAGACACAACATGCCTTACCACTAAGCTGTGGTAGTGATCTGTGGCGCATGTGCCGCAGAGATAGGAGTTTGTGCATGAGCTATGGGGAAACATTTTGTCCGCCACCCCTCCTGACCAAATTGACGACCCCTGTTGATTGACACCACTCCTAAAACGTGTGTATTGGTACACTGCAGGATATCAAGGAGTATCACGGGGTTGGGATCTACCATTTTGAAATGGTTATGTTTTTCTTGATATGTGCCAGTGCACTGTGGTATGGTGCATTACTGCAAGGTTTTAAACAATTTGTGATTTTTAATAATAATAAGAAGAAGACTTGTAAAGTGCTGGTATTTAGAAAACCCTTCAGTATGCTGAGACCTAGGGAAATTAATCATAAGCTTGACTGAAAAGGGTCAGTTTTAAGATGTGATTGGAAGGAAAGACTGTCAGGTTGTGTTCTAAAAATCATTGGTAAATTGTTCCATAGTTCCGGGGGGCTGCAACAGAGAAACTACTGTTGCCATAAGCTTTCATCCTGGCAGAGGGAACCACAAGCAAGTGGGCGATATTTGAACGTAATTGGCGTACCGGCTTGTAAGGTGATACAAATTGCTGAAGGTACTGATGGAGAGATGAGCTGTTGATGGTAAGGTAAAGTCTGTCCCGAGCCAATATGGCTCATCAGGCCAGTGTTTATACCCGCTTTGATTGGCATTAAACGACTGAGAATATCTCTATTCCCCCTGGACAGGATACCAGTCCATCGGTAAGTTACTCCCCAGCTCTCACCGGTACCCATTTGTACTCCCGGGCGGAGAGACGCAATTATGATAGAGTGCCTTGCTCAGGACACAAGTGTCACGACTGACAGGCCAGGATTCGAACCCACATTCTGTATGTTGCAGAGCTTGAGTCCATCGCCCTAGACCACTTGGCCACGACACCCATAGAGCCGTTGATAGATTGGTAGGTTACATGAAGGATTTTGAAAACGTTGCGCCAGGCAACGGGAGAGCCGGTGCAGTGCTTGGAGGACCAGGGTAATGTGATGCAACTTGCTAGAGCATGTTGGGACACGGGCTGCAATGTTCTGGATTCTCTGAAGGTGATACAAGGTGGACGCTGGAAGTCCATACGTACCAGACCTGAACATGGCTCAGTTATTGCCGTGATCAGCGAAAGATACTTCCAATATTTTCAAACAAACAAAAATGAACAATTTGTATGGATTTACCGTGACTCCAGTGGCTCCAGTTTCTCCTCTAGCTCCAGCGGGTCCAGCAGGTCCCTGGAAAAAAAAACGAGGAATGAATTTAAAGTTTGAATTATGGCCACCGATAAGGGTGATGAAATGATCTTGATCTCTCCGCACATGTAATGAACGACTCAACATACTTAACATACATAACATAATGTTCATGTCGTAAATTGTAACGAATAATTTTCAAACTTTTCATTTATATTTCAACCATTGTGTAACACATTTGCATATCTGCTGCTCGCCCAAAGGTTTTTGCTACTTCTGGCTCCAAAACTTGCATACATTGTAATTTCACCCCCAAAACACTATTTTCATTGTTCACAAGCATTTCTTTATGACAGAAACTATGATTCTGAGAAAACCTATAGTCTCTGAAGAGCGTGAGTAAAAGCCAAGTCCAAGTATTATACTTTTCCTGTGAAAATTATCAAAGAAAAAATTGGCTGAATGCAACTCCTACGAGCTGTTTTGAGATACGGTGGACTTACTTAATGAACTGTTGTATCCGTACAACAACCCTTTTATGCACAGATTTCTTTAATTTGGGGTTGAACAAAGACAAAATTGTCTGGAGTGAAATTTGAACTAACGACCTCCGGATATTAACGTGCCAGTGCTCTACCAACTGGGCTATCTAGCAATAAATCGGCGGTCTCCCTAGTTTGTCAGTATCTTTGTTCAGGGGTGCCAGTCAGAAGCCATTCAACCTGTAACTGCCGTGTAGCCAGGGATCCCACCCAAGTTTACGATGCAACCTGGGAAGCAGCAGCAGAATGATCACCTTAAAGGAATGCAACACCTTAAAGGGGATTGTATATTTTGTTGTCAGTTATAATGGATAACGTTTGAAAAAACTCTCTCCTATACTTACAGAAGATCCCATGGCACCATCAGGTCCAGCGCTGCCGCGTACACCAGTGGGGCCAGCAGGTCCGCGAGGCCCACGCTCTCCCTTGCCACCAACGGGTCCGGATGGTCCCTGATAAATTAGGCAAACAAGTCTTTCAGGTTAAAATACATGTGTACAAAGTTTGTGAAAAAGTGTCTCTAAAGAAGATCATCGATGTTTATCGATGCGTTTGACACATCTTGGTGATGGACTTACATTCATTCCTCTAGCTCCCGTGGCTCCTGAGGCACCAGCAGCTCCCTTATCACCGGTGGGTCCGCCAGGTCCCTGAGATCCCTGTTTACCAGTGTCTCCATCACGGCCCTGTTAGATTAAAAAGTCATATAAAATGTTTAGCTTCGCCTTGAATTTCTTGATAATCTAATGCACACGATCTGGTGTATGTAAACTATGAGTGATTTTGAGAATTCTTGTCTTAGAGTAGAGGATTTTCTGTGGTTGTACTTACACTTGATCCCTTGGGTCCAGTGGGTCCCTTAGCACCTTGTGGTCCCATGCGTCCAGCAGACCCCTGTTGACCGTTTGCTCCACGCTTACCATCAGATCCATCAGAACCCTGTCGAAAAAGCATTAAAAAAACTAAACAAAGTGGTCCACGTTCAAATGAAACTTACTTAAAAATGATGGCCAAGATGGATAAGAAAAAGTACATAGGTTTGAATTCCAAGCTAAAACAATGTTTTCTCCCCAAAAAGAAGAACTTTTAGAGAATATTCTTGAGAGAGTTTGAGATACTTACGGGACGTCCAGCGGCACCAGCGGGTCCAGGGGCTCCCATTGATCCCATACTTCCCTAGAACCACGACAGAGTGAGAGAGAATTATAAGCAAATTATGTTCAACCTTTTACGATATTTTCATTTAATTTCAGGATTTTCCAGCTAAAAAGGAAAACAAAGTCAGACAACATCCTACTTCGCGTAACAACAGGGCAGTTTGTGACGTTGCAGTGTCAAGCAACAGCGGACGGTGTGCACTTTTAAAGGTCAAACTTTTAACCAAATAGGGTTCCTTGTTAAGCGCCAGCAAACAGTTCGGCATAACTCGCTGTCCATTTTGCATTAGGCTGTGACATTTAGGTCAGTGCAGCGGTGCATATCAGGGCATTTTATGACATTGCGTTGTCAAGTAGCAGCGGATGATGCGCACGTTAAGGTCAAACTTTTAACCAATCAAAGTTCTTTGTTTAATGCCAATTGTGCATGTATGCGGGAATTGTCACTTGGTCACAGTCAACTAACCTGTTGAGAAAGTTAACATCAAACTAAACAGTTTGGGTAAGGAGCCTTTCTAGGCCAGGGATTCATGAATGTTTTCTGCTCAACTTATAGACGAAGATAAGCCACTGAATCTTCACAACCTCTCATCAATCAAAAGAGCATTTTGATGGAACTTAAAAAAGAAAACAGAAAAAAACCAGGAAACTTTGAGAGAAGAAAAGCAAAGCCACTGCAACTTACTAGTCCTCCGATGATTCCAGATGGACCAGGAGATCCAGCAGGTCCAGCAGGTCCCTAAAGACAAAGAAAACAATATGGGGAATAGATTGATATTCAGTTTGCAGTAACACAATGTGTACATCTACTTAGCTGTGTAGATTATGTTCTTAGAGAACTTGTCTTGCTATCTATTGTACTGCCGCGGAGTAGTCAGAATTCAGGAGACTTCTCAGTGAAAAGAACCGTCCTGCTTATGAACTACTACCTGGGCGGTAGGAAATCGGCCGAACTACTACTAGATTGAATACATTTTGAAAATATCCTTTAAAGATTACAGAAACATTGACTGCAATGAGTTGAGAAGGTTAAACACATTGTCTGCAGTAACTCTGCAAAGTTTTACCCTTTCCGACCAAGTTAAAAGGGGGCTTGCAGATCCGGATTGACCCAATTCCCCCGACATCATCACACAATAAATCTTGCTTGTGCCATTTTTGAAGTCATCAGATTCCCTGTATGTGCTGCTGAGCAGTGAGCATTTTTTGGGCCACCTGTGTGCAGTTGATGCGCACCAATTTTGTTTATTTACATGCAATTTGACTCCCAAAGTTTCAAACCATGGGCAGACAGTTGACCCAATAAGAAGTTTGTCTCAGTACCTCAAGAGACGAGAGGGGGAACAATTTGAGAGGACAAAAACATGTTCACCTCTCTGATTTTGTTTTACTTCTCAAAAAATGCTTT
Organism: Pycnopodia helianthoides; assembly: GCA_032158295.1. Lineage (NCBI taxonomy): Eukaryota > Metazoa > Echinodermata > Asteroidea > Forcipulatida > Asteriidae > Pycnopodia > Pycnopodia helianthoides. The sequence continues at coordinate 6,832,507 of CM063251.1, forward strand.
TTTGTCACCTCTCCAAATTTTTCACCTTATCAAATTTGTTTCCCTTCAACGGATCCTCATGTGTATGATATAACTTGTTCGATTGCCAGCATTCATGTCATGTCTGTGGTCATTAGCCCTAACCCTAACCCATACCCTAACCCTAACCCTAACCCTAACCCATACCCTAACCCTAACCCTAACCCTAACCCTAACCCATACCCAACCCAACCCTAACCCTAACCCTAACCCTAACCCTAACCCTAACCCTAACCCTAACCCTAACCCTAACCCTAACCCATACCCTAAACCCTAACCCTAACCCTAACCCTAACCCTAACCCTAACCCTAACCCTAACCCTAACCCTAACCCTGGGGTTAGGGTTAGGATAAGGGTTTAACATAATACAGGAAACATTTATTTTTTAGGCCTTTCGCACTGTGAAGTAAGGACTCGTTTACTGCGTTGTGTTAACAAAGTGTGATCAAAAGGTTGTTGAATGGACTGTAAGACACTGGGACTTACTGTAGCACCGGTTCTACCGTCCTCTCCTGATGATCCTGTCACTCCTTGAGGTCCTGGGCTGCCACGGATACCAGTCGAGCCCTTCACTCCTTGTGTTCCACGGGAACCCTGTAGTGAGGAGGGAAATAGGTAGTGATGAGAAAAACATGAGAGTCACAAAAACATCTCTAAATTCAACCCAAAACTCTGAGATGGCAAATTAGTTTTAGACTTACCTTTCCCCAAGAAGTTCTTTTCACTTCACTATTTTTATTATTATTAGTAGTAGTATTATGTATTTTTGGTAATGAAACTAAGGATGCCCCATAAGTGAAATTAATCACTTTAGCTAACAAGCCTGAGGAAACCTGTAAACAAGAGTGCTTGCTATGAGAACCAGAAACACCAGGGTTAACCCCAACTCTTCCACGATAAGTGTTCTGGGTTCTTTGATGTGAACTGTCAATTCTAGTACACAGGACCTACGGCTTGCTGTCCCATCCGAAGGACAAAGCAATTATGGTAAAGTATCTTGCTCAAGGACACAAGTATCACGACCGGGACTCGAAACCACACTCTGCTGAACAGAAACACCAGAGATCGAGGTTCGGTGCTCTTAACCGCTCGGCCACGACACGCCATAAGGATTCATCAGGATTTTTGATTCAAACATTTAGCTCTTCTGATGAAATATGCAATTTACATACCAACAATGGCGCCATAAGTTGCCCGAACACGGCAGGTTGGCCATCAGGCAAACAACACACCCTTTTAAAGATCATGCTGGTCGCGTGAGGTCACCATCATGCATTGCCATAAATCTATTGGCACTTACAGCCAGTGGTGTCTATATGCATATATGCATGAGCATAATTAGCATAAAGGTATTGTTATACTAAGACCTCGTTTTCATAAATATATTTTTTTTCCCATGATGAAAGCATCTTCATTCATCCATTGGCATCTTAGAGATAATGAAATGACTGTCAATAAACTCACACTCGCTCCAGGTCTGCCGTTGGTTCCAGAGGTTCCAACCTCTCCTCTTGCACCCTGTAAACAGATCAAAAATCCCTACTGTCAGCATGGCCACAGTGCAGTCACAAAAGAAAATCTCACACCCTCCCATTTACGATAAGTTAATGGGTGATGACGGAATGGCAGAATTTGTACCGGGTGAACAAATCAAAGTAAAAATTTGAAAATAATGCGATACGTCAGTTGCCCATTAGCCTCTCACAGTCTCTCCATATTTTAATGCAATAAATCAAGAATATTAGATTACAGAACATTCTACAGAACTCCTAGAATGGGTTGCCAATACGAACATAGTTTATTTGTGTTGTGACATCACACTTTGCTTAGGAACTAAGATTGATTCACTATCTAAAACCAATCTTTGTGAAATCAAGCACTGGTCTTCCTTCTGTAGCATTCTGTGAAAACAGCTAGTTGATACAAAATCTTGCTTGCATATCAAAATCTGTTGAAACTGAACACTCTTCTAAACGCTTTTGTTTAAAAGTTACAATTTGTGAGATTTGTTGGTCGTAGAATAAGCTTTCATTGCATAAGTTAGAGCATACAAAGAATGGGATACAAAACAAATGCTTATTATTTTACTATTTCTTAGTTACTTACAGGAATTCCAGAGGGTCCAGGTGGTCCAGGCATTCCATTGTTTCCACCAGCTCCCTAAATAAATTGCGAAAAAAATAAGATAAAAAATGTGTGATTTTTTTTATCTTAGTGGTCCATTGGGGCTCAAGCAGGGAATAGTGCACAATCGACTAAAGTCACCATTTTGGGGTTAAGCATGGAATAGTGCACAGTCGACTAAAGTCACCATTAGGGCTCAAGCAGGGAATAGTGCACAGTCGACTAAAATCACCATTAGGGCTCAAGCAGGGTATAGTGCACAGTTGACTGAAGTCACCATTTTGGGGTTAAGCATGGAATAGTGCACAGTCGACTAAAGTCACCATTAGGGCTCAAGCAGGGAATAGTGCACAGTCAACTAGGTCACCATTAGGGCTCAAGCAGATAGTGCACAGTCGACTAAAGTCACCATTAGGGCTCAAGCAGGGTATAGTGCACAGTCAACTAGGTCACCATTAGGGCTCAAGCAGATAGTGCACAGTCGACTAAAGTCACCATTAGGGCTCAAGCAGGGTATAGTGCACAGTTGACTGAAGTCACCATTGGGGCTCAAGCAGGGTATAGTGCACAGTTGACTGAAGTCACCATTGGGGCTCAAGCAGGGTATAGTGCACAGTTGACTAAAGTCACCATTGGGGCTCAAGAAGGGTATAGTGCACAGTCGACTAAAGTCACCATTGGGGCTCAAGCAGGGTATAGTGTACAGTCGACTAAAGTCACCATTGGGGCTCAAGCAGGGTATAGTGTACAGTCGACTAAAGTCACCATTAGGGCTCAAGCAGGGTATAGTGCACAGTCGACTAAAACAAAAAAAGGATTTATAGAGTCAAAGGTAATTCAAGAGAGAAAACAACTTACGGCAGCTCCTTGTGCACCGGCCTCTCCACGTGCTCCCTGGGCTCCAGTTGCTCCCTGGTTTTAAGGTTAAGAAGAAGAAAAATAAATCGTCAAAAAGAGTTCTCAAAAATAATTTCATGCTCCTCTTGAAACAAAAAAACCACCGCTGACAGAATTAACATATGCACCAGTTACTGCTTATCAAAATAATAACTCATTTTTTTTCAAAAATAAAAATTCTCTGCCGAGCAAAAATGAGTAGGATTCCAATCACAGATGGTACGTGAATCCCGGCTTTCTCAATCCTTTCCGGTAAGATGTACCTCAAGTGAGGTCTCTTTTGACACATTTTACTGACGAGAGTTGCTGATGGACTCTTCTCAACTTTGATTTTAGTCCACCATAAAGAGATATATGGCTGCTTCACGATGTCATAGCAGTGACTTACCGGTTGTCCGGGTCGTCCATTTGGGCCAGAGCCACCCTCGACTCCAGCCTCACCGATGGGACCTCTTGGTCCCTTCTCTCCACGGACTCCGACAGGTCCTGATGGTCCCTACAGTTAAAGAAAGAAAAAAAAAGATCCCAGCATTTCACCTTTTCTTTCAGACTTTAGTTTACTGGCCTTATAATATCACCTCTTCCTTACCATTGGCTACTTTCGTCGACCAAGATCACATAAATTGTTATCAAAAAGCACTCAAGCCTGAGCACAGAGGCCATTGTCATAAAGCCGTAGCTTTATCCATATTAACCTTCCATAGCCATGCTTACAATAGATAGGTTGCAGTATGACGTAAATCGGCCATCTTTACGGGCAGTTTAGAACAAACAGTCGTGCGTTTCGTGTGAGAACGGCGTGTAACACGCGCGCATTTCACGAAACTCATTGCACGATTGGTCAGTGAACAACGCGGCTGCATTGATAAGTTGAGCGTTTGACGCACCTGCAAGCCAAAATGCAATTTGCCCGTAAAGATGGCGTCTACTGGGAACTATCTATAGTTGTAAAGGCAAGATCTTTCTAATGGCGGTACAAACAAACAAGGGAGCTATGACATCATCATTTTAAAATGACCTTTATACCCTCAGTGAGCTTCCAGACTACAACTAGTCAAACTTTCTTTAAAGATGTAAACCTTCACGGATTTTTGCATTGAATTATAAAACTCATATAAAAAGCTGAAGGCTGTCCTTTGCGTTACATGAATCTCCCATTAACCCAAATCTCTGTATTCTACATACCGGTTTCATTTCTGCTCTTATCAGTTGTTATCAGTAAAGTAATTGTAATATAAACATTCACCTTGGAACCCACTTACCTAAGGCCACTCATCTATAAGCCAACATCAGTTGTCAAAAACAGAAATGCTGAAGAGCAGGGAGAAAGGCCTGCTGTTTCTTTTTCAATTTCTCAAGATATATCTGGTTGCTCTTTCATTATAGCATTTAACACTTTTCCCCAATATTTCACATTATAAATAGAAACCTGTGAAATTTTGCGGATATTTTTGTCAGAAAAATCACAGGCAGTGGTCTCCTAGACCACCTGTTCATGCCTCACAAACTTTTGATCCGATAAGAAAGATCTTGTTGAAAACTGCTGTTTCTCAAACCAGTGAGTACCAACCAGAGTTTGTCATAGGCAAACTAGGGTTTGCTTTTAATGGGTGAATCAAGTAATGAATGATGAAACAGTACACTCTGTGGCCAAATGTATATTTGATAAATACATCTCCGAACATGGTATCCCTGATACATTGCAAACTGACCAGGAGCACCAATATGAAAGCTCCCGAGTCCTGGAGTTATGCAAACTACTTGTGATTAAAGCCTCCAGCTTTATATATAGTGCTTTAATTCAAGGCAAAATCCACGTAATCTCCCATGGGAGTTGAGGGTTTTATCGAAAAGGTTTTAAAATTGCCCTGTGGATAAAGAATTGCCAAAACGCGACCGGCACTGTAAGAAACCCTTCGAGCGCCGCCAATGTTCTGAAACATCATACTGAATCTCCATCCACAGGCCGCCAACGTTCCCTTCAGTCTACTAATCGAAATAAAAAGTTTTAAAAATGGCCGGCATGTGGATACAGAATTACTAAAACGAGGCTGGCACTGTAAGGGCTAACATCACACTGTTGTTGCCATGGATCGACAAGTCGTAATCGAGGACTCAAGTTTGCTCGAAGATAATATAAATTGTTATTCTGAAACGTAAATTGAGGATTACCTGTCCTCCCTGAATACCCATGGCTCCTCGTTGGCCAGCACTTCCTCTCTCTCCCTGTTACAAATAATAAATAAAACATTAGTACTGTTCTGTTGTTTTCAAGACCCTACAAGGTCTGTTAATTCAATTCAATTCAATCAATTTATTATGAACATCACGTTAAAAAACATGAAAATTTGATTTCCAGTGTGCATCTTACAATAAAAACACAAATGGAGATAAATTTGTAAAATAGAAAGGAAGAACTATAAAAGAAAAACAGGACAAATTTCACAGTGACAGAGATATTATGTACATGAATTAATCAATTTATTTCAATTTAACCGTTTAGAGACCACACATTTCTAAATAATTATTGCCATGTGTCCAGGGAGATGTCTTGATCGGACTGATTTTTGAACCTACTCTTTGCCAATTAAGTACTCATTTGAAACAAAACTTGTGTTTGGTGACCATTACTTTGGTCTTTTGGGGTAAAGTAGAAGTAGCTTGAATCTTGCAGCCGTTTGCCCTGGGCCTGTTTAGTACAAGCCACTTGCGGCCACTGTGGACTCTAAAAGAGCTAATAACAAACATTTTCTAAGCGTGTTTGATACTAGTTAAAGGAACATTACAGAATTGGTAAGAAAAAAACTTGTGAAATATACTTTTGATCACAGATTTACATAAAACTTACACGGTCTAATGATGACAATAGTAGAAAACATCCCTTGAAATATTTCTGTCTGAAATGCCATATTCGATGAGAAATGAATAAACTAGTTTTCTGATTGGAGTTTATCGCTCAGTGAGCGTTTTATTCATTTGTTGAATCTATATGATTTCATACAAATGTGTAATCGGTTTTTCACTATTCTCTCGTGACCCAGATGGCCGATCGATCTCAAACTTCTACAGGTTTGTCAGTTTATGTATATGGTGGATTACATAAAGTGCTTACACTGCCAGCAACTGTTTTGTTAGCAAAAACCAATTCTGTAATGTTCCTTTAAGTAATTAAGCATAGACTACTTACCGGATTTCCTTTGGGTCCAGAGGGACCAGTCTTCCCTGATCTTCCGATATCACCCTACGTTTTGAAAGAAAAGATGAAGAAGAACAAATTGTCACTGTTAATATTGACTGTAAAAATACCACAAATTTCGGTCTAACTGTCAATTCAACTATTTTAGCATAGGATTCATTTAAAAGTATAGACCGGGCCTGGAATTTCATCTTTGAGAGGGCGAGGCCATTCTCATTTTGCAAAAGACACTTCCATTGGAAAAGCCTAGAAATCTATGGGTATTTTTTGAAGGGGCACCAAGGCCAAGATCATAGCCTCCATGGCCTCTGTTTAATTCCAGAGCCCAATTTCATAGAGCTGCTTAAGCAGAAAATATTGCTTAACAATTGTCTGCTAAGCAGAAATGAACAGGATACCAGTCACAAATTGTACATGTGTTATGCTAGTTTGGCTGGTAACCTTATTCTTGTAAGCATAATTTTGTTGTGCTTAGCTACTTTTTGTGCTTAAGCAGCTCTATGAAATTGGGCCCAGGAGTGGAAGGCAGAAACACAACCTAATTTTGAGTTGTTTCACAGCCATAAAGAGGTAACTACAAAGACGTCTAGAATTTTTTTCCACCATGTGAAATTCTTGAGGGGTGAGATTAAAAAAATAATAATAATAAACACAAATCTGAAGCTATGATCCACTTTTTAGGAGATATGTTGAAATGATGGCATTTCCAACTTTTGATAACCCCTGGAGTTGTATACTTCAAGGAGCTGTTGGAAAACAGTATCCTCAGTGCTAAAGAAGTAGATCAAGGAGCATGAGTTCTTCATATCGGAAGAAATTAGCAGCTACTTTTCAAATCAAAGTCTGAAATTTCTGATCCCTGCATTCTACTTATACACAATCGAGCCATCAATCAGATCAGAAAAAATAAATGGGCGTGTAATTGTTAACAGAAAAATGATGACTATTCAAGAAAATGGGCTGCAGTATCTCCTGGGCCTGGAGATGACGACCCCTGAATAATCATGATTGCACATGTTAAAGGTAAGCCCTCTACATCGCCATACTAGAAATTTTGAGGTTTGCTTATAAAAAGTGGTGTCTCTCTACACTTATGGATATAAAAAAAAAAGACAAAAAATAACAGGCCTGAAAATCTCCACCATCTGAGAAAAACTAAGTAAATAGGTGCAGAAGGTCATGTCTCACATCAGGATTGTAGCGATCAGGGGGTGGGGGGGGGGGAATCACCCCTAATAATTTTGGCAAATGAAGCACTAAATCAAGTAGAACTAGGGCTTCGAGACTAACTTCAGTAATTTTGTCCGCTAAAACTCATTGTCTTTCCTTCAAGCTCACTAACTTTGTTGCTTTGATTTTATTGAATACAATCGGATTGCGAGCTGGGCATGCTAGTTTTTTCTTGAAATGGATGAGCACATTGGTGGTCAGCGAGTTGGCAAACTGGCTTTCATACACCCCCTATAAGGGAATGCAAGGTAGCAAACTGGCTTCTGTATACCTACTGAAAGGAAATTCTAGCTGGCAAACTGGCTTCCATACACTCTCCCAAGAAAAATACCCTTGCTTTTTGCATCTGCTCATACTCATCCTGAATGGACAGGACCATCTTGCAGGAAATGGTAGAGTGGGGGCCAGGCCAATGAGGCACGCCACTGAAAAGTAACAAATAGGATTGAAACAAAAGAGCTGCTTACCGGCTCGCCAGACAGACCCGTAGATCCGGCAGGTCCCTGCGGGCCTGGAGATCCCTGTCAGAAGAATGGAGTCAAGATGAAAAGAATTAGAAATGTGAACTGCTCTTGCAAAATGAGAGTAAAGGCATAGAATCTTCCCAGCCTTAACAATTTGAAGTGATGCACTAGTAATAACAACAATAGTACCAGGCATTTAGGCCAAATAAAAAAAAAAATACCAGTTGATCGTCCTGATTTTTCCAAAAAGAGGAGGATGAGGGCCTTTTTATTTTTATTTTATTTTTTTTCCAAGATGGCCGCCAAGTATTTGAATTCAAACAGGCCACCAAAATAGCATGCGATTTTTCTTCTCTTACTGACCGTGCATACCAAGGCTTAAGAATTTTGCTTTTGGTGCGATTAACACACACACAAAGACCATCTCGCAGCTCACCCAGGGCCAGGCCTGTGAGTGGACCCTCAAAAAAAGAGCTGAAACACTACATGATGTAAGAATAATCGTGGAACGCCAAGTGAGTGCGCGTCACGCATTTCGCTTGTCGAATTGGGGCACCCCATTGATTCAGTAATTAGGCTTATTTCACATTATTGTAGTTGTACATTATTGCTGCCAAGCATATCTATATCAGGCCCAAATTTTTTAAATTTATTTATTTATTTATTTTTTTACGAAAAAAACCCAGAAAATATAAAATAATTAAAAAAAGGATGCGGCCTCAAAAAAGGATGCGGGCGGGGACGATCAACTGGTATTTTTTTTTATTTGGCCTTATAGAGCATTCTTACACTGGGTACCACAGTGCTTTACAAGAAAACAGCACATTAACCCACTGTGTAATCATCAGAATTTACGCACATTATTAAATTTGTTGGGGTGAACATAATCCCTTTTAAATGGTCTGAACCATCAGATAAGAACTGTTTAGATTTGTCAACAAATTTTTTTGGCGGGAGGTCTCGAAATCAAGCATCTGAAAGCACACAACTTCGTGTGACAAGGGTGTTTTTTCTTCCATTATTATCTCGCAACTTCGATGACCAATTGAGTTCAAATTTTCACAGCTTTGTTATTTTGTGCATATGTTGAGATACACCGAGTGAGAAGACTGGCCTTTGACAATTACCAAAGGTGTCCAGTGTCTTTAATTATAGGCATTTTATCAAAACTGGGCACATTTTTGTTTACTTACTCTTGATCCGGCTTTTCCAGCACCTCCACGCCTTCCAGTTGAACCTTGGGCTCCCTAAAAAGAGGAGTTTTCAGAGAATTTCACTGGTTTGTCACAATTTCACTGAATATCTGTGAAGTCGTTTTTCTTGCTGCTTTTTTTTTAAACATAAAACTATGTAAATGTCTTTCTGTAACTATTGGTTTTTGTTTTAAATAATTCCTGTACCTTAAAACAACAGAACAATTTAGATGTAAAAAGCCTTTTCCCAATCCAGTCATGGACATTTTTGTTGTTGATATTTCAAGTTAGTTCAAAATCTGTAATCCGTAGAAAAGAATGCAGTAACACTGTGTGGATTTTAGTTAAAACTCAAGGACACTATAATTTAATTCAGATCAAAAATAAACAGAAACACACACAAGTTAAACAAACACTATGTGTAAGAAGGAGTGATCCATATAGTGGATAATTATTTTCAGTTGTTTTAGTTTGAACACTTACAGGTGCTCCAGCGATACCCATTTGTCCACACCACCACGGTCACCTGGTGCTCCCTGTAAAACAACAACAACAACAACAACAAGTTAACCAATCATCAAAAGCTTGTTTGATTTATTTATTTATTTATTTTATTTAAACCATGTTTAATGAGGGTGACCCATCCAGCACAGCTGATCATTTGGGGCTCTCACATAATTGTAGAAAAGGAAAGAGAACATCAAAGAAAAAAATACAAAAAAAGGACAAATGGACAAAATAAAACATCCAAACAGCAAATTTCACAAAAAGTAGGAGAATAACAACTAAAGGAATACGAGTGCCCCATACTCCCAAATACGGATCATAAACTATTTACAAGCCAACAGCCCGGGATAGAACTGTGTATAATGTCAACTTATTCCTTTTTTTATTGTGAAAGCTCCTTGTGATGAAGTCTGTAAACCATGTAAAAGGATGCACCCTGCTGAAAAGACAGAAAACAGACTGATGGTCTCATGAACCTTTTTCTAGACCCTGAAAATATTCTACTAGACATGATTTGACAACAAAATAAAAGGGGTGCAGTGTAAAAAACTTTGCACAATTGTAACCGGGAGTTGTTGACTTTCAACTTGAAGTATTTTGGATGACCTAGTCCCTGAAAAAAGGGTCCCAAGTGCTGAGATGCATTTGGCCATTTTTTTTCTTCAAGATTAAGTGTAGGGGTGTTTATATTTGGACGGAGAATAACTTAACAGGCTTTTGGACAAACCCATGTCAAATTAAGTAGTGGGTGGAAGTTTAGGAGTCAGTGAATATTCGTCTCTTTCCTGCCAACAGATTTATTTCAAAATAATTTTTTGAATATTAGCATTTTGCAATGGATGCTACAGGAGTTTTTTATTTAGTGGTTTGCACCTGTCACTACTCAAGCAAAGTCTGCAACTGTCCAAACTGCCTGTGCCTCTGTCAGTCATGTTCTATAATCAAGAGGTGTTTTTTGAAGCTTTACATGGGCTGGATAACAATAAGTATCTATTTCTGGTGATTCGTCCGCTTACAACCATTTGAAAATCTCTCTTTTTGGAGGAGCATTGGCCTGAGAAGAGCCGTTAGTATGTTTTTTAAAATGCTAGAAATAGCATATTTTGATACATCATTTTGGTAGAAACAGAATTGTTGAGCTTACAGGAAGTCCTGGAATTCCAATTCGGCCGACATCACCGTTGGCCCCCCTGGTACCCTGTAGAAGAAAGAAAGAAACAAGAGATAGATTCTGATCAATACATTTCAATGACATAACATTTTTTCTTCATTTGTCAATCTTTTGTAATTTAATTAAAACAAAAACATTTAAACAGCAGCCATACAAAAGCTTTAACCCTTTAGGGACCTAACACTCCATACAACTACATTATTGCTACCTTGAATAAGATTTGTGAAATCAAGAGTCATTTTGACAGGGTTTTATTGTCTGTTTTCTTACAGGTGCTCCAGTTGATCCGTCGCGTCCATCTACACCATTCTCTCCCTCAGATCCTGGGGGTCCAGCTACGCCCATGGCTCCTGGGGCTCCAGCGGTCTCCCTGAAAGTAAAAAAAAAAATTGATCAAAAATAAAGCAGAGTACTTAACCCCATTACTGTTGTGCACTCTCCTGCCCAGCTGGTCCTTGCCACAAAACACCACAGGAGACTGTCCGCAGTACACAAGCCATTGGGTTTCCACATAATACCAGAATTCCAGCCTAAATGTTGTGATGCATTGTGGCAGTCTCTGGTAACTGAGTATATATGAGTTTACAGAGGACAGAAGTTCAGAGACTTTAAAGAAAACCAAATTTGTCTCTTGAAGACAATTGCAGCAAGCTGATCACAATGTTTAAGCTGTTAATATCAATTCAACGCCTCCGTAACTCTTGAGAGATTCTTGAACGCTGCTTACCCACTGGCTTCCTGCAAAGTCTCCCACCAGCATTCAAACATTCTTCCCCAAAGCCATATTGAAAAAGAATCCAGTATAAATAATCTAGCAGTGAAATAACCAAATCCTGCAGAGTTTTAAATGTTTAATGATTGGAAAGTTTATAATCACTATATCAGACACAACTTACCGACAATCCTTGAGGTCCGCCTTGGCCAGATGTTCCTGCAACTCCTGGAACTCCTCTCTTTCCCTTGGCTCCTCTTGCTCCAGTAAGTCCCATTTGTCCCTGGTGACGATAATCGTTTAGACACAACTTTTTAAAATCCACTTTTCACCAGACGGAGAAAACTAGTTTATTAAAATTAAGTGTAAAAAAGACAAAAGCCAGAAGAGAGAATAGCTTACATTTGGTCCTCCAGGTCCAACAGCTCCTTGAGGTCCAGAATCACCACGGGAACCTTGTGCTCCGGTGGGTCCTGCCACACCCGTGGGTCCGTCTCCACCTTGATCTCCCTGATTAAAACAAAATCCACACCAAACCAAAGGTTAGTTATAATTTTACACCACTGTTTCAAAATACCGCAACAGTAAAAAGAACAACCCACACTTTACTCCGGTGGGATTCGATTCGAACCCATGACCCCTGGATTTATTTATTATTGGTGACCCTTTTGATCCAACAGACTTGAAGATTTTCTAATAAGAGTGCACTTTGCAGCGTGAAAACCGCCTTGCCCCTTTCAAAGATGACTTTCAGTAGCCAGGCATGACATTGGGCTTTTGAATAAAAAAAAGGGCAACTTTGTTTGTGGAAGGGCTGTCCTACATGTACATACAGTACAGGCTTTTCAGGTTACTTAATAACACTTTCGCTGATTTTTCTGTGGGCAAAAAGTCAGAAATCGGATTAAAGTAGGAAGAATATCATGCTTATTTTGTCTGTTTTTTAAACATTTCTTCTTCCTGGTAAAGTTTTCCAGTATTCCCGTTTGTGCATTGTTGCATTTATTGATGACCTAAGTTACATTAGGTTAAAGGCAAAGTATATTTTGGGACTGTTTGATTGTTTTAATTCTATAAAATGTAGATATATACAATCAAACTAACCTGTGAAAATTTCATTTCAAAAGGTGGTCGCATTTTTGAAATATTGCCAAAATCCGCAGCGAATATGTCCACGCATAAAGAATAATCCCTAATAGGAATAAACAATCTTAAAAACGCTTCTGACAGAAACGTTTCTCAGATTCAAGTTTTGGGGGATAAAAACTGACATCCTTTTCCATATCCACATTATTTTGAATTGACAAAATTTCTCAAAATGTTTTATACTATCGAAAGTTGCTGTACTTCTAACCAAGTCAGTTTTTATTGCCATTCAATAAAAGTCAAGTCATTTTAGATGATGAACTTACTTGTGGGCCTCGTACTCCTGTAGCTCCAGTTGATCCTCGTCTTCCACCCTCTCCCTGTTAACAGGTGTGGAAGAAGAAAAAACAAGAGATAATCACTTTAGTTTATTTCACTTTATCTAGTTATAGGCCACAACGCTTCTCATGTTCTACCTTCCTCCCAGTCCCATGTAGCCCAGATTATGCTTGCAGTCTCAACTACAAACAACAAAGTAAACCTTTACTCTCCGAGGTGTAGTTATTATTAATGGATGTTTTTATTATTAACTCTCGTTCACTCCATCTTTTAGCAACACAGGACATGGAGCTAAACAACAAGCAAGCCACCCAAAAGCTAAATCAACTTGGGAATCTGCATCACTGTTTTGGCAAACGGACACTCAAAAGGCAGCCTGATAAATCAGGGACGCCTATGGACAGGAGTGTAAACACGCTCGGACATTGTGTAGCATGCACTCACCCTGTTACTCTTTGTTTGCCCCGTAACAAAAAGAGGGACATAGGGATTGGAATTCATGCTCAAAATCTCCCTTTTTCCAGTGATTATGTAATCCCCAGGTCCAGAAGCTTCATCCCTTTTGTTAGACAAACGAGGATTACAAGAGATCGACAGACTGCCACCATTGAATTTGGGCTGGGAGGCAAGTCAAAAATTCCAGCATGCCGTGGCCGACTATTGGCCGCTTACTACGGCCAAGGTTTGGCCCGAACACAATCCACTCTCTTTCGAAAAAGAGTGACCGATCAAAGCAACTCATATAAAGATCATGACATAATTAAATTAATTGTGCTGTCTCCACATCCAGTTCAAAACTGAGATGGCCCACCGTCATTTGAGTAGGGCGCCCTCGCTAGAGGTCAAAGGGAAGATGTTTATTGGCCAGTCCTGTGCGCCGCACGCACAAGTCTGTGTGATTCCATTGTTTCATTACCGGTTTACCTCTAAGATGGCGGCTGGATGAAATCAATGCATAAGGTCTATATCACCACCTCACTGTACAGTTTTGCCTTAAAGGAAAATATGTGTACTCACCAAAGCTCCGTTAGCTCCAGCCAAGCCTATTGCTCCTCTTGCTCCTTGAATACCCTGGCAATAAAGAAATCAATAACACATCTGATTAGTTCAACACTTGTTGCTACTTTCAAAGCATTTAGCATGTTTGCACCAATAACACGTTGGATGTTTTCTAAATAAATCTGTTTGATCCGCCAACTGATTGTCTCTCCAAGTTTTTAAATTTTTTATAAATAAAAAAAAAATGAGATGTCGCCTAACACCACAGACATGGACAGCCACTTCAAAGTGAGGCTACACTTAACTGATTTGGGCTTTCGACCCAAACCAACTTTCACCAGGGGCACGTTGCCACCTACATGTACTCCTGGGTCTGAAACAGGGTTACCCCCTTCACAGTCCGTAGGGCGTGGGTATCTTCCACTAGGAGCCTGGCTGGTAGAGCAGAATGCACTACCGTCCCACAAAGCAATTATGGTTAAGTGCCTTGCTCAAGGGCACAGGTGTCATGACCGGGATTCGAACCCCCACTCTGCTGCTGACAACACCAGAGCTTAGGTCCGGTGAAGTAGACCGCTTGGCCACGACACGCCACTAAATCAAATGGTTCTTGCTCCTATCAAACTGTGTATCTCTGGAATGACTTAACAACACCTGTTAAACTCACTGGTTAAACTAGCTGAACTGTATACATCAAATGTGAATTTGCTTTTGAAGAACCAAAGGACTCCTTTATCTCATGGTCATTTGTCATTGCCCTCCACTGGAGGGCCACAAATCAGGTGGCCAGCATGACGCACTTAATATACTATTGTTTTGCAAGGATCTTTATCAAGTGTACAACGTCGGTACCAGGGAACTGATTCTAATCTCAGACTCAGCCGAATTTGCACCAACAATTTCTCTTTTGCCAATTATTGTATTGAATTATGTTTCTCCATCAAAGTACCCCAACAGGTTGACTATACTTCTCTCCACTTTACTCAACAGTCTGTGTTCTTGAAACTAAAATACTGGTCACACCTCATTTGTTTAATTGCAGTTTTCATGATTAGTGTTTGGGCTCCTTGTTTTCGTTTTCCAGTGCCCACTTTAAGGATTCTGGATTTTGATTGCTGGGGAGGCTTGAAGGATAGTTCTGGTTTCTGTCTGTTTAGTTGACTGTTTTCTTGTCTCTAGCACATAGGCCCCTCTTTGTGTTATGCGCTGTATAATAATCCATTTGTTCATTCGTTTTTTGTGATGACTTGACAAGTTGTGCCCATCTCTCTTTGTCAAGCGTAGTGTTTGAGCAAGGATAGGATAGTTCTGGTTTCTGTCTGTTTAGTTGACTGTTTTCTTGTCTCTAGCACATAGGCCCCTCTTTGTGTTATGAGCTGTATAATAATCCATTGGTTCATTCGTTTTTTGTGATGACTTGACAAGTTGTGCCATCTCTCTTTGTCAAGCGTAGTGTTTGAGAGAGACCAGTTTTAAACTCGATGGATGACTTCAAAGTCATGTTGGAACAACCTCTAGAGAGGCATAAGGATTTCAGAGAAGGACGTGACTAAATGGCTCACTCCGGCGCTACATCCGAACCGTTTTATCATTTTGATTTCTCCCTCTGCTGTCATCACTCTTTTTATCATTATGTTTAATCTCACAACTAAAGAATATTCCAGTTGTGTAAGAATAAAAGCGTACCCATAGATAAATTAGAAAGACTTACACTTGGACCTGGTGGTCCTGGTCGGCCATCGGAGCCAGCTGTTCCCTGTTTAAAAATAAAGATAAACAAATTATGTCGTACAGATTTTAAGCGAAAACAAGTTTGCAAACGTGAAACAAAGGTATGTTTTGACATCAAGACAAAGTTATTATTATTAGGATTACTGCAACTTTAGGTAATATACTGCGGGCCCAATTTTAAGAGCTGTTTTAGTACAAAAAGTGGCTAAGCACAAAACAATTTTGCATATCGGAATACGGTTACCAGCCAAAATACAAAGTCGCATGTAGCATTCTTGACTGGTTTCCTGCTTATTTTTGCTGCGCAGAAAATTGTCAAATAAAATTTCCTGCTTAAGCAGCTTAATAAAATTTGGCCCTTGTCTTGATTGAAAAATGATCTCATCAAAAAAAACTTTCTGTAAACTAAACAAAATGTTATCAATTTTTTTTGTAACTTACTGGTGGTCCTGGCTTGCCATCATTTCCTGAACGTCCATCACTTCCTGGGGGGCCCTGAAAGGTAAATAATCAATTATTAAGTTAGATCAATGCATCATAACAATAGAACAAACATTTTTATAGTGTTACAACGTTTTTTTCATATATTTTTTTTTGGGACAAACAATGCGTGAGTAAGGTCAAAAACGCTTATAATACTTTGGGAGGCTAATCTACTGCAGCTGAGAAGCTGGATTGCGATGGATGCATCTACACCGTGGTTGAGCTGCAGGCATGTAAAGGCGCCCTTTGGCAGCCAGCAACATCAACCAGTATGACCATGGAGTACAGCCACAGATCAAGAGTGTTTAATCTTTCGGAAGGGAGGAAAACTGAAGACCCCTTGGCTCAACTCTAATCACAAATATGGCCCTAGCCGAGAATCGCACCAGGACTTAAGTTGTGAGAGGCGAGTGCTTTGTCACCCATGCCACAAATAACTTTAGAATAGTGAGCTTGAGCTAACAATATAGTACTAGAGACAATGTTGAATACAGGAATAACTGATGGTTACAAATACAGTACAACAGGGTGATGAACGAAGACTATGACAGAGTAACAATTGCAAATAAATATACAATGAAGACTACAATGACAGAGTGCAAAATAAATGACAGTGATTCGCAAAGTGACGAATAAGCAACACAAACAGAGACCAAACAATGACACAGACAGTGACACTCAATGAAACAGACAGTGACAACTAATGAAACAGACAGTGACAAATCAATGAGAGACGAACCAATGAAAGTGACAAATCAATGACACAGACAGTGACAAATCAACAATGACATATCAATGAAACAGTCACAAATCAACGACACAGACTTTGACAAACCAACAACGTATAGTGACAAATCATAAAACCAGACAGTGACATTTTCAAAGACACAAGAGGTGATAAAAACAACATTGATACAGAATGACATGAATTATTAAACACAGACAATGGTAGTAACAAATGGTGTGAAATCAACAATACAAAATAAAATGACATACACAGGGACAAGTACATGCAGGGACAAAGACAGTGATAGATACAGTGATATACCCTGTGAAGTACAGCAGTACATGCAGGGACAAAGACAGTGATAGATACAGTGATATACCATGTGAAGTACAGCAGTACAGGGACAAAGACAGTGACCATTGAGGTACAGCAGTACAGGGACAAAGACTGTGATAGATACAGTGATATACCATGTGAAGTACAGCAGTACAGGGACAAAGACAGTGATAGATACAGTGATATACCATTGAGGTACAGCAGTACAGGGACAAAGACTGTGATAGATACAGTGATATACCATTGAGGTACAGCAGTACAGGGACAAAGACAGTGACATATACAGTGATATACCATTGAGGTACAGCAGTACAAAGACAAAGACAGTGACATATACAATGATATACCATGTGAGGTACAGCATTACAAGGACAAATACAGTGACAGATACAGTGATATACCATGTGAGGTAAAGACAACAGGGGCATTTACCTGTCCACCTGGAGTACCGCATCACCTGTTCGTCCAGCGGCACCCTACAAATTAAAAACAGTTCATCGTAAGAAGTTAGACGTCAGATGTTCCTTTGAATTTTTGAAATAGTAACTTTTCATTCTAATCATCAATTAAGTCTTTGCAATGATCAGGCTGAGTCAAAATTCCGCGGTTATGGCTACGGCTACAGCTGGATCGTCGCATCATTGTGCGTTGAAGTATAAGACATCCTTAGCAACAGTCGTAGCCGTAACTGTCGTAGCCAAAGCTGTAGCCACCAAGTTGGAAACAGCCTAACTTTTCATACTCATTACTATTAAATGGCACCCAAATTTGGACAAATTTTACTAAAATTTCCCTCGTTTTCAGGAGAAATTGCACATGGCACAATGTGGTACAATTTGACAAGACCATTCTTTATACTCTTTTGTTTTGTCACTTGGGGCAATTGACAGGCAAACAGTCTCAGAAAGTCTCCAGGAAGAAAAAAACATTCAAACTCTCATCTTCACACAACAATTTCGGGAATTTAAGATATTGTTAGTCAAATGTAGGTTGTACTACCTAAGTGTTCCTAAATTGCATGCAGTGCAGTTGGATGCCTTCAAGTTGCCTGTAAACATTGCCCTGTGTTACAAGACTTTCACAATGTTGATATCGATGCTGTAGACACATTTGAATTCCAGAAAGTTCAACATGCTTTTAATACCAAGCACTGATTTAAGATCAGCAAACTCTCATTTTCTTGAAGTGCTTTCTTAAAGGCAAAGTGTACCTTTGGTTTTTGGAACCGCCCGATTGTTTTAATCCTATAAACTTGTAGATATGTACAATAAAACTAATCTGTGAAGATTTCTTTTCAAAAGATGGTAGTGTTTTTTGAGATATCAACGAAAACCTGGAGCAGTTTTGTCCACACATGAAGAATAATCCATAATACAATCTGAGAAACGATTCATGCAGAAACATTTCTCAGATTGGAATATTTTGAATCCCTCTCTCTAAAACCACATTCCTCTGCAGGAAATCGTTTCTCAACACAATATACATTATCAACAGCTGCAGTGCTTCTTACCAAGTGAGTTTTTACGGTCATTAATTGTTGAAGTAACTACCAAAGGTATACCTTCCCTTAAAGACAAATACTCACCCCATCTCCCTTGTCTCCTGGGGCTCCAATACTTCCTTGGGATCCAGCGTTACCCTGGAAATAAACAAAGTATAAAAATGTCAATGAAGATATCCACGAAGATGACTTTGAGAGATCAAAGAACAGAGATCTAAATACAAGCTGAACATGTAAAGATACAGTATAGTTTGATGAATAACAGACAAATAAATTGTTGATCTTTCAGTTAAAAAAAAACGTCAAATTGACTTTTCTGATGCACTAATTTTCAAATGAATAGAGTCCTTATGAAAGACTTCTAGGGTCTCTAACCTCATGTTTAAATGGCGTATAATGTAAAAACTAAAACTCTCTGTGCGAAAATGTGACGTTTTTGGATGTTAACAGATTTCGCACTAGAAGGGTATGAAACACAATACATACATACATACATATATACACACACTGGGCTTTTGTATAGCACCATTTCATTTAGACCACAGCACACAGAACACAATGGCATCTGACACTCCATAAAATGAGGATTATTTTTGTACTCACCCGGAAACCTACAGCACCTTGAAGACCTGCTCCCCCTGGTGCTCCCACTCCTCCCTGTACAAAGAAGAAATCCAGCAGATAAGAAAAGAAAACAAATTCCTGCACAAACTAGTAATGTGCGGAGAGAACTGTTTAATGTGGACAAGTTTACAAGCAGGACCCAATAAGCCATTTTGAGATATGGTGGACTGAATACTTTGACACTATAGATAGTTCCCAGTAGACGCCATCTTTACGGGCAAAGTGCATTTTGGCTTGCAGGTGCGTCAAACGCTCAACTTATTAACGCAGCCGCGTTGTTCACTGACCAATCCTGCAGTGAGTTTTGTAAAATGTGCGTGTGCTGCACACCGTTCTCGCACGAAACGCATGACTGTTTGTTCCATAAAGATGGCCGATTTACGTCATACTGCAACCTATCTTTGGACAAATTTGGACTGATATGAAAGTCTCTTAGATTAACTTACACGTAGGCCAACAGCTCCACGTGCTCCTGATGGGCCAGTTGGACCACTCTCACCTGTGCAAATAAGAAAAAAATGGAGACATCAAGTTAAAAAAGCTCTAACAAATCTTGTCGGTGTAGGACTTCATATTTTGGCGGTCAAACTTTTCAGTGTCAACAAATTGCAATAAATTTTCTCATGAACTATCCAAGTAGTACTCCTGGCATGAATAGAAATTAAATTTCAGATTTTTTTTCTGAAAGTATGTTTTTCTATAAGGGCAAAGAAATTTCAGTAGTACCTCAAAGGAAGAACTTTCAAAATGCTGTTCAGTTTATTATAATATCGACAAGATCTTTTATATCAACACAAAACTCATTGCATAAATACTTTTTTGAATTGAAACTTAAATTGTTTGCTTTCCCGGACTACTTTCTCGGACTACTTTCTCGGACTACTAGCTCGGATTACTTTCTCAGACTACTTTCTTGGACTACTTTCTTGAACGACTTTCTCGAACTACTTTCTCGGGCTAATTTCTTTGACAACTTTCTTGGACTACTTCCTTTGACAACTTTCTTGGACTACTTTCTTGGGCTACTTTCTTGGACAACTTTCTTGAACTACTTTCTTTGACAACTTTCTTGGACTACTTTCTTAACTACTTTCTTGACTACTTTCTTTGACTACTTTCTTGAACTACTTACTTGGACTACTTACTTGGGCTACTTGTTATTTCTTACCTCTGATCCTTCTTGTCCATCAACTCCAGCTGCACCACTTGGACCAACTGTTCCCTGTCAAGACAAGGGAACACAAGCCATTAACCCTAAACATCCCCAACCTCAAAATCCAAGTGCATCTTTTCTTTGATTCTCTTGACTGAAAACTGCACCACCACTACACTAGTAAACTGATTTAATGCTTTACATGGGATCAGGCATACCATATCACAAACATCATAATCAGATCAAGTCCATTCGCACAATTGCGCCAACTTAAAAACATACCACAACAAATATTGGGAAACAGAGTACACCTTAAAAAAGAAATGAAGTTGCCACGATGGACGCCGTGATTTGGTTTACATGCAACTATGCCGGGTTTTATGTGCTGTGTACAGCATTACTTCAAAATCAGACTGCCATGATGGTTGCCAATGTTGCTTGGACTCGGATTTAACCCAGAATCATTTGTGCACCGATCATGCGCATTGGGACATGTATTTTCAGGTGTTGAGTCACGTACCGTATGGTGTTTTTCTTTTTGGTAGAGTGAAGAATAACTAATCACTCAAAGGAGTTAGGGTTATTAAATACTGAATGAAGTGAGTTTGGAGTTTATTTTCCCAATTGACCTTATATTTGACCACACAAGGGCGTCTAATTTCCCTGCATCACAATTACAGTTTTACCTTGTTTTTACTGCCTGTATGTTTTCTTGTATCAATGGCCACATAAATAATAATAATGATAATAAAAACATTGGAAAAAACAGTTTGTCTACTTAATTTGCATCACATGTAGGTTTGGTTCACACAGGCCCTTGGTCAAAAATACTACAACTTGAAAGAAAACAAGGATTACTTTCCAACTTGAACAAAACTGTCGAAGTGAAATCCTCCCACCTTTTAATTAAAAAAACCATGTATGGTAGCAAAAACGCTCAGGCAAGAAAAAGATTGTTTAAGCACATCGCTTACCCTTGTTCCCTGAGAACCAGCGTTACCACGTGAACCCTGGAGTCCGGCATAGCCCTGAGCTCCGACCTCACCAGCGACACCAGCAGCTCCACGCCGTCCTGAAGGACCTCTTGCACCAGTCGCACCTCCTCCACCAGTGGCCCCAGCAGCACCCTGTGCAAAAAAAAAATGGCATAAGCATTTGATGACTCAAAGAAAGCTTATGACAAAAAAACTTGAACTCTTCCTGACATAATGTTCGAAGCGCAATAATATTTGGGTGGGAATTTGCCCTATAGAGCTGTTATTATAACTATTTATTATAGAAAAAATTTTTTTTTAATTGAGACATCGAGAAGTTGTCGCATGCATTTTGAAGATCAAACTAGTGGACAACATTTGAGGGGACATCATTTGAGTGGACATCATTTGAGTGGACATCATTTGAGTGGACATCATTTGAGTGGATATCATTTAAGTTGACATCATTTGAGTGGACAACATTTGAGTGGACATCATTTGAGTGGACATCATTTGAGTGGACATCATTTGAGTGGACATCATTTGAGTGGACATCATTTGAGTGGACATCATTTGAGTGGACATCATTTGAGTGGACATCATTTGAGTGGATATCATTTTAGTGGACATAATTTGAGTGGATATCGTTTAAGTGGCATCATTTGATTGGATATCATTTGATTGGGTACATTTGAGTGGATATCATTTTTATAGCGGACACCTTTTTAGTGGATATCAATATAGTGGACATCATTTAAGTAAACCAGAAAATCATAATATTATTAAATCAAAGCTCACCATGTCACCATTAGAACCTGCGGCACCGTCCTTACCAGCAAATCCCTGTGAACCAAAAGTTTTATGGGTTATTTCAATTTAAGAAGATCACAGGCGTATAATCAAGGGAGGAAGGGGGGGCAGGGCAACCACCCTCCCAAATTCAGGCAAAACTGTTGTGATAATTCGGGACAGCAAAAGGAAAAAAAGTAGACCAGAGAAAGCCAAAAAACTTTTCATCCTGTATATAAAATTGGTGTTTATGTGGGGTTTTTTGGTGTAAAATTTTGGGCAATTTCAACCACTCTGCCCACCCCTTAACCAAAGAGTCCCCATCACAACAAGTCCAAAATTTACGAACACATTAATCATGCTTTCAATTTCTCCCTTGGTTCCCTGTATGCATCAGCACTAAGGAAATACTGATCTTCATTATACCAAAAAGGGAACAGACTTGTTTGCCCCTTCCAGCCTCGCTTTGGTTACATTGATACGAACAGGAAACAAAAATAAGGAGGCTGGACCCTTAAATTGAAAACAATTTAAAACATGCAAAATCACAGCGTTTTTTCGAAACCCACAGCTGGGCTTATCCTCAGGCTTGGGCTCCATCAGTAATTTTGAAAACGCACACGTTCAGTACGGGAATTCAAATAGGCAGACAGTGTATAACCAGGAGCTGAAGACTTAGCCGTGGTTTCGTAAACGTCCACGGTATCATAAAAACAATTCATTACAATGAATAATGTGGATCTAGCCACGGAGAAAAACTTACAACTGCACCAGTCTGACCTGGAGCCCCATCTGAACCGCTCTCACCACGGAGACCTTGGATTCCTCCCAAACCACTTTCACCCTGGTCACCTCCTTCACCCTGGTGGAGTACAAAAAGTACATCATTTATTGGAGCTGTGTAAAACTTGAAATAAAAATCTTCCACATTATTGAGGGTTTACAACAAATGTAAATGTGCATCATTTGTGATGCAGTGGTGCAGTATTTAAAGAAGATGTCACAAGATTTGATTCAAGAATGAAGGACCTAATTGTTCTCCAGTAGAAAGAAAAAATGGACAGACTGTGTGACAACATAGACTGGGTGAAGCTCGAATACATTGGACCCATCAGTAGAAGAGGAGACAACTTCAGCAAAACGTTGGTTAATGGAGAGAATGGTAGACAACAAAATGGGAAGATAGAGGATAAAATGAAAATTTTATGATTGGTCTTAGTAATATGACAGTAGCTGATCTAGAGGGGCATGGATGGGGCATTCCTTTGGTTTAATTGTCCCAATTCCTAATAATATGATGATACACTGGATTGGTGCCTCCTCTACTGCTCTACCAATTGAATACATTCAACCAACTTACTGAAGAAAAAAACATACACGACAAGGGCTTACTGAAAACCCACGGACATGACAACTACTAACTGAAAGCCAACAAATGTCGCAAGGATATAATCACATAGATGGGTTATAAAATAGTCAGTCATGACCAAATTGTATCTTGGAGAAAGAAATATCAAGTTGACTTACCTTGAAACCTTTCTGTCCCATGCTGCCCATCACACCAGGGCCACCCATTGGTCCCTAAATAACAACAAATGATAACAGGGTAAATAATTTTTCAGTAAAGCAAACATTCACTGCTCATTTTTTTTATGATATAAAATCAAGGAAAAATACACAAAACAGTACAGAAAACATACTCTGTCAGACAATAGTAAATGTACATAGTTTATGGTCTTGCTTATAGACAACTCTTCCATGTAGTTATAACAGAATCACATGTCTACATACTATCGGAACTTTGGTGAAAACTGCCAAGAATATCGTCGTGTGAGTGCAACAAGGTTGTAACTTGAATTTCATGTTTTTTTTGGTGCATAAATCACTTCTTAAGGTTTGGGGACGTTAACAAAAATCACTGGTTGTTTAAAACAAGTCCACTTGTACATACGAATTATAAATCATGGCCGAGCGGTTTAGAGCAAGCTCTGGTAGTTAAGTCATCAGGGTGTGGGTTCGAATCCGGTCATGACACTTGTCATGGGTACTTGCAAGGGTAGAGGTTGAAATTGTGTTTGAAAAAGCCTTTAGAGCGCCACAGCAGCTCAGGGCTGTATACTCCCCAGGGAGCTGAGAAAGATTACAGGAATGCTATTGGCCCAATGACCAGGGCACTAATGTAAAGCGCATTGATACGTTATTGTAAAATGCGCTATATAAGAACTAGTTATTATTATTATTATTGTAAAGAAATTTAGAATAAAAATCATAGAGATTTATATCTACACTTAATGACCTATAAAGCAAGTTCTATGCCTTAATCACCATTATAATTGTTGATACCACCTTTTGCAATGACAATACACGTGGTTTAGATTGGTCAAAATGTCATATCTTGAGGTATGACTTTGTTGCACTAATCTGCACTGTGTGCAGTTGATGGGAAATAGCGTCATCATTCTCAGTGCAGATGTGTAAGATATGACTTTTTTGCTCGACCACATCAACAAATTATGACACCATTTATTGTTGATAACCTGTAGCTTTCTAATAACATTATGGACAATATACTAACTTTTACCATTTATTCATACAAAAATGAAGCACACTTTTGTATATTTTATCTCAATTTCACCAAAAGTGTGAACTTTGTTG
Organism: Pycnopodia helianthoides; assembly: GCA_032158295.1. NCBI lineage: Eukaryota > Metazoa > Echinodermata > Asteroidea > Forcipulatida > Asteriidae > Pycnopodia > Pycnopodia helianthoides. The sequence goes on from CM063251.1 coordinate 6,857,417, forward strand.
CACTGATGCAACAATATCATCACAAATTTCACATTTTAATCTAAAAAAATTTGTTCAATAACGTGTTACAATTAATGCATTTTTTTTGCATTAAAGGATTATACTGGAGAATAAAATTTACAATACAATTATTATTATTATTTTTGTTTACAGGAAGTTGCCAATCATAAGGCCATGAAAACATGCCACTTGGTGATGGCTAAAAAGTGGGAAAGGGGATTTAACAGAAGAGGAAATCAAAAAGTAGAAAAAGTGTAATGAAATAAAACAAGTTTAAATAAACATCTTCCTCATCCCAGTCATTTCAAGCAAATCTCAATGATAGACGTTACTTACTGCACTTCCAATTTCACCATCGCTGCCGTCCTTTCCACGTGTTCCCTTTAAAAAAGGAAAAAACCAAACAAACCAATGTTTACATGATATCAGGTGAACTGGAATATCATAGAGAGGCTTCGAGGTCAGATTAAGTTTTGTGATGCACACACTTTCCAATAGAGATAATATCCGAATGAAAGTGGGAAAAAAAAACTCTTAAAGCTGACGTTCAAACGGTGTAAAATGTCATTGAATTTATTACAATGATACAATGCGAACTTTGTCACATTAAAAAACCTTCAATTATGTCAAATCTTTAATATACGAGTCTTCACATTTTTGTAAAGGAATTTGTTTAGTGTATTCCTGAATTTTGATGATATTCATCTTTAACAGCATAAACCCTAGGGACACCTGCCTTATGACTTGGTGAATCACTTTTGGCATTACGCTTCTCTTATCGTTTTCTCTTTTGCATTCTGTGATTCAAAGAAATTAAGTTACTTGAGAATGTTACTCATAGTGATTAGTTCTGTTCTTTTCTCTTGGTAATCTGACCGTTGCTTTAAATTAATTTCACAATTCAATCACTGACAAAGGAACAGAGAGAATCACACTTGCATTAAACTTCGACTTTGTGTGGCCATCTGCAGCTTTCCTCTCATTTTTTGGAGAATACGTGACTATTTTGATTGACTTACCAAAGCTCCTCTTGATCCTCGTTCTCCTCTCTCACCACCGTGACCGCGTTCACCCTGGGAAAAAAAGATGAGAAAGCCACGAGAGTTTTAAAGATTGCTCTAATCGGCAATGCTGCATCAAGACTTTCCCCCAAAAACCCTTCAAACACAGACTTAGGCCGTATCCGAGTTGGCGGCTACAGCTACGGCTATGACTGTTGCTAATAGGGTGTTGCTAAGGACGTCCTATACTTCAATGCATGTTGACGCGTTAATCCAGTAGAAGCCGTAGCTGTAGCTGCCAATTCGAACACAGCCTTGTGATTGAGTTTGTGTCATGAAGAGCAACTGGATGAGACTAGGGAATGGCAGAGCATAATGGCACTGTTTTAATGATGGGATGAATCTGCATCATAGCCAGACTGCAAAAAGCATTTGTTTGTATGAGTCTTTTTTTTTCTTCTTTAAAATTGAACTACCAATTAGAAAGCAGACTTCTTCAATCATACAGAATTGTTAATATTTGTCATTCTTGCTACTGCTTTGAGTCGTCACTCAAAAAACCAAAACCTGCCTGCAGAGTGCTTTATACAAAAAGGCATATTGGGCTGAAATAGAATAGATCAGCTAGATGATTCGACACTTGGTGAAAACACCACCAGTAATAAAGGATAGGAATCAGAGGAGGTTCAAGATTCAGTTGTTTGGCTGAAATAGAATAGATCAGCTAGATGATTCCACACTTGGTGAAAAACACCACCAGTAATAAAGGATAGGAATCAGTGAGGGTTCAAGATTCAGTTGTTTGGCTGAAACAAAAAAGATCAGCTAGATGACTCGACACTTGGTGAAAACACCACCAGTAATAAAGGATAGGAATCAGTGGAGGTTCAAAATTCAGTTGTTTGGCTGAAATAAAATAGATCAGCTAGATGATTCCACACTTGGTGAAAAACACCACCAGTAATAAAGGATAGGAATCAGTGAGGGTTCAAGATTCAGTTGTTTGGCTGAAATAAAATAGATCAGCTAGATGATTCCATACTTGGTGAAAACACCACCAGTAATAAAGGATAGGAATCAGTGGCGATTCAAATTTCAGTTATTAAGCAATGTAGCAAAGCATTCTATCACAACCATGTAAACCTTGCACCTAGTAAACAGTTAGATGGTGCTGTGTAGATAAATGGGTCTTATATTAAGAACAGTTTTACTTTTCGACTGCTTTGTGTAAGTTTTTCTTTGGAATTGTTCCAAAAGTGGTTTTGCTGGCTATTTGGGATTTATATACTGAATCTTCTCAGCGTTATAATTTTGTGGATTGGGGCGTTTTTCTACTGCCTTCCATCGAGGAACAATCTTGCGTTCTCTTTTGTTCGGAATTGTAACATTAACTTCTCAACCGCGGCTGTGCAGGGCTAGTTTCATCACTAACTTTCTAATATTTTGCACATCCCGTCCGCAAAGTTCCAGCTATTATTTTACTATAATCAACAATGCCCAAATCCACGGCCATACGGCCTAGTCGTCGCCCTTCTCGATTCTTGGAGTCGCCCGGTGTTATTACAGTTTTCTTTTTTATGTGTGTATTGTCCGAGTATAAATGGGTCTTATATTTCAAACACAGCTCCGCATACCTTGTAGAGAAGAAAAAAATAATGAGTGTGATAAAGCGCTGGTCATTCATGCACTCATCAGCTTCCCTTTGGAACTCTCTTCCACATCACATCAAAAACTGCCAGAACTCAAACTGCATTCAAATCGCTCCTTAAAAGTTACCTGCTTATTTAATTGCCTGTATTCTTGTTTAACTGCCTTTATTGTTGTGAAGCGCATCAAGACTTTTGTGTGATGCGCTATATAAGTACTGTACTATTATTATTCGCCAAGCTGGCTTTCTTCAGATTTTCAAGGGACTTTTAAAAACTCATTTGTTTGAATCTTTAGTTGTGTAACTTGCCTTTATATTCATTCCATTGTTTTTATGTTTTGTGTTGCGCATAGAGGCTTCTGCATTATGCACTATATAAATATCTTGTATTATTATTACTATTATGATACTGGAAGATAGAGAACTGCCTATGTTTCAAGCCTTGGGGGGTACACTCAATGCAAGTAGCAAAGGCATAAGATCTTGGAGGCAACGTCTTCCTCAGGCTCAAACAACAACTCCCAACTACTAGAAGATTACTGAACAGACTCTGCGCAGTAAGACAGATGCAAATTCAGGGCTCTATATCCAGCATGATCTTCTGTACACTTACCGTAGCTCCAGTAGCTCCAGCAGATCCCGTGGCACCATGTTCTCCGCTATCGCCAACCTCACCATTATCACCGCGGAGTCCCTTAGCACCTCGTCCACCCTGTCGACCCATAACAAACACCTTATTAACTAAGAAGTTATGTCATGTGCAGCTACTGTTTCTGGAATTAGAGTTGACCCTTTTGGGGAATTTGATTCTCAGTTCTTCACCCTGTCGGTTCCTGAGCAGAACATTGACATCCCGAACAAAAGTTCATAATTTCCTTCCACCAAGGAAATCAAATCTAATATATATATCAGAGAATTTGCTTAGAAAATAGAATTAGCTGTTGCAAACTGCTTACCAACCCAAAGGGCCTACGGTATACACGCAAAGAAATAGTGGCCTGACGTTTTTTTTTAAATCAGAAACAATTACAAAATTGACAATGTAAGACAATGATTTGAATACTTACCCTCCATCCCTTGTGTCCTTGAGAGCCTGGATTTCCTGGCATTCCACTCGCTCCCTGAAAAACAAACAGCAACTCTCAACATTTTAAACACTGACATTATCATTAAAGGAACATTACAGAATTGGTAAGAAAAAAACTTGTAAAATATCCTTTTTGATCACAGATTTACATAAAACTTACATGGTCTAATGATGATGATAGTAGAAAACATCCCTTGATATATTTCTGTCTGAAATGCCATATTTGATGAGATATGAATAAATTAATTTTCCGATTGGAGTTTATTGCTCAGTGAGCATTTTATTCATTTCTTGAATCTATATGATTTCATGCAAATGTGTAATCGGTTTTTCACTATTTTCTCGTGACCCCAGATGGCCGATCGATCTCAAACTTCTACAGGTTTGTCAGTTTATGTATATGGTGGATTACATAAAGTGCTTACGCTGCCAGCAACTGTTTTGTTACGAAAACCAATGCTGTAATGTTCCTTTAAGTTTACCTTACATATTGTCGCCATTTTTACAAAGCAGAGGAGATTTTGTACAACAATCAGGGAGCTATTTAGAACTACATTCAGCATAATTGGGGAAAAAGTTTCCATAAATCAGGGAGATTTTCAAATCTGTTCATCAGAACATGGAAAGATTGATTTATTTTCAGGGAACTTTCTGCAGAATCAGGGAGAGTGGGTAGCTCTGATAATGTGACAAATTAGCCCTGAAACCAGAAAATACCCCTTTTTAGAAGTTGAACTCCTTTTCTGACTACTGTTTCGTAGACTGCTTACTTTTGCTTTCTTGTAGAGTTTACTATCAAAAGCTGAAATCTTCAGTCAAACAAAACTGTCAGTATTTTTTCAATTTTGCCACTGTCGGGTTATTAATTCCTACACACAATTATCACTTCATAAAAACAAAAAAATACCTGCCTGAAGAGGGCTGTGTTCAAACAAAATGATATTCACGCAAGTCACTTCGTAAAAATGCTAAATAAACTAAATTTGTCACTTCAAAAAAACTATAAAGATTTGTTGGTTATGCTAATAAGTGTAAATACAAAACTGTTACATAATAGATTGTATATCTTGTATAAAAGATTTGGTGAACACTTACCTGAGCCCCAGCATTACCAGCTGCTCCTCTTGATCCTGTGCTACCATCACTTCCCTGCAAGTGAAAAAAAGTCATTATTAAATGTCATTATCAAATGGAATATTTAAGCATTTTATTTTGGTGCCCGGGTACTTTTTCCCAAACACCGGCTTAGGCTCTCCGGCTCTAGGCTACACTTGATGTTGGAAACACAGTTCAAAAGGTACACTGCTCCAAAATTGATGGTGGAGATCAAGCCGAAGCCGGAGCCTAAACCGAGGTTTGCAAAAGGCCTATAATTCAACACTCTGTATGGAGGGAAAACAAGCTGGAAAGGTTCAGGGTAGCAGCGCAATAAAAAATTCGCTTGGTTGAGCTGCTCTTAAAGACACTGGACACCTTTGGTAATTGTCAAAGACCAGTCTTCTCACTTGGTGTATCTCAACATATGCACAAAATAACAAACCTGTGAAAATTTGAACTCAATTGGTCGTCGAAAATGCGAGATAATAATGGAAGAAAAAACACCCTTGTCACAAGAAGTTGTGTGCTTTCAGATGCTTGATTTCGAGACCTCAAATCAATTCAAATATTTTACTGAGAAATTACTTCTTTCTCAAAAACTATGTTACTTCAGAGGGAGCTGTTTCTCACAATGTTTTATACTATCAACAGCTCTCCATTGCTCGTTACCATGTAAGTTTTTATGCTAACAATTATTTTGAGTAATTACCAATAGTGTCCAGTGCCTTTAAACTAAATGTAAAACACACTTAAAAAATTAGCAATTAATAATGAACTGAATGCATGCACCCGTACTCTTAATTATGATATTTGGGTCAAATTAATCACCCCCTCTATCATTCCCCTATTAAAAAACACCAAACAAAGGACAACATCGACATTAATTTCTTAATTCAGTCTTGAAAAGTTTGTACTATGGTATCTGACACAATGCATGTACTACTAAAATAGGCTCAATCTTGAAGTAGTCCCTCATTCAAACTATGATGCATTTGTTAATTTATTCTCAAAACATATCTCTTTAAAAATGATGATTGAGAAATACTCATGACATCATTTGGTGTGATGGCGTGTCGTGGCCGAGCGGTCAAGCGTACCAGACTCAAGCTCTGGTGTTTCTAATCAGTTCCTGATGTGGGTTCGAGTCCCGGTCTGGACACTTAAATTCTTAGGCAAGACACTTAACCATTTTTGCTATGCCTTCGGATGGGACGTAAAGCCATAGGTCACGTGTGTTGTGTAATGCATATAAAAGAACCCACTTCACTAATTGCTAAGAGAAGAGGTTCACCTCGGTGTTCTCTTGTTTGGATGGCTGCAGATTGTGCCACAGCACCTTGTAAACCGTTACATGGTGCTTTGTAAACAATCAGGTTTTACATTTTGAACACAGCGCCCCTTACCTTCAAGAAAACTGTCATGAGTACTTTGAGATGCCCTCAGGTGTATTAATGGGCTACACAAGAACTGCGTGTAATTATTATCATTATTATATTAGGCACAACTGTGTCTAGAATCAATTTTTAACATGAAATAATGAAACTTACATCTCTGCCGTCGTCACCCTCATGTCCTTTTGGTCCTGCTCGGCCAGCAGGTCCCTAAAAGAATAGAACAGATGGAAGATTCAAGTCAAAAGGAAGACCTATCATTGGCTAAGAGTTCTGCGAGGTGTTACACACATGCACATTTCCATTGTTTAACCTCAGCAATGGCGGACTTCTAGTGTGTCGGACTTTTGGTGGCGTGGCGAGGTTGTGATTGGTCAACACGTAGAGAGCGGAGCTTAATGGATCAGTCTATTGTATTAGTTGGTGCATAATTCAATACTATCACATAAATTGATGACATTATAAAACTTGGTTAAAACTATCCCGAATTTGCATACAACCCTTTGACACCTGGATACACCACAGATCCGCTCTCATGTGATACACAACATTATTACAAAATCAACAAATTTCACACATGACATAACAACACAATTGCTTGTGCCTGTTTCACATTTTCTTTTTTTCTGCCTAATATCTAAACAAATTCCAGCAAAATTTTCTGATTATCGGCTTTTAGGAAATTGGTCACTGGCCTTTTGTAGCAAGGAACACAAGACGTCAATATTGCTGATTAACTCGAGCCACATTGACTCGCCTGAACCATTGTTATATAAACCCCCGAACAAAGATATTGACAAAATATTAGAGCTACAATCCCTGCCAAAATGCTTGGGCCACCCGTTCCTAACGTTACAATAACCACACAATAACCATTCCCTGTCTCACAAAAAAACATTCTCCCCCCCGTCCCCCGTCCCCCGCCCCCCCGCTCAATGTTGACTGGAACGCAGAAGACCGTGCAACAATGTGATTCAACATTGAAAGGGGGCAGGGGGGCCCAACGAGATATGGCCGGGATTGTAGATGGCTCAGTTGGTAGAGCGCCTGCACGTTAATCTGGAGGTCGCGGGTTTAAGTCCCACTCTCGTCATTTTTTTCTTTGTTCAACCCAAAAGTTTGATACTATATAAAGTCACTTACGGGTCGTCCTACACTTCCAGTCTCTCCCGATATGCCTCTCATTCCACTAGGTCCCTAAAATCAACAACAACAAAAAAGAAGCATATTATTCATTCTTTCAATTAATAATCAAAGTGCTAATTGTTGTTTTTAAAATCTCATTTATAGTTACCCCAGGCAGTTTAGGCAGTCCTATTGGTTGAAAGGTGGTCACATGACCATGTTTACCTGGTATTAAAAGGCTTATAAAGACATAGGAGCTATTTAAGACTGGTTGGCTATAGTGCATTTGGCACTCATACGGGTTCTAACATGCCAGCTTACACGGTCACGAATATCATATGTGACACGTTCAATACATACAGCACTCGATTTAAAATCTATTTGTACGCGCCCGTACACAAATCCATTGAGCGTTGTGTGCAATTTGATCTTTGACGAAATGGCTCTGCGGACAGGAATTGAAAGATTTAACAAAAAAGACAAGTTCAATAAGGTTTTCCTTTCTTTTTCAATTTCAATAAATGCCTTTGTCCTTAATCACACGGCCACAACCCTGCCGGTTTGAAACGGTCATTTAAGACCTCATCGCCACTCTTTTTTTCCATAATTTGATTGACTCTTATTGTTTTATCTCATTGTTGTATTGTTGTTTTAAATAATTGTTTGTATTTGTGTCGGTCTTTTTGTACAATAATGTAATCTAGCTGTATTTTTGCTTATCTCTTTTTAGCTTAATGTTAATATGTAAAACTGTCTGTACAGCGTTTTGAGATTTTTTTATGTAAGATGCTATATTAAAAATAAATTATTATTATTATTATTATTAATTTGAACGTTGTAAAAAATAATGAACCATTTCAACTCACTGTAACTTTTAAAAAATTAAAATAATATTTAGAAATTCTACTTAACAAAACAGTATGAAAAAAAGCCTGATGCATCATTGGTATTTGAAGGAGTAATTTCACGCCAATTCTCAATATATTTTTCAATAACCACAGCATAAATCCAACCTACAGTATAAACAATTCATTAAATAAGAGCGCCAACTGAATAATGGTTTACACTTGGTCAGTGAATTTGTGCACACTCATTTGTGCTTTTTTTCCCCTTGAGGTAAATCAGATTATCAAATGTCGGGAGAGGTTTTTTTGTTTTCTCCTCATGGCAGTATTTTAATGGGCGAGTGTGTAAAGTTAGGTTGCGGCAGACATCCCAGGAACATTTTCCCATCGTTTACACAGTTCTGAGCATGTGCACACTTCTGAGTCTGCTGGATTTTATCGGTGAGTCTGCTGCCACGTAGTGTCCCCAAAAGTCTACAATTTGCGTTTGTATTCAAGTTTACAAAGTCAGACAATAACTTTCATTTTTCATTAACACCAATCGTGTACAATACCGTGAAATAAAATTTTTCTACTATGAAAATGAAATACTTTTGATGAGAAATTTCAGGTAGCATTGTCAACTCACTCTAACTCCAGCCTTTCCTGGTAGACCCACAGGTCCCGGTGGTCCCTGGTAGAAAAAAGAAAATCATAAAAGTTATCTCTCTTTCATAGATATTTGGTACACTGGTTGCTACGGGTATAGTAAACTGGTTGCTATGGGTTTAGTGTGTCATGTTGCATAGCCTTTCTAATAAAAGTAAGACACACCATGTGGGGATCTCTAAACCAATCGCAAGGCAGGATCTAAGTATGGGGAAAAAAACTACTTCACAGGAAAAAAAACACTAACAAAATTCTGGGGAAATTTTCTACGACATCAAATTAAAAAACTTGAGTCGTTATTGTAGAGATCCAAACCCGCACCTGAACTACTTGCGCTGGGGCCCTTCCAGCGTTGAAGCCCTTCTTGGCGGATGAGGGTCCAGAGTAGCTTGCCGGGGCGACTGCCTATCATTACAAACAAAAGAAATCATTAAATCATCATTCACTGAGAAAAATATCCACCTTGATCACGTCATGGCAAGCTTTATCAGGTTCTTTGGCTTCATTACCATTATGAAAGCTCTAACTGAGACTTCTTCAAAAGTGAACACACTACTTTGTCATTCCAGCCTCAAAATTAACACATTAAGATTTAATAGAACACAGCTGCACATCATAATAGTGATCAATACTGACAAGCAATAATATTTAAGATAGACCCAGGTTATTGAAAAAATTAATGAAAATATTCACTTATTAAAACTGTACAACAGGTCAATATAAGATTTTATTGCTGTTTTTCTTAAATTTTTCCAACACTTTTTGTATATCATACATTTGCGATAACTTCCATTGAATACATAGAGACTTGTTTTATACACACTGTCTGTCAATCACATAAACAAAGACTTACCTCACCGGGGGGTCCTGGGGGACCAGGGGATCCTGGTACACCTGGGTATCCATTAGGTCCGTATTCTCCATTTGGTCCCTGAGCAAACACGTGGAAACAAAAAGATTTACTTACTTACATCGTGACATCACAGTTGCATCACAGTGACATCACAGTGACATCACAGTGACATCACAGTGACACCACAGTGACATCACAGTGACATCACAGTGACTTCACAGTGACTTCACAGTTTTGAATGTCCTTACCTTTATCACTATATCCAGGAGCTGCCTAATTTTTGGGTTGGTTTTCACATAGGGTGTGGACAAATCCTCAGACACGAAATCAAAGAGTAACCTAAACTGCTAATTTACATGTACAACGTTTAAATGATATAGATGAAAATGTTGGCATCTCACCTTCATTCCGGGTGATCCCCTTTGGCCAGGGTAGCCTTTGGTTCCAGGGTATCCCTAAAATAAGAATAACGACCCAATAAGAGGATATCAGAGAATAGGTTTCAGGAGTGTTACGGATCCCTTGCATTGGCCATCATTGCTGAGGTCAAACAACAGAGTTTTGCACTCCATGCTCAACTCTCAGCCAATCATAACTCTTCACTGACCTCAGTGAGGGTGCTGTTTGAGCTTCTGGCGTCATATGCAAGAAGTCTATTGCTGCAAAATTAAAGGTTTAAAAATCTTGACAAATAGACAGCGGTCCCTTCTTGGTGGAGAGATGAAAGTTCCTCAATGTTACTTTTTTTTCTTGAGGATTAACAGACTCTTTCCATCTCCACAAATGGAAAACTAGAGGTTTGGAAAAAGTAAGGCTATGTGTCCTTAGCCCTTCTTGATTGCAAGTTCACTTGTTTCAAGACAGCGAACGCAAAGGGCATGACGGGAAACCGGCAGTAAAATCTATAAGCCAAGAAAACTCCTGCCAATTCACAGGGTTGAGATCAAGTGCTTTTTGGTTCTACTACTGTGACTGCCATTCCATTATCTCTCACTTTTGTCACAAACAAAAGGCTGTATCTGAACAGGTAATTGCGACTGCTGCTATTTAATGGGCAGCCTGTGCTTCAATACTTGTTAATCTGTTGATTCAGCCGTACAGTAGCCATAGCCACTGATTCGGTACCAGCCTATTCTAGCACATTAGGACACAGTCACGAATATAGACCTCTCCATTGTTGATCAACAAACCGCGCTGGTTGGCATGGACGGCCGAATGTTAGCAAAATATTCAATCGTGTTAACAGAATGTTGTGACCAAATTCAACATTTCTGCAAAATTTCAATTAAAAAAGAATTCATCCCATGATTGGTTGCTTTGTTTCCAACAAACTCAACAGTATTTTTTAATGTTTCTGTAAAACTGTTACAAACTGTGGCAATCTGTTTTTGCTTTGCATTTATGGCTTCCCATAGTTTTCCAACCTTGGTTGGCAAAATTTTCAGGCTGTGACGTTGCGATGGAAAGGTTTATTCTTTGCCATTTTCTTTTTAATGCTAAATGTTTATGAAAGCTTTCACGATAGCATCTAAACTTGTTAAAAGATGTAACACAAATAAAGGTACACGTCATGTCCAATCACAGCTTTAAGTAAACATGCATGATTTTCAATATCAATACAGGACAAAAACAAAGATTTTCAGACTTCATAAAATATTTGTCAATATATCAAAAGATGATTCTACTATACTGTGCAAGTCTCGCGCCTATCAAAAACGAAAAAAAAAAAACTTGAACAAAGACTATATTTTTCTATGGACTGTTTATACAAAGTTCTTGAAAATATAAATGCCCATAGCAACTTGTTATAAATAAAAGGTCCATTTTTATATAACACAAATTGTGTGTTAAAATTTACACTGAAACAAAATGAAAACTTGGGACGAGGACGATTTAAAAAAAATAAAAACCCCATTTCAAATTTACCAATCATGCCTGAATTTGTGCAACCATTACATAGGTTTAATTAATGATAACATGAGCATCAGTTGGGCAAAATTCTTAATTGTTTATAAGTAACCAGAAATGGAGGTCACATCTTATTCCCCGGTTTTCTTTGTTGAACTTCTTTTACTTTCATGGTTAGGACCAACTTGGTCCTGGAGAGACTTGCACAGCCATTTCTTGGTGCAAGACCTTCTTTTGTTGATTTGTCAACATTTTCCCCACCAGAGGGCACTGTCATATCCACAAACTGCTCTCACACACGAACCACTCCAAGAGAAGGTTCGTTTGGGAGAGCAGTTTGTGGATATGATAGCGCCCTCTCGTGGGAAAAAATTTGACAGATCAACAAGAGAAGGTCTTGCATCGAGACTACCATTTCCAGAACAGAAATCATTGTCTGCTTATTTCTCGAAACTGCAGCCAAATCTTGTGAAACACTTACTGACGGTTGTACGATGTGTTCAATGACAATTAAAGGACTTAATATAATGTACTCTTCCAAAAAAGATAAAAGAGTAACAAATTATAGCTTTGGAGTATGAATGGAATGTAACCGAATTATAAGGACAAAATAATACGTACACTTGGTCCTGATGGGCCCGGCATGCCTGGGCGTCCCATGGCCATGTAGTCCTGATGAATATAAAAAGACAATTTTACTGACTCTCCCAGAAACCAAATTTAATCAAACATATTCTAGAATTGTCCAAAACATCTTGGAAATTAACTGTTAGATATCTATGCAAAAAAACTGACTTTAATCAAACCATTTTTTTGTTCAATCATTGTTGTTGTCATTATTAATTTCTGGATTTGAAACCAAGAATGCCTCAATGGCGATCGTAAATCACTGTCACTCGAAAGCCGGAGGAAACCTGCAGAAAAAGGTGCTTGCAATGTGAACCAGAAACACCAGGGTTGAACCCCTTATTACTCTTCCACGATAAGTGTTCTGGGTTCTTTTACTTCCACTACCTACCCTAGTTTTTTTGTTTTGTTGTTGTTGAGATATTGCCTAACTCACAAGGCCGAACGGCCACTCAAGGTGAGGGCTACACTTAACTGATTCGGGCTGCTGACCCAAATCAACTGGCACCAGGGGCATGTTGCCACCTACTCCTGGGGCTGAAACAGGGTTACCCCCTTCACAGTCCGTAAGGATGTAGGCATGGGTATCATCCACTGGGAGCCTGGCTGGTAGAGCAGAATGCACTACCTTCCCAACTTTTTACGACGCTCTTCCACATTCAAATAAAACAATCAAACAAATATTCATTGTTTTAATGATTGAATCTCTAGAGGGAAATACCCTTTGTCTGAAACAAGAAACAATACAAAATGATGTCTTTAACTTACTGGGAGTTGGGCGGGTTCTCCTCTTGGGCCCTTTTCACCTGGTGGTCCCTGAAGGGAACAAAAAAGCAATACAAATTGTTTGTAGATGACTTTTCACTTTTGTTCAAATCTATATAATATATTTGATAGTCTTCTGTCTTAATTGTCTCCTATCCATTATAAATAACCACAAAACCAGCAAATCAGTGCTTTAGGGTTCTAAATTACAATTTCATATCCGTAATATTTAAGAGGGCGCTAGATTAAAATGCCTACAAATCTGAAGAAAAAAAAATCAAAATCAACAAATCATTACTTTTATTTTAGAACTGAAATAAAAGAATTTAGAATGTTGAGAAGCACTCTTGTTCATCAAACTACATTAACCAGGAGCTCTAGAATATGCAAAGCACATGCACTCCGCACCAATCCTAAAAATAGAAGCTCAGTACCGGGTTCTCGGACACCGTGTCAAAGTTCACTAACCTATACGCGCGTACATGTTTATGTTTTCTAGCGTGTACTGACTGTAATAATGCAGTCTGGCACGCCGATGTGGTGATTGTGTGAGAGCTAGGGGTGGAATGATTGTCTGACATGAAGTATTTTTTATAGCAAAAATTACATCATATGCGGAATGCAGTCTTATGGAATCCATACAAATTGTAATAAAAACCTTTTAGTATACTGGGCCAACAAAATGGCTATTCGGCACTTAAAGGAACATTACAGAATTGGTTTTTCCTAACAAAACAGTTGCTGGCAGTGTAAGCACTTAATCTAATCCACCATATACATAAACTGACAAACCTGTAGAAGTTTGAGATCGATCGGCCATCTCGGTCAAGAGAAAATAGTGAAAAACAGATTACACATTTGCATGAACTCATATAGATTCAACAAATGAATAAAACGCTCACTGAGCGATAAACTCCAATCGGAAAATTAGTTTATTAATTTCTCATCAAATATGGCATTTCAGACAGAAATATTTCAAGGGATGTTTTCTACTATCATCATCATTAGACCGTGTAAGTTTTATGTAAATCTGTGATAAAAAGTATATTTACAAGTTTTTTTCTTACCAATTCTGTAATGTTCCTTAAAAAAATAACGATAAACCAACTTGAGGGTTCTCAAATCAAACATCTTACCTTTGCAACCTCAGCTGTTCGGAAAGACAAGGAGAGAGAGAATAAAGTGTTAAAAAATGCTCTGACATGATTTTCAGTGTCAAAGTGACAAAGACAATTTTCTCTTAACTTACTGCGATTATTTTAGTACTGGTAAGAATACATATATTTTGCTGAATGATTACTACCGACCAATGTGTATTGAGTGACGATCTCTGAGCAAGTAACAAGTGAAATACACATGGCAAAGTAAGAAAGCATCACAAACCGAGAGTGCAAAATGTGAGATCTTCAGCAGAACTTACTCAATGTTTTTTAATGAATTAGGAAAAATAGTTGTTTTAATAGATGTTAACATTGCATCAGGGATACGAGATGCTATTTGGTTTTTGCCCTTACACCGAAGTGTATTAAGCACTGTATACTCGGTACATTCCCAAGCTCTGTCACAGGCATATCACTGGGGTGGGGATTCGAACCCGCGACCTTTGCCATGCTAGAGCAGACGTCTTCCCCACTAGACCACTGAGCCTGTTCTTGTGCTTTAAGTTTGTCTAAAAGTGAAGTAGATGTTAAATTTGCATCGAGGATAAAGAATATTATTTGATTTTATACCCTTACACTGACGCGGCATATGTATTAGCACTGTATACTCAGTACTTTCCTGAGTCCTGTGGAAAAAAAAATTCCACAGGCATATTACTCGGGTGGGATTTGAACCCATGACCTTTGCCATTCTAGAGCAGATGTCTTACCAACTAGATTACCGAGATTGCCCGGTAGTTAGAGCCAGTTCGAATCCTATGTTTTAGCACTTGGTACGGCAACAGGCTTGCCGGAGGGAAATAATTCTCCAAACATTTTCTCGGGGAAAATTGGAACTCTTTACTCAGTACTCTTTACCAAGTAAGCTTTAGTGGTCATTAATTTTTGGAGTAATTTCCAAAGGTATACCCTGCCTTTAAATAGCATTACTGTCGACAATTGTTTTGCTTAAGTAGTTGTTTAAGGCCTCTTGTCACCGATCGAATTCTACCCAAGTTTTCCCACGGGACTTGGGGAAGCACTAAGTATCACACCAAGGCTTAACCCTGCGTGACGCCCTCGCTCACTTATTGAGTGTCAGTTTTTATTTGTAAAGTTGGTACTCCGCCAATTTTTTTTTTTATCTAAAAAATTTCCAAATTCCACAACTACACCTAGCCAAATAGCAATTACAAATTGTCTTATTACCATCGATTTTTTTTTCACAAACAAAATCCATCAATAACCTGCTCTCCCGGAATTCCCATAGAAGTTGTCAAATGTGCCCAAGAGGATTGCGACCAAGAACGACCAGGACGGGCTCAGTGTGTCACCGCTTCACGTGTAGGGATCACAGCATTAGTATTTTGCTTGAATTGATCTCATTCAGTCAAAAGGGTCTATATCTAATGCTTTGGGCAAATTTAAAAGTGATCGGGTTCTCCACAAAAATGTATTACACGCTAATATCAAACTGACACTCAAGAAGTGAGCAACGGTTTCCGACAGTGAGTTTTTTTGATGGCGTCACGCAGGGTTAAAAAAAGATAGTGGGGGGGGGGACTTTTATCTTACCCTTCAAACACTTGAGCTTCCTGCATTTTCTTAGGGAGTCTTCCCCCCTGGCTCCGCTTAAGGTGAATGGAAGTGAGGGGTTGTCTCCCTTCTTGATCTCGACACAGATGTAGCCACCGCCTTCCTCACATGGTACATCATCCTTGTTGATGCGAGCAGCCAGGTTGTTGAAGACCAGACGGTTTCCAGATTTCAAGTCGCGACTGGCCATCTCACTGGTAAGTGTCTGTCGGTCGAGAGTGCGGCGAGTGCCCTGGCCGTCTGGGTTGTTGGCCACGTATGTCTCCAGTTTCCAGAGGTTACGGCCGGAGGCGTCGCCGCTGTTCGGGTTTGAGGTCGTGGTGACGTCAAAGATGATTTCATCCGTGTCGTCATCGATGTTGAAGTCGTCTCCGCTCAGTGTCATGCTGTCAATGGTTATACCTAAGATGAAGATAATTTTTGCTTTAAAAAAATAAACTCTACTTGACATTTTCCCTCAGAAAAGCAAGGGTTGCAAACCCTAGTGCATCGGTTTAGTGCATCCGACTCAAGTTCTGGTGGCTGAGTCATCAGGGTGTGGGTTCAAAATCCGGTCATAACACTTGTGTCCTTGAGCAAGACACTTAACTAAAATTGCTTCTCTTCACCCAGGGGTAAATGGGTACCTGTGAGGGCAAGAGATGGTCCTTGTGATTGATATAGCTTGGTGCTCTACATTTTTGGTAGCACAGGCTGTATACTGCCAAGGGAGCTGAGATGGTTTAAGGGAATGAAATAAATGGCCCAGTGACCAGGGGAAATAACATTGGATAACATTGGAGCGCCATGAGTGTCACTGAGTGACAAATTTGAGTGCTATATGAATATTCTTTACACCAATTGAAGTATAATAACGTGAACATATAAGTAAGAAACCCACTCATCTACAATTTTCAAACAGACTGAAGTCAACGAATTCAATTGGAAAGGAAATTAAGAGGCCAAAAGTTTAGTTGTATTTCATAAAGACAAAAAGTCAACAGACTCTTCACATCATTTACAGCTACTCTTACCGTCGCATTTTGTACGGAAACACTTCTTCAGGACGCTCTCATCTGGAACGGCCTCAAACTGGAAGTCCGGGTAGGGTCGCTGTCCCTTCTTCAGCTCGGCGCAGAGATACGGCATCTCGCTGCACGCCAAACCGTTCATGTTGAAGTTGGTGTCCACCATCCCGAAGCGGATGTCTTCTCCGGGGAGGACGTCCTTATCCTTCTGGTAGTTGCTGAAGATCTCGCTCTGCTCGTTCATGCGGCGGCCGACGCCGTCCACGTTGTTGCTGCCAAAGAGGGCCATTTGCCAGAGGTCGTCTCCGTCGGCGCCGCCACTGTCGTCGGTGACCTCGGCGGTCACGTCGAAGATGACTCTGTTGTTGGGCGAGTTCTCCTTCAAGGTTGTATAGTCGTTGTCGATGATGTCCAGGCCACTTACTTTAACACCTGGAAAGTTAAAAACAATGAATTCCATGTTTGCCTTACACATGCACTAAAAAATGCTCAGCAGAGAGAAGCTAACAAGCAGTCAAAAGGCAGCCTGATATGACATTGCTCAAACAGATTCCACAATAATGTTTTACAAGGCTTCGCAATTTTTCTTTAAATTGTACTAATATATTTGTTTGGTTACCTGATGACAGCTAGACAAATTGATTCCAGTCTCTTTATTTTGCACATTAATTCTGATTATGAACCAAAATTTCAAACATTTCCTTTCCGTAGGTAACTTTTGAAACTGCACTCATACCTCTCCTTTATCATGGGCAACTTTTGCCACCCAAGCTTACACACACAAAAAGCACTCGAGTCTGAGCCCAAAAGCCATCGGTTATAAGGCTGTACTTTTGTCCATGTTCACCCTCCAAACCTAAATTTACAATGGTTGGAAAACAGAAAGATCAGATCTTTCCAATGACGGTAGAATGAAATTGTGTTGCTAGTATGGAATGCCTTCAAATTGGAGCGGAAAGATCTGGAATGCCACACACGTAAAGATCACACATTCTCAAAAATGCATCCTTGTGGAGCACTCTTTTGTTCTTTCCCTTGTCCCTGCATGTAACAGTTTCCCATAGACTTTGTACACAAATTTCCTTGTGGAGCACCCCGGTCTTTAGAAATTCCATGTGGAGACCTTTTGTTTTCCCTTTTTTGTTTTGTCCTTGGTCTCCATAAGGTATCGAAAGTGAGCACACCGTATGGTTGTGTACAAAAATGTGTTTGAGTTTACAAACAACAATGAGAAAACAAACACCAAAAACCTGGTCATTTATTGTCTAATCTCAAGGATTTGCGGATAATATGAAAAGAAATTCAATAAGTAAGACATTTTCTTTACTTATTTTGCTGTTGAACAACATATCAAGATGAAAGGTGATAGAATTTGTAAAGTTGGCCTTTGAACAAAAGCTTTTCTCTTGTGTAAGAAAGTGTGCTTTATGCTTAAGCAGTCAATCATGGTCACCGGCTGTTGTTAATATTAAAACAATGTGGGCTGAACAAAGAAAAGTTAACGTGCCAAGCGCTCTACCGACTGAGCTATCCAGCCCTAAGATTGTCGGTTTCCCTTTGTTTTTGTCAATAGCTTTATTTGGGGTGCCTGTCAGAGGGGCATTCGACCTGTGTAGCCAGGGAACAATCATAGAGACTGAAGCAGACACGAATCCTGCATCCTACCTACCTTTTTGGTGATAAATAATTACAAAAATGAATCATTTTAGGTCATGTTTTTTTCTACTTCAACAGCTCTTGTCTTATTATTAGCCCCTCTACCAATTTTCTTGAAAACATTATTTTGTAAATTTATGAACAAAGGAACAAAAATCATATTAAGACATCAAGACCACCTTATTAATTGATCTTTTTTTTTACAAACCTTTGCGGCAGTCTTCGTCTTTACACTTGACAATGGTGTCCTCTCCCTCGGTCGTCTCAAACTTGAAGTCTGGCTCGGCGCGCAGTCCTTTGGAGAACTCCAAACACAAATACTGGTACTCGGACTCGCACCCGATCTGCGACAGGTCGAAGTTGGTGTCGATCCCGTCGAAGGAGAGTGTTTCTCCCCCGGTCAGGTCGCGGCTCGAAAGGTCTCGGGTCAGGATCTGACGCTCCATGCCGATCCTGGGGCCTTTGCCGTCTGGTTTGGTCGCACCGAAGATACCGACCCTCCAGAGGGCGTCCCCGGTAGCGCTGCCGGTGTTTGGTTGAGACTCTATGTCTACATCCAGCCTGATAGGGGTTGCAACACCGGGTAAAACTGCGTCCCGTGGCTCCTCCATCCTCCAGTTCATATCCTCAATCACCACACCTGTCGATAGTTGTTTCTAAAGTAAATCAATTGCTTCTCTAGACATGACTGATTAATTTGTATAATTTTTACATAAAATTATCCATATTTCTTTTTCTCCCCAACCCCGATCATGCCAAGTTTCTTACCTTTGCACATTTCCTCAGTTACCTCCATACAATCTCGGAGTGTTTTTTTTTCATTCGGGACGGGAATAAGTTCAAATTCAACGGACGAGCTCGGATTACGACTGAACTCCGTACACAGGTACTTGACCTTCTTGCAGTCTAATCCCGTCATGTCATAATCGGCGTCGATGGTGCGGAAGTTCAGGTTGTCCCCCGGCGTCGTCAGCTCGCGGCTGCTGAAGTAATCGGAGAGGACCTGGTCTTGCTCGCCGAATCGTGGACCCTGGCCGTTTTCTCTCTCGCTGCCGTACATGTTCAGACGCCACATGTTGCGTCCGACCATGGGTACGCTTTCGTCAGTGGTCCCCACAACGGTGTCAAACTGAACCAGGTTGCTTTGCTTGCCTTCGTACAGCTGGTTATTTTCGGCATTTTGTATAGTTGATTCCACACTGTCAACATACACAGCTGCAAGAGACAAAAGATTACATGATTCAACTCTCATTAAAAACCAACTGACCATTTTGGTGTACTTTTTTTTTCAAAGCCTTAACCCAGAGTAGTATTTCCATAAAAGGAACAGACGATGTGACCTGTGACATCACATGTTTACAAAAGAGCCACAGAGCCTGGACTTCCGGCGGGCACATTTGTACACAGCTCAATGGAAGAATACAACAAATCTTATGTTTTATGTAGATCGCGCTGTCTGATTTTCCTCAACTTTTGATATGAAGAAAGGGGGGGGACATCTCAAAAGCTGTACAGCTGTTGCTTTTGTAAATTTTGAATTTATGTGAAAATTATGACACAAAATAAACATTTTCCCATTGAGCATCTTGCCCGTCAGGAATAGCATTATAATGTACGAGGTCACCACTCTGTAAACAAATGTAACATGGTCTATGGTAAAGACAAATATCTCTGCAGTGATACCTCTGCACTTAGCGGGCTTGCAGTCGATGATGGATTTCTTATCGTCACTCGTTTTGAAGGCATACTGGGGGTTCGGATAATCTCCCTGGGTGAACTCCAAGCACAGATGTTTGAACTCATTGCAGCCGATATCTTCTATCGGGAAGTTAACAGCCACATCGTCAAACTCGATGGGGCCACCGGAGGGCAGGGGTCTAGCCTGGTTGTAGCCATCCAAGATCTGTGAGCGCTCAGGCATCCTCTGGCCAGAGCCATCTGCGTTGCGACTTCCAAACATGTTCATCTTCCATAGACCAGTGCCGTCCAGTTCACGGCTTTCTGGGGTTGTCCGGACCTCTGCGTCGATATTCAGTGGTGTCGGCATTCCGTACTGCATGGCTCCGACTTCATAATCCCAATCCATATCAGTCAGTGTCACACCTTTGTAAATTCATAGAGTACACTTAATAATGATATGCAATTCTTATATATAGTGCTTTATCACAACCAGGGGCATCTCAAAGTGCTAATTATCTGTTCTACAAGGTATGTGGATCTATGTTTGAAATATAAGACCCATTTATTTACATAGCACCATGTAACGGTTTACAAGGTGCTGTGGCACAATCTGCAGCCAACCATACTAGAAAACACTGGGGCAAACCCCTTCTCTTAACAATAAGTGTACTAGGTTCTTGTACTTGCATTACACAGCACACCGGACCTACAACTTTATGTCCCATCTGAAGGACGATAATGGTTTAGTGTCTTGCTTTAAGGACACTAGTGCCAAGACAGGGACTCGAACCCACACTCTGCTGATCAGAAACACAAGAGCATGAGCCCATAGTGCACTTGACCGCTCGGCCACGACGGCACAATTGTTTGTAATGTTGGCATAACTGCGTGCTACCACTGGTATGCTAAAAGAATCCAGGTAAATGGCAGAATGAGCCATGCTGGTAAATGATGCTACTGCTCTGATTTTACTCTCTTAGAATCAAGATAATGTGCACTTTGGGTGATGCTGATAAAACTGTTGCTACTTGTATGCTTAAATACTCTGTACTCCAAAGAAGGTGCACTGATTGATCAAGTTCTTTTATTAACCATTTCAGAGTCTCAAGTGTTGTCTCATGTAGGCCTTATATCTATTTTGTATGTACCTCACACACAGATCCTCGTCATTTGTTTGGTTGTTTGTTTAGATGATCTTCCCGACAACGGAACTCGGCAAAGCTCCCAAAGGGGGATATAAACGCCAAGCTGGCAACAGCCAATGTCCTCTCAACCAAACATTGGTTTAATGTCTATGACTATAAATGAATTGCATAAACCGTGTTATCACAAATTTATCCATTATCTAGCCATGTATTTACCGCCGTGATGCTCCAAAATTTAATGACGGACAGGTGCTCGTCCACTACGGATAAATATTGGACGCTTCGCGGCGTTGCTTTCAAAATAATCATTCCCCGGCCGGTTGCCCAAGTGGGGCAAGGTTTTGTCACGGTGGACAAGTATGGTATCCACATAAAGCTGCTTAGATGGGGGTTTGCAGAGTTTTCAGAGTTTTGGGTGGACTAGTTTCCATGTCTATTTTGTGTTTAGTGTGAACAAATATCAAATGACAAGGATCTATGTGTGAGTTATATATAACAGATACTGAATTTTGTTTGTGCATTGTCACAGAATATAATCAGGAGGGAGAAATCTTATTCTATTGCACTCGGCTTTGACTCGTAAAATGTAACAGTCCAGATTTCACTTCATGATTACATTCTAAGACTTTGCCCTTATACCCCTTCAATATTGTTATAGTAGTATTAGTGTCTCTATATCCATATTCTGACAGCTGCTGTGCGGCAAGCCACTTTGTGTGTTTACTTCTTCCTGTTTGGTGTTTGTCCTATTTTCCCTTTGAGTGTGCTAACTTCATTATTTTGTGAGAAATTAGAATTAGCTGTTGCAAACTGCTTACCAACCAAAAGGACCTGTAGTATAAATGCAAAAAATTAGTTAGTGGCCTGACGTTTCGACCCTAGCAGAGTCTTTCTCATTTAGCCTTCGAGAAAGACTCTGCTAGGGTCGAAACGTCAGGCCACTAACTAATTTTTTGCATTCATTATTTTGTGTCAACTTTTGCTAGAAAGTTCCCTACAAAGTCTGTTCTTTGATTCGTCTGTGCAACCTTTCAGGGTCTCCACTCCACAAGCTTGTGCGACCGGTGCTGTTTAATCCTTTGTTATGATGTCAATGCAAACTGATTGAGTGGAAATGAACTGAATTGAACTGGAAAGTGCAGTTTTCGTGGTGTTGATAAAACTTTGTGAGACTGCTATTTTGTTTGCATCAAAACTCATTATATCCAACCTTTGCATCTGTCTCCGAGCTCAGTACAGGAGACAAGAGCCCTCTCGTTGGGAATGGCCTCAAAGGTGTAGTCGGGTGAGGCGTCCCGGTTCTTGCGCAGCTCCGTACAGAGGTACTTCATGTCCTTGCACAGCACGCCCGTCATGTCAAAGCTCACCTGTGTGTCGCCGAAGGGTAGGTTCTCACCCATCTCTAGAGTCTGATCCCTCTGGGGCTGGCTGAGGACCTGGGTTTGGTAGCCGAGTTTGCGGCCTCGGCCCTGGGGGCTGGAGCTACCGTACATACCGACATTCCAGAGGTTTTCTCCGTTGACTTCGGTGGAGCCATCACCAGTTACCCCAGTGATGTCCATGACCAGCGCATTATCTTGTTTCTGCTCTATGAGATCACCATCTCCTACCATTGACGACTCCAGACCAGTAAATACAGCACCTAGTAATACATGAAATAACAGAATAGATGGATTTCAATACGCGTCATTGACCGCCATCTTTGATGTAAAACGATGGAAAAGTGCACGCGTGTACGCGCTACACACGACTCTCAGCCAATGATAGCTCTTCACGCGTGCACAATTCATCAAAGATGGTGGTCAATGACGCGTATTGCAATCCATCTATAGACCTCTCAGGTACCGTTATCTTTTGCATACCCCCTTTTCCACATTATCTTCAAGCAAACTTGCATCCTCGGTTCCGATTGGTTGATCCATAGCAACAAGATATAAACCTACATTGCAAAGCCCATATCAGAACCTGTTCTATAATGCGCTGTCCTATAACTCCGTTTAATGCGCTATTTTAAGCTACAAATCAAGTTTGCTTTAAGATAAACTCGTAATCACACATACGTTTGTGGAATACTGAAGAATATGCGCTATATTTTTCCATAAGTGCACAGCCACAATCATGGGTACACATTTTTTTCGGGTCCATGTTATAAACAACACTTTGAAAACCAGTGATGTAACAGTTATTTCAATGTTTTTTGCAAATTATTTAACCAGGGCTGTGTGAATGAAGAGTAGAAAGTACTTGAGTTTGACAGATACAAGATCTGCAAAGAGTTACTCAATATTAATGTGTTGTTCATTTGGTGTCTTTGTAACAAAAAGTGTACCCATGATTGTGGCTGTGCACACATTGCACTCGCACTTGTGTGATAACTAATAATATTAAGTAAAAAACTGACTGGGAAGATTGTTAAAACGAATTTACTAATAAATTTATAACTACTAATACAAGCAGCTCTTTTTTATGTTGTCAAGAGCAAATACAGCATTATAACTAATGCAACCAAATCCTCTCAAATAACGAAAAAACATGCAAGGTTTTGGAGCCACACTTACGTGCTGAACACTTCTGCTTCTTGCAAGATGTAAGGACATCACCTGTTTCTGTATCAGAGCGGCTCACTACCTTAAACTTGTAGTCCGGATTCGGCGCATCGCCCTTAGTGAACTCGGCGCAGACGTAGTCGTAGCCGTTGCAGCCGATGGATCCCATTTCAAAATCAACCTCCTGATTTCTGATCGGCATGGGGAATCCGCCGTCCAAAGTGGTTCCGGCGCCCGCTGGGTTCAAGGCTTGCTCGACGTAACCAAAGCGATCCGACTCGCCTCCATCCGGACTCCTACTTCCGTACATGCCCATACGCCACAGTCCTTCACCTTCCAAGTCACGGCTTCCGGAGCGGGTGAAAAGTTCAGCGTTGTATTTCACTGGTGTTTGTTGGCCCGGGATGGGTCTATCTGCGTTGTATTTCCATTCGAATCTCTCCGCAACGACACCTGAAACCATGGTAAGCAATCTAGGATTAAATGAATGCGTTTGATGAGCAGGTACACTGTTTTTTTTCTCTTCCAAACTAGCTAAAATGACAGAATACCCAACTTTTATCATTATTCATTACTGGTTAAAAATTATTAGATACTGCACTTATAAATAGATCCTTGTCATTTTGATTGGTGGAACAAGCATCACATGTCATACCTTATTTTGCCATGTATACTGTTCCGACACTTCCAAGTTTAATATAGGAGTCCTATATTGATCAGTACAGAATGCTTTGGAGGCTCTCTATCCAGCTACGCTTTGCGCGTGTTAATAGGTTTAACATTAAGTACCGTATGTATTGACTGCGTTACCGGTGTATTAGCACGTGCGTTAGCTTGCGTACCTTATTTGTTGAAATAATTATAAATTATTCAAAACTTTGTAACTCGTAAACTAAATTATGAACTAAATATGAAAAATATCAAATGACAAGGATCTTTGTGTGAAGTACATAGAACAAATATAGGTTGCATTTTATTCATACAATATAGCAAGAATATAATCATTCGTAGAAAGTTGGACTGTTCCGTTTCATGAGGGAAACTGTGATTATATTTTGGCTATAACTGTACTCACATGCATCCAATATTTGTATACTATAGTTACTGAATTTCATTATAAATAACTCATCAGTTATGGCAAGCTAATACACCACCATAACGGTCTGCTGTGTTTGGACTGCTGGCCAGTGTTTTAGCTCACATCATTATCATAAAGGTGATGTCAAATTCTCTCATTTCTTGGAACAGAATCTGGCTGGTTGTTTGCCGGACGGTCTAGTACATTGAACTCAAAGAATTCTGGTGGCCAAGTCACCGGAGAGGGGGGTTTTGAATCCCGATGGTGACACTTGTTTTCTTTGAGCAAGGCACTTTACCGTGTAGTTACAATTCCCATCGCCAAGGAATCAATGGGTGTCTTAGAGGGTAAAGTTTGCTGATGTGAATGATGCGGCCCATGCGAAAGCCGGTGCTGCATACTCCTAAGGAGTTGAGGTGGTTTTTAGGAACGCTTAGGGTACAATGCACAGGGGTATAAATACTTTGAGGGACCTACTTGGCTTGAAAAGCACACAATGAATACACATTAGTTTGATTAATATTATTATTATCATTATTATTATCATTAGAACAAATTGGTTTTAAAAACCAACTAGTCCGACTTGTATTAAAAAACAAATATAAGGGACTGACTAAGATGTCAGTAAAGTTTAACTTCTTTCTGGTACTTACCTCTGCACAATTCCTCTGGTACATCCATACAATCCCTTAACCTACTCATGTCATCGCTTGGTTCTGGGGTAACCTCAAAAGCAACGGATGAGCTTGGATTACGGCTGAACTCCGTACACAAGAACTTCACTTTCTCACAGTCCAACTCAGTCATGTCAAACTGTGTTGAGATGGGTTGGAAGTTCAGAGTTGACCCCGGCTCAGTCAGAGCTCGACTGCTGTACGAATCGGTCAGAACTTGCTCCTTCTCGTTGTACTTTGTGCCGAGACCGTCTTGAGTTTCGCTACCGTAGAGATTGAGACTCCAGAGATTGCGGCCAACGACGGGTCGGCTTTCTTCGGTGGTTTGCACGATGGTATCGAAGCGGATAGTGTTGGCTGGTGCATCCTCAGTGAGTGCTCCACCCATGAGTGTTGAATCCACATTGGAGACATATACACCTTTAGGTACAGTAAAAACAAGTAGTCACAGTTCACAAGGATTCTAAAAACTTTACTTCTTTTTGTAATCAATAGTATTATCTATCCTGTTTATCACAAGTTGTTTAACCTTCCTTTTTTTAGGTGTTCGAGGCATTAGCCCGAACAACTCATTGTTTTTGTTCATTTTGTTTAGGTGTTCGGAGCAATAGCCCGCACAACTATTTGTTTTTGTTTGCTTTTTGTTTTGTTTTTCTCCTCCTTCTTCTGCGCTGCGATTGTCCGCAGTAAAATGCACAGTTGCAACAATTGTATCAACTTAAAACTTTACATGTAGGTAGAGTATAACTTAAAGTTTCAGGAGAAGATGTGACATCATGATGACGTCATCGGGTATCAAATAACAAGTAATTTAAGTTCAAAAAGTGACCTTATGCCAATGCCTGCATCTCTCTGAATATAACAGCTATGATATTCATATTTGAGCATATGATAGATCAAGACAAGGGCAACATTTGAAAAGTTAACGCCAAATTCATTTGACCTTTACTTCTGGTCGTATCGAAAGGTCAAAGTTTGCCTTTGTGAGTTTCTTACAAAAACACATTTCCCGACAAAAATCTAAACTTCTGTATATTCAACTTCAAATTTACCCCATATTATGACCTTGATGAAACCTCTATCAGGTAGTTGTGATGTCATGATGTCATGATGATGTCATCAGGTGTCAAATTACAGTAAATCAAAGTTTAATCATTCAAAAATTCATAACTCAAGAAGTACATTAGCTATCATAACAATCTATACATCATCGGAGAGGTCATGACAAATCTAGCAAATACTACACAAAGTCTTAAACCATTTTACCTTGACTTCCTGTTCAAACCGGAAGTTGAAAATTTTAAAATTCATACTTTAAGAAATATTCATACTTTTACACACACTACTCACAGATTTTACATCATGTTGTAGGTCCTTAAGCGTTCTCAAACTTTGCCACAGAGATGTTACCTATTTGACCTTCACTTCCGTTGCATTGACCCGCTGTTAAAATGCGTTTTGATCCCATCCACCCTCCAAATTCCGATGCTTGACTAGTAAAAATTCTATATACACCGTAATGCCGCAAACAAAGTATTGCCTCTAATGAAGAAGTAGATGTTTTGGATCAATGTTCTTTCAGCTCAAGCTTCCATTGACGAAGATTTACCAATTATTAAAAACCAGCCATGACAATTGCAATTTGGAAAACGTTATATTACTGGTCACATCACCTAAAAAATATAATAATTATGACAATAATAATGACAGTTGTTTCACATTCAATAGATAGAAAGAACAAAAGCATTTATTCATCACAAAAAGAAGTCAAATCAAGACTTGTCTTCTCCTATACATGTAGTTACGGAGCTCCACGATTGCAAAAACAAGGCGATTTAATTAAACTAATAAGGCTTTGTCACACAAGCCAATTTTTACAGGCAAGTTTGAGGCAACCAAATAATTGCACTGTGTGCAGAAGAAACACCTCAGCAGTACAAGAGACATTCCTCCAACTCTATCCTATGTGGAAATTGACATGTCAATGTTTTTTTCTTCATGAAGATTGCCTTGAACTGGCTGCTTGTTCAGTGTACACATGCCCTGTGTGACATGGCCCGAAGTCGACTTATCCAATAACTAAAATTACAAATCAAAAAGCTTAAAAATTTAAATATAAGATTAGATCAAGTGTAGCGCTCTTACTTTGTGTGATTCAATCCTACATTTAAATACTGTTTGAGCTGAGTATATTGAGTTTTGTTTTGTTTTTTGTTTTTTAATATTTGTTTTTAATTTACACAAGTTACAAATTTTTTTGTTGAGTGGAAATGAATGAGAGTGTTAATAGTTTTCAATATGGGATGATATAGAATGACAAGATTTTGGCCGCTTGATCATTTGCCAATTTTTAGCAGAGAAACCTTTAAAAAAAGTATCATCTTGGGAAAACAATTCTGAGAGAACAGAAGATTTACTCAAGAGGAAAAAATTAAAACAAATTAATTCCACTAAAATTTGTAAAATTACAGCCCATTTACAAAACAGGATTGAGTCTATAAATTCTGCTGAAGAATGGCTATCCGAAGCACAAGCATTTCTTTCTCCAACTGAAGCTTCTCTATTTCTACTTCAGCTTTCCTTGCTTCCATTTCGCTTCTCTTCTGTTCCAGAATCAGCAGCTTTCCATACTCATCTTCATTTCCATCTATTTTTCTCTTACGTGCCATTGTTAACCTCTGCCGATTGCTGCTTCCCGACGACCGGGTGGTGCTTTCATCGACACAAGTGCTGTGTTTGAAAACATTACAAGCAATCTTGCTTACTTTCTGGTAGTCTTCCAATTTAAAAACACAACAACGGTTATATACAAGTTAACATTTTGTTAAACCTGATGTTTTGATGTGTCTTGCTTTACTTTTCTTGGAATATTGCAAGTAACCGCTGTGTTTGCTTGATAAAGAAAACTTTTTCTTTAGCTGGGTGAGCCTTTTCAATTATATTAAAGACATATCTCAATTACCTGTTATTCGGTATTTCTGCAATTAAATCAGGCTCCTTATCAGAAGGGAGGCTGTCAATTCCCCCATCGATGCCTACACTAGTTGGAGAGTTCTCACCTCCTTAAAAGAAACAATTTTATTTTATACACCATGCGATTTTAGCCCTAAATTGTATACATTCATAAACTGTCTCTTTTAAAGACCGATCCCTACAGCATCGCCCTTGCTTTTTTACCAATCACAGACGTGAAGTTTTGCAACAAAAAGTCTGACAGAGTCTGAAAAATATAATTGCAAATACTTTTGGCAAGTATTAAGTGCAAATATTGCGTAAGCACAGCACGGGACTATTAAATGGATCAGTCTATTGTAAGTTACAAACATCTTTTTTTCAACAATCAGCCTTTTGCTAAAACATGAAAAGCGTAAGTGTCGAGGGTTTTCCAAAATGCCTACCCCTCAATGTTATACATTTTATTTACTATACAGTGCCTCTTCTATGCATGATATTCTTATAACCAAGGTAAATTAATGGCATGTGTTCTTTATGGAGTTATTGATTTATCTATTGACTATATGTTGAATTGATTAATTTATTTTCTTACCTAATTGATTGATTGATTGATTGATTGATCGATTGATTGATTGATCGATTGATTGATTGATTGATTGGTTGGTTGATTGATTGATTGATTGATTGGTTGATTAACTGATTGATTGATTGATTGATTGATTGATTGATTGATTGGTTGGTTGATTTACTGATTGGTTGATTGATTGATTGATTGATTGATTGATTGATTGATTGATTTTGATTGATTGATTGATTGAGATATTTGTTTGTTTATTTATTTATCTATTTATTTAATTAATTATTTATCTATTCACTTATTTATTTATTTATTTACTACTACTATTATTATTATTTTTATTAAATATACTTACAACATTCTTTATTCAAATGTTGTATACAATTAAAAATTATATTCAGTATTTCATATCAGTTTTCACTGACTCCTTTCGATGCTTTGAAGCTTCTTCTTTCAGCTTGTTGTTCATAATCTGCCACTTCTTTTGAAGCTCACCGACGTCCATGCCTCGTGTTTTGCTTGCGATGTTATCATGGAAGAAAACTTTGGACGGAGGACATCTTCACTCTTTTCCCATTCGTTTATGAGAAGCAACTTCTCCTTTTCAGAAAAGTTCGGCTCCCGGGCCGCTTTCTCTTTATTGGCCATTATTTTAAAACAACCTGATACAATTATTGTTTAAACTGAAAACGGACTGCTGTTAAAACACACGCGTCTAACATCATTGTAGAGGCTTAAAAAAATTGTATTGCTTTTCTATAATCTATCAATGCATCTAACTATATACAAGAGTGCGTGAAACGCTGGCGTACCGTATACAAAATATTTTTTTAAACAATGTTAAAAATGAAAAACTTCTTTATTTAAGTTTTGACACTGAGCGAAATGAGTTACCATTCCAGTCTTTAGCGTTTACGGTTTGACAATAATTGATTGATTGCGTCTGAGTCATCATAGTAACCATTGGTGACGTATGATTTGTACGCATGTGCACTAACTTGATCTAAACAACTTAAATTTTTAGATTTAAGTGGGGTACTAAGATAAGTGGGGTACTTAGCTGTTTTGTGAATAGCTACTTAAGCGCCCGACTTAAGTTAGCGGTTTGCTTAAGGCTTAAGTGCAAACTTAAGCACTCCACTAAGTTAAATTTCGTGAATACGGCCCCTGGCCTTTGTATTCTTTTATTCCCTTAACCTATTCGTACAGTGTAAGGCCGAGTCTGAATTGGCGGCTATGGCTACGGCTATGATTAGATTGTTGCATCATCATGCGTTTGAAGTATAGGAAGTTCTTAGCAACACCCTTAGCAACACCCTGAGCAACAGTTGTAGCCGTAGCTGTAGCCGCCAATTCGGATACAGCCTTTCATTCATAGGTCATTAAGAAATTCAATATATATTGTTCTGACACGTGATCAAAGAAACTAATCCTACAATAAAAACTGCTGAACTGTATAAGAGTTGTTCTCCTCACTTACACATTTTGCAACTGCTACAAGAAAAGTTTTCAGTGAAAACGGACACCAACCTATAGACTGCAATCACACAAAATGTCACCCTTGTTGATGCAAGCCAAATGTTCATTTTTTGACTTTAAGATACAAACTAACTCTCCCGGGTCGATTTCACAAAACTCTTCCTAACTTAGGACTAGTCCTAGGCAATGCTAAGAGATAGGACTAGTCCTAAAGTTAGGACCAGTACTAGTTACTAGTACTAGGACAAGTTAGGAAGAGTTTTGTGAAATCGACCCCAGACACTTAGCCCGTACGATTTCAACTGATAAGATCTTATAAGATTCTTATAAGAATCTTATAAGAATAGACTTGAAATAAGAAATTGTTACATCAAGTAAGAAATTTGAAAGCAATTCTTATAAGAAGTTTCAGAGTAAGAAAAACCTCTTGCTTATTGAAGAAACTGTTGTCAGTTCATTGGTTAGTTTTCTTAGTTATCTCACCTTTGCATTCTTCTGCTTTACAACTGATCAGTGAGTCTTCACCAGAGGACGTGCCAAATGCGTACGATGGGTTGGGACTATCCCCGCTCTCAAACTCCAGACAGAGATAGCTGAGCTCCCCGCAGCCTACATCCTCGATGGGGAACGACGTCGAGATACCGGAGAAGTCCATAGCACTGCCGGGACTGATCAACGCCTTGGACTGGCCGTCTGCGTTCAGGATCTGTGATTTTAAAGGTTTACGCTTGCCAGAGCCGTCCATGTTCTCGCTGCCGAATATGTTCATTTTCCACAGGCCGGAGCCCTCCAGCTGGCTGCTGTCTGCGGCGGTGCCAACACTAGCGTCAATTGTCAGAGGAGTCGGGACACCATACCTCATCTTCCCAACTTCGCGCTCCCAACTCAAGTCGGTCACTTTCACACCTAGAAATATAGATTTACATTCCTCACTATCATGGCCCCCAAAAAATAAAAAATAAAAAAAATTGTACAGAAAAGAAAAGAAAGAATGGAAAAAAAACCTAAGTGCATTTAAGGTGATTTCCAGTTACTTGTAGAAGCAACACTGCCATCAAAGAAAATGCCACCAACAATAAAGTCCCCCTGTATGGCCATCCAGCTGTTGATCACAATAAAGATATGACGTAATTTCAACCATACTGCCAAGGCTAAAAGCCAAAACAAGTGATCAGACAACGAGACAAAACACAAACATAGCAAGACACCTCCAACTTCAAACATTGTTCGAACATCCAAATGATTATCTTTCATAGATTCAAACCAAAATATGAGTTTGAAGTTCTCATCAGGAAACGACAATGGACAAAAACCACTCTCTTATTTTTATGGTTATATCAAGAACCACTGCCTTTTGCACATTCACAATTTGAAAACACAAGCTTTTCACTTTGGTCGCGTCACATTGTGAAACAAGAAATTTACCTGCACAAGCTTCGACTGCAGCACAGCCGGTCAAGGCGCTTTCATCGGGATCTCCTTCAAAAATAAAGCCGGCGTAGTCACTACTGAGCTGTGGTTCAGGGTTTTTGTTAAACTTTGCACAGAAAAACTTGGCCTCCGCACAGCTGTGACCCGAGAGGTCGGCACTGTAAGTGACACCGCTGAAGGAGAAAAGTTCGGACGGATCTTTGACCAAGTCCTGGCTTCGCTGTGTGGGGGTGAAGACCTCTTCCACCCGGGTGCCGGAGAGGACATTCGAACCCGTCCCGTCGCTGCTCATCCACATACTGGCTGTCCAGAGGTTATCGCCGCCTACATCTGTCGTTTCCTCAGTATCCAAGTAAGATATATCAAGATCCAAAGGGACTTCATTGACGGCAAATTCTTTGAGGACAGTGTTGCCAGCGATTATTGGCTCGACAGCGCTAACAAGCATCTTGGCATCACCTTCGTTACAGAGTAGTATAAAGAAGTCATTATAGGTAGGGGGACATTCTAACAAGATCTAGTCAAACTATTACACCAGTTTGTTTAAAGCATGTGGGCAACATTTGGTCATTGTCAAAGACCGGTATCCGCACTCTATGTGAACCAACTTATACCCCAAAAGAACGAATTCTGTGAAAGTTTTTCACCTCAATCATCAGAGTCACAGGAAAATTGTGAAGAAAAAAAACCTTCTATGGTTTAAATGTTTTTAAACATCGGGTTTTGGACTAGCGAGATCTAATTGTTCTACTCATTTCTAAAAATTCTTTGGCATTTCAAGCAAAACTATTTTAAGGGAAGTTTTCCAGCATGACCATCTTGACAGATATCATATAAGTTTCGTGCAAAACTATGAATTTACATTTTCATTCTTTCCAATGTTGTGCACACCTTTAAAAGAAATTTTCTTATTTTACACTTTATTTTTTTGTCTTTTTGGATTCTGAGCAAATTAACTCCAATCCTCTTTAATAAACACAACACACAAACAACCTGTGAAAATTGCATCCAATTTGGCAGTCAAATTTAGTGAAAACAACGACAAACCGGTTTACATTTTGTCAAGAGTTTTAGTGTATGTTTTGAGTAATTGCAACAACAACAACAAATTACGCAATGGCGATTTAGGGGGGCCTTTAATTATATTTTCTCCTCAACAGTATCCAAACCTGAATATTTCTCTGAAGGATTGGTACTGGTATAATTTTTATAATCAGTGAACTTTCAGAGTGAAACTAATCGATTTGTAAATTACCAGTCATGTGTTTTGTCTGTACCATGGTTTATGGTTTAACCGATAACCTACCTTTACAGAAGGTGTTATCGATACAGCCTGTCAACACTTCCTCCCCTGGTTTAGCAGTGAAGTGGAACGGCAAGAAGTCTTTTTCCACCTCTGGGTTGGTTCCTTTGTTGAATTTAGCACAGATGAACTTGGCCTCTTCACACGTATGATCAGTCAAGTCAAAGCGATACCTGATGTCCGTTATGGAGAACGTCTTTCCAGGGCTCTTCTTCAGATCTTGTGACTGCTGTCCCTCGGTGAGGGCCTCCTCCACGACAGTGCCGGAGAGCTCGCCAGTACCGTCTTCATTTTGTGCCATCCACAACCTCGTCGTCCAAAGTCCTTGTCCAGCAACGCTTGTTGCCTCGGCGTTGAAGGAGTACATCACATCCAGATCGAGGGCGATCTCACTCTCTTTACCCTGCTCGATCTCAGTATCGGGAGGTACAACTGGAATGACGTCTTCAACGGTCACATCTGAAGAAAAAAAAAAGTGAGTGGATTATTAGCATGAATGTTCATCCAGGTTGGTAGTTTGATTCCACTTAGTTTTCAGTGAGCAGAATCTTACATTAACCCTTTCATTACCGAATTGTTTGGACATAAACAACCACTGGTGACCGCATTGTTTGGACCATCTACAAACAGAAAGCTTTTGTTCAAAGGCCATTTTTACAAACTCTTTTATCTCCTTGAAGATATTGTTGTAAAGCAAAATAAGTAATAAAAAAGTTCTTACTTATTAAATTCCCTTTCATATAATCAAAAAATCATTGAGATCAGCTAATAAATGCCAAAATTCTTTGTCTTTCTTTCTTCAGTGTCATCTGTAATCTCAAACACTTTTTTGTACACAATCATAAGGCGCTCCGTAGCTGTTTGGTATTTCGGATCTTTCAACTCCAATTTGAAGACATTGCATATTAACAACCTTATTTTATTTTACCATCATTGGAAAGATCTGATCTTTCTCTTTCCAATGATGGTAAGCTTGGGTATGGAGGGTGAACATGAACAAAACTACAGCTTTATTACAAATGGCCTTTGTGGTCAGACTTGATAGCTTTGTTTGTGTAAGCTTGGTCGAGTAAAGTTGCCAATGGTAAGGAAGAGGGGGTATTAGTGCAGTCGACTAAACTCGCCTATGGTATGGAAAGGGTTAAAGAGGGCGAGAGGTCTCTCAAGTTTTTGGAGCACCTTCGAAGAGGTTTCTCAACACATCCACACAGAATCACCAAAATGTTGCTTAACAATTTTCTTCCCAGCAGAAATCAGCAGGATACCAGTCACAAATTTTACACGTGACATGGTATTTTGGCCGGTAACCTTATTCTGGTTAGCATAAAATTGTTGTGCTTAGCTATTTTTTTCTGCTTAAGCAACTCTATGAAATTGGGCCCAGGCCATCACATAGACTTTTCTAAAGCAAACATCCCAGCCAGAGACGCTCGATACTTCAAAAGGGGTGGGGGTGAAAATGGTAGCTTTCATACAAAGTTTACAAATTCTACATCCTGGTCATCCTGCTGATGAAGACCAGAGTTTGGGTCGAAAAGGTACAGGTACGGAGAGATTTCCTAGTGTTGTGATCGAAAGTTTAACACTAAATATTGAGTGGATTACTGTTAATGTTAGAATTGTTAGCACTGTACACTGCATTCTGAGCCCTACAAGGGTGGTGGGGATCTACAGGCACATGAGGGTGAATTTCTAAATCCACAACCTTCTGATGCATCTATGTATTTGTTTGCAGTTTTAGTTAGACAGGGGTACCCTTATCAGTACAACTGCAGTCCCCAAGAGACTTGAACACCAAAAGTGTACACCACAGGACATTTCTGTAAGGGTGCATTCTAGAGAAGATGTCTAAACTTAACTTGAGAGTTTGTCCAGTGACGAGAGGCAGAACCAAGATCAAAAAATCTCATTCTTCCCTTTGTCTCCAACACTTATACCTAGAACAGTCAAGGAGGACCATTGTTTATTACATGTGTAGGTCAATATGTCTGACATTTTCACCAACAACCCCCCTAGGGACTAGGACACAGTGCCAAACGTGTGTGCTCCGGCTTTTGTTTTTTTCACAAACAGCCAAAAAGTTTACACACGGCGCACTGCACACAGACCACATTTGTACAGCTTTCACAAAGAGACAATCTTGTTAATGAAATGGTTACTCATTAATTAAACACGTTATGAACAAAATTTCAACAGATTGGTATGATTTATGATCTCTACTTCCGGGATGTGTACAATTTTCAAAGATGACATGGCAGACAGTAGAAGAACCAGTAATTTCAAACAATGTGGATTTTTGTGTTATAATTTCCATAGTGGGCGGGGTCTACTAACAATTGTGTACAACAAACAGGATGTGTACAACGCATAGAAGGGGACAAATTTAACATGTGTATTTCTTTGTATTAAATCAAGTCAGTGGAAGAAAAATTCCTCCCCAACTACAAGTTTCTTGTGTTATATTTTATAGCATCTTAGATAAAAATGACAAGGGATGCTTCAAATATCTTATTGGAAAAACTCAGTTGTCCCCTACAAGAAGCATTTCCAATAGAGTTCTAGGGCCTACTAAGAGAGCTTGGTACTTTCAAAGTGTCGAAGCAAAGCAGTCTGGTTCACTGGGCTCACCAATACTATTGGAAAAAGAGAAATTGGAAAATGTGTTCTTCCGAAAACCAATTAATATGGCTTAGCGTTTAGAGATTCCAACATACCATGGCAGATTATCGGCCATGACTTACGGCCGAGGTTGTACAAACCACGGTGAGTGCCTATTTACTCATATTTTCTCAACAAATCCCAGCGCTTATTATGAGAACCATTGTTGTCTGTCCTTTGTCAAGTCAGGGTTTCCAATGGTGTTTTCAAAAGGAAAAAAATTACTTCAGAAGCTCAAAAAAAACTTTTGAAATAATAATGCGCATGGGCACAAACAACATTTCTTAATACAAACATAAAGTGTTTGTTTTTTTTTCCCTGTCTTTTCTTTAGACACAGTTACTCTTACTCCAGGGACAGGCTAGATCCTGCACCTTTAGAGTCCAAAGATAAACGTTGTGAGTGATCTACCATAGGGGGTGTAGAATTCTACCATAGGGGGTGTAGAATTCTATTAACGAACTGCTCCACACACCCATCCAGGGTTTGAGAGACACAAGGCCCCATGGGGGGAGTTGGGGGGCAGCCACGGAGAGTCTCACTCTCAAGGAGTCGGATTCATGCTGTGACTGCTGTATCGTTCAGGTATCCAGGTTTTTTTTTTACACTTCAAGGAGACTTGAACTCTGCTAAGGTTACAACTATTAGCAAAGACATTCCCAGACTGTGAGACTGACCTGGGGGAGCCAGGGGGATGGCACTAAGAACTGTTTTATCCACTCCAGGTGGAAAACAGGGACCAAACAAAACCACTGATTTACCAGAAGTTAGCGGGTGCTAGCTGGCAGGGCCAGAGTTCTGTATGCCCTAGACGCCAGTGTTCTGCACCAGTGCCAACTTCATAGCACTTTTATAAGAGCTAGATTTTATTACAGCATAGTACGTGCTTTGAGGTTTGCAGTAAGCTTGTTCAAGTCTAAAGCTTTCCCAAAGTACAGAGAGATTCCCTTAGAATTTTTTTGTTAAAGATTCTTTTTGCGTGTGCCTGTACTTCTTGTGAAATTCAAGTCAATGATTTATAATTAAAAGGGACAACAGGTCCATGATTATTATCACAAAGGAAAACAAAAAGGTCCACGTTTGTCGGGGCAAAGAGTTGAACAAAGGAGGGTCCACGTTCGAAGTCCATCACACACTTGTGTGAGTCGTGAGTACTTTCTCTGTTGTATTTTTGCAGGCTTTCATATTTGCCACAGGCCTCATAATTATTTTCACACAGCCAAAATTTCTGTTTAAATATACATAGATGCAAAGGTACATGTACCTCTACTACTAGGCTCTGGGGTTACATAAAGGTGGCATGTCGTGGCCGAGTGGTCTAGTTCACCGAACCCAAGCTCTGGTGTTGTCAGCAGCACAGTGTGGGTTCGAATCCCGGTCGTGAAACTTGCGCCCTTGAGCAAGGTACTTAACCATAATTGCTTCGTAAAAAGTTGGGAAGGTAGTGCATTCTGCTCTACCAGCCAGGCTCCCAGTGGATGATACCCATGCCTACATCCTTACGGACTGTGAAGGGGGTAACCCTGTTTCAGCCCCAGGAGTAGGTGGCAACGTGCCTCTGGTGTCAGTTGATTTGGGTCAACAGCCCAAATCAGTTAAGTGTGTAGCCCTCACCTTGAGTGGCCGTTCGGCCTTGTGAGTTAGGCGATATCTCATAAAAAATTGTTTTTTAAATTCTTCAAAAAGAACCTAAAGCTAAAATCAGGGCTAATTCAAGGAGAATAGCAAGCAGAAATGGAACCAAAGTTCAGGGCACCAGCTGGGTAAACTCAAACCCTTGCTTTGAGAATGAAATTGACAGTAGTTTTAAGTATAACAAGTTGCAATTAATGGCGGAGACTACATGCTGTAAAAGGATTAAATGTAGAAACGGGAAAAACATGTTTTTAAAGAACTTTTGAAAGCGGGTTACTAAGGTAAGATGGGAGAGCTATCTTTAGATAGAGGGAGTCAAGTCTCTAACATTCTCATTGTTGAGGATGAGGGGGGAAAAATGACAAAAAGTTAATTCAGAAAATTATGGAAGGATGGCAACAAATGTACTCTTCCAAAAAGATGGGATAAAATACAAGTGGTATTTACACAAACCAAACTATGGCTGTTTTGGGGGCTTGGGCGTTGGCTTCGTCAATTATTCAGAAAACATGTGCTTTCCTATTTGACAATTTCAAACAAGTGGGAGGAGCCCAAGCTGGAGCCATGGTCTCAAAAACAGCCATAGTTTGGTTCGAGTAAATACAACTTTTTCTGAGACTTGTATTTTATCCATCCTTTGGGAAGAGTAAACTTGTTTGCCATCCTCCCAAGTTTTCAGGACAGTCAACCTGCGAATATTGTATCAAAATTGTCCTGTTTTATAAAGAGATGTCAAGTCAGGGATTTTGTTCATGTTCATATCAAGCTTATTCCAAGCGACAGTGTTTTTTTTGTGGTTTTGTTGTTGGGGGGGGGTGGGTAAACAACCCTTAACAGTCAAATACTACTCTCTTGACTTTGAGGAATTCAGAGGGATTGCTACAAATTTGAACTTCCAGATTGAAACAAACAAATTTGTTTTCCGTGACGACTAATCAGCCCACTGTTCAACCTAAATTTTTTATTTTTTTAATTCAAATACTTACTGTAGGGGCAGGCTTTGCAGCAAATTCCTGGAAACTTAATGCGGTTTCTGCAGGTTAACGGGGGACACGACTCAAACTGGCAACTGAGCGTGGAGTTGTCACACGAGCAGAAAGAGCACTCAGACAGTTGGTATTTGTCACCATGCAAGACGAGTTTCCCTTCATTGTCAGTGCAGGGCAGATCTGACCGCGGGCCGGTATCACTAGATGCTAGAAGTATCGAACAAAACAGGAACAGGTGAGTGAGCAACATTTTGAATCATTTCAAATCTCTACAATCGTAATACATATACTCTTGCATGGCGGACAACTTACTAAGTTATCTTTTTGTTATGAAGTGGATTGGAGAGGATTTCAAGTCATCTCAGTGACTAAGGCCCTTTTCGAATCCATGGCTTCGGCTCCAGATTGGGCTTCAGGCCCAGTTTTCTTGTCTGAAACCCTGACCGCAAAGCATGCGTAAGTTAAAATAATTGAGGGAGCCTAGCTAGCCTGAGCCGATTTAGGAGCCGAAGGCGTGAATTCGAAAAGGGCCTAAGAATCCAGACCAAACTTTGTAGTGTTCCTTCGTGCTTACGAAACACCATTTACTACTGTTCACAAAGTTAGTACTCAAGTTATGCACTATCTGTACAATCTAGAATGCTATTTCTACTCTCCTGCCCAACTGGCCCTTGATAAAATAAAAAAAATCCACAGGAGACTGTGGAGACTAAGTCCACAATACACAAGCCATGGGTTTTCCCCACATAATACCAGCTGTGCCAACAGAAGAAGCCCAAGCAACCAATGCTAGCCTAGAAGGTGTGGTACTTTATGGCAGTCTGTGGTATAGGAGAGTTTAAAGAAAGCAGGCACACAATAAAACATATTCCTTGTTAGTCTGTGAAATATGTTCATGTATACATAAGTGCAATTAGCTTTCTGCTACTGTATAACTGTCAATTATTGTTGGCTCAAAGTGGTGAGCAGCATTGAAATTGAGCCTGATATGGAGAAACCAACTAAACGTCTCTAAAGCAATCCTTTAGATGGGCCGTCCAATGTTTTCGACATGTTCCTGGTCAAACAAAGAGTATGAAGGGGAAGGGATATATGTTTTAGAAAGCTTAAATTTTCACAATATGAAATACTGTTTCTGATGGAATTAGCAATGAAAAATATTTGACCTTTTGATCAAACTTTTTTCTTCTTTTTTTTACAGAGAGAAAGAAAAAATACTTTTGTTCAGTAGGTCCCTAGTGTATCCAGGGGAGGGAGGGGTTATGTGCATTTTCCCCCAAGTCGTTTTTGAAATACATTATAACACCATATTCCAAATTCAATGCGTTTTGCTAACACTGCATTTAAATGCAGGTGTTTGCCTACTGTGGTAGTCAGAGGATACACCTTCAGCAAATCCTACAACATCACCCCCCAAAATTGGAACCTCTCCCAATTCGGCATTCCCATAAAGTAGAGAGCCATAGAAATAAGGCCTCCCTGGCACAAATTCAGCCGAACATTTGAAAAAAACAATCATTGCAGGAAACCAGTTAACGTTAGTACACATTACAGGGGAACTTTGACTGGTAATCCAATTTTCGCCATGTAACATTCTTCCATACTGGACTGATCAGCTGGATACTAATCAGATCCCTAGAGATCAGGGCCCAATTTCATAAAGCTGCTTATACATTTTCTGCTGAGCAAAGATAAAGCAGGAAACCGGTCACACAATGGTACATGTGGCATGGTAATTTTGGTTGGTAATCATTTACCTGGTAAGAAAAAATTGTTTTGTGCTTAGTTGCTTTTTGTGCTTAAGCAGCTCTACGAAATTGGGCCCAAGGCAACTTAAGAAACATGTTGTCGGCAACATC
Source organism: Pycnopodia helianthoides (assembly GCA_032158295.1). Classification (NCBI taxonomy): domain Eukaryota; kingdom Metazoa; phylum Echinodermata; class Asteroidea; order Forcipulatida; family Asteriidae; genus Pycnopodia; species Pycnopodia helianthoides. Next base: position 6,897,820 of record CM063251.1, read on the forward strand.
ATCAAGTGCCCCCCCCCAAAAAAAATTTAAATGGTGGGAAACTCATTTTGACTTTTTGGGTGTTTTTTATTTAGTTGATCAACATCTTGTTTAGTTTTAGGCAAAAACCCCAATAACCTGGAAGTAAGTTTTCAAGAAGAGCAAAAAACCTTTTTGTTACTTTGTGACAGCTGGCACCATGCCAAACATGAGTGCTCCGGCTTTTGTGTTTTCACGAAAAACCAAAAACTTTCACTAACAATGTTTCATGAACAACAAAAAACAACTATGAACCTGGAATTATGTTTTCACGAATAGTCGAAAAGTGTATTACGCGACCGCGTTGATTTATCCACTGGCACAGTGCCAAACGTGTATGCTCCGGCTTTTGTTTTTTTCATAAACAGCCAAAAAGTTTACACACGGCGCACTGCACACAGACCACATTTGTACAGCTTTCACAAAGAGACAATCTTGTTAATGAAATGGTCACTCATTAATTAAACACGTTATGAACAAAATTTCAACAGATTGGTATGATTTATGATCTCTACTTCCCGGATGTGTACAATTTTCAAAGATGACATGGCAGACAGTAGAAGAACCAGTAATTTCAAAATTAGCTTAACTTCAGATGCGGTTTTCTCCAAACACCAAAGTTTGGCTGCAGGGGACTTTTTGGCACCTGGTGAAATTGCTGACGATGTACCCCAGCATAGAGTGGCCATTTTCAGAATAACAAATTACACAATCTTTAAAAAAAGAAGAAGTTTCGAACGGACAACAATTGCCTGAAGATTAAAATATCATTTTGTTTTCAAAGGGCCCCCCTACTAACGAGATAAGATTGTTCATAGCAGCAACAAGTTCTTCTTAAACAAACAGTTCAACACTCTCGCACATACAGTGCAAAAATGTCATTCGACTGTCCAGTTTTTAAAAGGGTACTGCATAAAATCCCACAGTCAGCTACAAAAGCTGCCAGGGTTTAAAGCTGCCAGAGTTGTAAGGCAAAACTGAAAAAGCGATAATTGTTAAGAAAAACTTTTTTTTTCTAGGTTTACACTGGATATTGCCTTTTTTTTTCTTGAGATAAGGTAAGTTATTTGCTTCTCGTTACCAACGCAATATCCAGTCCTTTTTTAGAACAAAGTAAAAATGTCACTTACATGTACCCGAGTCTGATGACTGCGAAGAGCTCCCCTGGCCCTGGACAGTCACACTTAAGCCCAATAGCAAAATCACAGACAAGACCCACAGGCCTCTCCAACCCACAAAGCTATACATGGTTGCACATGTACAATCTCCGTGAACTCTCCAGAACGTATGGTGTGCAACAACCGACAGTCGGCCAAAACAGTTCCAGCGGCTGTGGGCTGATCGCCCCGCTTGTTGTGACTTGGTTTTATGGGCATATTATGGGATGGATTGAAGGAGAGTGGCAAATCTTCAGCCAATGAGGAAAGGCTTTCTTACAAGGACATCCTTAAGGAAATGTTGGAATGACCCAAAAGATCAACCCACCTGATGAGTCTCTTTATTCAATTACATACGATTGATAAAGCAATATCATCATTTTTTGGGCACAACCCTAGGGGTAGCCAGTCAAGCAAGGTGATGACGGCTGGGCGAAAGATTCCAATGCTGGGCGCTTTGAATTCTTCTGCATACTTCTGTTAACCATGCAATGTATATAGAGTCCCAAGCTCATGATCAGTGAAAATGTACGGTTCACAATTTTTTGTTCATACTAACAATTAGGGTTATTACATTAATCAAACCTCGCCATATACTATTTCTAATAATCGATGTTATGAACTTCCATTGCAGTAGCCTAATACATTAGTCTTGGGAAGATGTTTTAGGCAAGAACAGACTGTAACTTAATTAAGGGCTATGGTGAACCGGTAACTGCATGCATGGTCGTTGAGGTTAAGGTTACAATTTTCAAGGATTTAGGGAGAAACCTCTTGGACAATTTACACTTGTTTATCACAAACATGTTTTGGATTTTGGTACTTCGATGGTAAACTCTAAAACCACGTTTTTTTTGAGGTCACAATCTTATCATTTATGCAATTTATGTACTTATTTATTTGCTTTGTGACTAATGTTTCTGGGTGGAATGGAGCAGGCACAAAAAAGGGACCAAACAGAAAAAACAGAAACAATGGCGTTAAAGACACTGGACACCTTTGGTAATTGTCAAAGACCAGTCTTCTCACTTGGTGTAACTCAACATATGCACAAAATAACAAACCTGTGAAAATTTGAACTCAATTGGTCGTTGAAGTTGCGAGATAATAATGGAAGAAAAAACACCCTTGTCACACAAAGTTGTGTGCTTTCAGATACTTGATTTCGAAACCTCACGCTTGAGGTCTCAAAATCAATTCAAATAGGCCTAAATTACTTCTTTCTCAAAAACTACGTTACTTCAGAGGGAGCCGTTTCTCACAATGTTTTATACTATCAACAGCTCTCCATTGCTCGTTACCAAGTAAGTTTTTATGCTAACAATTATTTTGAGTGTCCAGTGCCTTTAAATGAAATGGTACATTTGTTATTAGAAGAATTTGGGAGCATATGTTCAAATTCCATAGTTTACAAGAGATGTCCAATAAAACTAACTTGCCATTTAGCATGAACATTTCCTTTATGTAGGTGCTCTTGTTGGCCGAGAAAAAGAAGGAAAAAAAGTAGAAGGTTAAACAACACTTCACTGAGGAAAAACATATGGAAGGGGATAGCGTTAAATGTATGGTTCTCGCCCAAGTGATGTTCCTGGATCTATCAGAAGTCATGGCCGAGCGGTTAAGAGCACCGAACTCAAGTTCTGGTGTTTCCGATCGGCAGAGTGTGGGTTCGAGTCCTGGTCGTGACACTTGTGTCCTTGAGCAAGATGCTTTATCATAATTGCTTTGTCCTTTAGATGGGATATGAAGCCCTAAGTCCTGTGTACTAGGATTGGTAGTGCATGCCCTTTATGGTTATCGCCTTGGTGACCCCTTGAAATGCTCCGATAGAAGTTTACAATTTCCTTGCAGAGGTGCCCTTTACAAAGGAGAAAATGCCTTGGTGCCCTTGCACTTTCCAAAATGAAGCATCAGGATGGACTGAAATGTGACATAGGCCGTGTCCGAATTAGCGGCTACAGCTACGGCTACGGCTAGATTTCCGCGTCATCATGCGTTGAAGTATAAGACGTCCTTAGCAACACCCATAGCAACAGTCGTAGCCCTAGCCGTAGCCGTCATTTCGGATACGGCCATAGCTTTGTTGAGAAGGGTCACAGCAAAGGGCACCAATGCAAAAGCACAGAACCACGTTGGTTCTTCCATGTGGATTGGGTTTTCAGTCCCCAGCTGATTGCGTGGGTTCCCCCCACCCCCCCAAGTTGAGGTTTTCCTCCCACACCTAAAGACTGACATTTCTTCATCATCTTCTCAGCGTCAGAGGTACCTTTAGGCCTACTGGTTACAGTGCAATGCACTAATGAGGATTTCTTGGTTTCATTACCAGAAAGATGCATTACAAATAAATAAATAAAAAACAATAATCATAATAATTGAATTTAGGCCTGATGTTGCCATCCTCTTTGTTGCTGTGTCCCTAATTTGAAAGAGAGGCTAATTTAATGGCCCCCTTCCAGCCTCAGTTGTAAGAATACCCTACCAAACTTGAATTGCTGTAAAGCGTCATGTACATGTACACGTGTACAAGTAGAAACATCTGGCTTCAGCCTTTTTTTCTAAAAGGTTACAAAGTGCTGCAGTTCAAATTTCTGCCATTCCTGCAACACCTTGTAGATTTTGACAATAAGTAGGATGGGAGTTTAACATGCATTTTCTCACACATGGGACGTGATCTAAACTTTACACTCTGTCCGAGGGACGTGGACTGGACGGTGATTCTACATTTGAGAGGGGGCCTTAAAAACACGCCCCAGACTAGCCAACCAAACCATGACAGTACACATGACATGCAACTTGCATTCAAAAAATCTGCGTCTATCTAAGACCGCAGCGGCCTTGCCCCTAAAAGTGACAAAATTCCAGGCTGCGCAAGTCACATGCGGGTAACTGTGCCACGCTCACTATTTTAGGAGTCGTTAACAGGTAAGCGTATTATAAACGCCGGGTCTCCTAAAATGCGCACTACACTGTATAACACACAGGGACATTGACTTCCAAAATGGCGCCACCAAGATTTATTTTGATTATGTCGTCAGGTGAATTGGGTCATTATGACCTTAGGTCCAATCACATGACCACAGTCAATGATGTTTTATTTGCATGCAGTTGATGCAAGCCAACAATTATAAGTGACACTTTTAATGGTAAAAGTTCTTGACGGTAAAAAAACACTTGTTTAACAGTAAAAAAGTATGTTTGGGCATTTTATGATCAACATATAATTACCTAATTTAGCCAAGAATGCTAATTCCAATCAAACAGCTAAATTACATGTATTACTGGTATGCTGCTCATTTTTGCTCAGCAAAAAAATGTCTAGCAATATTTTTTTCCTTAAGCAGCTCTTTAAAATTGGGCTCAGTACCCAATTTCATACAGCTGCTTCAGCAGTTGCTTACGTGCTAAGCAAAAATAAGCAGCTTACCAGTCACAGATGGTAACACATGGAATGGTATTTTGGCTGGTAACCTTAGTCATCAGGTAATCATTTTTATTGTGCTTGTCTACTTAGTGAGCTTTAAAAGCAGCTCCATGACATTGACCCTGATTTGCAGGCTGGGGCTTTGAACAAAATATGCTGATCAGCTGAGTAGATGCATGTGTGCATTATCACCAAATCCTATATAGAAAACAGGGTTCTGCCCAGGATTTCTTTAGTGGTGGAAAAATGTTTCCCTGGAAACCATTGCGAGATGGATCAGTTACACGGTAGATCATATAAATAGACTCAAATCAAGGAAGTACTCAAAATTAATGGCTTTGGATACCATTTTTACTGGTAAATACCCAACTTTACATTTCATTGAAAACCTTTAAAAGGAAATTGCAAGTGTAATTTAAATTTTTTTTAAATGTGTGGTGGTCGGAAACAGAGAAAATTCTGCCAGTGGTGGTTGGGGAATCCTGAGTGCCGGGCGGGTTTTCCGGCACCGACCACTGTGGGCAGAACCCTGAGAAAAAATAAACAACACTTACACAACAGTCAAGAAGCCCAGACACCATTACCGTGGCACGTCTGAGCAAGAAACAAGAGTTCCATTTCAATTGTGTTTGAGCGATTCAAACCACATGAGTTTGACAGAAGGAGAATGATTTACAGCGTGCAACTTTGGGGAGTTGGGTTCAGAGTGACATTGGGATCATATTAAGTCGAGTTGGGATCATGTTTAATGGCTCTGAAAGCTGAACAAACAAATAATGTTGAGTTAGTGTTCTTGACTGCTACTAGCTGAAGGACAGGAATTATAATTTATGTTTTTTTTAGATTGGTTACTTCTGACAATAAAATAGCTGTGCTCTTCTTAAATGTCAATGCCACAGAATTTACTTGTGGTTGTGGTAGTTAGTGTCGGCAGGCTGGCCTGTTATGCCTCAAAACTTGTTTTGTTATGCGCAAAAGCCTTTTTGTTTATTATTAACTATTTATAACTATCAGGAGAATCAAAAAGTTGGGATAAATATTGTTAACTAGTAAATGATAGGCCTACCTGTGCACATAGTTCAACTCATCTAGGGCGTGTTTTGGTGACCAACCACAAATAAGTTTCTGACATGAAATTTGTTGACTGAAACGATTTCTGAAAGCTACACCAAAACGAGTCGGTAACCACTTAATGATGTATTAAGCGCATCTCTTGCAAATTAATGCCCACAAAAAATACTGCCATCATTTTATTTTCAAGTTGTAGAACTTAGTCTTTATAATTTTACAAACATTACTGGATTGATGTGCTTCACATTTTGAAATTTTTAAAAGAACTCCGTTGACATTTTTTGAAGAATCCGCCATCTTGAAACCAAGCCCGACCGAGCCAACTACTCTTTTATGGTTCGGTCGGAACAGCTGCGCCACCGCAATTGAACTGATCGCGCGAAAACGCTCAACCAATGACTGAAGCTCAATCATGTTTCTGGTTGGGATCACTAAAGCGCAGAACAGATCCCATCAAGAGACTGTGTGCAAGTCTCATGCGTACTCAAACATTGGGACCTGTTGAATTAAAGTGCGCTAGTTTGTTTCCTTCAGGCATTAAAGCAATGTGCGTGGGACCAAAGCGGTCCCCAAAATAGACTTGCACAGTCCATTAATTAAATGACCTCCCCCAGCAACACTTTACTGTCATACAAAATTTTAAAAGGTCTCACCTTATAGGCCTAATGGTTTGTTTTGTATTTCTATGAGAGTGTACATGATAATAACAATAATGATGATAATAACACCTAGTGTTCATATACTGCTTTATCTACGGGCATCTCAAAGCGCTTATCGTTATTTATTCCAGACAGATTTTTAAAGTTTTTGAACTCTGAGACCCAATACCTTGTAAGGGCTTACAAGGTGCTGTGGCGCAGTCAGCAGCCACTGCCAGAAACACACTCCTTCTCTTAGCAATATGTGTAACTGAGTTAGAACTCTTATATGCATCATATCTGTCCTCTAATTCTACAATAAGCAGACTGTACAATAAAAGCTATGAAAATTCCAGCATCTTAGAGATCTACACATGGCTTATCAGATTTTCTATTTTATCAGGAATTGTTTTTGCCTATTTCGATATTGGCAAAGTATTGAAATGAGAAATCATGTGGTAGGGCACAAGTTCCTCGCAGTATGTCGGACGGAAATATTTCTAAGGATCAATTGGCCCTGCTCTTAGTTTTATAAAAAGGGTTATTGAGATTTCAAAAATGTCACAACTTTTTGTGTCATTACCAATCATATTTGGTTTGAATCTGCTTAATATTCTGTGAAACAAGATTAAAGGAACATTACAGAATTGGTTTTTGCTAACAAAACAGTTGCTGGCAGTGTAAGCACTTTATGTAATCCACCATATACATAAACTGACAAACCTGTAGAAGTTTGAGATCGATCGGCCATCTGGGTCACGAGAAAATAGTGAAAAACCGATTACACATTTGCATGAAATCATATAGATTCAAGAAATGAATAAAACGCTCACTGAGCGATAAACTCCAATCGTAAAATTAGTTTATTCATTTCTCATCAAATATGGCATTTCAGACAGAAATATTTCAAGGGATGTTTTCTACTATCATCATCATTAGACCGTGTAAGTTTTGTGTAAATCTGTGATCAAAAAGTATATTTTACAAGTTTTTTTCTTACCAATTCTGTAATGTTCCTTTAAGTAACCCTAACCATACTAAATGCAACAATATGCACCAAATGGTAATAGTTGTTGTAATCTGTTGCATTTGGCAGTCAACTGCAGATGTCATTCTTCGACTGAAGTTGTTGCATTTAACAGTCAAGTGACTTCATACTGATGTTGCATTTTTGTTGTATTTGACAGTCAACTCAAATTCATACATGTACCTTGATGGAATTTGTTGCATTTTAGCCAAGTCAGCACTACACTTATGTGCATATACTGGTGCATTTAGCAGGGCAAACACCCTTGCTCAGTCCTAACACAAGTTAACGTGCTTGCGCAATGCAACAAAATCCCTTGTTGCATTTGGTTGCATTTGGCATGGTTCTCATTTCAGCTGTGTTGCATTCTGTTGTGTTTGGCAGGGTATGTAGAGGGACCCTAATTGGGGGTTAGGGACTGACGACAATGACAGCAGTTGCAAATTGGGCTCCACACAATGCTCCCTTGACATAAAGTATGTACACTTTCATCAATAAGCATCCCCCACCTACAACAATGACTACCTTGCCCCTTCCAGCATGCCAAATTCTAACCTTTGGTTTTGACGTTTCACTCGTCAATTTACTGTCAGTTGGTTTCTCTTGATTAGTTTTCGAATAAAAAAAATTAGGTTATTAGATCTTACCGGCATCACCATCATCTTCGTTCTGATCATCGTGGTGGCTGTCACGGGGTCCTTGGTCTTATAAGAGTCTTGGAGACAGACCTAAGTTCCTGCCAAGTATTGATGCACTCCTCCCTAGAGAATACTCCCAGGGAGGCCACCAGACGAGACATCCTTCAAGATACTGGCCGGATCCATACATTATACCCTTGGGATTATAACTTTGGCCCCTCTGAATGGATAGTTCCTCCATCCTTGACCAATTTGTTCAAGTATTCCAAGAAGATGCAAGCTGTGTCCCAGTTTCCTACATCCATGTACTGGACAAACTTATCAATGTGTCCTTCTGATACCTGGAGCAGAACAAACAAACAAAGGACTGACGATCAGATTCAATATCATTATCACCGAATGTTACCTTGGCAGCAGTTCAACTTCTACACATGTCCTAGTCTGGAGTTCAGAAATGACCTCTTTTTCGTTTTTTTATTTTAAAAACAAAAAAAAAGGTTTCTTGCTGAACAAGAAGTAAAACTGATTTTGCATACGTTGCAATTTTAATCACTTTATAACTTTCTTCCGTTTGGATTCAAGCTTTATGGGCGACACATGATAGAGGCGTGACATTCAAGAGACCAAACTGGAGTTTGTTGCTTGCATCTTGGATTTCAGCTTCTTATACCAGCGCGCCATGATCTACGATGATAGGAAATTTGTTTCTCTTGTGTTTTCAAACTTTTGGAAATGTTTTTCACCGTTTCACCTTAAGATGTGCTAATACTAGATGTCTCACACTTTCTGCTGATTATGAAAACAGCCCACTTTGCTCCTCCAGAGCCAAAAATTACTTTCAGATTAGGGGGGTCACTGCAGGTCTCATGAAGGGGAGCTTACACACATGGTATTATCACTTGTCATGAAAATCTAATAAAGAAACCTGTAACATGCCCAGCATGTGACCATCGCCAAACAAATTATGAAAGTAGGCCAGTACATATTGGCACAATGGTAGAATTTTTATTTTGACAACAAATGGATGTGGGCCAAATTGGTCGATGACCATGACAACTGTTGGCGCTACATGTATGGAAACAAAAGTAAAGGCTGCGGTATGTGAGTGGCATATAATGTATCCAGGTTTTTTCTTCCAAGGGGAAATGAAATTGAGCTGACTGAGGAACCGTCACGTTCTAGGAGCAGGGTCAAGCTCAGAACCTGGTTCCTTTGTGAGAATCGGGTTACCATAGCTTAGCAAGGGCCTTGGGGTCCTTGGGTGCCTACCCTGCCTCACAGGGTTTTTACTGTGTCTTAAAGGAGTTTAAAGTCTGTGTAAGGTGTTTGTTAATTTATCAAGTACATGTACATGCACATGTCATTACAACAAGTGCTCAGGGGCCAATTTCATAGAGCTGCTTAGAAAAGAAAAATTTGCTGAACAGTCTTCTGCTAAGCAAAAATAAGCTGAATACCAGTCATTGTACTCATGTGATATTAGTTAGCCTGGTACCCTTATCTGGTATGCACAATTTTGTTGTGCTTAGCAACTTTTTGTGTTTAAAGTAGAGGTATAGATATGGACCCAGGTCCTATAGATTTGATGAACACAACTCGTGGAACAATAACAAAGTTGTCACACCTACACTGTAACACATCACCACTTACAAATTAGTTCACTCACCACTGAGGAAAAGGAACATACTAGTACTTTGTACACTTGAAATTATCAATCTTGGGGACAATTTACGACAGTGTTGTGATCAGTAATCCTTCCATGGTAACTTTATAAAAGTATGCTAAAATGTGCCTAAAACCACATGATGATTTAACATGGTTCTATCTTCAGACAGTTTATATTCTATTCCTTGATAAACCCCAAAGGTTTTAGGCCTGTTCTTTGAAATGTTGACTTCTTTTTCTTCTTCTTCTTCTTCTTCTTATGCCAAGGAGTCCAACCTGGACCCAATTTCATTATGTCGCCTGCAGGTGGGACATCCTACGACGAATCCAATCTTCTCTATTCCATATGCAGGCAGACAGCTCTGTTGTGGTCTCCGCACCAGCATCACACCTGAGGACACCCAACATAGCTCGTCCTCTGTCTGCCCCTCAACCTGACCCCATGAGTTGGTTCCCACAGAACCAGTCTGCTTGCCGGCAGTTCTGGATGTCTGTAGCAATGTCCCGCCAGGCCCATCCGTCTCTATGCAATCTTTTGTGGGATTCTTCGTGGTAACATGCCATAAATGCAAAAAGTATTGCTAAACAGACTTCTGCTAAACAAAAAAGGCAGGATACCAGTCACAGAGGGTACATGTTAGATGGTCTTTTGGGCTGCTAACCTTATTCTGGTAAGCAGATATAATTTGTGCTTGCTACTTTTTGTGCTTAAAAGCGGCTCTATGAAATTGGGCCCTGGGCTAGCGTAGTGCATAGTGTGGCCAAGATAAATTCACCGCTGCAAATAAACAAAGTGTGGAAGTGTAAAACCTTGCGAAGTCACATTTTCAAAAAGAGGAGTACAGCGCTCACCAGTTAAATAATACTGATCTAACTGAGCAGTACAAATACTTCTAAATAAATTGAAAGTTAACAAAAACCAATAACAAAATAAAAAAACATTTTCAGATTTTTCGGTAGGCTTTTGACTAGAGATTCACAACGGTTGATAGTCCCAAACGTGTGGCGAAGGCGAACCCTTCGTCACACTAAGCTTGGGGCTTAACGGTCAACACAGATGCCAAGTTTCCGATAACATAGATATCAGCTTTGACTGCAGAAAGTAAGCATTTGTCATGTGTGATCAGCGAACTACAAACTAGCATTAATAATTAAGCATTTATGCTTCGTGAAGTGTCAGGCCTTAGTGAGTAATTGCCTGACACTTCACGAAGGCAATGGAGGTCCCTCTGTTGATGCCCCTTTACAATTTACAATTTACCCAAAAGAGGTGCCCTTTACCATAAGAGAAAACGCCTCTTTCAAAAACGAAACAGGTCTGGTAACTTAACAAAACCATTACTTAAAAAGTCTCAGAGTCCACAAACTTCAACAAAATAACTATGGTAAGCATAATTGTTGTTGTGCTTAGCTAGTTTTTATGCTTAGGCAGCTCTATGAAATTGGGCCCAGAGCAGCAGTCGACAGCTGACCATTGCCCACATCACTACAGTCCATTGCCCACCAAAAATGGGGCCATGGACCTGAAGGTTTCAGTGAAACAGCCAGACATAGAAGTTAATGACTGCAACAACAAGAGCTTGGCTGTTCAACACTAGCCCCAACATGCTAAGTTCTGGTAAGGACATCAGTCTCAGTTGTACCGTTCCCGTAGTGCAACGGGAGGATCGAGTCCAACCGGCCGGGCCAAGTTGTGACTAGCCCCATCATAAATAGTGGCAATTTACGCTGGACTCCCTCCGCTCGGGAATGTCGGGCTAATTGTTCTGACCATCTTTGTGTTTCGGTTTCATCAGCAAGAAGAAGTTTGAACAATTTTGAAACAAGCTGAACCAACCTTGGAAGACTTCCATAGAAGTGCAGCACAATTACTTAGCTGCCATCATCGGCATTTATCACAAAAATCCGTGTTCTTAAAGGATCGAGCAGACGACAAATACACAAACATGGCGCTCTCTCAACAGGCAGAAAGGCATGGCAATTTTGCGTACACCCACATGCCGGTATAGTCAAAAACCAATCCACGGACCATCAAAAAAGTCTTTTTGTAACCGTAAGATGGAAATGGTAATGCGGAGCACGTGAGCGATATCTTATTTTGAAGAATATTAAAAACCGGGAATTAGACAGAGGTTTTAACTTCGCAACAGGTTTTGTTTTCAAAAGTTAGCTGCTTTATTTCCAATAAATTAGGTTTTGTTTGTTTGTTTGTTTGTTTTTTTTTTTGTTTTGTTTTTGTTTTGTTTTTTTACCAGGGAGGCGCTATGTGGCAATCTAATCACTTGCATTTCAAGTGAAGGTTTGGGTGGGGGGGGGGGGGGGTAGCCTGAGAACTTTGGATCCAATTGTACTGGTCACCTGTCGATGTGTTTACATCTAAAGGTCACAAAGACAGCCTCTCAACAGGTCAAGACGTGTAGACCCTAATTTTACGGTCAGTTACAACCAGAATCACCAGAGAGCAGGGCCCGATAGCGGCCAAACAACCTGCAGGAGTTAACCCTGTTTTTTTCAAATTAGATTAAGTGGTATTTCAAATGTTCACAATTATAATCAATTTTAAAGCATTTGACCTGCAGGCCCAAAACCTCAAATCTATGCAGTGCTGTTAAAAAAAAGTCAAAATAGCATGGGGAGATACACAACTGTACAAACTGGTTCATGGGTTTAAGGCCACGCTCGGTGTGTAGGCCAAACAGCCAAGGACTCTGGTTAGGCCAAGGCCAGTGACAAAGGGGGTGTTTGTTGGTTTGTTTGTTTGTTTTCTACAAATCTATCCATCTGCAGGAGATTGATATTAAAAACACCCCATCCTTCCTTCCTCCTGAAAATTCCCAAAGAAGCAATACTTCCCCAACCCCAATGTATGCATACAGTGCCGTACACGGACATTTTCATTTGGGTGGTGGTGGTGGTGGGGGGGGGGGACACAAGCGGGGGAAAAAGACATATGGGGTGATGGGGCTATTTAATGTATCAAACCATTCATTTGAGCAATTTCTCAATCTCTTTTTTTTTGGGGGGGGGGGGAAGCGGGGGTTCTAAGATGGAGGGAGGACCCCCACCCCTGCCCCCCCCCCCTCTGGGAATAACTAAAGGGGGAACAAGGTTGCTGGTACATTAAGCAACAAGCACCTATTAAAATAAAAGCTGAATTAATAGTATTAAAAGAAGCTTCTTAGATGTATGGAACATCACCTCCTTCCCCCTGAGATGAGTCTACTATAACTGCATCCAATTTCACGAAGTGCTATAGGATTAATTCTATCTCAAGTTAGGATGAGTAACTCGTCCTAACTTAGGATGGGTTCAATGTGTCCTAACGTCTAAGTCCTAAGATTAATCCTAAGTTAGGAAGAGTTTGGTGAAATCGACGGCAGCATACATAATGACACATCACAAGACCACATGGTCGGTGAAAAAGGCTGGAATTTCAAATTTTATATTCGGCACACTGGTGGCTGCAGTTGCATTCTAACATGATTAGGTGATCCGATTAGGTGTAATGTTGTTTGCTCTCTTATAAACTACTAACTTCCAATAACTCGGTCAAGCAGTAAACGAAATAAACCCGGAACTGATGAAGACCTTGACAACCTGTAGGGTCTAGGCTACCGTACAACTGGCAAAAGCGTAAATTCGGTTTAATACTAACTTTTTTCATTTTACTCATTTTACTCATACTACTCTTTTTTCTTTTTTTTTAGCATTCCAACCAACTTTTGCCATACATAAGTTTAGATAAAATTTTTAAAAAACAAAGAAAACAATTTTTAAAAACACACAAAATTCTGACATAGGGAAGCTTTATTTATTTAAAAAATACAAACACAGACACAGAAGCATGGAAACAAGCAGAACTATCAACGTAATAACAACCGAGGTAAGAGACGACACTTTAACCAGTTAACCAGTTTACTAGTTACTAGTTATTGATAACCGTTAAACACATGACTGGTCTTGGCCCGATTTTATAAAGCGTGTAAGCACACAAAAAATGCTAATGGACAGAAAAATCTTGCTCAGCAGAAATTTTCACTAGCCAAAAGATTACAAGTTGGTGCGACTGGTACCCCAGACACTTTTTGCTTGGCAATTACATTTTCGAATCCAGGCCAATTTCATGGTGCTGCTTACCAGTGCATTCAGGGCCCAATTTTATGGCTCTGCTTACTGCCGAGTTCTGCGCTTGCGATCAACGTTCTTCGCGAAGCTGTGCAAGCGAAGAATGCCTTGTAACGTGGACTATGCACACGCACAAGCAGAAATTCTCTGCTAACCTGTGAAATTCGCTTGACGTAAGCACGAAATTCCCTGCTTCCGTAAGCGTCTACTACTCGCTTACACTAAGTAGAGCCATGGAATTGGGCCTTGGTCCAACGGTGCCATGTAAAGCGCATAATTATATGGGCAGTAATAAGTCATCTCTGGTGATAAACGGCCCTTTTAATTGGTACCTGTCATGGTTACTCAACAGCTTTATGTTATTGGTAACCAGCAGAAATAGGTTACCGGCCAAATACACTGTGATTTGTACATTGCTAATGACTAGAACAATACTAACATCTGCTCTGCAAAAAGTACATTTAAGCATTTTTTTTTTTTAAACAGATTCATAAAACCGGGCCAATATTACTTCTTATGTTGTCAATAAAGTGGTTTATAATGGATTTTCATCTCTAACAAACAGTCAAAGAGTTCATTCCATTGTTAAATTCTAAAGAAGGGGAAATTTGTCGTCTGCATAGTGTATTTCAATTCACAAAAAGGCACATTGTTTGTCAACATTATTTTTAAACCTAAACATTTTCAAATGACAGTTTTAGATGAATAAAAACAGCTTTGCAGCAAAAAGATTTTTGTCTCTGTTCGCTACATTTTCAATTGATTGAATACAAATAATGTTCAAGAAATCCTTACCTTTTAAAATGAACTTTTAAACATTTTTTTTGTTTAATTCACACTTGATTCAAAGTTCAATGAAAACACAAAAGGCAAATAATACTGTTTTTATTTCTGATAATATGCAAACAATACTGTCATTATTTCCGATAATATGGTGGGTTTGTTAAAGGAGTAGACCTAATAACTAATTTTGGTCCAAGTGCATTGCATCATTGTTTAAAATTGTTTTATATATCGTGCAAAAGCAAACAGCATGATTACAAAGTGTGTTTTTTTTTTTTGCAACATGGAGATTTTGTTTTTCATTAAAAATCAGAACAATAGACAACTCTTTGGGGTTCTTTTCCCAGTAAGGACAAAGTACAAGATTGATAAACTGAAAGTTCACTACAAACAAATGGTTGTTGTACATTCGGTGCAGCTCTGTTGTTATTCTGTATATTGCATTTCCGCTTTTTCAGCAGTTTTCATTGTCTAATTGATCTTACTGTTTGTTTTTGTTTTGTTTGTTATTTTACTGCAACTCAGCTTTTGGCTGCAATGCATGACTACAACAAACCATTAAGAATGAATGAATGATCATCAAGTACTAATCAGTACAAATCCTCCTGAGAAATATTATTAAAGTCGAGAAAAATTACCATTGAAGACCCTGCAAACCAGTATTGCTCATATTTGTTGCCACATTCAAAGTCAAGCCTTTCATGAACAGACACAAAATCCCTCACAAAACTGTGTTTTTTTTGGAGGGGTTATCTTTACCATGAACTTGACAATTTTTGTCACAGGCTGGTTGTGTGGTGTGTTTTTTTGAGAACTAAAGGATGGAAATCATTTGATTACACCCCCAACGAAACAACAACAACAACAACAGCAATAACAGGCACCAAAACAATGATGTACTTTTCCTTTAAATTTCCGTCTTTAGACACATTACCAAGTGGTAATTTACACCAACTCTTCTCGAATCCACTCTTACTTCAAAAACAAATTCTGGGATACCTTGAAATATGCATTTACATTAAAAATAGTTCAGTATTTTTTAGTAACAATAAAACAGCACCATGACAATCAGTACAACACTGACCTTAAGTTGAAAAAAAAGTTTAATTTAAAGCAGTTTTTAAAAGTGTGACTCTGTAAAAGCAGGAAGAACCAAATACACTGACCCTATAACAAAGTCTTCCCTATGAACTAATTGCTGCAATTATCATGTTCTTCGCTGCTGTAGAGTCAACACTAGGCAAGTACTTTTTTAAATGATTTTTTTTATGAGAAGCAGACAGGACCGACATTGATGCCAAACTGTTGGTTGCTTTCTCCGACGTCCATCACAGCAACATCAACGAGGGGTAGACGTTCGGTCTTCTTGGTTGTGTAGACAACGGTGGTCTTTCTCCAGACGTCATCATGCTCCTGTAAATTTATCCAGAATGAAAAAAAGGGGACAAATGAACCATCTTTCGGGTTAATAATAATAATAATAAAATATTTGATTTATATAGCGCCTAATATAAAGTTATCTCTAGGCGCTTTACAAAAACTCAAATAAATAACCTGTTAAATTATGTACAATTGACTGAATGATAAACACACAAGCAAGGTAATTAATGCTGTATAGAAAACAGGTGGGTTTTCAGGGCACTTTTGTATGATTTAAAGGAGGTGATAGAACGAATGTGATGGGGGAGATTGTTCCAGAGAGTAGGTGCAGTAATGCTGAATGACCGGTTTCCGTAGTGCTGAGTGTTGAACCTTGGAATGTGAAGGAGATGTTGGTGTTGTGAGCGAAGAGAGCAGGTAGGAGTGTAGAGTTCATCCAAAGGTTGTGTACATCTCCAGCAGGAGAGGGCTCATTTTTCTCAAAGAGCAGGAATTATCTTGGGATGAATTGTCTTCGTCACAGTACAGCGAGTTGGACTATGACATCACATTTTGGCTAGTTTAATCCAGTGGCTCTCCTATTGTCAATGATGTGTTTTGGCGATCTTGACCAGAACCAAGTTTCTAATGTAAAAAGTCACTGACTGAAACAACTACCGAGCGCTACTCAAGAAAACGAGTCAGTAACTACAATCCCAGCCATATCTCGTTGGGCCCCCCTGCCCCCTTTCAATGTTGAATCACATTGTTGCACGGTCTTCTGCGTTCCGGTCAACATTGAGCGGGGGGACGGTGGACGGGGGAGAGAATGTTTATTGTGAGACAGGGAATGATTATTGTACGGTTATTGTAACGTTAGGAACGGGTGGCCCAAGCATTTCGGCCGGGATGGCAGAAACAGTTTGTGATGAAGGCACATCTCTTGAAAATCAATGTTTTTCAAAATACACCTTCCTCATTTTATTTTCATGTAATGGAATTTTACTCTTTATAAATTTCAAGTAGTAATGCCACAAGAGAAACTGTGTGGGTACATATAAAATAATACATTTTGGGGGAACAAAGAAAATTGACTAGAGCAGGATTTAAACCTGAGAGCTCTGGATTAGCATGGCAGTGCTCTACCAACTGAGCTATTTAGTTCTATAATCTTAATAATATTACTGGACCTGTGAGTTTCAGTTTTAATCGTTTTAATTTTGTGAAACCCGCCATCTTGACACAAAGCCAAACCGAGCCAACAACTCGGTTTAAAACCAAACAATATTTTTTTATCATGAATGCAAAATTAACATCTATTAAATCATTGCGGTACTCGCTGCTAAAATATAGGATTCAAACTGCCTCTAGCCACTGGGCAATCTCGGTGGCTTAGTTGTTCATAAGCCATTTTGAGGTATGGCGGACTCAATACAATGACACTATTAGGTTTGGGTAAATTTGTCTGTATACACCCAAACCAAACAGTGCACTCAAATAGTGTCCACCATATCTCAAAAAGGCTAATTGCGGGACTCCCTGCTAAAATATAGGATTCCAACTGCCTCTAGCTACCGGGCAATCTCGTTGGTTTAGTGGTAGACAACTGCTATGCCTGTTGTTTTTTTCTTCTTCACAGGACTCGGGGAAAGTACCAAGTTTACAGTGCTTTCAAACACATCAGTGTGAGGGCAAAAACCAAACAATAACTCAGTAACGGTTATAGTTGGATCAGCCACATCACCACAGCACAAAACAATTTTTCCAAAACACTCATCCAATGACCAAAGCTCAAACAGGTTTCTGGTAAGGATCGCCAAAATTAGCCCCAGATAAATCTTAATACTTTGTGAATATCAAACCATGGGCCAAATTCACGTACAAATGAGATTATCAGTTATTATCAATATTATTATTATTATTATATATTTCTGGTAATCAAACCAAGGATGCCTCCTAAGTGAATTTAATCACTGTAGCGGCCGAGAGGTTAAGAGCACCGGACTCGAGCTCTGCTGGTGTTTTCTGTTCAGCAGAGTGTGGGTTCGAGTCCCGGTCGTGGCACTTGTGTCCTTGAGAAAGACACTTTACCATGATTGAGTGCTTTGTCCTTCGGTTTGGACATCAAGCCGTTGGTCCTGTGTACTAGGATTGGTAGTGCACGTAAAAGACCCAGGACACTTATCGTGGAAGAGTAGGGGTCAAACCCGGAGTTTCTGGGTCACATAGCAAGCACTCTTGTTTACAGGTTTCCGCAGGCTTGCGAGGTACGATGATTTAGTTCACTTATGAGGCATCTTGGGTTTCATTACCAGAAGTTTACAATAATAACTAGAATAATAACTAGAGATAACAATAATCTCAACTTGAAAGACTAGAAGAAGTTTTGATAAATTCAAATGCTAACTGTGTCTTGTCTTTTTTTCATTTTAATCAAGAAGTTTGTCCTTACCTGGCATTCGTCTGTTCCTTCTACTTCGTACTGCAGATCATTCTTGGTACTCTTGATGTTCATTTCTACACCTTGGGGTCCTACCAGGGTGATGGCTCGGCTGGTCCTGTCCTTACGGTCGAGCACGGCGAATGAGTTTCTGCAGTGGTAGGTGACGTTCTGCTTGCTTGGATTGGGAAGTAATGAGAACGCAGGAGGTCAACTGAAACAGCTTAACGCTGTATGTGATCAAGAAAAATAGCAATAAATAAACATCAAGTGGTTTCTGACCAAAAGACAGTTCCTAAAATCATAAATGAATGCTGCAGTCACTCTCACATTTAGGTTATAGTCTATTCAGCAAAAGAAAATGAACAGTTTAAAAAACAGCTTGACTTTGGCGTTGAGATCACAGCCAATTGTTTAGCTTGATCTATAGTTACCATGATTTAAAGTTGTCAGAAAGAAAGCCAAAGTCATTGCTGGGGTTGGAAAGAAAGCCAAAGTCATTGCTGGGGGTTGGAAAGAAGCCAAAGTCATTGCTGGGTTGGAAAGAAAGCCAAAGTCATTGCTGGGTTGGAAAGAAGCCAAAGTCATTGCTGGGGTTGGAAAGAAAGCCAAAGTCATTGCTAGGGTTGGAAAAGAGCCACAGTCACTGCTGGGATTGGAAAGCAGCCAAAGTCATTGCTAGGGTTGGAAAGAGAGCCAAGTCCTTGCTGGGGTTGGAAAGAAGCCAAAGTCATTGCTGGGGTTGGAAAGAGAGCCACAGTCATTGCTGGGGTTGGAAAGAAGAGCCAAAGTCATTGCTAGGGTTGGAAAAAAAGCCACAGTCATTGCTGGGGTTGGAAAGAAGCCACAGTCATTGCGGGGTTGGAAAGAAAGCCAAAGTCATTGCTGGGGTTGGAAAGAAAGCCAAAGTCATTGCTGGGGTTGGAAGAAAGCCAAAGTCATTGCTGGGGTTGGAAAGAAAGCCAAGTCATTGCTGGGGTTGGAAAGAAAGCCAAAGTCATTGCTGGGGTTGGAAAGAAAGCCAAAGTCATTGCTGGGTTGGAAAGAGAGCCACAGTCCTTGCTGGGGTTGGAAAGAGAGCCAAGTCATTGCTGGGGTTGAATGAAAGCCAAAGTCATTGCTGGGGTTGGAAAGAGAGCCACAGTCATTGCTGGGGTTGCAAAGAAAGCCAAAGTCATTGCTGGGGTTGGAAAGAGAGCCAAAGTCATTGCTGGGGTTGAATGAAAGCCAAAGTCATTGCTGGGGTTGGAAAGAGAGCCACAGTCATTGCTGGGTTGCAAAGAAAGCCAAGTCATTGCTGGGGTTGGAAAGAGAGCCACAGTCATTGCTGGGGTTGCAAAGAAAGCCAAAGTCATTGCTGGGGTTGGAAAGAGAGCCAAAGTCATTGCTGGGGTTGCAAAGAAAGCCAAAGTCATTGCTGGGGTTGGAAAGAGAGCCAAAGTCATTGCTGGGGTTGGAAAGAGAGCCACAGTCATTGCTGGGGTTGCAAAGAAAGCCAAAGTCAGCTTGGAAAATATATAAATGGGGTTTCACAATCTTCTGATATTTACTTCAAAGTAGGATTTTAAGGGTTTGCAATCATTACTCCTGAGAAAGGCTATAAATATAAAACAAAATTTAAGGAAAAAGAATAAAGATGAAATATTATGATTCTTACCGCTGAGCCATTGGGCATCTTTGAGAAGTTGATTGGGTCCTCATGGGAACCGAGATAATAGGTTGCCTTGGGGATCTACGAGTCATGAAAAATTAAGAAAGTTGAACAAATTTGTCAGAGAATAAGGAAACTAGTGTAAAAATTATCTCTTCTTCGAAGGAAAATAAGTAGAGCTGAGTTTGGTAAGCTTTGACGTTTCAAACAGTATTCTCTGCTTGCCTTCAGATATTTTCATTAATTTTGTAGACTGCTGGCATTTATAAGAAAGTTACAAATACACGTTGGTTAAGAGTATTTTCACACTCTCCATAGAAACCATAAATGTAACTTGTTACAATGTGTGGGTTCACAAATAATTTGGGGAGAATTTAAATATAGTATAATTGTGCCTAAAAGGAATTAATTCCTCTCAATAAAATCTGGAAAAATAGCAATTTTGAGTTTACCATGTCAAGTTTCAATTTAAGAATTTTTTATTAGGTAACATTTTTTCATTGTCTACTAATTATCAACAGTGTTTCTTTTCTTTAAAGGCAGTGTATACTTTTGGTAGTTGTCAAAGACTAGTATCCCCACTTGGTGTATCCCAACATATATGAATAACAAACCTGTGAAAATTGGTACTCGATAGGTCATCGAAGTTGCAAAAAAATAATGCAAGAAAAAACACCCTTGTTGCATAGAATTGTGTGCTTTCAAATGTCTGAGAAAGGCTTCATGCCTGAAGCCCTTCTCAGATTCAAATATTTTAGTAAGAAACTACCTCTTTCTTTAAAACTACATCACTTCAGAGGGAGTCGTTTCCCACAATGTTTTATACTATCAGCAGCTTGCAGGTGTTCCTTACCGAGTATGTTTTTATGGCAATATATTTCTTGATTAATTACCAAAAGTATCCACTGCTCTAATTATTTCACACGCAAAAGTGCAGGAAATATTTCCTAGTTAGCTGATTACTTGGTCTTCTCTCACCTCTTGTCTCTCTGGGAAGACGCAGGTGGCGTTGGTCTTCTTGACGCAGTATGCGGTGAACTTGTCGTATGAGGAGCCTTCGCTTGGATCCAGGGTGTAGTAACCTGAGAAGAAAACCCAATCAAACTCAATCATTAATTGGCTGATTGACTAATCCAGATGTTCAATAAACCAAAATAATAAGAAGAAGAAGAAGAAGAAGAAGAAGAAGAAGTTGATGAGTGGTCCCAGAGGTGATGAATGAGGGCCACCTACCATCGGGCAATATTGGGTAGTTCTTGAAGAGATCCTTGCAGGAGCGGGCGGGGTAGTCTGCCTCACCGTTGGATGCATCAACTTCATCATGCGTACACGAAGCTGCTTGATGCGGTTCTCAAAGTCGTCCTCGTCGATCTCGGCATCGTCTCCGTACTGTAGAAGTGATCAACGGGGTAGTTTATGGAGGGGGATTGTGTAAATTTAAAATGCAACACTTTGGTCACAACAGCTTGCACGGACCAGACCATGCTGCATTCATCTTTGACTAGTTCCTCGTATACACAACAAGAACTACCAGTGTTGGATTCTGATTCTCAAATAGGTAACTGACATTTTTCTTTTTGAGCGTTATTTTTGCATCTTTGGGCAGAAAGTGGCAATGGCCTCCTTCTTTGACCCCAGCAGAGTCTTTCTCAATTAACCTTTGAAAGAGACTCTGCCAGGGTTGAAACATCAGACCATTACCATTTTCCACATTGATACAACAGGTCATTTTGGTTGGTAAGGAGTTTGCAACAGCTATTTCTTGTGCACATTAAAAAAACAAAATTATCTTAAATGATTTTACACCGCCTTGGTTACAGACTGACTTATAAAACTCTTTTGTGTTGTCATGATTTACAGATAACATAACCTGATTTGTAGAAGAAACCCAAACTTACGAATGAACTGTATGGGTTGGGTCCCTTGTTGCCACTGACACCAGCTGGAGCAGAGTACTGTGTAAATAATCAAATAGTTTGAAAGATTAAACTATTAGCCCAATCTCGTATCACTGGGCATTCGGTTTGGGCGTTCTGGTTGTCTTCGTGGTTTCTTCCCTGTTTCCACCTCTGTGGACCGCAAATCCCAGACCAGAGCCTTGCATTTGGATTGGGTTTTCAGTCTCTACCTGATTTATTATTATTTTTTTTTAGTTTTTGGTTTCCCTCCCAGATCAAAAACTGACATCTTTTCATTGTTTTCTCTTCACAGTTATCTTCAAGCCTATGGGTTACAGACATGTGGGTTAAAGGCCTACTGGTTACAGGCCTATGGGTTACAGGCCTATGGGTTACAGGCCTATGTGTTACAGGCCTATGTGTTACAGGCCTACGGGCTATCAGGCCTACTGGTTACAGGCCTTTGGGTTACAGGCCTATGGGTTACAGGCCTATGTGTTACAGGCCTACGGGCTATCAGGCCTACTGGTTACAGGCCTTTGGGTTACAGGCCTATGGGCTATCAGGCCTACTGGTTACAGGCCTTTTGGTTACAGGCCTATGGGCTATCAGGCCTACTAGTTACAGGCCTATGGGTTACAGGCCTATGTGTTACAGGCCTACGGGCTATCAGGCCTACTGGTTACAGGCCTTTGGGTTACAGGCCTATGGGCTATCAGGCCTACTGGTTACAGGCCTTTTGGTTACAGGCCTATGGGCTATCAGGCCTACTGGTTACAGACCTATGGGTTACAGGCCTATGTGTTACAGGCCTACGGGCTATCAGGCCTACTGGTTACAGGCCTTTAGGTTACAGGCCTATGAGTTACAGGCCTACGGGCTACAGGCCTACTGGTTACAGGCCTTTGGGTTACAGGCCTATGGGTTACAGGCCTATGTGTTACAGGCCTATGGGCTATCAGGCCTACTGGTTACAGGCCTTTAGGTTACAGGCCTATGAGTTACAGGCCTACGGGCTACAGGCCTACTGGTTACAGGCCTTTGGGTTACAGGGCTTATTGTCTTTCTCTTAAAGAGCTTTTCATTGGTTTAAACAATGGGTTGCTTGTGGTAGGCCTACACTCAAATTTGTTATAACATTTTAACTGAAAACATCTCACTGAAAGTATTCAAAATGTAAACTTACTCCTCCTTGTGAATAACTGAGGGCTCCCTGTGCAAAGAGAACAAAAATCAAACAAACTTTGAGTCAGACATTTCATAAGATATCTTTCTCATGGTCTCTCTGAACACACCAATCAGCAACAGATTTTCCCGAAGTAGAGGCAAGAGAATGTTGCTGTATGAGAATCTCCTTTCAAGGCACAGCATACCTTTCATTTTTAGAACTGTTCAATTGTTTTAATCTATATACATTTATGTAGATATAAAGAAAATAAAACTAACCTGTGAAAATTCTAGTTTCAAAAGGTGGTAGCGTTTTTAAGATATCGCCAACAAATCTGGAGTGGTTATGTCCATGTAGGAAGAATAATCCGTAATTGGAATACACAATCTGAGAAACCTTTCATGCAGAAACGTTTCTCAGGTTGAAACTTTTTTGGGTATCCCTTTCTCTAAAACCACATTCCTTAGAAGGGAATCGTTCTCAAAAAGTTATGCGTTATCAACAGCTGCATTGCTTCCAAGTAAGTTAAAGACACTGGACACCTTTGGTAATTGTCAAAGACCAGTATTCTCACTTGGTGTATCTCAACATATGCACAAAATAACAAACCTGTGAAAATTTGAACTCAATTGGTCGTCGAAGTTGCGAGATAATAATGGAAGAAAAAACACCCCTGTCCATACTGTCACACGAAGTTGTGTGCTTTCAGATGCTTGATTTCGATTTCGAGACCTCACGCGTGAGGTCTCGAAATCAGATCAAACATTTTACTGAGAAATTACTTCTTTCTCAAATACTACGTTACTTCAGAGGGAGCCGTTTCTCACAATGTTTTATACTATCAACAGCTCTCCATTGCTCGTTACCAAGTAAGTTTTTATGCTAACAATTATTTTGAGTAATTACCAATAGTGTCCAGTGCTTTTAGAAGAAATTCTCTGCAGTAATGTTTATAACATCTCACAATGTAGTTTTAGAAAGTGTGTGTATGTCATGGAATGAACAATATTCTGGGTTGATAAAAAAAGTGATCGATGAATCTCCATTCACTGAGCGAGCAACAATACATAAGCTCATCGTAAAAGGAGGACCAGTGGTGGAAGATTAGGTACATTTTGAGGAGGGCACCAAGGGGGTTGTTTACCAGGCTCTTCTGACCAATTAAAACTGTAAGCGTCTGTTTGCATTTTTTTGTAAACAAGCCCCCTTTCAGCGCTCTCCTTATGCTGTATACAATTCTTTCCAAGCTAATTGGACGAGGAAGTAAGAGCAAAAGCATTGTCTGTGTTTAAAAAAAAAACAATTTGAAAAGAAATTACTACATAAAAAGCTTACAAACCGTCACCTCAGTACTATAAGGTCGTTAGTGCAGTTAGTATGGTTTTCATATAGATCGTTTTGCACTTTGCAGCTCTTGGTAAATGGAGTTAATTGATCAAGAGTGGTCTGCAAAGTAATTATTTTGAAAAAAGGAACAATAATTTTATAAGTAAAACAATTATTCACAGATTTTAAGGTTTTTTTTCCAAAATTTATACTCATTTTTCATTTAACGACCTTTTGATCATTACGGAAATGAAAAGGCAATTAACGACCTTATAGCACTGAGCCGACAAAATGTAACGTTTTACTCTGATAATTTGTTATCTTAAAGGGCCAGACTGCAACTAGGGAAGGGATAGAGTCTCTCCCCTACCCCAGTTATGCTACTCAGCAGGACTGCTTGGTCTACCCCCCAAGAGTAAAAAGTGATTTTGTATTATATCCCCAGTATTTGCTGCCGATGACTGTAACCCAGAAGGGAGTTCCAGTGAGATGAAGTGTGATCTGTACTTACAGGGGCTCCAGCGGGGCCGGGAGGTCCTGGGGTCCAGAGGGTCCAGAGCGTCCATCAGATCCACGGGATCCCTAAACGAGACAGGCAATCAATTAATATTCGAAAAACATTTTTTAAATTCCTGCTACTCTTGAGTGACTAAAACAGACGATAGAAGAATAAATGCCTTCTAGAACTTTACTTGTAGAGCAGTTGGCGTAGTGGTATCTTGCCTTGCCTTCCACCTCTGGGGACCCCGGTTCAAAGCACACCGGGGCACCACGTGGATTGGGTTTTTCAGTCGCTGCCTTATTGCATGGGTTTTCCCTAGAATATTTCTCTGGGGTTTTCCTCCCGCACCTCCTGAAACTTCCTTTATTGTCTTCTCTCCACGGGGTTCTTGGTTAGTATAGTGATTAAGTTCGCTGTCTGAGAGGTCGTGGCTTCACAGCCAGAATTAATAAATGGAATGAAATGAAGAAGAATGTTGTACGTATTGATTATTTATAATCTTTGAAGGAAGGATTTGTACTTACACCTTGTCCTGACATACCACGAGGTCCCTGCTGTCCGGTCTTTCCATCTCTGCCGCTTGGTCCGTCAAGACCCTACATGATCAAATCAAAGCAAAACAAAAAATTATCATTAACATTTCACGTTATCAGTTTCAACAGGTGTCTTGGAACCAAAGTTTTGTAATAATTCACAAAACTGAACAAAAGTGTGCAGTTTTATTTCAAAGGGGTTGATCTCAAAGATGAATTTTCAGACCGTTTTTTTTAGGTATAGGAGGAATCCTACAATTCTCTGTGCAATTTATTTTATGCTGTGATGCCATTTTGCTGGTTTACTAAATTAATATTTCTATTTTTTGTTTTGTGTCCCCGTATTTTTCAGAACTAAGTAGTCGCTCCCAAATTCCAAAATCTTCTCCTCTGCAGTAGAATAATTAGCAAGACAAGTTCTCAAAAAAACAAAATCTACACAGCAAAGTAGATACAAACACATGGTGTTACCGTAAACCGACAATAGAGTGCCATGAGTTATTACACTTTAATTGTGTAATCATTCGGTATCGCGTGGTGGCGTGCTTTCGTGACGTAGACCTAGGAATGACAACGCACACACACAGTGACACATATTCTATTTTTTGCATCCCTGTGGAGACATCTTTTGTTCTTTCCTTTGTCCCTGTAGTTAAGAACCTCCCATAGACTTTGTACACAAAGTTCCTTGTGGAGCAACCCAGTCTTTAGAATTTCCCTATGGAGACCCTTTGTTATCCCTTTTCTGCTTTGTTCTCGGTCTCCATAAGGGAGTGAAAATGAAATCAAATGTACACT
Source organism: Pycnopodia helianthoides (assembly GCA_032158295.1). Lineage (NCBI taxonomy): Eukaryota > Metazoa > Echinodermata > Asteroidea > Forcipulatida > Asteriidae > Pycnopodia > Pycnopodia helianthoides. Next base: position 6,924,038 of record CM063251.1, read on the forward strand.
CCTGACCATTTGGCTTTGGTGTGTTCCACCTGCCCGCTGTTCGAACTCGTTTGTATCTGGGATCTGACAGGAATCTGTGCAGACTGACATCGTTGATGCAACTTCGCAACCAGCAACAATATACCATGACGGCATTTTCCATAACAACCAAGAGGTTTGTCCATGGTAACTTGGCACATGAAGCTACATAAGTTTGCACGTTGTATCTCATCCGACAGACGGCATGCGTCTAAGTCTACTTCCTAATTTTAATTTCTTTCTTTTTCCTTCGATATAATCCTCCAAGTAAACTTTGAAATCATTCTCGTTTATAGATTAATATGTGCATATTTAATGATTTAGACTTGAAAACATTTCCAAATCAGGACCTTTAACTTTATATTTATACATATTGTGTGAAATCTATAAATGATTTTGTACTAACAGCAGGCCCTGCAGGTCCTGGTCTTCCATTAGATCCACGTCCTCCGGCTTGGCCCTGTGGACAAACAGTAAATCATTAACAACAATTAGTCATTGTATATACAGGGCATATGATGTTTATGAATATGTATTATGTAATCAGGAGGTGGCCCTGATTGGAGAACAAAATATGAATATGCAAAATCTGATTCAGGTGCACTCTAAATGGACCAAAGTTTTAATTTATTCATGAACTTTGCTCCTACTGGATGACATTGTATGAATATGCATAAGGATGTAAATTGTGCTTCTGATTTCTACATCATAAAATGGAACCAACCAAGGTAATGGACAATTCTCTTTCAAATTTGTTGGAGAAACGTTTGCGTATTTATACTTACAGGAGGTCCTGGTGCCCCTGAGGCTCCTGGGCTACCGCCCCATCCCTTGTGGCCCTGTTCAGATTCAAAAACAAATTTCAGCATTATTAAATACAGTATTTAAAACTGGAGTTTATTTAATTGGATTGAATCAAAAATAAATTAAAGAAAACAAGTTAAAGGCAGTGGACACTATTGGTAAATACTCAAAATAATTATTAGCATAAAACCTTACTTGGTAACGAGTAATGGGGAGAGGTTGACAGTATAAAACATTGTGAGAAATGGCTCCCTCTTAAGTGACATAGTTTTCAAGAAAGAAGTAATTTTCCACGAATTTGATTTCGAGACCTCAGAATTAGATTTTGAGGTCTCGAAATCAAGCATCTGAATGCACACAACTTCGTGTGACAAGGATGGTTTTTCTTTCATAGTTATCTTGCAACTTCGACGACCAATTGAGCTCAAGTTTTTACAGGTTTGTTATTTTATCCATATGTTGAGATACACCAAGTGAGAAGACTGGACTTTGACAATTACCAATAGTGTCCAGTGTCTTTAAAGGAAAATTTAAATGTGTCGAAAATGAGGAAGTTTCACTGCCAAGAATGTAGACTTACCGTGATTCCAGCAGCTCCAGTTTCTCCTCTAGCACCAGCGGGTCCAGCGGGTCCCTGGAACACATCAATCAGTTTAATGTATTAGATGTACAAATTAGGTAATACTTTTGAAACGCAAACTCCAATGAGAAATTTATATGGGTTGCTGTGATGGGCATTTCTTGAAGACTGTTTCGTAAAAAAAAAACCCTAAATGTTTCAAAAATGAACATTATTTTGATCCATCAGTTGTAACTGATGGGTAAAACTAGGGAAGCTAGGGTAAAATTTTAGGGGGCACAAGGGGGTGCACCAATTTTGTTTTATAGGGGGGCACTTCTAGCCAATTAGAACTGTAGTTTCTGTTTGCATTTCTCTTTCAGCGCTCTTGTTATGCCATTTACTATTTTTGATAAGATAATCTGACGTTAGTGTAAAAACAAACACATCGTCTACGTGTACATGGAAATATAGTTGAAAAACCATTGAAATTATCACATTCAAGCTTACAAAATGTACCATTTTACTTTTGGGTAATTTTTTATCTAAAAGTCCAGATTTCAAATTGGGAGCACAGACATCAATTGGGGGGCAACGTCCCCCCCCCCCAATAATTATGCCACTGGCATTTCTAAACACTATACCAGTAATTGTGAACATTTCTGGCAAAAAAAATGTTAAATACTTACAGAAGCTCCCATGGCACCATCAGGTCCAGCACTGCCGCGTACACCAGCAGGGCCAGCAGGTCCGCGAGGCCCACGCTCTCCCTTGCCGCCAACGGGTCCGGCTGGTCCCTGATAAATAAGGCAAACAAGTCTTTCAGGTTGAAATACATGTGTAAAAAATTTCAAAGTGAAAAAGTGTTTCTCAAGAAGATCATTGAAGTTTATCGATGCGTTTGACACATCTTGGTGATGGACTTACATTCATTCCTCTAGCTCCCATGGCTCCTGAGGCACCAGCAGCTCCCTTATCACCGGTGGGTCCGCCAGGTCCCTGAGATCCCTGTTTACCAGTGTCTCCATCACGGCCCTGAAACGATCAATAAACCAGAATAAAAAAATCACACTTAGACTGCGCTGCAATTGACCTGTACAGGTTCACAAATATTATATCCTAGTTGATGGTTTTCAAACGCTTCAGGAAATGACAAACAAACCAAGTTTTTTTTAAATTCTTAGAGATAACACGTCGTGAGCTGTTTTCTTTGTGTGACACTTACACTTGATCCCTTGGGTCCAGTGGGTCCCTTAGCACCTTGTGGTCCCATGTGTCCAGCAGATCCCTGTTGACCATTTGCTCCACGCTTACCATCAGATCCATCAGAACCCTGTCAAAAAAGCAGTTAGTTAAAGTAACACAACTTGTTCCCTAGAAGATCTCTTAAAAGGTACTGTAAGATTTTTTCAACATAGAACTTGTGGTTTGGCTGGAAAGAAATGATTTCTATAGACCTTATGCGTTGACGTTATCACGCCTCAATCTTAGAGGTAAACCAAAGATGAAACAATGGAAACGCACAAGATTGGCCGATGAACATCTTCCTTCTGACCTGTAGGCGAGGGCGCCCTACTCAAATGACGTTGTGTGCATAAGGTGTATTGACCCAATTGACCTGATGTCGTCACACTGTAAATCTTGCTAGTGTCATTTGGGGAGTCAGATTCTCACCTGGGTGCTACTGTGTAGTGCGCATTTTAGATGACACGCGTGCAGTTTGACGCAAACCTCATCTTTAAGTGCATTTTGACTCCCAAAATGGCAGGATCACTGGTAGACAGTAGCCACATTATGAGGTCAGTGCAAAGGGTCAATAATAGAATTGGGGTATACTTACAGGACGACCACTGGCACCAGCGGGTCCAGGGGCTCCCATTGCTCCCATACTACCCTATATTACGACAAAATGACAACCAAAATTAACAGATAAATAACTTACATCTACAATACATCACAAGCCAATTGAAATAAAACAAACTTATTATACCACATAGAGAAATAAACAAGTTTCAAGTAAATAAGTTGATTTTTTTTTCAATTAGTAATCGGCAACAAGGACCTTTCTTTATTCATGCGATGTTTTATCTTGTAAAGTTTGAGGGTTTTTGTTGCCCAACTTCAACTGCAAGTGTTTTGACGGAAATGCGATACTTACAAGTCCTCCAATGATGCCAGATGGTCCGGGAGAACCAGCTGCTCCAGCAGGTCCCTGCAAACATAAAACCAATCACTATTTAGCTTTCTGATTGTTTCAATCTTAACCAAACTTATTTACAAATGTTATTTTTATAGATGTTATTCCGTCTCTCTCCTGATGATGACTTACAGTAGGCTAGTCGAAACGTTGAGACCAGTAAATAACTCACTCCGCGAGACTTTCGCAGTGTATAAGAATAAAGACAAATGCTTCCCAGGTTTGTATTATAACATTGGTGTGATCTCTGGTTGTGAGGCACTCCAAGGTTGAATGACTTCCGACTTGCACCCCGGAACCAAGATGATGACAAAATAAGAAGTCCACCACAATAGGGCTAGATAGCTCAGTTGGTGGAGCGCAGGAGGTCACAGGTTCAAATCCTGTTCTAATAAATTCGTCTTTGTTTGACAATTTACCAAATCAGTTTTCCTTTGTGGTTTTTTTTACTTAAATTATATATTGTCAAGTAATGAACCACAAGGGAAACTGACTGGGTGAATTTCAAATTGGTATGGGGTTGAACAAAGAAAAATTGACTAGAGCGGGATTTGAACCAACGACCCCCTGGATTAACGTACCGGCGCTCTACCAACTGAGCTGTCTAGCCCTATGTTGGCGGTTTTGTCAATATCTTTGTTCGGGTTGCCAGTTTCTTTGTTAAACCCCATACTAAATTATTTATTGAGAGCCAAGGAGAAAATCTACCCTTGTGTGACTTTTTTTCTTTTTGTTTCAATGGCAATTTCTGAAATTGTCTAAAATGACAAGCTGCAGGCAGCAGAGACTTACTGTAGCACCGGTTCTACCGTCCTCTCCTGATGATCCTGTCACTCCTTGAGGTCCTGGGCTGCCACGGATACCAGTGGAGCCCTTCACTCCTTGTGATCCACGGGAACCCTGTAAATGGTTCAGACAAGTGTGTCAAAAAATTGTGTCACCAGAAAATGTGATACATATATCTTTTAGTAATTTTTTACTAAGGGACCATGGATAAATTAAGAACGCGGCCGCCCGCGTGCAGACTCATTCCAGAACGCGGTCGTTCCAAAATTGTCACGCGGCCGTCCCAAAGATGGATTAAGCGCTCCAGTGATTTGTAGGTTCCCTCATTATCGAACTCTATTGTTGGTGCCTTTTGTTGTTCAGATTACGTGGACAAGGCAGCTCATAAGTAGCCTACAAAGGAGTGAAGGATTAGTAGACTTTAATTGTAGTGGGGAAAAAACCTAGGGTTTATCTACCTAGTAAGCCGATTATAACTGCACAATGGCATTTGGCCAACACCATTGTTCCTTTGTTATACAGTGAGTCTCCCTCAAGACCGGAGGTTGCGGGAGAACGCGTTCCACTGGGTTGGTTTTCTTTTGTTGGAGTTGTCACGTGATGGAACGCGGTGGGACGCGGCCGTTCCCGTGACATAATTTATCCATGCTCCCTAATATACAACTGGTATCGTAAAAACATATTATGATATTGAAATGTTTTCTATTCACAATTAATAAAGCTTACAGTTGGTCCTGTTCTACCGCTGGATCCAGCAACTCCAACCTCTCCTCTTGAACCCTGTAAAGAAAGGCAAATCAAATTTCTTTTAAAAATGTTCTCATATAACTTAGTAATTTTGATAGTATCAAATCAAAATAAATTTCACAGTCATGCCAGTTAACACAATAATGTCAGCAGAAAATCCGAAACACCCGAGACATTACGCATTTACCCCATCCTGCGGCCATCGTAGTATAGACCATGTAACCTTTGTTTCCATTTCCTGGCAGGCAAGTTTAACCTTTGTTTCCATTTCCCTGGCAGGCAAGTTTATACACCGGTCATATGGGAAATTTAAAATTTTGAGTCTTAATTTCTACATAAAGTTTGAAAATAACAGCTTAAAAAGTTTTGAAATATGCCCCCTTTCTAAATATCAAAAGTTGATAAAAAAAATAGATGGTGCAATCTCCATAAAACATAAGATTTGATGTGTTCTTTCATTATAAGTCCAGGCTCTCTGGCTCTTTAGTAAACATATGATGTCACAGGTCACATGGTGTATTCAACCGATGATGGAACAATGCGCACACACAGATTTATACTTGCAGCATACAGGAGTAGCCAATGAACAACATCCTGTTAACGTCTATGTGAGTGCACCCTACTATACGTGAGTGCCTAGTGTTAAAAAAATGCAACCTTTAGTAAGATATGGCGGTAGACCAACAAGGTCACGCCCATGAGCCAGAAATGTTTTCCTTTTGACTGTTTCATCGAGGGAAAACTACTATTATCATTCTGAAATGTACTGTGTTATCTTAATTGTCTAGCTACTTACAGGAATTCCAGAGGGTCCGGGGGGTCCAGGCATTCCATTGTTTCCACCAGCTCCCTAAATTCATTTAAAAAAAGAAACAATTTAACAACATTTTCAACCCCAATGAAACACGTAATAATAATAATAATAATAAATAATAAAATAATAAAAATAATAATAATATAGATTTATAAAGCGCAAGGCGCCTACACAAAAGAAAAATATTACACAAAATGAAATGAATACATGGAATGATAGCAATTAAATTAAACTGATGTAAGTCTATGTAAACAAGTGTGTCTTTAGTTCCCTCAGTGCTCAGGACCATTCAGTTCGATGCATTAATGAGTAAAAACGGAATCATTTGATGTTCGACAAGATTGAAATAATGAAGTAGTTGGAGAGAAAACAACTTACGACAGCTCCTTGAGTACCGGCCTCTCCACGTGTCCTGGGCTCCTGTTGCTCCCTGAGAAGAAAAGAAACCATTATTTGACGAAGACATATTTTAAAGGCCCTGTACACTATGTAAGATCGATAAAACAAACATTCACAATTCACACATAACTACATGATTCAAAGTAAGTAATGTGAAAGAGTTCCTAAATATTTGCCTAAAATGCTATCGTTGAGAAGATAAACATATTTTATCAGGTGATAAAATTGATTTGAAAAACAGAAAACATAGGTCTCTTACTATTTTCTCGTACTCGATGACCATTGAGCTAAACTTTCAAGGTTTGATTTGTTCAGCAATGTTGAATCACACAAATGTGGACACTTACAGCTGTAAAATATGCAAAATAGAGATCAATAAACATAACCCAATTTTCAAAATAATATTCTTTCAGATGAAAAGGACTAGTTTGTGCTTTCTCAGCATAAGAGCAAAATTTGCAGAGATAGTTTTTGTGTTTAGTTCCAAACTTGCTGTTCCATTTTTGTCAAAAACTCAAATCTCTTACCGATGGTTACATGTAAACCAATTGACACACAACTCACACAAAGATGTCACTTTTGAAAAGAGGCAAATTGTTTAGATTCCCAAAACTAAACTGATTTTTAGCTTTTATCGACAATAAAGATCTGGGGTCGATTTCACAAAACCTTCCTAACTAGGCACATTCTAGGCAATGCTAAGAGATAGAACTAGTCCTTAGTACTGGTCCTTAACTTAGGACTAGTCCTATCTCTTAGCATTGCCTAGGACTAGTCCTAAGTTAGGAAGAGTTTTGTGAAATCGACCCCTGGTCCTTTTTAATAAATTTAAGACAGATGACTTACTGGTTGTCCGGGTCGTCCAGTTGGGCCAGAGCCACCCTCGACTCCAGCCTCACCGATGGAACCTCTTGGTCCCTTCTCTCCACGGGATCCGACAGGTCCTGCTAGTCCCTGAAACATTCACCACAAAAACAGACACAAATTCATTAGAAACTTATTCAAAGTTTTTTATAATTTCATTGACAGTAGTTGTAACCTATGCAATTTCGCTTCACTGATTACCAGGGCTAATTTCATAGAGCTACTCAAGCAGAAAATATTGCTTAAAAAATGTATGCTTAGTAAAATATTAGCAGGATACCAGTCACAGATGATACATGTGATACGTATTTTGGCCAGTAACCTTAATCTGGTAAGCATAATTTGTTGTGCTTAGCTATATTTTGACTTAAGCACTCTATCAAATTGGCCAAGGCCCATAGGAATTGCATTGACCCAGTATTTCTTTGATGATTTATGCAAAAAAAAGTTTCATAATTAGACTTGATTTTTACATACGTTCTTCAAAGACCAAGGTCTTCTCAGAATTAAAAGTTTCTGTCATAAGAAATGCATGAACGAATGACACTGACGATTTTGGGGTAAAATTACACACAAATGTATGCCAACTTTGGAGCCAGAAGTAGCGACAATTTTGGGCGTGCCACAGACACCCTCAGATGAGTATGAGTGCAATGACTATCCAACAGAATAGAGTCAAATACTGAACTTGGACTAACACATGAGATTAATACATGAGAACATCAGCTTCACACTAAACAAGTGGCAACTTTTAACCACTAGGTGGCAGCAGACATACTGCGTATATTAAACTTGTTTTAGAAAAATGTTTCCACCATCAGTTCAATCTTTCTAAAAAAAAAACTGTTGGGGTATCAAGTTTTGTTTCCCCACATGGTTCTTCTTTTGAAGCTAAAGATGTTTTCATAAATGCTAACAGCAAGATAGTTTTACCCCGGGTCAGAGTCTTATACGATTAACCTACACAAATTATGTGTGAAACGTGAATTGTTGTATCTGACAATAATCAATAAATTGCAAAATTCAATGAAATTGATTACCTGTCCTCCTTGGATACCCTGAACTCCGCGCCGTCCTGCGCTTCCTCTCTCTCCCTAGATAGTGGCAAAAAAAGAAGAACGCGATGAAAACAAGTTTCAAGAAATACCAATTATGACAATGATGAAAACCTCATCAAACCATTATTAGGTATCCTGTAAACTGATTTTTACAATTATAAGTGATTCCTATTGTAGTAAACTACCAGAATGTAAGATGCAGGCACGATATTGGGGAAAAAAGAGTAGAGGTATCTTATTGAGTACAAGGCCTGACCTACATGGCATTAACTCTTGGCCCGAGATATCAGCCATTGATAGTGGATGTGTTGTAAGCTAGTAGTCATTTGTAATAGCGCCCTCTTACAGCGTGATTCAACGAACTTGACCAGCTCAAGAATCCTGCAGCATTGGGTTAACTTGTCTTTGTTTTCTTCCTAGCCTTTCCTAGGGAACCAATCAGCACGACAGTAGAAGCAAATTTACATAAAATTACCCTAACCCAGCTCCATGGTCACATGGCATAGACTTTGGTAACATGGCTTTGAAATAAGAGAATAAAAGAGTAGCGAAGAGGTCTTGACCGCCCATTTAAAACCGGCAGGGTCATGGCCGTGTGATAAAGGACCGAGCGGACCGAGCCGAAGGCGAGGTCCTTTATCACACGGCTACGACCCTGTAATGTTTTAAGACCGGTTAAGACCGAGTCACTACTGTTTAAAAAGCGTAATATTGTTGAAAAATCTCAACTTTTCTGTTATTTTTCAATTCATGTCACGTCCTCTGGCCCTGTTTTGCGAAGAATATGCATGCCAAGCTCAACAGTTGTGCGTACTAACACTAACAGATTTTAGGTTGAATACCAGTATGCATTGATTGCGCACCACAGGTATGTTTAAACACCTCTAGCCGTGTCTTTATCATCCGTTTAATCACGGCCAGGTCATGTCCTCTCGTCCAATCAGAATGGATAAACTGTCCCAGGTATTTATGAATGAATTTTAATTCGGGAAACAAATTAGAAATCAGATAAAAAGGAAGAACATTATGCCTTTTTTTATTTCCGACGTTGTTTTGACCATGTACATTATAGAAATAAAGAAACCTGTGACATTCATTTCCGATTTCAGTCGTTAACAGGCTACCAGCATACTTACAGGATTTCCCTTGGGTCCTGAGGGTCCCGTTCTTCCAGATCGGCCGATATCTCCCTGCAGAAACACGTAATATTAATAATTATATGTACAAACTTTTAAAACACACTTTCTAATGTAATATTACTCAGGTGCTAGGATCAATTTAAATGTGCTCAGCACATTATCACATAAAAGGAAAAAAAGAAATTGTTAACAATCCTTTTGTCTTTATGAAAGTTAAGAGCACCGAACTCAAGCTCTGGTGTTTCTGATCAGCAGAGTGTGGGTTCAAGTCCTGGTTGAGGCACTTGTGTCCTTAAAATGATACTTGACCATAATTGCTTTGTCCTTCGGATGGGACATTAAGCCATAGGTCCCGTGTGTTAGGATTGGTAGCTCACATAAAAGAGACTCAGAACACTTATTGTGGAAGAGTAGGGGTTAAACCCTGTGTTTCTGGTTCACATAGCAAGCACCCTTGTTTACAGGTTTCCTCAGGCTTGTGCGCTACAGTGATTCTGTTCACTTATGAGGCATCCTTGGTTTCGTAACCAGAAATTTATAATAATAATATTATTAATAATAATAAGAACAAACACATTATATTTTCCCAATCATTTCCCACCATGAACAAAATTAAGGACAGAAAGTCTGTTAACTTACCGGCTCTCCGCTGAGTCCGGTGGATCCAGCCGGTCCAGATGGTCCTGGGGATCCCTGGGGTTCAAACAATCAGAGATCATAAAAAAGAAATCATCAAAAAATAATATACATTCATGAAATAAAAAAGTACAAAAAGAAAAAAACCTAAAACCTTCAACAAAACACAAATCCTTTTTTCAATATCCTACCTTCTCAAAAAAAAATTTAAAATTGGAAACACGAAGAAGAGCGTAAAAAAAAGTTGACTTACCCGGGATCCAGCTGAGCCAGCTTCTCCACGTTTACCACTTGAACCTTGAGCTCCCTACGGAAATAACGATGAGAAAAACAAAAATAATTGTCTAGACTCGCGAAGTTGATAGACGCTTCCCCGATCTTCTTTCAACATTGAAGATTTCAAAATCGAAATATCTGCAAGGCTCTTGTGGAGAGCAACTATTAGTTAAGACCCTGTAATCTCTGGGTACAAAAAGGGTCACCTTGTACAGTCCAGTGCCCAATTTCATAGAGCTGCTTAAGCACAAAAAGTAGCTAAGCACAGCAAAATTACGCTTACCAGAATAAGGTTACCGGCCAAAACTACCATACCACAATTTGTGACTGGTTTCCTGCTCATTTCTGCTTAGTAGGCAATTGTTAAGCAATACTTTCTGCTTAAGCAGCACTATGAAATCGGGCCCTGGCATTTCCTGGCAGGCAAGATACTGCACTGGCCATATGGGAAATTTCACATTCTGTAATCAAAATTTCCTCATGAGTTCATGATAAATGAAAGCAACAGCTATACAAGTTTTGAGATGTGCCCCCTGTCGTCATATCAAAAGTTGATTAAATCAGACAGTGCAATCAGCATATTATATTTTATGTCTTCCTTCATTGAGCCAAGTGCAAATCATGTTCACAGAAAGTCCAGGTTCTGTGGCTCTTTTCAAGCTAGAGTGTTGTTTGATAAATCGGAAGGAACCAGACAAAATCGCTCCACCAACTAAGAATGGTCACGCCACCACCACCCACAGAATCAAGAAGGAGCTCTCAATCTGTCCGTCTTCACTGTGTCCACGCCAGGTGAGTTTCCCCTGTGACTGAGCGCAGGACAGATTCAACAAGTCGGTCGAGTGCTGTCAAGTTTCTCTTTCTGTTACCGACCCGCAGACCCTATGATGTACAGTATGCCGTTTTAATTGATAGCACCCAAGAGTAAAGTTCGTCTTGCAGGAATCTCAGCGAAACAACAAGATGAATTTGGACCAAGGTGTGATCCTGTTGCTGTTGATTTGCGGATGGCATTCACATAATTTCGATAAATATAATAGACACAAAAAGTGAACATCAATATCTTGATGATGTATTAGAAGGAGAGGGAAAACATCAACGCAAAGAGTACCACTTACTGGAGCGCCAGCGATGCCCATTTGTCCCACACCACCACGGTCACCTGGGGCTCCCTGTAAATAACAATAACAACAAATGTTCAGTATTTTCTTGCAAACAGAATTCCAACTACTGTACATTTTTTGGAATCATAATCTTGTGGTTTATTACATTTTGATCATTAAAGTTGGAAAATTTGACCAGCTTACAGCAAATGTCAGGCACAGGCGTTTTGGTTATCCAAAGCAAGGACTACACCTTGCTTTATGTTCAAAGCGGCACTTAAAAGCAAATTATACCTTTGGTTTTTGGAACGTTTGATTGTTTTAATCTATATAAATGTAGATATATACAACAAACTAACCTGTAAAAAATTCATTTCAAAAGGTGGTCGCGTTTTTGAAATGTAGCCAAAATACGCAGCGAATATGTCCACGCATAAAGATTAATCCCTAATAGGAATACACAATCTGAGAAACGTTTCTCAGAATAAGTTTTTTTTGAAAAAAAAATTGACATCTTTTTCCATAACCACATTATTTTGAATTGAAATATTTCTCAAAATGCTTTATACTAGCGAAAGTTGCTGTACTTCTAACCAAGTAAGTTTTTTATTGCCATTCATTTTTAGAGTGATTACCAAGCATTTACCTTCCCCTTTAAATATGGACTTACCGGAAGACCAGGTATGCCGATACGTCCAACGTCTCCTGAGGCTCCCTTTGAACCCTGAAATGCAAGGAAAACAAAACATAAACTCGAGACTTTACTTTGTTCGGAATAGCTCAAAAAAGGTTGAGCAAATTGAGTAGCAAGATTCCGACACGTGTCACTGTAAAGATTGATTGATACACCTCAGATATCATGGTAGTCTTGGTTCCAAGACCTTCGTACCGAAATGGATCAATTCCAACAACAGAGGGCGATCACAAGTATGAGATAGTGACGTCTTGGACCAAGACTAATATCATGGCAGTGAAGTCAACCCAAATACTATGGCAAATTTTCTGAAATCACGGCTTAGGATAAGGCTTTGCCTAAGAGACTGTACATCTATTTGATGTTCCGTACCAGAATTACTGATTGGAACCCAAGCCAGAGCATAAGCCTAAGCCGTAGTTTAAAAAAGGGCGTATATATTAATGTCACATATGGGTTTTGAGGCATTGCATGGTAAGGTATCAATATATATTCGGTTTGCGGTAACACCATGTGTATAAATATCTACCTCCCGCCCAGGTAGTAGTTAATAAGCAGGACAGTTCTTTTCAGAACTGAGAAGTCTCCCGAATTCCGAAAATCTACTCCGCGGTAGTAGAATAAATAGCAAGACAAGTTCTCTAAAGAACAAATCTACACAGCAAAGTAGATATTTATACACATGGTGTTACCGCAAACCGATATATATTAATGTCACATCTTTAATACTGGGCTCCTGGGCTCCGGTTTTGGCCCCATCATCAATGTAGAAGCAGTATGATTTTTTTTTGAGTGCTTCAACACCAAACAGAGCCCGGAGTCAAAGCCAGAGCCACAGTTTGGCACAAAAAAAAATCCCCTGTAACAAGTTGCTGTACAAATAAATTAGTCAATAGTTAACATACTTTAAACACCATATTTAATGTAATCAATTTGAAGAAGTAATTATCGTACAGGTGCTCCAGATGATCCGTCGCGTCCATCTACACCAGTCTCTCCCTCAGATCCTGGGGGTCCAGCTACGCCCATGGCCCCTGGGGATCCGCGGTCTCCCTGGAAAAAAATATATATACAATTGTTTAAAAAGATAGATTTTCACTTTTGAAGTTAACACAACACTGGATTAGTATTTGAAATGTTATGACTGAAGTCAGAGATCCATATCATGGTTGGCCTTATAAACAATGCTTTAGGATCTCTGAAAATGAAACTTACAGACATTCCTTGCGGTCCACCTTGGCCGGCTGTTCCTGCAACTCCTGGAACTCCTCTCTTTCCCTTGGCTCCTCTTGCTCCAGTAAGTCCCATTTGTCCCTGGTGACGATAATCAGTTGACACAATTTTTAAAAAAATCCATATTTCAACAGACGGAGAAAACAAGTTTATTAAAACTAAGTGTACTTTTATAAAAGACAAAAGCCAGAAGAGAGAATAGCTTACGTTTGGTCCTCCAGGTCCAACAGCTCCTTGAGGTCCAGAATCACCACGGGAACCTTGTGCTCCAGTGGGTCCTGCCACACCCGTGGGTCCGTCTCCACCTTGATCTCCCTGAATCAGATAATGAATTCATTACTTTGTGATGAACCATCGTTACTCATACTGACAAGAAAATGTCCCTAAAAGCCCACAAAATGTAACAATTTTCAAACTTGCTCCTGCTGCTAGATTTTCCTCTGGTTTTAAGGTAGATGCCAGAGTGAGTTAAATTAATTACCATCAGGAGCCAAAGCCTTTTTTTCAAATCAATGGAAAGCTACATTAGAAAAACAAATGAATGGATCCAAATCTAACTTTAATTTAATCAAAGTTAGCGTACTATATTTAAATACCTCATGAATAACTTAATCCCTTAATCACTGTATCGCCTGAAACCACCCAGCCATTTACTCACTGAACCGCCCAATAACCATTATCATGCTGTGGTCATTTGTGTCAGGTACCCACCATACAACAGTGACAGTGGCAGTTTTAATTCTCACACCATGAAAGGAACCAGACTATCTTCTCCTTCCCGCCTCAGTTTGGTTACATTGGGTCAAATAGAAGAAAAGCAAGATGGCCGCGTCATGGTAAATGGCAATGTAGCCCAAGATTACAAAACAGGTTCTACACATGCTAGCAGGTCACACCAAACAGCCATTGAAAGACTGTGATCTGAAGAGTGGATAAGTTTAGAAACAGCCAATTGTTACCTTAGTGTCACAAAAAATGAAGAATCTACTTCAAAACGTTCAAAGGTTCAAATTCACAGTCAGCGCTTTAGTTACTCTGTGTAGTACAGACCATAATTGTATGTACAATGCATTTTATGCACAATAACGTGTCCGGGGACGACAACAACCATACTTAATTTCGCATCTTTTTCACACATTTTTGAAAGAAACTTACGTTGTTATCCGTTAAGAATTTAATTGTTATTTGTAAGTAATATAGACATCATTGGTCGTTTCTGAAGGTATGTTTCTTAGTTTATGTTCCGAGAAAAAACACAAGCACAACAATGGTTGTAAAAAAATAAAGCGAGAATTGATAAACTCACGGATGGGCCTCTTAGTCCTGTGGCACCTGCAGATCCTCTCCTGCCAGCTTCTCCCTTTGTAAAGAAGCAAACACAGACTTATACCATCAGATAAGTTACTATTCAAATCTCTTTTTTTTTTACAGCGGCCTAAATGAATTTTCACCGCACTTGTGTCGTTCAGGCTTCAGCGAAAAATTGTCTCCTTTTCATAACAAATTTATACTTCTGGGTTAAACAATATATATTGAACAAATTATCCAGCAGTAAAAGCTTCACTTGATCTCATATGGGATTAACTTTAATCTCAGTTTTAAAACATTTTTAAAAAGCATGCACATTTAAGGATGATAACAGTTGGCAAGAATTTTACAAATTATTATTATTTTTTTTAATAATAATATAATATAGTCTTACATAACGCACGTGTCTACCAACAAACAGAAACATTTTGAAACAGGTTTATGAAATTTTGAATTATGAGAACGATTTATGTAGCACCTTATTTGGGTTTACAAGGTGCTGCGGCGCATTCAGCAGCCACTGCCATAAAAACTGGGGCAAACCCCCTTCTCTTAGCGAGAAGTGGAACTGGGTTCTTTTATACAACAGACGGGACCTACAGCTTTACGTCCCCTCCGAAGGACAAAGTAATAATGGTTAAGTGTCTTGCTTAAGGACGCAAGTGTCAAGACCGGGACTCGAACCGACACTCTGCTGATCAGAAACACCAGAGTTTGAGTCCAGTGCTCTTAACCCCTCGGCCATGACACACCATTTTATTTATTTTAAATCTTAGGCCATACAAATATGTGAGCAGGAGCCATCCAGGGAAGAGCAAAAGTTTAGAAAACTGTTGTCATCAAAGAGATGTATCCCCCCCCCCTTTTGCAACAAAATAGATATTGTGACGAGTACACAATAAATAATGAAAAACAGAACAATGACAAGCAAACTAGTTGAAATCATCACAGGAATCCTGTTTTTTGACTTACCGATGCTCCTGGTGTTCCGGGCAGGCCGTTGATTCCTCTTGGTCCTTGGAGTCCCTGAAATCAAATCATCAAAGAATAGTTTCAATATTTGAGGTGCATGATCAGAGATTCATTTGCTTGTATCAGTTCAAAAACTAAGAGATTTTCTTTGTGTGTATCGTTTCAAAACCCAAGTAAAAAGGGTGTTTTTTCAGAATCGTGCAACAGTTATCAATTTACACCAAGATTAATTCAAAGATCATAGTGTAACAATGTAACTTGGTTTGAGGGTGGGCAGTTGATATTAGCTCCCCAAGGTATTGGAAATTGACAAAATTAGTTTATCAATTTCCAATACCGAGCTGATATCGACAGTCCATCTGAAACAGACCATGTAATATTTGTTTTACCATACCTCTTACTTCTCTAGTTCAGCAGTGCACAGCCACAATCATGGGTACACATTTTTTTCGTGTCCATGTTATGAACAACAGTTTGAAAACCAGTGATGTAACAGTTATTTCAATGTTGTTTGTAAATAAATTAACCGGGGCTGTGTGAGTGAAGAGTAGAAAGTACTTGAGTTTGTCAAAAACAAGATCTGCAAAGAGTTACTCAATATTTGTGTTGTTCATTTGGTGTCTTTGTAACAAAAAGTGTACCCATGATTGTGGCTGTGCACATCATCATTGAGCTCAGAGAAAACCCGGATTTACTTTAACCTGTTTCCACCATCTTTTCAGGTGTAAGCAGCTAGCGATGTTCACGCGTGTGCACTACACCCGTGCAACAGTTCCACGATTGCTTCATAAATGCTCATGCGTAAGACTGCTGCACATGCGTTTGTATACTACGCATGCGTATTTTACGCTGTGCGTGAAAATACTCGCACGCGAGCAATTGGTAAACAGCAAATTTAGCATCCGGCACGCGATGGTGAATGGACAAGTGAGAATTCAGCTCTCGATCATGAATATGTATGAGGTATAGATAGGTTGCAGTATGACGTAAATCTACGGGCAGTTTGGAACAAACAATCATGCGTTTCGCATGAGAATGGCGTGCAGCACGCGCACATTTTACAAAACTCACTGCAGGATTGGTTAGTGAACAACGCGGCTGCGTTAGTAAGTTGAGCGCTTGACACATCTGCAGGCCAAAATGCACTTTGCCCGTAAAGATGGCGTCTACTGGGAACTATCTATAGTAATTCATACTGTCACATTACAAGAAAACTTACCGATGGGCCTGGGGGTCCTGGTTTGCCGTCATTTCCACCTGGTCCCTGAAAGGGAAAAAAAGGCAAAACCACATTGTCAAATTTTGTTTATTTCAAACCAGACAGATCTATCAGATTTATTTAAATGAGAGGTTTACTAGCCATTGCTGATATTCTTTCAAATGCGAAAAGCAATCGAGGAACATATGATGGTATTAAAACCAAACTAGGACGTGTCATCACCTACAAATGACCACTGCATGCCAGCTGTTGGAACTAAAATTGTCTTCATTTCGTTTTAAAGACAGACAAACTAGGGATACGACTTTGCGGGTGTCCCACTAACTGGTCCTTTTCAATTGTTCTCAGCGACGGAAACAATAGGACCAGTGAGTTGGGCGCCTGCTATCATCTAAAAAGTCACCAATCAAACAGGTCATATCCTGAAATGACAATTTCACATGTTTTCCATGTCAATTAACATACCATTCACATTTTAAATACTGAACTAAATTTTATATTTTGCAAGAATTTTTCAGACATTTGTGCTGAAACAAAAAAGTGCAAAAATTTGACAAATCAGCCATTTATGGGCATATCGTGATGATCTTACAGAACACATGGTCTCTAAAAGGTTAAAATAGTGGATGTATTTGTTTAATAAAAAAAAGAGAAAAAAGGGCTTACTGTGGGTCCTGGCTTGCCTGCATTTCCATCACGGCCTTCTGGTCCTTGTGCACCCTTTAAGACAGTTAATAAACAAATATAATCAAAAATAACATCATGGCAGACATATTGGTTGTGTTTACTTTAGTACAGGGTTAGGGTTAGGGTTAGGGTCATAGTTGCATTCTTTCCTACTTATAACAGTCTGATTTGACCTACCATTTGTCCAGGACGTCCAGCATCACCAATCCGTCCAGGGTTACCCTACAAATATATAAAACATTGGAAGAGAAAATCCACAGTGAAGAGGGAAAAATAATCTACATAAGGAAAATTACAATTTGTTTTAAAGTGAACTACACCAAGTTGTCAATCCCTTTTGCAAAAAGCAAAAAACATCTCCTTCCCCCCCAAAAAAAAAACCCAACAACAACCACAAAACATATAATGAAAATACACACGGTCTGAGATCCTAAGAAAAGGGTACAAGATAGTGTGGTCCAGTGATCAGACTACAAGTCTGCAACCACAAGGTTGTGGCTTTGTCTTCATTGCTAACAGAATTCTTAATCACAATCCTAGAATGGATATTGTTCTCACTGAACCTAATTATTATTTTCTGCCGTTCGTTCGCAAACAAGGATGTTAAAACAATGTTTGTTTGAGACAGAACTGCCGAGATTTTGACGTGGACATATCTTACTGAACCCAATTATTATTTTCTGCCGTTCGATCTTAAACAAGGATGTTAAAACAATGTCTGTTTGAGACAGAATTCTGCCGAGATTTTGACGTGGACAAATCCTTGCAAACAAGCGAATCCACAGTCATGATTTGGCTTTCGCTTTTGCAATAATCTCCCTCTTCATATCCTCTACCACCTCTTTCAAATCTCTTCAAGACGCGCCTTTTCCTTACTCGAGGTTTAAATGCTTAGAAACGCCAGTAAAAAAGCCCAAATACAAATGTGATAATTGGTAGTACGATTTTTGGCTGTGTCTGCTTACATTTGAAGTTCAGTATTAAACGCAGATTGAAAATAAAGTATACAATTAGATGAAAATGAATTTTGAAAGCTTACTCCATCTCCCTTCTCGCCTGGGGCTCCAATAGCTCCTTGGGTTCCAGTGTTACCCTGGTTGAAAAACAAAAACATACATTTTTAATACTAGAATAGTGCACTTATCTAGAGCTAATGTATAGTTATATAATTTGGCTGTTTTCTTGAAAAACAAAATCTAAAAAGAATTTGAACTTTTTAAATTAAAGTTTGCCAAATTGAGACCAATATGCTCCTCTTGTAAGACACCTTAGGTTTATGCTATTGGTTTTGATAAACTGTGTACTCTTTGTGAGTCCTCAGAAGAAAAAAAAACACACTACCCGAGTGGGATTCGAACCCACCAGAGTAACCTGTTGATTTTGATGTACACTGTTTATCCTACACTAACACTGATGTGTGATGTGCACAGCATACTCTGTGCTTTGTGAGTTCCAGGGAAATAAATCCCTGAGCTACTTGAGTGGGATTCGAACCCATCAGAGTAGCCTGTAGATTTACAAAAAATTTGCTACTCCGCTTGGATTTGAACCCATCAGATTAGCCTGAGGATTTTGTTGCACACTGCTTATTCTACTCTTACACCAATGAGTGATATGCACTGTATACTCAGTGCTTTGTAAGTCCTTAAAAAAACAATGGGTTACTCGGGTGGGATTCGAACCCACCAGGTTAGCCTGAGGATTTTGTTGCACACTACTTATTCTACCCTTCTACAAGGTACAACGCAAAACTGTAATGTAGTCAACAAGTATGAAGTTTTGCGCATGAGGAAATTTTTGTTGTCTTTGAATACTGACCTGCATGCCGACCATGCCACTTGGGCCCAAGGGACCTGGTGAACCAACTCCTCCCTGCAATAAAAAAACAAAAACAGGATGAGTCAATGACAGAATCTAGGAATAGGAAAGCTGTTACTCTCCAGGAAATTCTCTAGTGCAGAGCTCCAGATACAACTTCTTCAATGGTAGGGTAATGGATTGGTAAATACTCACATAAAACTTACTTGGTGCAAAATGCTGCAGATGTTGAAAGTATAAACTATTTTGAGAGGGGATTTCCTCTGAAGTAATGGTTTCGAAAAATTTTTCACTCCAAAACATTTGAATCTGAGTCTACTTGAATACTTGCCGCCACCTCGTTAAATGTGGATGGATTTGACGTTTTTGTGAAAATACCATGACAGTTTTTGACACTGTATTCAGTTAAAACTTTCACATGCGACCTTTTATCGTATCTTTCTATATATTTTTTGCCTATAAATCAACATTATGTTGACAAAAAAAACAATCAATGACCCTACTTTTCACAACTGAATTAAACAAAAAATTACACCCGACTAAGATCAAACATACACGGTAGGAGTGTTAAAGCAGGTGGCACTTTAGGAAAATTACTTACACGAGCACCAACGGATCCACGGGCACCATTTGGACCAGTGGGACCAACCTCACCCTGAAAATCAATCAAAATATTTTACATTATTGAAGCGCAACCTTTATCGATCAACACATTAAAGGCACTGGACACTATTGGTAATTCAAAATAATTGTTAGCATAAAAACTTACTTGGTAACGAGCAATGGAGAGCTGTTGATAGTATAAAACATTGTGAGAAACGGCTCACTCTGAAGTAACGTAGTTTTTGAGAAAGAAGTAATTTCTCAGTAAAATATTTGAATTGATTTCGAGACCTCACGCGTGAGGTCTCGAAATCGAAATCAAGCATCTGAAAGCACACAACTTCGTGTGACAACATGGACAAGGGTGTTTTTCCTTCCATTATTATCTCGCAACTTCGACGACCAATTGAGTTCAAATTTTCACAGGTTTATTTTGTGCATATGTTGAGATACACCAAGTGAGAAGACTGGTCTTTGACAATTACCAAAGGTGTCCAGTGTCTTTAAAAATCATACCAACATAACCACATAAAAGTAACCACCAAAGCTATCCATTGTTACTAAAAAATTAATGCCATCAAAAAAAAAAAGGCCGTAATAAAAATACTTAATTCCTGAGAAAATTTTGTTTTATCAACATTATTGACCAATTGCTGGTCACCTTGTGGTTATATTGGCCCCTATAAAATTTCATATGGACCCTACAATAGCAGTATATTGGCCCTCTTGGATGAATGGCTTTCATAATGGCACCTATTGACCAATTACACAACATATACACACTTACATGCGCCATAGCCTGTCTGCCAATTTGGGAGTTAAAATGTACACAAAAGGAATTGACTCCCAAAATAGTAGAAACAGTAGAGGGACATTTTTGTGAAGGTGCGTTCTGCGTCATGCAGTGGGTCATTCGATTGGACAAATATTGGCCGTCACTTTTCCTGAAATTAGCCCCTATACAGCCTGTGATAATGGCCCCTCTGCTTTCATCATATTGGACTTTACTACCCTTGCCAGCCCCCAATGCATAAACTATTAACGTACCTCTCTACCAGTGCTTCCATCTACACCAGTCTCACCACTAGGACCAACAGCTCCCTGGAATTAAACCCAAAGAAAAAAGTTACTCTCAAAGTATAATCACAAGAGATATTTCTTTTAAACTGAAAGTAAGGAAAAACATTTTTTCAAGGAAGTTGTAATTCAAAGGGGAGAAAATGGCTTACCCTTGTTCCCTGAGAACCAGCGTTACCACGAGCACCCTGGAGTCCAGCATAGCCCTGAGCTCCGACCTCACCAGCGACACCAGCGGCTCCACGGCTTCCCTAATTATTTGACACATAAAATCACTTGTTAGAATATTGAATTGACATGTGGTTTCATAGTCACAGCTCTGCTAGAAAGTAGAGAATTTTTTTAAAAGTTGAATTGAATTTGTTGTCTTACCGCGGGGCCTCTTGCACCTGTCATACCAGCACCTCCACTTGCTCCTGCAGCTCCCTGTTATTTGAAAAATAACAAAAATTCCTTAGTTTCTCAAAATATTAAACTTTAATTTTGAATTTCCTTTCTCCTTCCATTCTAATTGAAGACTATTAAACAGTGCATGATAAAATAAAATGAAACATTGATAAAGTATAGTTGATGCAAAAGTAGGTGTGAAGGCCTCTTCTTGAAGCCAAGGATTGTGGTGAGATGCCTGATGGACGAATCGACACAGAACAGGTACAGGAACAAAATATTGAACAGACAGAGTTGAACCAAGACAGAACCAAAACATGGAACCTTTTTGGAGATTAACTAGAATAAAAGGAGACAAAATTCCATTTGCCAACAGAGAGAGTCAGCTATAGACCTCTTGCATACGACGCCACACCCTCAAGAAGCCCCATCCCCGAGCCCAAAAGGATGCAGATCATTGGACAATAGCTGTTCCTTATGCGCAAAAACGTGCGCGTGACCTCAGCGTACTTGTTTTACTTGTGTGGAACTTTTGGGGTGGATCTTTACACTTACAATATACCAGACCTTGAAGTTGGACTACTTATTTCACTTCTATGGTGATTAGGCACCATACCAATTATTGTGTTTGTTACTTTGCCCAGTTGCGCATCCATGCAACATCCATGCAACACTGAGAGAAAAACGTGGTTCTTAGGGAAACCTGAGGGCATATACCGCTGTGCCTCATAGCTCAGTTGGTAGAGCATCTGCCCAGAGTGTCAGGGGTCTTGGGTTCAAACCCATATGAGGATCAGTTGATTTTTCTCTCATCCCATGTTTGGTTACTTATTTTCTGTACATCTGGGAATAATTTTATCTTCTACAAATGGGCCTCGTGTGGAAAACATTACAAGAACATTTCTCTTACCATGTCACCAGTGGCTCCGGCCTCACCATCTTTTCCAGCAAATCCCTTAAAAAAAAAAATTTAAAAAATCAAATCTAAATTAAAACATCAGCTCGTTCCATCTCGGATACATAAACTGAGTAGAATATGAAGTAGCGACAATACTATTTTGTTAGAATCAATTAAGTTAATGCCAAATATAAAGCTGGCCCCAGAATTGATTTCTTGTCAACGGTGGCCGGGAGGTTTCAATCCACAGAAATGTACAAACAATTTTGCATGTTAGATGTATTCTGTGCATTGTTTGTGGCATATGCAAAAGTATTTGTACGTTTTTTTCATTTTGGCACAGCATTATCTGTCAAAATTCATTCCCCAGAGAAAAACATTCTTGATGAACAAATATTTTTTTATTGAAAACCGTTTAAACAAAAGCTAATAGTTGAAGATTTTGTCTTGTTTTCTTCTGGAAATGCGACGCAGTTATCATAACCAAAACCTGGAGTGAAACTTACGACTGCACCAGTCTGACCTGGAGCCCCATCTGAACCGCTCTCACCACGGAGACCTTGGATTCCTCCCATACCACTTTCACCCTGGTCACCTACTTCACCCTGGTGGTGAAACAAAAAGGCCAACAAAATGTTAGCTCAAATAGTCTGGAGTAACAGGACAATATTTATCAGGGCCAAAAATACTTGAGGATGGGGTTTTGGAAAAAACCATTTAGTAATAACATCCTTGTTCCTGAATTGACTGCAAAACAAATTTATGGGGGGGGGGGGTGCAAAGGGACATCCCAGGGAATACAAGCCTCATCTTGGACAATTCCTCAACACTGATATTTTTCAATTGCTGCTATTCTTCTACACAGGCTTCCCTAATCATTTAGACCCAGTAACCGAGGTGCTCTACTCCTCTGTTTAAATTTGTTTTACTCCGACGATTGTACTACCATCGAAGTCAAAATTTCGAAAAGAGGAGTACAGCACCCTAGTTACTTGGTCAACCTAATCATTAGATTGTGGGAGGTCCTTGGCTCGATAAGACCTTATGCATTGATGTCCTCTCGCCCACCATCTTAGAAGTAGACTGATGATGAAACATTGGACACTCACTGCTAAGTATGCGCGGCGCACAGGATAATAATAATAAAAATAATTAAAAACTTGTAAAGCGCCATCAATCTAAGACTAAACTTATTCCGAGGCGCATAAAATCCAAACAAAAAACAGAGAGAGTAACAAACAAAAAGAAGATTACAAATTACGTAGCTTAGAAAGAAATAAGAGCACATTGAATAAAACAGATTTACATAAACGTGTCGGTAAAAACAAGTGGTAAAAAATAACAAACAGAAAGTCAATCATAAGAAATATTGAATAGGTGAGTTTTTAGCAATGTTTTGAAAATGTCCAGAGACTTTGTAGCTCAGATATGTAAAGGATGGGCAAATGAGTGACCACTACATGAGGTAGTAGTGACCTCACGTTGCATGAGATCATTTTATTTTTGTAAATCAGCTCACAATACCCGAGGCAATCTCATTTATATAAATAGCTTGTGTTTTGTGGTTTAGTCAAATATGGAAAAGGATGTTGATAAAATGATTTGAAACCACTACAAAGTACAGGATCGGTAAATGTTTCAATCGGGAAGTTCACTCACAATGTTGACACCAGCATTTTCACTGCATGGTGTGTTTATTGGACAATCCTGGAAGGGGAAAAAAGTGATTTTTTTTACTTTCCTATTGGAAGCCCTTACCTTGAATCCCTTTTGACCCATAGCGCCCATGATTCCTGATGCACCCATTGGTCCCTAGAATAAAGGAGAAATCAAAAGTTATTAACTATTAATAGCAAATCAAAAGTAGTGAACAGTTACTAAACCGAAAGTAGTAAACCGTTAGCAAACCCAAAGTAGTAAACCCTTGACAAATCAAATGTAGTAAACCATTAGCAAACAAAACAGAGTAAACCATTAGTGAATCATAAAGTAGTAAACCGTTAGCAAACCAATGGTAGCAAAACGTTCACAAAACCATTTACAAATCAAAAGTAGTAAACCCTTGACGAATTGAAAGTAGTAAACTGTTAGTAAACCAAACGTAGTAAACCGTTAGTGAATCATAAGTAGCAAACTGTTAGCAAACCAATGGTAGCAAACCGTTCACAAAACCATTTACAAATCAAAAGTAGTAAACCCTTGACAAATCGAAAGTAGTAAACTGTTAGCAAACCAAATGTAGTAAACCGTTAGCGAATCAAAAGTAGAAAACCATTTACAAATCAAAAGTAGTAAACCCTTGACAAATCGAAAGTAGTAAACTGTTAGCAAACCAAATGTAGTAAACCGTTAGCGAATCAAAAGTAGTAAACCGTTAGCAAACCAAAAGTAGTAAACCCTTAGCAAATCAAAAGCAGTAAACCATTGGCATACAATCCAGTAGTTTTACCATTGCATAGTAATGAGGATTGTTTTGCTGGTAAAAAACAGGAACAATTTTCAGAACAAATTACGAACATGGTTTTATAGAGTGTCAAAGTTACTTACAGCATTACCAGCGTCCCCAACAGAACCATCTTGTCCAGCTGTACCCTGTGGAATAAGAACAGATGGAAAGTGCAAAGACAAGACTTACAGAAACCGCTACTTCAGTGCATTCAGGTTGCACAGGGAAGCGTGATAGAAAGTGTACACAAGACCATCTGGTTCTTTGTGAATTCAATCAGAGAACTTTCATCAACCATCTTGAAATTTAACACGGCTTCTTTGAAGCCACAATACAGGCTATGGCTATGGCTATATATGGCTTAGGAAATGTATGTAAACCAGTTCAATGCACATGTACATGATGTAGTACGTGTACTATTTGCCAGGATCAAAAAAATTCAAAAAAACAAGTTGTCTAAAATATTCATACATCCAATACTTTTACATGTATATAATCTACTAATAAAATAATTTAAAAAATAGCTCATCATGCAGGGTGTTGAAAAAAGAAAAAAAACATGCTGTGACCAAAAGGGTTCCCTTTTGTTCATAATACTAACACTAATGCTGTACCTGTAGCTCACCTCTGTGACCCAGGTTAGAATCCTGCACCGGAGCCTTGCATGCGGATTGGGATTTCAGTCCTACCTGATTGCATGTTTTTGTTCTCTCCACTATTTGGGGTTTGCCTCCCACATCTAAAACTAAACATTTCTTGGACATTTTCGGCACACAGGTATCTTCAGGCCTAGTGCTTACAGTCCTTGACACTTTTGAGGGTCCCTTGGCTTATTGCAAGAAAGATATAATCATTTAATTTTGTAACGCTTACCGACGTAATTGATGGATTACTTTTACTCTTGTATCATAACTGAGGCTGTAATTACTGTTTAAATTATACAACTAAACTATTGCAGCTCCAGGTTTCATCAACTATCCACTTAGCACAAGTTACCAGCTAACCTAAACATAAAGACTACAATAACTCCATGGCCCACATTATACTTCTCCTCCTTACTGATGTGATTTTGACTCACTTTGGACCAACCGTGCAGGGTGGGACTCAGATCTTCTGTCCTATTCCGATGGGCTTGAAACCTCTCACTGATAGGCCTTGACCAATAGTTGGCCCCAAACCTTTGCGACACTATTCCCATCAACATCAGAGATGCCCCCCATCTCTAAGCGATATAATTTTTCCAGTAGTTGGCCCCAAAGCCTTTGCAACACTATTCCATCAACATCAGGGATGCCCCCATCTCTAAGCGATATAATTTTTCCAGTAGTTGGCCCCAAAACCTTTGCAACACTATTCCTATCAACATCAGGGATGCCCCCCATCTCTAAGCGATATAATTTTTCCAGTAGTTGGCCCCAAAACCTTTGCAACACTATTCCCATCAACATCAGGGATGCCCCCCATCTCTAAGCGATAGAATTTTTCCAATAGTTGGCCCAGAAACCTTTGCGACACTATTCCCATCAACATCAGGGATGCCCCCCATCTCTAAGCGATAGAATTTTTCCAGTAGTTGGCCCCAAAACCTTCGCGACACTATTCCCATCAACATCAGAGATGCCCCCCATCTCTAAGCGATATAATTTTTCCAGTAGTTGGCCCCAAAGCCTTTGCAACACTATTCCCATCAACATCAGGGATGCCCCCCATCTCTAAGCGATATAATTTTTCCAGTAGTTGGCCCCAAAACCTTTGCAACACTATTCCCATCAACATCAGGGATGCCCCCCATCTCTAAGCGATAGAATTTTTCCAGTAGTTGGCCCCAAAACCTTTGCAACACTATTCCCATCAACATCAGGGATGCCCCCATCTCTAAGCGATAGAATTTTTCCAATAGTTGGCCCCAAAACCTTTGCGACACTATTCCCATCAACATCAGGGACGCCCCCCATCTCTAAGCGATAGAATTTTTCCAGTAGTTGGCCCCAAAACCTTTGCAACACTATTCCCATCAACATCAGGGATGCCCCCCATCTCTAAGCGATAGAATTTTTCCAGTAGTTGGCCCCAAAACCTTTGCGACACTATTCCCATCAACATCAGGGACGCCCCCCATCTCTAAGCGATAGAATTTTTCCAGTATTTGGCCCCAAAACCTTTGCAACACTATTCC
Source organism: Pycnopodia helianthoides (assembly GCA_032158295.1). Classification (NCBI taxonomy): domain Eukaryota; kingdom Metazoa; phylum Echinodermata; class Asteroidea; order Forcipulatida; family Asteriidae; genus Pycnopodia; species Pycnopodia helianthoides. Next base: position 6,950,956 of record CM063251.1, read on the forward strand.
CATCAACATCAGGGATGCCCCCCATCTCTAAGCGATAGAATTTGTCCAGTAGTTGGCCCCAAAACCTTTGCGACACTATTCCCATCAACATCAGGGACGCCCCCCATCTCTAAGCGATAGAATTTTTCCAGTATTTGGCCCCAAAACCTTTGCAACACTATTCCCATCAACATCAGGGATGCCCCCCATCTCTAAGCGATATAATTTGTCCAGTAGTTGGCCCCAAAGCCTTTGCAACACTATTCCCATCAACATCAGGGACGCCCCCCATCTCTAAGCGATATAATTTGTCCAGTAGTTGGCCCCAAAACCTTTGCAACACTATTCCCATCAACATCAGGGATGCCCCCCATCTCTAAGCGATAGAATTTTTCCAGTAGTTGGCCCCAAAACCTTTGTGACACTATTCCCATCAACATCAGGGATGCCCCCCATCTCTAAGCGATAGAATTTTTCCAGTAGTTGGCCCCAAAACCTTTGCGACACTATTCCCATCAACATCAGGGATGCCCCCATCTCCCATAATTTTCAGGAAATGTCTTAGTTACTTCTTATTCATAACATCCTAGTAGTTCCTGGTCTCTCTTGCAAAAGCTTTATAAATACATTAATTGTAATGATATTATTACCTTTTTCGCTATATATGTGTACCATGTTTTCAATGTAGGGTGGGAAAATTATGTGCCACATGTGGGCAACGTGTGATTTATTGGGCAAATGCTGAGAATATTACGTACAAGAAGTCCACGAGATCCACGTTCTCCTCTCTCTCCTTGAAGACCACGCTCACCCTAAAGTGAAATCAAAAATAAAACGATTATTTAATTAAGGGGAAGATTGTAGTAGCATCATATGAATCATTCTAAGTGATTGTTATAGAACCTTTCTATTGCAACGTCACAGCCAGAGTTTTTGCCAACCGAGGTCGGAAAAACTATGGAAAGCCATAAATGCAAGACAAAAACAGATAGCCACAACTTTTAACAATGTGACACAAATATTCAAAAATAGTGTTGAATTTATTGAAAACAAAGCAACCAATCATGAGAGGTACTTAATACTTAATTGAAAGTTTGCAGAAAATGTAGAATTTTGTTGAAACATCTGTTAACACGATTGAGTGTTTTGCTAACATTCGGCCTTCCATGCCAACCGGCGCGGTTTGTTTATCAACAATGGAAAGGTCAATAATGGTTCAACAATTTGATGAACGTTGTCGGATCATCTTATAGAAAAATGCAAATCTTTGATAATGCATGCTGATGAAACTTTTCTTCGAAGAACTGTCCAAAATAATACACTATAAATGTCTGAAATTCTTTCAAAGAGTTAAGTGTTAGGGTGTTGGGTAATTTACAAAACTTACTCTAGAACCAACGGCTCCAGCCGCGCCAACTGCTCCAAGAGCACCACTGTCACCAACCTCACCATTGTCTCCACGGAGTCCCTTGCCACCTCGTCCACCCTGTTGGGAAACAGTAAAATCAGGGACAACTGAAGCTGGGAATCGGTCAAATTATTAGGGTGAGAGAAGAGCGCACAGGGTTGGCAAACTTTTAAAGTTTGGCTTTTACAAAAAAGCAGGGTTGTTGAAACTTCTCATACATCTTGCTTGACTTCCCGGCAATTTTTTTCTTTCACATCATTTTTTCTTAGACTTCTATAAATACCTTATCGAAATTGTATTTCATTTCTCATAATTGAAAGTATTGTAAGCAAGTTTCCAACATTAAACAATGGAATCCTTTTCATGGGACCTACCCTCCAGCCTTTGTGACCTTGCTGGCCAGGAGCTCCAGGCATTCCACTTGCACCCTGGGGGGAAAAAAGTAATAAGATTGATCAAAGAGTTGTTTGAAGCTTTGTATGGTGTGGATAATAGGAAGCAACTATTACTAGTACCGGTAAACTTGCTGGTACAAGCACATATCAATCTCTTTTGGGAGGAGTGTTAGCTCTGAAAAGAGCCGTTTTCAGAGCCAATACTCCTCTGACAAGACAATACTCCTCTGACAAGACAATACTCCTCTGAAAGCAATACTCCTCTGAAAAGACAATACTCCTCTGAAAAAGAATACTCCACTGAAAAGAAAACTCCCTGAAAAGACAATACTCCTCTGAAAAATGACAATACTCCTCTGAAAAGACAATACTCCTCTGACAAGACAATACTCCTCTGACAGAAATACTCCTCTGAAAAGACAATACTCCTCTGAAAAGACAATACTCCCTGAAAAGAGAATACTCCACTTAAAAGACAATACTCCTCTGAAAAGACAATACTCCTCTGAAAAGACAATACTCCTCTGAAAAGACGAATACTCCACTGAAAAGACAATACTCCTCTGAAAAGACAATACTCCCTGAAAAGACAATACTCCTCTGAAAAGACAATACTCCTCTGAAAAGACAATACTCCTCTGAAAAGACAATACTCCTCTGAAAAGACAATACTCCTCTGAAAAGACAATACTCCCTGAAAAGACAATACTCCTCTGAAAAGAAACAATCTCTCGAAAAGACAATACTCCTCTGAAAAGACAATACTCCTCTGAAAAGACAATACTCCTCTGAAAAGACAATACACCCTGAAAAGACAATACTCCTCTGAAAAGACAAACCCCTTGAAAAGACAATACTCCTCTGAAAAGACAATACTCCTCTGAAAAGACAATACTCCTCTGAAAAGACAATACTCCTCTGAAAAGACAACACTCCCTGAAAAGACAATACTCCTCTTGAAAAGACAATACTCCTCTGAAGACATACTCCTGAAAAGACAATACTCCTCTGAAAAGACAATATCTCTGAAAGACGATACTCCTCTGAAAAGACAATACTCCTCTGAAAAGACAATACTCTCTGAAAAGACAATACTCCTCTGAAAAGAGCAGTTTTCAGAGACAACACTCCTCCTAAAAGAGATTTACATATGGTTGTACCGGCAAGTTTACTACATTCAGTCACACCACAAACCAACGTATCATGCTCCACAGCCAAAATTCAGTGTTTGGAGAAAATCGCAGCTGAAGTAGAACTGTTTTTCAAACTGTTGTTTCGGAGACTGATCACTATTTTTAAATATTTGTTAAATACCAAAATAAAGCCATCTTCTTTATTCGTACAGAACTGTCACAGAGTTTCAATCATACTTTTTAATGGATAAAGTGGTGCATCCTGATACTTCACTTAGTGGAAACGCAACATGGCAAAGGTAGCGATTCGTCAGTCATGCTAATTGGTGTTATCACATGTTAGGTCCTGAAACTTGCTGAAATTGTTGTAATGAGTACATGTATATCAATAATTTGTACAAAAAATGATTTTGCCAAACTTTGCATCTTATAGCTGACCCATTTGTCGGTTCGTGGTGTGACTGACGACTAGTAATAGTTACTTCCTTAACATTGATCACGTATTATTAATTTCATTATGGTGAAACAACGTCAAAGACACACACATTATTCAAATCTTCTTACTAGAAAGGTTTCAACTGTTGTTTTCGACCATCTGTTGTTATTGTTATTGGTTTGAGAACAAAACTTTTAACTTACCTGTCCACCTGTGATACCAGGTCCTCCGACCGATCCAGAGCTTCCATCACTTCCCTGGAATCAACAGAATTCAAAGCAAAATTGTACATAGGTTTTGAGGCATTGCATGGTGAGGTATCGATGCATATTTGGTTTGCAGTAACACCATGGGATAATACTCATTTTACGGTGTAGATTATTCTTGAAAGAAACTGTCTTGCTGTTATTCTACTACTGTGGAGTAGATTTCGGACCTCAATCTGAAAAGAACTACCCTGCTGATTAGGTCTTAACTGGGGGTAAAGGAGATAGGCCTGGAATAATACTTAGCTAGTTGATTAAAGGGGACTTCTTGTGATATACTTCACTGCCGCAGATGAGAATACATTTTTCTTAATTCAGTTTGGAACAAAACCCTTTCAGCTATCTATCAAGGGAAAGGGGGCAAATTTTGCAGTAAGTAGTTCATAAACAACAAACCTGATTAGGTAGTTTATTAAAAGTAGAGACTTTGTATTGATGACTATTTCATCTGCCTATGTTATTCGTGCTTTGTACATCTGGAGGCCATGTGGATAAACAAGCAGTTTAATGCATTCAAAATCTGATGTCGAAGTCTGGGTTCCAGTCCCAGTTCGAGACACTTTTGTCCTTGAGTGAAACACCTCACAGTAATTGTCTTTCGAATGAGACCTATAAAGCCAAACTTAGAGTGTTCTGTAATGCATGTTGAAGAACCCAGAGTACTTATTGTCAAGAGAAGGGTTTTGCCATTGTACTTCAGGTAAGGTAGGCTGCAGAATGCATTCTGCAACTTGTAGCTCTAACAAGGTAGAGTGTTCTGTAATGCATGTTGAAGAACCCAGAGTACTTATTGTCAAGAGAAGAGTTTTGCCGTTGTACTTCAGGTAAGGTTGGCTGCAGAACACATTCTGCAACTTGTAACTCTAACAAGGTGCTATAATATTTTGGTCTCACCATTCAAATATCTCCTACCTATTATAAAAAACAATGAGCTCTTTGATACGCCTGTGATAATGCGCTATATCATTGTTGTGACTAATTCAGAAACAGGAAAGTGAAATTGTCAAGGTCGGTGTACTCACATCTCTGCCATTGTCACCTTCTTCTCCTCTTGATCCAGCTGGGCCACTGGGTCCCTAAAATAGAGAAAGACAAGGAGTCCAAACTCTGTCACAACATTCTTGAACTTGTCAACAATAAATTTCCATTGCTAACGGACTAGTATCTGCTCACACTTTGTAATCAAAAAATTTCTGACAGGAATTTCTTTCCAGTTTGTTTATGTATAGACGTATCAGTGACAATTTTAAAACACACCAAAAAAAAAAGCTTCCATGAAAAACTATTCTTCAGATTTATTCTCAAATATTGCGAGAAAAAACCCATAAATCAACCTTGAACCAACACAAATCTAAAGAGTGTCTTCATACTCACGGGCTGACCGACTGGTCCTGAGTCTCCAGCCATGCCTCTTATTCCCATAGTACCCTGAAAAAACAGAAATTCAACAGTAAAGTTTAATAGATATTGAGAGGAAATTGCATAAAACCAAGAGTCAAAGATCTAACTGCGTAACTATTGACATGTAGTCACGACGGAAGAAGACTTTACCAAGTAACAACAAAATGACAAGTTCAGTGCTCTTAATTTTCCCAGAAAAGTATTAAAATACCTAAACCCATGATGCAAAAGTCTTTGAATAACGGAGTAGTAGTCAAGAATTGATATTCTGATGATTAAAGTGATAATACTGATAATAATAATAAACTATAAAACATTTTAAACAATTACAAGCTAATAACTTTGAACTTATTCCTTATTTCCTAAGTTTGGTAATCTAATTAAGTTAATGAAAGGAACCTGTGTTGTATTAAGATAGATAATAAAGTGTGCTCACTGATTTATTCCTAACTTGTATTTTCGTTACAATAATAATAATAAATATGGTTTTTGAGGCATTGCATGATGAGGTATCAATGTATATTCGGTTTGTTTTAACACCATGTGTATAATTATCTACTTTACTGTGTAGATTTTGTTCTTTAGAGAACTTGTCTTGCTATATGTTCTACTACCGCGGAGTAGATTTTCGGAATTCGGGAGACTTCTCAGTTCTGGAAAGAACTGTCCTGCTTATTAACTACTACCTGGACGGGAGGAAGGAAATCGGCCTGGACTACTACTTTAGCTTTGTGGATCGGGGGGACTTCTCGTAATTAACTGCACTGCCGCAGAGTGAGTTCTTTTGGTCTCAATTATAATAAACCTTTCTTATATAGCGCATATCACCGTGAGGTCCCTATGAGCTGTAAAGGAAATCCACAATTGTACAAAGTAAACGGATATGTTTTCACCCGGGTTTTGAATTGTTCTGATGTCTCAGCCTGTTAAAGAACTTCTGGAAGACTGTTCCATAACTGAGCTGCTGCATATTGGAAAGAGCGGGAACCATACGACTTGGTTTTGATAACTGGGGGAGTCAGAAGGGATTTATGTATAGATCGCAGATTTCTAGCCGTTTTATACTCCTGAACTAAACTTTGAAGATAAACAGGGGGCAATGCCATGGATACACTGATAAGTGAGAACCAAAATTGTAAAATCTATTCTAGCCCATGATGGTCATATAAAAGTTACAATGCCCTATCGATGTTGCATCAAAATGTCTAGTCCTAACAAGCACTCACCCGTCCACCTGCCTTGCCTGGAAGACCAACTGGTCCTGGGGGTCCCTGAAATTAACCAATGCAGTCTTGTTGGAGTGAGAACAATTCCTTGTGTGCCCAGAAGGGCGTAAAGAACGTTTTTACCGGAAAAAACAGGGCGTAAGCAATTAATGTGGAAAAATTGCGCTTCAAGAAAACTGAGTATGATCTTTTTTCTGGCATTCACAAGTCATTATAGGAAGGTTAAATTCTGCATGGGAATGGGAAAACATGTATTTTGGGGGTAATTCTAGCTAAAGAAATGTAACAGTAATGCTATGTGTTTTTTGTTGGGAGCCATTTTATTGCTAAAACCTTCTGTTACTGGGATAAAAGAAATTTGTGTGCCTGAAAGAAAGGTGTAGAGCCTTTGGCCCTAGAAAGGGAGTTAAAACAATAATTACACCAAATAAATAAATACAAAAACTATCTGAGAAATCTGAGAAAATAGCCGAGTTCAAATGAAGAAAAATAAAAAACCAATGTATCAGTCATAGTTTTAGGAATGGTATCTCTTACCTGCACTACTTGCCGAGGTGCCTGGGCCATGCTCTTCTTGCCGGAAGATTGCTGATAGGTCGGAGCAATAGCCTGCTCAAAAACAAAAAAAACACAAGAAATTCAATTACATGCATTTTAAAAAATGTTTGAAGTATTAAAAATGTGGAGTTATACTATTAATAGGACCAACAGACAGGTCACTTTTTGAAAGCGTAAAAAAAATACCATGCGAGTTTGGCACCGTGCAAGCACTACGAACACCATTGGATAAAGTGGCGCATGGAGGAAACACAAAATGTGTTACATCAGTCATGCTAAGGCTAGTGTATTTTCGAAACAATTACGTGTTAAGTCATGAAACTTGCTGAAAATGTCAACAGTAATGAGTATTAATCAATTTTACAAGAACCAATTTGCCAAATCTTGTGTTTTTTTTTGTTTTACTTATAAGTCACTGCGTGGGAACTGCGATGAATTGTCAAGCTTTGTGAGGGCTTTCGTGCGTGTCTATATCTGCATATATCTATCTTGTTTAGTTGGTAACTAAACATCCCGGGCACCAGTCTCTCAGGCATGCCAGTATTTCAAATACTGCACAGCTCCTTTAAGACAGTCCGAGCTGGTGTAAAAACTAAAAGAATTAAAATCATTTCATTTTTTTTCCTGATCACTATCAGTCCTATATCAGTTTATACAACAAGAAAAACAAAGTATTTGTTTTGCTCCAACCCACAGACACTAAATTCAGATATTGTCTTATTTTGTAAACAAAAGAATGACCAGATTGATAAAAAGATTTTCTATTTCCATTTTAATCATTTCATTTTTTTTTTTTTTCACGTATTAAACCACAAGGAAAACTGACGGGGTGAATTTTCAACAATTTGGGGTTGGATGAAAAAGTTGACAAGAGCGAGGTCGCAGGTTCAAGTCCCACTCTGGTCACATTTTGTTTGTTCAACCCTAACAACATTTTCCAAATCTTTCTCTAGTACTGTCCAACACTTTTTGATGGAGAAATATAATGTGTTGGTTTGGTATGCTACATGTATGTAGTGCATTTGTTATACACTTTGCTTGTTAATTCATTTAGGACCTATATGGTTTTTGAGGCATTGCATGGTGAGGTATCAAAATATATATTCGGTTTGCGGTAACACCATGTGTATAAATATCTACTTTGCTGTGTAGATTTTGTTCTTTAGAGAACTTGTCTTGCTATTTATTCTACTACCAGGGAGTAGATTTTCGGAATTCGGGAGACTTCTTAGTTCTGAAAAGAACTGTCCTGCTTATTAACTACTACCTGGGCGGGAGGTAGGAAATCGGCCTGGACTACTACTTTGTGGATCGGGGGGACTTCTCATAATTAACTGCAATGCCGCGGAGTGAGTTCTTTTTGGTCTCAACATTTCGACTAGCTTGCTCTAGTCAACTAAGGATGTTTTTCAAATATGACTTACCTCACCGGGGGGTCCTGGGGGACCAGGGGATCCTGGTACACCTGGGTATCCATTAGGTCCATATTCTCCATTTGGTCCCTGTTGTGGTGGGAGTGGACAAATTCAAAGCAAACAAATGTATAAAATGTACCTCTGAGATTGGTTAAACATAACTTTTTATGAACGGTACTCGTTTTTGACTTTTGTGTTGTTGTTCTGTTTTGATTGAATGTTTGTTTGTTTTTTGGTTTGTTTGTTTGTTTGTTTTATCTGTTTGAGTTTTTGTTTTTTGTTGTTGTTGTTGTTGTTTTTTTTTTGTTTTTTTTGGGGGGGGGGAGTTAGGAGGTTCAATTGGAGGTGTGGGATTGCTGTGATGATGTTCAAACAATGGGAGAACAAAGACAAATCCTTGATTTACCAGGCGGACAAACATGTTTCCTAGCTGTACCTACAGATACCTGTGCACTTCGTACACATTTTATAATGTGTTGAAAAATATGATGCAAACATTTTGAAAATCCCTTCTTGTGAAAAAGCTGAAATCGGCTGAGAAGTTGAGATCTCCACATGCCTGGTAAGCATTCATTTTCAAACTTGTAACAGGAAGCCAAAACTCTCAAGTTTGTTTATTCATTTTTTTTGTTGCTATGTCGTTTTGTTTTATTGGTTCCTTTTATTGCCTTGTATTGTATTTGTTGCTCTTGTATTGTTGAGGTCGAATAAATAATAATAATAATAATAATGTTTTATACCTTGTATCCAGGACCTCCCATCATACCAGGATATCCTTTAGGTCCAGAAGTGCCCTACGAAAATACAATCAAAAAGAAAAAAGTGAAAACAAGCAAAATTCTGTGCAGCAAGTTTCCTCCTGTTCCTGTTAAAGTGTAGGCCACCCCCACTTAACACAAACTGGCTCCACTGATTTTCCAAGAGCCCATCGGAAATGCAGTCAGCAATCTTTTCAAGAAAAATAACAACAATTCTTGGACTTGCCTTTCATATGTTTTTGTCAGAATGATCAGTTTCTGTCGTAAGTACTGCCTTTGACAGATGAAAAGAGTGACTTTTCAAAAGCTACACACAAGCGTATGCCAGGTTTGCGTATGCCTGGAAGTAGAGAAAACTTTGCCTGCCCAAATGACCTACCGCCAGGGTTAACTGTGCCTCCTCTGCTGAACAAGGGCTCAATTCTACAGAGCTGCTAAGCAAACATTTTTCGAAAAAATCTTGCAGAGAAAAAGACAGGTTACCGACCAAAATATAATTTTAAGTATATTGGCTGCGGCTCCTTCCCTAGACATTTTCCGCTTATGTGCCTTTCAAATGAATCAGTGTTTAAAAGCAGCTAATATCCTTCATTATCATTTTGGGGTCTTTTGGCAAAAAATTGGTTGATGCGACTTTAATCTCTAAAATAAAAACCAGCATTGCAGTCCTTCTAGTCAAGGTCTTTCAGTCAAAGGTGACTTCGGGGCCCTTCAGAATGCTCAATGTTTAAAAATTTCGATTTTTATTTTTTTTCGAAATTGTTTTGACCCACCCACCAACACCATATTTTGATCTTTAAATATCAACTAGTAATGTACCGTACACACTGAAGAACAAAGTTAGGCCTCAAATAAAGCAAATATTTTAAACAAAATGTTCTCCCAAAATTGTTCAATGGCTATACCTGTCTTCCAGCAGAACAACTTTTTCAGTGGAAATCGAAGAGAAAAACCCTTACCATCTCCCCATCGGGCGCAGAGCTTACTGTCAACAATGGACCTGCACAGACAGTTTTCTATGATTTGAATTGAAAACTGAATTTCGATTTTCAGTTATTTCTTTTGACCCACCCACCTATAATTTCGAAAAAAGATCGAAATTTTTAAACATTGATTATTCTAAGTAGCCCATTAGGAAAGTAATATAGACAATTTTGTGGTAACAGGTTGTATAAGGTGGCTCTGACAAGAGTCGGTTTTTACTTGAATTTTGTTGTAACCTGCTGTGATAAGGATCTCTTTTTGAGTAGTGGTGGCTTTAGCAAGAGCCGGTCTTTACCAGACTTTGCAACCAGTATGCTTTGATTGTCTTCTGGAGGATAACACGGGCAATTTTAGAGCATGTTGTCAAGTTTTCGAGACAAGCAGTTATGATTTGGGGCCCCTGTCCAGAAGACATCAAATAAAATTAGGGTGTAACAGCGAAGATTTCAAGAACATAATTAGAAAAAACTGGAGCTTTCAGAGTGATTACCAAGAACCCTTCTTCGTAAAAAAAAAAGAGAAATCCTGAAAACTTACAGGAGGTCCAGATGGGCCTGGAATTCCTGGAGGTCCCTGCATCAGTTCAGCCTGAAAAAAATACAAACAAAAAAGAAGCAATGTAAAAGTTGTTCTTATTGTGTCTATATGAATTTGAATATATGAATTTGAATTGAACTGAATTGTCGCACACAGGTTTTTGTCGTCAGGGCCCAATTTCATGGCTCTGCTTACCGTAAGCAAAGAATCGACGCTTGCGGAAGCAGGGGATTCCGCACTTACGTCAAGCATATTTTACGGGTTAGCGGGGAATTTCGGCTTGTGGGCGTGCGTACTCCACGTTACTAGGCATTGTACGCTTACACGGCTAGCGCAGAAGTTTGGTGCTAGCCATGCAAGCGGAGAATGGTGATCACTAGCACAGAATTTGGTGGTTATCAGAGCCATGAAATTGGGCCCAGTACGTGCTATCTTAAGAATGTAGATTAAGTCCCCTTAGTTTTTTCAATTGTTTGGCCTCACATATATATAATCAGGGAAGGGGAGCTTTAAATTTTTGGGATTTCATGCCATGGAAGTATTGATAGAAAGACTGATGTATTAAGGGAACATTAGTGCACGATGAGACACGCCCAAATAATTATACGATGTGTGTGTGCATGTTGTACAGACACACACAAACAAGTGTGTCCTCGATCCGTAGAATTTGCTTGCAGCAAACTCGAGATACTTCTGATTTTATACAACTTTGGATCTGTCAAAATTAAATTTTGTACGTACTGGGGCTCTGAAAACATCAGTAAACACAAAAGTATTGTGTACACAAATAATGATATTGTTAAGGGACCGTCCGAAGATTTCAACATTTTTCAGGACACAGAAAGAACTTCTTTTAAAGACCCCCCCCCAAGGTAGTACTTATCAACATTGTCCTTTCAAAAATTGATTAACATTATTTAAATATCAACGTCTTACACCCTTTTTAATGTCCCACGTGGTCTCTGACAACCCCCCCCTTTCATACTCTTTGCACGACTGTGAAAAAATGGTGGAAAATTCAGACTGCCCTTAAATCTCCTGAAAGATTCAAAACTTACCGGGATTTGTGCTGCCTCGCCTGGGTATCCCTTGGGACCTGGAGGTCCCTTTTCTACCTAAAAATTGGAACGGAAAAACACAATTTAAAATAATTTGTCTGACTAGCAACTTTTATCGTGTTCTCAATAGATAATTTCGTTCAGCTTAGAATGGTGTAGCTTACAATGTAGACTAGGGCTGGGCGACTAGTGAAATTCACTACCCGACTAGTCGCGCTTCAATTAGTCGCAACTTCGACACAAGTCGTGACTATTTTTTGCTTCTCAAGATGCATTGGGGTACATTTTCAAGATTGTAAAAGTCAGGCTGAAAAGTAAAGTCATACATTGCAATGGACGCCATTGCAGTAAGCGACTCATGATTGGATGCACAGTCCCTTTCAGACAGAGACTGTGCATTCAATCGTGGAGCAATAATGGTTTCGTCTTGAGAGATTGTATTTCGTAAGTACATGATGTCGTCGTGATTGACACATTTGGTTCATAAGGCAAATAATCGCGACCAGTTTTTCAGTAGTCGTGGTGGTGCGGTTCACCGTCTAGTTGAAAAGCGGCAATCGCGACTAGACATAAGCAACCAATAGTCACGACTTCAACACTAGTCACCCAGGCCTTATATAGACACCGCAAATCAAAACTAATTAAGCTCAAGAAAATAGAAGCAATAATTAATGACCAGTTCCTTTTTTAATGAGAGTCATCTGTCAAAAGAAAAAACCTCTTGAAGAAAGCAAAGAATACTGACAAATCAAAGGTTCAAGTAATAAACCATAAACAAACTAACTGGGTAAATTTTAAAACAATTATTGGTCGAACAAAGAAAAATTGACTAGGGATCACACTAACTTAGATCACACCCAAGTTTACGATAGAATCTGGGAAGCGGTTAGAAGAGGGATAACTACTGACTGGAATCCGCAACAAAGATATTAGCAAAATGAGGGGACTGGCAACATTAGGGCTAGATAGCTCTGTTGATAGAGCACCATAACGTTAATCCGGAGGTCGCAGGTTCAGTTCTTGCTGTAGTTAATTTTTCTTTGTTCACCTCAAAATCAAAAGTTTCTTAACACTGTTTTTGAACCTTCAACTTGCTGTTTAAAGATTATACTCTTGTTTATTTTAACACCAAACATGCAGTAATCTCAAAAAAGTATGTACTCTTCTTTGCCGTTCAAAAAACAATTGCTTTTCCATACTTTAGTTTAAAACAAACTTTCATTTTTTGACTACAAAACCATTGTGTGTTCACCAAACATTTAAGCAAGAGAGCATGGTCTTTAATTTATTTGTTGATAATAAGAATACAGAGAAAAATAATGTCTTGCATTAATGCTTGTAAAAAAGGGGAAGAAAAGAAGCAGTAAGGTTCCAAGAGAGGTTCTGTAGACTCACCACTTTTGCTGTTGAAGATCAACGTTGTCAAAAAACAGCACATGCAGCGAAACCGTAGACAAGTTGAATGGAAAGAACAAACAAATTTAAAGTTAGAGTATGATACCACTCGGTAATGATTGGTAAATGCAAACTCAGTGACTTTTAATTTAACAAACTGCTATTTTATAAAGTTAATGCAAATATGAACTGTCCTCAAAAAATTGGAAGTATGACTCTAGCCAACTACAGCATGTTTTTGTAAATTCATACCTATACATTCTGCACACAGCCAAATTTGAATGCATTGTCTAGTAGTGGTTCACAGTATTAAATAGTTCCCAATAATGTCTAGTAGTGGTTCACATTATTAAATAGTTCCCAATAATGTCTAGTAGTGGTTCACAGTATTAAATAGTTCCCAATAATGTCTAGTAGTGGTTCACAGTATTAAATAGTTCCCAATAATGTCTAGTAGTGGTTCATAGTAGTAAATAGTTCCCAATAATGTTTAGTAGTGGTTCATAGTATTAAATAGTTCCCAATAATGTCTAGTAGTGGTTCACAGTATTAAATAGTTCCCAATAATGTCTAGTAGTGGTTCATAGTAGTAAATAGTTCCCAATAATGTTTAGTAGTGGTTCATAGTATTAAATAGTTCCCAATAATGTCTAGTAGTGGTTCATAGTAGTAAATAGTTCCCAATAATGTCTAGTAGTGGTTCATAGTAGTAAATAGTATACAAATAATTAATGTTTATGAGTGCAATGGTGCGAATATTTTATGAGTTGAAAGATGGAATGTTCTTTTCAACAAGGTGGAGCTGAGTTAAATGGAACATTCCATCTTTCAACGAATGAAAATATTCTCACTATTGCACAAATGAACAACATTCATTATTTGTTTTATATAACATCCAAGTAGATCTTTGTCATTTTGATTGGAGGATACAACTTTCAAAACAACAAAGCGTACAACATTTAATTGTGACATTGCACCCATTTCTTTTGGTTCGGCTTGTTTGGATTCAACAGTGAGCAAGTGCAGACACGCGCACGGAATGATGTGGTACGCACCGTGCAATAGAACAAATTTGATGGAACGAAAAATGCACAGTGAATGGAACGAAAAATGCACGGTGAATGACGTAGCGTGCATTAGTACGTTTATTTGCTATCACGTGACGGACAATCCTCCAATAAAATGGCAAGGATCTGCTTGGGTGTTATATAATTCCCAATATTTGTGGACAACTTGGGTTTTGGCTTTTGAAGCCGCATCAAGCATTCTTAATTTTCAAAACTCAAAGAATGACAACTCATCTTACCTTTGGCACATTTCAATTTGCGACACTTCTTCAAGGAGTCCTCTCTCGCTCCGTTCAGCGTGTAATCCATGGATGGATTATCCCCTCGGGAAACCTCTACGCAGAGGTAGCCGCCCCCTTCCTCACAGGGCACGTCCTCCTTGTTGATGCGCGCCGCCAGATTGTTGAACATTATTCGGCTCCCCGACTTGAGGTCACGACTACCCATCTCCGGCGTGAGCGTCTGACGGTCCAGCGTCCGGCGATTGCCGTCTCCCTGCGGGTTGTTGGCTATGAACGTCTCCAGCCTCCACAGGTTGTTTCCGGAGGCGTCCCCGCTGTTCGGGTTGGAGTACATGCTCACATCAAACTCAATTTCGTTGGTGTTTTCATCGACCGTGAAATCGTCTCCTCTTAAGTCGGTGCTGTCGATCGTTACACCTGTCAATAAAGTCAAGGAAGTATTCACATAGTGAGAAAATCCATCATGATTGTCATTAGTGCGTTTGGAATCCTTCAAAGAAGAATGGGTGATTCTGAATATAATGCATGGCTATATATATATTCACATACATATTTTTTTGGGGGGGAGGGGGCGGGGTCGGAATCTTACATACAGAATAACATTTACTCCAAGAGAAAAGCCGACAGACTAAAGTGGGCTTTGAACCTTGGAACCCTTCAAGATCCTTAATTTCCTAAAAAAGAAAAGCAAGAAAATCACTGACATACTTATTTCTTACAAATAGAGTGTCTTTTCTCTTGTTTTGAAAACCACTCGAACACTCACCGTCACATTTCTGGCGGAAGCACTTCTTCAGGACACTTGGATCAGGGACAGGGGTGAACTCGAATGGCGGATTCGGTCTGTCACCCTGGACCAGCTCAGCACAAAGGTAGCGCACATCCTTACAGGTCAAACCCCTCATGTTGAAGTTGGTGTCCACCATGCCAAAGTCGATGTCCTCACCGGGGAAGGCGTCCTTGCCCTTCTGGTAGTTGCTGAACACGCCCTGCTGCTCGTTCATTCGTCGGCCTACTCCGTTTTCGTTGTTGCTGCCGTAGAGGTTGAGGTCCCAGAGACCGTCTCCCTCGGCGCCGCCACTGTCCGGAGTAGTCAAAGCGGTCATGTCGAACATGACGCGATTGTACGGTTCGTTTTCTTTCAAGGCTGAATAGTCGTTACCCATCACTTCAAGCCCTTGGACCATAACACCTTTACATGGAGAAGAAGGGAAAAAAATGAATAAAGAAAAAACATTTTGTCGTAGATGCCGAAAGGAGTGTTTTTACCTACACATGTCCATCTTGAGGTTTGTATTAAGTCAACTTTTGGCCCGAAAGAAACTTCCTCTTTCCACTTGACTGCTTCTGTTACACCAGTATACCTTTTTATGTGTGTTGTGTTGTCATCAAGAAAGACACTTTATTATTTGAACCATTATTTGTTTGTCCTTTGTATGGGACGTAAAGCCATAGGTCCAATGTGTTGTGTAATGCACGTAAAAGAACCCAGTGCACTTATCGCAAAAAAGAAGGGGTTCGCCCCGGTGTTCCTGGTTTGATTGGCTGCATATTGCGCCACAGCACCTTGTAAACCATTACATGGTGCTATGTAAAGGAATAAGTGTCATACTTTAAAAAAACCGTAGCTCCACTTACCTTGAAGGAAAAATACTGAGCGCTTTGAGACGCCGATCGGGTGTGATAAAGCGCTATATAAGAACTTGTATTATTGTTATTATTAATATTATGATGTATTGATTGACTAAAAGCACTAGCCCTGAATGTTAACCTACCCCTGCGGCATGGTTGCTTCTTACACCGTGTGACATCATCTGACCCGTCAGCGGCCTTGAACTTGAAGTCTGGCTTGGCACGTAAGCCCTTGGCATACTCAATACACAGGTACTGGTACTCGGACTCGCAGCCCACCGAGGTCAGGTCAAACTCTGCGTCCACATCGTTGAACGTAAGGGGCTGTCCGGCAGTCAGGTCACGCCCTGAAGTGTCCTGCGGCAGGATCTGACGCTTCTGGCCGATTCGGGGTCCTTTACCGTCGGGACGGGTCGCGCCATATACTCCGACACGCCAGAGGGCATCTCCACTGGCACTGCCTGCATTTGGCCTGGGGTCGACGTCAATGTCGAATCTAACAGGTGTCGGACGGCCGGCGAGAACCTTATCAGTCATCACGTCCATGGTCCAGTCCATGTCATCAATAATTACACCTAGGGAAAGAGTATACATTCATCAAAGCTCTCTTTCCTCGGTATCATCAAAATCTTTTAGTTGCTTCTTAATCCTTTAGAGACCATTCTATTCTGTATATAATCAGCACAGCACACCCAAACATGGCTACTATTGTTGATTTTTGTGCTGTATTTTTCTTCAGAAAAAAATGTCAAAAAAATACAATATGAAACAGGAATTCTGTTTTGTTTTACAAAAGTTAATAGCATGTCAACTTGGGAAACATGGAAAAATGTCAATGCTGGACATGATTTTCATGCGACCTGGTTGGTCCCAACCATCTTGAGTTTGCACGATTCTGTTTCTTCAAATACTTTAAATGTCAAGTAATAAACCACAAGGGAAACTGACTGGGTAAATTTCAATTAGTATGGGGTTGAACAAAGAAAAATTGACTAGAGCAGGATTTGAACCAACGACTTCCGGATTAACGTACCGGCGCTCTACCAACTGAGCTATCTAGCCCTATATTGGCGGTCTCCCTATTTTGTCAATATCTTTGTTCGGAGGTGCCAGTCAGAAGCCATACAACCGTTAGTTAACGGTTGTATGGCTCTAGTCAATTTTTCTTTGCTCAACCCCATACTAAATGAAATTTACCCAGTCAGTTTCCCTTGTGGTTTATTACTTGACATTTAAACTAAAAAAGTCGCATTCCCTCAAGATGATCCCGTGGTTGCTGCTTCCCAGGTTGTATCGTAAACTTGGGTGTGATCCCTGGCTACACGGCAGTTAACGGTTGTATGGCTTCTGACTGGCACCCCCGAACAAAGATATTGACAAAATAGGGAGACCGCCAATATAGGGCTAGATAGCTCAGTTGGTAGAGCGCCGGTACGTTAATCCGGAGGTCGTTGGTTCAAATCCCGCTCTAGTCAATTTTTCTTTGTTCAACCCCATACTATTCAAATACTGTAGTCTAACGTATTTATTGGCTTTAAAAATAATATCATACTATTGGGAAAAAGTAAAGTTTAGCCAATAAAATCTATGAAAGTAAAATAAATTTAACAAATCAACAAAGAAAAGCTGTGAATAAAACTTGACACCTGTTTCCGGTTACTTGTAAACAATTAAGAATTTGCCATTTTATCATTAAAGCTATATTATGGTAGCACAAATTCGGGAAAATTGGCAAAGGGAGTTTCTAAAATGTAAGTATCCTTGTTCCAATTTTGTTTCAACAAAATTTTAACAAATTATTTGTATTGTATAAAAATTGAAATTGCATTCGGAACAACTTTTCAATGGGTATTTTTATTGTCAAGTAATGAACCACAAGGGAAACTGGGTAAATTTCAAATTGTTTGGGGTTGAACAAAGAAAAATTGACTAGAGTGGGATTTGAACCTCCGGATTAACGTACCGGCGCTCTACCAACTGAGCTATCTATTTTTATTTGTCAAGCATTTAACGTAAATATAATTTTAAAAGAAGATTTGATTTCAGTATAGTCTTCATTCGAGTTGTTTTTCTCATTTTTGATATGTGCAAGACTTGCACAGTCTATTGGGATACAAGATAACAGATTGTTATTGCTTTTTTTGTTCTTTTCGATTAAGATCCCTGTGATGACATACCATTACACCATTCCTCGGGAACATCCATGCAGTCTCTAAGAACGCTCTGGTCAGGAACGGGAGTCAACTCGAAGGCCTCTGAAGAACTCGGGTTGCGGCTAAACTCCGTACACAGGAACTTGACTTTTTCGCAGTTTAGATCCGACATGTCGTACTCGGTGTCGATGGTGCGGAAGTCGAGGGTGTCCCCTGGGGTCATTCAGCTCGCGGCTGCTGAAGTAATCGGAGAGGACTTGCTCTTGCTCGCTGTAGCGTGGACCCTGGCCGTTCTGTCTCTCGCTGCCGTACAGGTTCAGACGCCACATGTTGCGTCCGACGATGGGGGAGCTCTCGTCTGTAGTCTGGACGACGGTATCAAACTGGACCAGGTTGGATTCTTTACCCTCATAAAGGTCAGCACTGATGAGAGTAGAGTCCACACCGGATACAAACACACCTGTTTAAAAAAAAAGAACATCAAAAAGAGTTGACCATGGAGAAGCAAAAGATAGCCGGAATTGACCCCTTGCAGACGTGGATCTGTCTGCCATTTTCCTCATTTGGGGAGTCAATTCCTTTTGAGTGCATTTTGACTTCCAGATTGGGGAACAGGATAGCCGCGTGTAAGTGCGCTGCGCATTGTGCAAGGAGTCAGTATGCATTTACTATAAGTCAGACATACATTGTAGCTTGGGACAAACGCAACACCCAAAGGAGACACGGCATCGGATAGATTTTGTGCACAAGAGAAACAAATAGCTATACCTCTGCACTCTTCCTCCTTGCAGCTTACGATTGAATCTCCACCTGAACTTGTAACGAATGGGTAGTCTGGCTTGGGGTTATCCCCCTTAGTCAGCTCAAGACAGAGATAGTTCACATCACCGCATCCCAGATCTTCCATTGGGAAGTTGGTTCCGATTTCTGTGAACTCAATCGGGGTGCTTCCATCGAGCAGTGGCTTTCCTTGGTTGAAACTGTCAAGAATTTGGGATCGCTCGGACACCCTGGCACCAGAGCCGCTCCTGCTGCGACTGCCAAACAGATTCATCTTCCACAGGCCGGTTCCCTCGAGCGTTGGGCTCTCCGGGGTGAAGGAAACATCAGCATCTATCGCTAGTGGAGTCGGGACACCAAACTGTACCGCACCGGGCTCGCGAGACCACTCCATACCAGTAATTTCCAGTCCTGTAAAAGAAGGCCCAATAAGGGCCGACACTCAGAATGCGTCCCAACTAAGTGAAAGTAGCTCAAGTGGTAACAGATTCACCTAACGTGGCACACTTTGATGTTTTTGCCCCAAGACTTCTGTTCGACATTGCAGCAAGAATTTTGAATAGATGGAGACCAACGCAACTCAGAGCAGACAAAGATTGCATCAATTTAAATCAGAGATCTTGTAATTTTTTACAACTTTGGATGAAAGGAGCAGTTGTGAATTTGAGTTTTGTCACATGCAAATTTCACCAATCATCTAAAAGTTCTAAATCTGAATGAACTATGAAAAAAATGAAGATGAAAATGATTTTAAAGTAACACACGATGACTGGAGCTTGTGAAGGTATCATCAAACGTGGCGCACTCGATGAAATGTACCAAACTGCTTTTTAAAAAAGTATTTTATAAAATTACAAAGAGATTTTACAAAAATCATTTAATGAAAATTTGGAATAAGGGTGCCTCATAACTCCTTTCTCACAGGTATATCTCAACACTAAAAAATTTGGTCTTTTGTCAGAAAAAAAAAAAAATTACAGCTCACAAATTGTGATATTAGACAGTGCAACACGTTAGCTGACATCTAGAGTGTTAGTACAAGAGTTAATCATTGTTGATAACTATGGAAAGAAATGGCTGTGTATTATGATGGTGAAGGATAATCATGGGGGGATGCAGGTAAAGTCTGTACATATTTAACCACTTAACTGCGAGATATCTCGTCATCACAAACTTACCCTTATATTACGTATGACGAGATATTGCGTTTGACGAGATATCTCGTCACCAAGTTTGCGGTTTAAATGAGGTCAAAGACACGCTCTGTGACCCCGGGTAATCCCCTCTTACGTGTCTCGTATGACGAGATATCTCGTCATCACAAACTTACAGTGGGGCGCCACCAATCGGCGAGTTTTCTTACTAAATATGGCGACTTCACGAAAGCAACCGTGCTTGTCATGTGTGCAAGCTTGACCCAAGCTTTGGATTCATATCTTGAACTGTCAGACTCTCTCATGTCTGTTGATAGTGATGATGATTCACAAATTGAAGAGCCGTGTTTACAAGGTGCTGAAGACGTTGATGATACATTAGCCTCAGATATAAGTGGGGATAATCGGAGCAATTCTGGGTCTGATCATAGCTTTCCATTTATCCTTTTTTGCATTGTTTTCCTTCAATTAATTCGCATTGGGGGTCCAGCTAACGACAACTAATTCCGCAGTTAAGTGGTTAAATGCATGACTGTCTAAACATCTTAGTTATTTTGTGAGAAGTGTTTTCCACACAATCCAATCAAATGTATACTGTCAAAAGTGTTTGTCACACTCTTATTCTGCCGATTGTTGATTTTTCTCATGGTCCAAATGATCCGACAGAATGCTGCCACTTCCAAAAGCAGATCCTTTTAAGAGACATTAAGACTACCGGAAAAAAAAAGAGCCGCACAAAAACTGAAAAAAGTTGTAACTGGCTGATCCACAGATGACAATGCTGAATTGTTATGAAAATAGACTGCTTGACCCGCAGGCCGGCAAAGGAGCTGAAAATGCACTGATGTAAAATTTACCTTCCCCAGCCCCCCCCCCCCCCCCCACAAACACCAACACGGTGACCCAATGATGGATCCCTCTACCCAAACTGACCTTTGCGGGTGTACTAAACCTTGAAGGAAAACTGATCAGATAAATTTGATCCATGTTTTGGTGGGTGAACGAAGACGAATTGACTAGAAAGGGATTCGAATCTGCGACCATCTGGATAAACATGCCGGTGCGCTAGCAACTGCGCTATCTAGCCCTATGATGGCGGTCTCCCTATTTTGTCAATATCTTTGTTCGAGGATGCCAATCAGAAGCCGTTCAACCTGTTGAAAGGTTTTCTGACTGTCTGGTTGGGCACAGATTCAAATCCCGTTCTAGTAAATTTTTAATTTTTTCTCCCCCCCAAATCCATTACTCAGTGACGCTCATGGCACTGAAATCATCCCCTAAACCATCTCAGCTCCCTGGGAGTATACAGCCTGTGCTGCCAAGTTTGCAGCGCACCAAACTAAACCAATCACAAGAGCTGTCTCCGCCCCCTCACATGTGCCCATTTACCCCTGGGTGAAGAGAAGCAATTATAGTGACGTGTCTTGCTCAAGGACACGAGTGTCATGACCTTGGGATTGTACCCTACACTCTGATGAGTCATACTAGCCACCATATCTCGAGTCTGATACACTAAACCGTTCGGCCAAGACACACTCAAAAAATATTTGTGTTGGTGCTGAAAAAGAACAACTTCATATTTCATTGAAGAATGCTGAAGAGCCCTCAAGAAACAACCTTTTTCTTAAAAAGAATTTTGAAACCTTCAGACCAAGGTTTCTCTGCCTGTTTCCTTGTGTTGTACTTGGTGGAAGAGACAAGTCATGTTGTCAATTGACAATGGATTCTTCTGACAGAGAAAAACTGAGTAGAGTCCACACCCCTCAAAAACCAGCCAACCGATTTCTTCCAATGCAGGAATTTTTTGTATGGTTCCCACCCCGACTCCAATTAACTATTGTTCGACTGAGGCATGGCCAATTAGATCAAGCAAAGTAAGGCCAATTTCAATTTAAAAACTAAAAAAGTTCCCCCCGCCCCCACAGGAAATTAACACGCAGAAACCAAATGCAAGATACTACTGTTAGTTGAGCATTCAAATTCTGAAGTAATTTAACAAAGAAAATTAGCAACAAGTATATAATGTTATTTGAAATGTTTTTAATAAGGGTACCTCGACAGTCTTCCTCTTTGCAGTTAATAATAGACTCTTCTCCACTTGATGTTCCAAATGAGTAGTCGGGTTTGGGATTTTTCCCCTTGGTGAACTCCAAACACAAATAGTTGACCTCCCCGCATCCAAGCTCCTCCATCGGGAAGTTGGAGCCGATCTCGCTGAATTCGATCGGAGTACTTCCGTCGAGCAGCGGTTTGGCCTGGTTGGAGCTATCCAGAATCTGAGAGCGTTCGGCGACCCTGTCCCCGGAACCGTCCATGCTTCTACTGCCGAAGAGGTTCATCGTCCACAGGCCGGAACCGGCGACCGACGGACTGTCTGGGGTGGTCGAGACGTCAGCTGAGATGCTCAGTGGGGTGGGTACTCCATATGACATCTGGCCCAGCTCGCGTTCCCAGTTCATGTCGGTGAATGTAACCCCTATTTGTGTTTTAGTATAAATCAAATAAAAAAACAAAAATCAACTCTGATAACTATCATCAAAACTAGTGTTTTATATTTGAACATTTATAAAAACCCCGTGACAGTTTATCCATTCCGATTGACCGAGAGGAGATCCCATGGCCATGCTTAAACAGGTTACATAAACACGGACAGAGTGTTCAAACATAGACTGGCGGTTTTTTGTCAAAAGAGAGCACAATAAGGTGACTGGGCAGAGCACGCAAATTTCACGGCCCAACTCATAGTTTGTCTCGTGCAAGTTTGAAACTTGCGTGCGATAGTTTGAAACCATAAGTGCGCAAGTCCGAAACTTGCACGACGAGGTACTCATCACTAAACACACGCAAAGAAATTCAACGCAGAGTCGGGGTGAACTGATGAGGCTAAACTGTCAGATTTGTTCTCAACTTTTACAGAGTTTTTTGGATGGTTTTAATTGGAAATGTATTATGAATGGCAATAAAAGAGTAGTGACTCGGTCTTAAACGCCTGTTAAAGGCCACCGGAGATAATGGCCACAGTTTTAACCCTTGGAGTGCCAGCCTTGTTTTAAAAATTCTCAATCCACAGGCCGGCCATTAAAAAAATATATATATATTTATATATTATTTCGAGTAGTAGAACGTAAAGGAACGTTGGCGGCCTGTGAATGGAGATTCAGTGCCGGTCGTGTTTTGGCCGTTCTTTATCCAGAGGGCATTTATTATTTTTTGGGGTCGACTAATAGAACGTATGGGAACGTTGGCGGCCTGTGGATGGATACTTTGTTTGACGTTTCAGAACGTTGGCGGCACTGGAAGGGTTAAGCGTGCATCTAAGACCTCGTCGCCACTCTTCTTTTCAATAAAGATACCTTCAGCGTATGAGATAACCTTTTTTTTTTTTTTTAATTCTCTTCCCAGGGACTCGGGCAAGCTATCCAAACCCCCTTCTTGCCGTTAAGATGTATACTACTAAAGATGGCAATCACTCACCCTGGCAATTTTCAAGAGGAGAACATCCGGTCAGGGCCTTCTCAGTGGGCACACCTTCAAACTCAAAATCAGAGTATTTCCTGTCGGGCTGAGGACTATCTCCCTGGTTGAACTTAGCGCAGATAAACTTGGCCTCCTTGCAGCTCTTGCCCGTTAAGTCCATCCGGTAAGGAATGCCCCTGAAGTTCATACGATTGGAAGAGTCTTTCGTCAGGGACTGTGACTGCATACCGTCTGTCAGGATCTCTTCTTGCATAGTTCCAGAGAGTACAGAACTACCGTCGCTACTGCTACTCACCCACATCTTGGATGTCCAGAGGCCTTGGCCAGAGACATCAGTGGTCTCTTCGTTGTTGACATAGTCGATGCCGAGATCAACGTCAAGGTTGTTGACATTACCCTCCTTTATAGGAGGATTTCCTGGTACTGATGGCTCCACATTATTTACCTGCACAACAGCGGCCCCTAGAATACATTTACAAATCAAATTTTTAGCTACCATACAGTGCTTTTCACTACACTTTCTTATGTGTTTATTTTAGGATTGCTGGCACAAAAACCATTCATGTGTTTGGTACATTTGGAATCTGGCCAGTGTTTGCAATTAAACACCTAATATTTATAAGCACTTTATCACTATACGTATCAAAGTGCCCATTGTTTTTGAACAGCAACATGTAAGAGCTATTTTTTAACTGTAAGAGCCATTTATCTAACCCCTCCTTCAAGTTAGAAGGTGCTGCCCAATTTGCAGCCAGTCACATCCAAAAGTATCCCCAAGTTCAGACTGAAGATGTGAATTTGCGTTAGCAACCTGACATTGGGTTTGCTGAACTACTTAAATTCTCTTTTTTCAGTGTATTTCTGTATAAAACATAATTCTTGTCCCAATAATATGTACTATTTCCCTGAGGTGTAATTGAGCTTGGCCTACATGTTTTACATGGACCGCTTCCACAAGTGTTGATTCTTGTGTTATGCGGATAAGGATCCCAAAGTCTATTGTTTCCAATGCGCCGTTATTAATCCACCTTAGATTCTAAAAGCAACTAGAAACTATCGCGCACAGAAATGACAGAACGCCGATGTTAAAACTGTACACAGCTAGCTGAGCAGACGGTAATACCCCCGGAAGTGATACAAATATTTTTGAGAGCGCCCTCACGCGGTCAAAAACTACGGAGCATTGGTTTTCAAGGGACAGGCTTACCTCTGCAATCCTCTATTGCGGTACACCCTGTAAGGACCTGTTCCGTGGGTATGGCTCTAAAGTGGAACGACAAGTAGGATCGCTCCACTTCAGGGTTGGGCCCCTTGTTGAATTTGGCACAGAGAAACTTGGCATCGGCGCACCTGTGGTCCTTCAAGTCGAATCGGTACCTGATATCATCGATGGAGAATATAGGTCTGCTGGGATTCTTCTTCAAGTCTTGTGACTGTTGTCCTTCAGTCAGGACTTCTTCAACGACGGTACCTGACAGCTCATTGGAACCATCCTCTGTGCTGCTCATCCACATTTTCGTTGTCCACAGGCCCTGGCCGAATACACTTGTAGCTTCTGGATTGAATAAGTACGTCACATCCAGATCGACGGCGAGCTCATTCTCAATTCCTTCCTGAATGGTGGCATCTGAGCCGAGCCCCGGTTCGACTTCCGTGACCGTCAGATCTTAAACACACACAAAATGAAGAAGGTCAAGAAACTCTAATCGCAATGGATCATAACACACTACTATCTAACTGGTAAGACTCTAGACCAGTCAAAATCGAGACAGGTCTATTCAAACAGGCACAATTTTTTCCAGCACTTCTGTAGGAATATTGAAAAAAAATACTACCGGCTTTGTTTAAAAATGCCAGGTCCCACTTTTGGCCTATTTTGACCTGAAAGTTTACATTTAAATTTGTAACAGCTAATTTAAGGTAGTATTGCACGCAAAATATTTAAAAGCAAAACATGAATTATTGTCGGGATCACCACAACATTATCTCTCGTCCATCAGCCATGTAAAAACAGTTTGCACGCTACATGTGTTTTGTATGTTGTCTATGGCATATTTTTCATGAAGAGACAATTGAGCCACAGCAGTCAAACTGTCATACTTGGAGAAAACCACGTTTGAAGTTCAACTATTTTTGAAATCATTGTTTCGCAGACTGTTTGCCAATTAAGCTTTGACATTTTACCGACCATGAAAGTGGCGATCTTAAAGGAACATTACAGAATTGGTTTTTGCTAACAAAACAGTTGCTGGCAGTGTAAGCACTTCATGTAATCCACCATTTACATAAACTGACAAACCTGTAGAAGTTTGAGATCGATCGGCCATCTGGGTCACGAGAAAATAGTGAAAAACCGATTACACATTTGCATGAGATATTCAACAAATGAATAAAACGCTCACTGAGCAATAAACTCCAATCGGAAAATTAGTTTATTCATTTCTCATCAAATATGGCATTTCACTCAGAAATATTTCAAGGGATGTTTTCTATTATCATCATCATTAGACCGTGTAAGTTTTATGTAAATCTGTGATCAAAAAGTATATTTTACAAGTTTTGCTCTTACCAATTCTGTAATGTTCCTTTAAATCATGCAAATCTGTTGTTCTCTTTATCGTAGTAAGTTTATTTAATGAGCAATTTACTGTTAAATACAATTGTCTCTTTGTGAAAACTATGCGAATGAGGTCTGTATGCAATGGGCTGTTCGTGAAAACTCAAACTTATCTAGATCAAACAATTCTCTCTTCATGTAAATGCAAAAAGGCAGAGCACTTATTTTTTGCACCGTGCCAGCGATGTAAAATTGGCAAATTGAAGATTGGCTGTTTGTGAAAGCTAAAAACTGTAATATCCTTGCACTAGTTAGTGTTACTATGAAACTATGACTTGAAACTTTGGAAAAATGTTGATGTCGATGATAACATCCAAACTGTTCGTAAAAAACGATTTGCCAAAAGGTGTGATTTTTTATTGAGTTTGCAATTCATGAACACGGTGCTGATAGGCAAAAAACTTCATGTAAGTTTTTTGAAAATTTGAAACAGCATCATCTGTCAAAACTTGTTCAGATTTATCAATAATACTCACTGTATGGGCAAGCTTTACAGCAAATTCCCTCAAACTTGGTCCGGTTTCGACATGTCAACGGTGGGCATGTTTCAAATTTACAGCTAAGAGTGGAGTTATCACAAGAGCAGGAAGAGCACTCGGTCATTTGAACTGTGGCTCCGTGAAGGATAAGCTGGCCCTGGTTTAAGCATGGTAATAGTGAATCTGCTGTGTCATCAGCGGAGGAAAAGGATGATGAACTGCCTGTAGAAAACAAAGAAAATTTCTCATGACAGTACATGGTCAAGGGCTGGAAGAGCTTCACAAGGAACGGCACCAAATGTTTAACTAAGGGTAAACAGGAAGGTCAAAAGTTGTTGAAGGTCCCACTAGATCCCGCTTGAAGTTGCACTACTTTTCCAATTGCTGTTTTCGAGTCTGATTACTCTTTTTCTTTTTGAAATAAAGCCGACTTATTATTATTATTATTATTTATTCGACCTCAACAATACAAGAGCATAACATACAATACAAGGCAATAAAAGAAACACACACAAAAAATGAAACAGAAACGACATAGCAAGAAAGAAAAATCAAAAACATTATATATATATGTAAACAAAATAAACTAACATCAATAATAAATAAAGTAAATAAATAAATAAAAAAATTAAATATAAAAAAATTAAAAAATTAAAAATAAAGAAATTAATAAATAAATAACTAACTAAATAACTTCATAGATAAATAAATGGTGATGACATCAGGGCAATTAGAGAAAACAGTAACAAATGAGTCTATGAGGGGAGCATGCAAGTATAAGAAGTTAATCATCTTCTACAGAACTGTCAATATGCTTTCATTCTGGCAACTATTTGAACGAGCTAAACACATATGTCACTTTGTGAAAATGCTAAGCTTCAGGTCCGACAGACGGGTAACTATGTGAAAACGACAAAAAAGACAGTTCACGCAAGTTTGTCACCGTGCAAGCGCTATGTCATTCAATAGGAGTGATATCAATTAGGTTCTTAAACTCCTTGGTGAAGAAAAAGCACATTATGGGTTAAAGTGCCTTGCTCAAAGAAAACCGAGCTGACTGAATTAAAACAAAACATGAGTGACACAGTAAATTGCAAAGATAGTAATGTGTTTTCCAAAATAGAAGATGCGTTGGGAGTAAGCAGCCAAACTAGCACCACCCTCACAGGTACCCATGTACACATTGGAGGTGAGAAGCGTTTTAGTCGAGGACTCACTTACTTGTTTATCTATTTATTTTATTACACTGTGCACTGGCAAAACGACCATAAGTCAACGATACACAACAATAAAATAAAATATACAACTGAGAAACTGAAAATGTAGTATACAAATCTGCGTAAAAAACCAAGCCAATGAGTCCTGCTTATTAACTACTACCTGGGCCCAACTTCATAGAGCTGCTTTAAGCAGAAAATATTGCTTAAATAATTGCCTGCTAAGCAGAAATGAGCAGGATACCAGTTACAAATTGCACATGTGGTATGGTAGTTTGGTTGGTAACCTTATTCTGTTAAGCACAATTTTGTTGTGCCTAGCTACTTTTTGTGCTTTAAAAGCAGCTCTATAAAATTGGGCCGGGGGGGGGGGGGGGGGGGGGTGAGGGGGTAGGAAATCGGCAGTGGGACTACTACTTTTACTTAGTGGATCAGGGGGACTTCTCATTATTAACTTCACTGCTGTGGAGTTAGTTCTTGATTGGTCTCAACGTTTCGACTAGCCTGCTCAAGTCATTGTCAAGAGACTGACAACGTCACAACCTGCTACTATAGTTAATAATAGTGGCTTCTTATATAGCACTGGGGGGACTTCTCATTATTAACTTCACTGCTGTGGAGTTAGTTCTTGATTGGTCTCAACGTTTCGACTAGCCTGCTCAAGTCATTGTCAAGAGACTGACAACGTCACAACCTGCTACTATAGTTAATAATAATAATAATAGTGGCTTCTTATATAGCGCTCATATCCGTCACTCAGTGACGCTCAAGGCGCTTCAACAGTCAGTATTTTCCTGCAAGGTATATATGTGGAGCTACTAGTTGACACGTGAGTCTTGTCACACAAGGCCATTGTTACAGGGCATCCTGAAGACAGCCAACTGCACTGAATGCAAAAAAAAAACACTTCAAAAGCCCAAGAGACATGTCTCGACCAGCCTCCTACTAATTACTATCCCCAAGACTAATCACATGAAAAATCATCCATAAGTCTTTTGTTCTTGTAGAAGAGGGTTGCTTGTAAATTGCCTGGTGTGACATGGACCTTACACAATTTTTATAGTCAACTTGATTGCAACCAACTAAGCAGCGCGTTGAAAATTAACACTTCGGAAGATACATTTTTCCACCATCGGGTTTACCATCCCCAAGAAAATTACGTAAAAATCTGAAATGAGAAGATTTTCTGGAATTGGATACCTGTTGAGTTGCCACATGTGCCAGTGACTCATTCTCTAAGGAAGAGCCTCCATATAGGTTCAACAGAAGGGTGAACAATTTACAATGAAGTATTGTGATGATTCCAGCCGGCTACCTTGTCTATAGACAGTCTTTGTTTTATACTGACCAGTTGGACACCCATTTCCAATAATTGAGCTGAAAATGGGTCAGTTTTTTGCTTTGCTTGGGGCCGATTCCCTTCTTTCAAGAACATTTGCAGGACATGAGGAGAGATTCAACAAAAGAAATCCTGAAATTCCCTTGAAACGAACAGGAAGTTTATGTTTTAAAAGTGGGAGAAATTGTATATTTTTTTTATCAAAGCACTATCTCTGTGAAAAATAGAAACTCTGAATTACAGGGAATAAACTGGAAAGAGAGTTTCCAGAACATAGAGACGAAACTGGACCCCTACAACCTCAACCTCAACCTCAACCTCACCAAACAAACCCCATTCCCAGTGGTGGTGTTACCACAAGACTAATCAACATTAAACAATAAAAATCCAATCTTTTCCTAAGAGAGAAGGAGCCTTAAACATCCCCCTCCACATTTTCAGAAGTGTGAGCCCAGGGCTTGAATTTTACACTGGACCACAGGTCCAAGGCCAGTAGTTTTAGTGTTGGGCCAGTAAACTAATGAACAAGTCCAGCAGTCTTGTGCTTTTCAGTTGAAACAATAAGATGTTCAAATCTTGACTTTGAGTCTACTATATAACACCTTTCAATTCTATTGAGTAGTGAAGTATACTTAATACCCATTACAACAAACGTGATAAACCTTCTCTTATATGTCTTAGTGCTTGTTCAAATAATTAAATGCATGCTAGCCTGTGTCAGGAAGGTTTTTTCTTCTTCTCATTTTGATTATGGCCTTGTAAAAACAATTCTGGGCTTGATTTCACAAAGCACTAAGATTCATCTAAAAATGAGTTGTCAGTATCACCATAGCAATTTGTATTGTGACATCACACTTTGCCTAGAAGTTATGATTGATTCGCAGTTAAGATCAACCTCAGCTCTTTGTGAAATCAGCCCCTGGTCCAGTAAATATTTTGAGCAACAAGCCTCGTGGTCGTGTGGATTTCCCCCTGGCAACTCTTTTCCCAAATTTACCCCGTCCGCAACAGGTAATTAGAATACAATCCTTGTGCGCCAGCACTTGCCCTGTATATGCTTAAATTGCACTATTTCTGTTCCTATGTAGTTGCTGACGCTAGGTTTCTGTTGCAAAACCTTTGCTGACACAGGCAGTTTTCTATTTTACAGCGACCTTGTTCTCATGAGGACACCATTCTAAAAGGTCAACTCCAGGGACAATTCCATTTAACTTGGCTCCATCTGCTTAAAGGAGTGGTTATTCAAGGAGCTTATTTTAGACTGATCTTTTATCAGGCAAATAATGCAATGAAAACCTAATTAGGTGTAATGCTTTACAGATGTATACAATACATTTCACTTTTACCCCTACAGTAAATACGTAATCATACTAAACGAAAACATTAAAAAATGTTTTTTTTTAAATGAAAAAAATTACTCAAATTAAACAAGTTCAGAAAAAGTGCTGTCGTTAAGTTCTACAAGACATGTATTTGTTTGGATTATTTGTTGTTATTTGTATGAATTCTAAATGCTTAGCCACAGTTGATTTCCTCTAAATTGAGATGGTTCTGGAAGCTAAACAAAAATAAATCAAAAAACCTTTTCTCCAAGGTTATGATAACAAATGTTAAAACTTAGGCAGGGTTTGTTTTTAAATGTTTGTACAATACTCAAAAATCAATATTATTTACATACATATTTTATTTGCAACAGTTAGAAAGTCATTCAAAAAAACTATATATATATACATATATCATTGTAATCTATTTTTAAAAAATGCTCAATTGTACTCTTATTAGCTTAAAAGTTGTGAATAGTGTTTAGATTCACACTAGATAAACCAAATGACTACTTGTAGATTCATTTTACCAACAGCGATACCTCATCCACTGAAATGAGCAAGTGGATTTTTCTGGTTTAGTAATAGCATTTTGCCTCAACAAAGAATTTAGTACCAGTACATTGATTTCAACAAAACAGGATAAAAAAAGAAAAATGTACTTTTCACAATTACACTTTGTTACACACAGATGAAAAAGCAATCTACATATAAACTACCTGACTATAGTCTGCAATTGAATTAGTCAATGTGTGCCAAGGATCTAAGCCCTTCTTCCAGGCACACAAAGTACTTTTTGTCTCTAAAAGAACGTCCTAAGCGATAAAATGGCACAAATCTTGTTGCTGGTTTTACACCAAAGATATGTTTTCCCCATTACAAAAATTAACCTTTCTAACCTTCCTAGCAGAAGACCCGATTAAACTTTCACGCTCACTTTTGTTGAAACACAATTTTGCATGTTAGTTGCAAACGCCCTTTCACCTGTAAAACTTTCATTACGTCCTACTTCCGGGCACACGACATGGTTAGATTTCATAGAAAAACTTTGAAAATGAACAAGGTGTATTGCCTTGGTGACTCTTCTTAAATAGTCAATAAATAATCAATAAACAAATTATAACTGCCAGCTCCAGATAGTTCTATGTCTATATTTCACAAGTGAACGTAGTTAAGAGAAGCAAGGGAAGTTTATTTTCACAAAATCTAAATAGAATAGAATGAGAAAGTTTTTCTTACCTGGGCTACTACTTGATTGAGCCATAGCAGAGGCACAGAGCACAGTGAGAAACAAAAGGAGCAAGCCCCATCGATGGCCCACAAAGCTATACATACCGAGGGATGTACAATCTCTGCAGTCCCGAACTAACCCAACAAAATAACAATCAAAAGGTACCAGGCTCCAAGACTGCCAGCCTCTTCTTAACCAAAACAGGCAGAGGACTCAACTGGCTCATTCACCACTTGTTGCAGCTGGCCTTTTATCTGGCTATTATGGGATGGGCAGCTACACTGGGGCTAAATCTTCCAGCCAATGGGAGGGTCTTGTGTTTTTTTGATGTAAGGGGACACGGAGTGGGATTCTGAGCACTGCCCTGATGGCAATCCCAGACACTCCAGTGGGAAGAGTGTTTGTTCTGCTAGTCATTTTTAATAGGGACCTATGGCTGATTGTCACAAAGCACTAAGATTCATCTTAAGGATGAGTTGTCGGTGTTAGTGATTTGTATTGTGACGTCACACTTTGCCTAGCAATTATGATTGATTCGCAGTTTAAAGGCACTTGACACTATTGGAAATTACTCAAAATAATTGTTAGCATAAAAAATTACTTGGTAACGAGCAATGGAGAGCTGTTGATAGTATAAAACATTGTGAGAAACGGCTCCCTCTGAAGTAACGTAGTTTTTGAGAAAGAAGTTATTTCTCAGTAAAATATTTGAATTGATTTTGAGACCTCATGCGCGAGGTCTCAAAATCAAGCATCTGAAAGCACACAACTTCGTGTGACAAGTCTGTTTTTTCTTCCATTATTATCTCGCAACTTCGACGACCAATTGAGTTCAAATTTTCACAGGTTTGTTATTTTGTGCATATGTTGAGATACATGTACACCAAGTGAGAAGACTGGTCTTTGACAATTACCAAAGGTGTCCAGTGTCTTTAAAATCAATCTTAGCTCTTTGTGAAATTCAGCCAAGAATTCAGCATTGTTGCATTGATGCTTCGCCCCCCCCCCCATTCCGACTAGTTAATGATTAAAAAAATCGCTTAAATCTGATGATTAAAGGAAAGGTATACATTTGGTAATCACTCTTGAAATTAATAGCAATAAAAACTTACTTGGTTAGAAGTGTAAAGCATTTTTATAATCAT
Organism: Pycnopodia helianthoides; assembly: GCA_032158295.1. NCBI lineage: Eukaryota > Metazoa > Echinodermata > Asteroidea > Forcipulatida > Asteriidae > Pycnopodia > Pycnopodia helianthoides. Next base: position 6,983,760 of record CM063251.1, read on the forward strand.
TTTACTTCGGAGTAATGTGGTTATGGAAAAATTTATCAATTTTTTATCAGAAAAAAATTGAATCTGAGAAGCGTTTCTGTCAGAAATGTTTCTCAGATTGTGTATTCCAATTGCGGTATATTCTTCCTGAGGGGACATAACCGCTACGGATTTTCGGTAATATCTCAAAAATGCTACCAACTTTTGAAATTATATTTTCACATGTTAGTTTTATTGTATATATCTACATTTCCAAAAACCAAATGTATACTTTGCCTTTAAACTTTAAAAAGATTAAGCCCACACTCTGCACCTTACTGGAGTTTTTTTACCCCCTCCACATGCAGAGAAGTTAAATTGTTGAAGGTGGTCACCTCCAGTTCACACAAATTCCAATCCACATTAACACCGTTCAAGTGTCTCATGATCATGTCTGGCAACAGTGATTTACTCCCCAGTGTGCAACTGGTGTTAAAGATTGATTTTCCTTAAAGGCAAAGTATACCTTTGATTTTTGGGACCTTTTAATTGTTTTAATCCTATATAAATGTAGGTATAATAAAACTAACCTGTGAAAATTTCATAGGATTTCAAAAGATGGCCCCTTTTTTGAAATACCAAAATCCGCAGCGAATATGTCCACGCATAAAGAATAGTCCCTCATAGGAATACACAATCTGAGGACATTTCTAGATTCAAATTTGGGGGGATAAAAACTGACATAATTTTCCATATCCACATTCTTTTGAATTGAAATATTTATACTATCGAAAGTTGCCGTACTTCTAACCAAGTAAGTTTTTATTGCCATTAATTTTTCAGAGTGATTACCAAACGTGTACCTTCCCTTTAAACACCGTTACCCTGGCTTTTCCCAAAGTCAACAACACACCAATGTCAGAAATCAGTAACATATTTTCTTCCTAATGGGTTCCAGACATTCCATGGTACGCATTAAAATGTTCGTTGGATATATCAACTGCATCGTCAACTGTTCCCCCTCCTTTTTCCCCTGTCCTACACCAGTTTGTAATGCCTTTTCTCTGAAGATCAATCATAATGCTAAATTCTATATTTTAATAATGATCTCACAACTTCTTTATAAAGAAAACGAGATTCCATTTTTAAGACCCGTTTTATTTTCATCGATAGGCAACAATTTTGTTAAAGGCAAGAGAGTCAAAATAAACACTCTTTCCAGGAATAAACTCGCAGTTCTCACTTTCCTTGAAGCATTTTTGTTTACACAAACTTAAAATAAACAAACACTGATTCTGTTTCTTCAGTTACCTTGACACTCGGTGGAGAAGTTTAACAGCTTAAGGGCAGACAGATTTTGCGTGGCATTTTGATTATACTGGTGATCTCAGTATTTTTTCTTCCTCCATGGAGTGATGAAGAGCAGGCTGTTTTCCCCTCCATTTTTTTCTTGTCTGTAAACAAAAAATAAAAATTGATTGAAAAATTAGTTTTTCTCAAAACTTCACATAACGGTGGAACAAATATGCATTGCGAGTCATCTCCAGAACTGTTCTGTACGTATTCAGGCCTGATATGTGGTCCTTGGAAAAAAAGTAGGAACATTTCATCGAGTACAAGGGCTGACCTACATGTACACGCGGTGAAGGCTTTCATACACTTTGTATGCCTTATTATTAAAAATTTGTGAATTTTTCCAAGGGCAAAAAATTTGGAAAACAGCCTTAAGCAGGAAGAATATCATGCCTAATATTAAAGAATTAGCCGTTGAAAAGTGATTTACATCACTAAGAACTGAAAAGTTAAACACAGTTTCAAAAGTAGCAAATTTATTTCAAGGTTTTAATCTATTTTCTAACAGGCAACTTGTACAATGAAAAAAATGGTGGTTCCAATCCTGGATGCAACTTTTTCAAAGCGTTCTATACACATCATTTTTGATGATAGAATAATTCATGTAGTCTCAAATTTATCTATAACTAACTCATGTAGCTCTATATCATCTGAGATCTCACTGATCTCATCTGAGATCTCACTGATCTCATCTGAGATCTCACTGATCTCATCTGAGATCTCACTGATCTCATCTGAGATCTCACTGATCTCATCTGAGATCTCACTGATCTCATCTGAGATCTCACTGATCTCATCTGAGATCTCACTGATCTCATCTGAGATCTCACTCATCTCATCTGAGATCTCACTCATCTCATCTGAGATCTCACTCATCTCATCTGAGATCTCACTCATCTCATCTGAGATCTCACTCAATTGGTTTCTCATCTGAGATCTCACTCATCTCATCTGAGATCTCACTCATCTCATCTGAGATCTCACTCATTCATCTGAATCTCATCATCTCATCTGAGACTCTCACTCATTTCTCATTCTTTAGATCTCACTCATCTCATCTGAGATCTCACTCATCTCATCTGAGATCTCACTCATCTCATCTGAGATCTCACTCATCTCATCTGAGATCTCACTCATCTCATCTGAGATCTCACTCATCTCATCTGAGATCTCACTCATCTCATCTGAGATCTCACTCATCTCATCTGAGATCTCACTCATCCATCTGAGATCTCACTCATCTCATCTGAGATCTCACTCATCTCATCTGAGATCTCACTCATCTCATCTGAGATCTCACTCATCTCATCTGAGATCTCACTCATCTCATCTGAGATCTCACTCATCTCATCTGAGATCTCACTCATCTCATCTGAGATCTCACTCATCTCATCTGAGATCTCACTCATCTCATCTGAGATCTCACTCATCTCATCTGAGATCTCACTCATCCATCTGAGATCTCACTCATCTCATCTGAGATCTCACTCATCTCATCTGAGATCTCACTCATCTCATCTGAGATCTCACTCATCTCATCTGAGATCTCACTCATCTCATCTGAGATCTCACTCATCTCATCTGAGATCTCACTCATCTCATCTGAGATCTCACTCATCTCATCTGAGATCTCACTCATCTCATCTGAGATCTCACTCATCTCATCTGAGATCTCACTCATCTCATCTGAGATCTCACTCATCTCATCTGAGATCTCACTCATCTCATCTGAGATCTCACTCATCGCATCTGAGATCTCACTCATCTCATCTGAGATCTCACTCATCTCATCTGAGATCTCACTCATCTCATCTGAGATCTCACTCATCTCATCTGAGATCTCACTCATCTCATCTGAGATCTCACTCATCTCATCTGAGATCTCACTCATCTCATCTGAGATCTCACTCATCTCATCTGAGATCTCACTCATCGCATCTGAGATCTCACTCATCTCATCTGAGATCTCACTCATCTCATCTGAGATCTCACTCATCGCATCTGAGATCTCACTCATCGCATCTGAGATCTCACTCATCATCTGAGATCTCACTGTCATGATTATTCTACTCATCCATCTGAAATCTCATCACTCATGAGATCTTCACTTTGTCAATGATTCCATATGCTAATTGACTCCCTACACTTGAACAAGCTAAGAGCATTTCTAAGTGCGCTTGATCACAATGTCAAGCATTTATGGTAATCGAAAAGACAACAATCTAGAATGACTCACACATCGGTGAAATGCAAAGTCTTTTGCAATGTTCTGCACTGCATTGGGTCAATCAATTAGATAAAGACAACAATTCTCCTGAAATGATAAACTAAAAAGAGATTTTTTCGACTTCAAAAGGTATGCTGTTCACAACAAACCTTGGTTTCCAAGATGAATGGATTTCATACATTATTGTCTGCAGGAACTTGTGCATTTGAGTGCGTGGAGTACCAGGTCTCAAGTTTGGAGTAAAATTCCACAAGCTTATAGCACAAAATTTTTACTGCAGCAGAATTTACTTTACAAGACCAGAATCATAATGAGAAAGAATTTTCTATAAAGTTTAACATGTAAACTGTTTTTATTTGAACAATCACTGCGAAGATTTATCTTATTTGTCTTATGGCTAAGTGAACTTTGATGCTCAACACAGAATTGAAAGGTTTTTACCAGACTCACACTCAAAGTCAACATTTGAATATCTTTTCTTTCAAATTAAAGATATTGCACAAGACAGCCGGATTTGTTTAGTCCTCAGTTTACTGGCTGGATGCTAAAATCACTGGTCTTGGGCCTGCAGTCCAGTATAAAACTTGAGGCCCCAGTATAATCTGTGTTAGTTATCCAACCTACTTGTACATTCACATCCAGAAGGAAAAGCTATAGATTAAAGTAAACACCAGACTTTCAAACAAGCCCTTTACCTATCTCATCACAGCCTAGGGCTTTTGGGGATTAGGCAAGGTCACCACAATGATGGTTTTTACAGTAATGCAAATCTCATAAACCAAGCAGATTGAACTTACAAGGTAAAAGATCAACTTGTTTACAAAACCCTATAATTTTTAAAAATTATAAATAGTTAGAGATGTCCAGTAGTATTGCAATGAACTGCGTAGCTTAGAACCTGGAGTATGAGCCGAGACTCTACCTGGTTAACTTGTTGTGCGTTGAATGGACAAATATTCCTCATTTTGTTAACATACAAAACAAAAGTGTATTTTGGAGGACTCTGGGAGCATGTGACATCCCCATCTTTAGCCACTATCTGCAGTTTTAATTTAATTTACTCTGGTTTTGAAGCCAAGGACTCTCACAAAAGCGAACGTAATCGCTACAATAGCCAAGAACCCCATGGAGAGAAGACAAAGAAGGAAGTTTCAGTTTTAGATGTGGGAGGAAAACCACACAGAAACATGCCAGGGAAAACCCACGCAATCAAGTAGGGACTGAAAACTCAATCCACACAGTGCCCCCAGCAGGATTCGAACCCGACTTTACATGCAGTTTACACCAGTGGGTTCTTCCGAAACTTCAATTTTGACATGCAAATTCTCTTTGCGTTTTTTGCAAGCATCACACCCTCTTGCACAGTACGGTTGAAACTTTTTCCATGTTTCTGAAAAATCAAACTGTTCAAACCTGATAAATTAAAAGATTTCAGTCTTCAACAGGAATTGTTTTACAACAACTGTACATGTGTCAATGTTAAAAATGAAGTTACTCCTGAACTAAATTTGAATTGTTGAGGGGTTTATCAAATTGACAGACCAATGTAATTTTGTATTACTATTAGCCTATTCCTACTTCAAGAAAGAAAGCAAAACAGAAAGCAACTTCTCAGCAATTATAGTTAGTTACTGTATATAGGAAAGATTACAAGAGCTGACCACCATGCATGGGTCAGGTTGAAAGTCCACTGACCTCAAGAGTAGAAGAGTCCAGAGGGACTCGGCCCTGACAAGGACAAACGTGTGATCCCTAAGAAAAGCTAGTAAAGTTGCTGGTAACGCCATGTATATAAAAACCCTATTTGGGGGAAGTGTGATTTCTAAATCTAGATTTTTTTCTGCTAAAATTATTTCTGCCAAACAGGAAAAGATGGGGCCAACAAAACAAACTTAAATTATGTGAAAACATTTTACCGGAGGTTGATACAGCAGGAAAATTACAGCATTATTATTTTGTGACAATGAAAAGGTAAAATGGTACTTTGGGGGTGTTTTAACTGAGAAATTCCTGTTTACACTGAACACACCCAACAATAAAAAGTGCATAAACACAAAATGATCCCATTTTTCCCAAAGACTGTCTTGCATGATATATAAACCTTGGGCAAGTACAGCTTTAGCACAGAATCAAATCCTCAAGTTATTTTTTCTGCCTTGGTACAAGGAGAATCTAAAAGAAAATACTTCAACTAGAACAAAATTCAAGTCAAACCATGCCCATCCGCAAATGAGTGCTGTTGCACACAACCAGTTCCCTCCGTGAAATAAAATCAGGTGATCATCCAGAAGCATAGTTCTTGAAGGTTTCAAAAGCCATATGGTCTTCCTCCTCGTGCCCTTTCACACATCAGGAAAAAAAGCAGCCCCCCCAAAAAGCATGCACTTTATGACTTATAAAAGGTATTTGGGAAATTCAAGCCATCTCTTGCCAAAGTTGGAGGGCACCCTTTGTAAACCGAGATGTAAAACGTTGGGTCTTAAGTTACCCAGGGGGGACCAGGCTTGCCTCCAGTACCCCGTGACATCTAATGCCTAGTTATGCTATTAGTGTCCATGGCAACTCGTCATGTCTTCAACCCCGAGGTCAAGACCACACTGGCATTGAGGGTCATGTAAACAGCTGGTGTTTTCAGTTGAAATTGAATCAATATCAGGGGAAATTATTATGGCATCTGCTTGTCAAACTGAGAAATCTGTTGTTGAACATGTGAAAAGTTTTTTTTTTTTTTTTCTCATTTAGTTTGAAGTATTATACCATCCTGCTTGCATTAACGAATTAGCAAAATGTCCAGATCTTGTCATTTCATCTTAAGGACCAAAACGTTGTCTACCTTGGGTTATTATAGAAATATTGGCTGCATATGAGCATGCATTGTGGCAGAATATGACCACCAGGTAAAATCTGGACTATTCCATTTCATGAGATGAATGAAGCCGAGTGATATGGAAAAGCCAGATTTTACCACGTGATTATAATTCAAGACAATGCACGAGCCAAATGCATTCATTATTTTTCTTTTTTTTTAACTCATACATAGATTCTTGTCAATTGAATTCGTTTCGCAAAATAAACACAATATAGACAGAGGAACTCCTCCATCCTACATTCTGTGACACCCCTTCTAAACAACGACTCCATATAGACACCAACTTTCTCTGGCAGAGACACGACCTTGCCTGGCAAATTAATGGATGTTTCAAGACTCCTGCTCAACCAATCAAATGGCTCTTTGTGTGTGGTAAATAAAATATCTCAGAGAAGCTCCAGCCTTCAGCAAAAAATGTTACAATAAAAGTTTGTTAAACTCTCTCTCTCTCTACATTAAAACAAATAATAATAAATAAAATAACGTTCATTAAGGATTTTTTATAATGATCAGTTAGCAGATTTGATCCTTCCCTTCACAATCATCTACCAAGTAAGACTAAAACACGATCTTTCTTAATAATATACAAAAAAAATCATGGATCAAAAAAACATGTTGTCAACACATTTTTAATGTTAACATGTTTCTAGTACTGTGCTTGAGCTTGCTCTAGTAAAAACAGTGAAGAAAACTAGGCCACTTTCACTTTCTCAAGGAAATCCTTTCCTTCAGAATAAATGCAGAGGTAATTGACTTGTCCTTCATAAGTAAGCCTGGCCAGCCTCCCTTGGAGAAAAATACATAACAGTTTGGTAAGGAACACATTTTGTGCATGTCAGGTCAAAAAGGTGGGTCTTGCCACTACCCTTTCTTGAAGTTAAAATGCACGATTGGTATAGTTCTCCCCCAAAAAAACCTTGAATAAATAGATTAGTTTCAATATGATAGCTCACTCATTATAACGTTCCAACCAATACAGTATCAATCCTCAAAAGAAATAGTTCCATCTCAAAAACTTTCAAAGTAAACAAAAAAGGAGTGTTTGAAGACCCTGCACCGAAATCAATCAAAATCACAATCAAAATAAGCCTGATTTGGAACCTGCACAAAATACATGAGAAAACATAAAACGTTTTTTTTTTCATCACTGTTCTCAACCACCAATTTTGAGCAAGATACATTACTATAATTGCTTTATCCTTCCGATGAGACATTAAGCTGTAGATTCTGTGTACTAGAATTGGTAGTGCACATAAAAAAGAACCCAGAACACTTATCGTGGAAGAGTAGGGGTTATTCCCAGTGTTTCTTGTGCAAATAGCAAGCACCCTTCTTTACAGGTTTCCTCAGGCTTGTCAGTTAAAGTCATGGGGCATCCTTGGTTTCATCGCCAGAAAATGTGCTATGATAATAATTACAGTTTACAATACCGATGTTTTTTAAAATACAAGCTGTCATTAAAATTAAACATTTTTTTTCATGAAAGTTCACACCCAAATGGTTCAGGCAAGATGGCCTGCTCTTTATCTTTCAAAAAGATAACTGAGCCCACTTGCTTTTTTTCAAACTCCTATGCAGAAAAATTGGTAACGATTGTCCTAGTAAGGCCTGCGCTAAATGTCCCACTTTTGCCGTATTGAACTCAAAATGATTTTCGCACGGCAAAAGTGCAGTGGCTAATTTAAATCAAAAGTTTGTGCTAAACGTCGCTCTTTTATCAAATTGAATTCATCATTTTCTATTTATTTGAGTTCAACACGGCAAAAGTGCAACGTTTAGTGCAGGCCTAAGCAGGGCTAGAAAAAATGGGTCCATTTATAAAGCACCGTTTCATTTAGTTCTGCACAGAAAATTATTATTAAAAAGAAGCTCCGAAAAAAAAGCTGGAAAAACTCTCTCACGTATACATTTTAACCACAAAGCCTTTCCACAACAGCCTTAGAGATTTGTTAAAGACCTTCAAATGTAACATTGTTAAAAAGAATTGGAACATGTTGGCCATCTCCAACCTGTTCACGTTCCCAGAGGAGTGGGTGGAGAACAGGAAGTAGAACAAGTCTGCCATGGCCTATATATTTCACAATCGTTACAACTATCGTAAAAGTAAAGTAAAATATTCAAACCATCTTGAAAAATCATGTTCAAAGAGTTTTGTTAAGTGCTTGTAGCTGTTCCTTGCTCTATGCTTTTACTTACTGTGCAATTACTGTTTATATGGTTTCTTGTCAAGTAATGATCCACAAGGGAAACTGACTGGGTGAATTTCAAATGGTTTGGGGTTGAACAAAGAAAAATTGACTAGAGCGGGATTTGAACCAACGACCTCCGGATTAACGTACCGGCGCTCTACCAACTGAGCTATCTAGCCCTATGTTGGCGGTCTCCCTATTTTGTCAATATCTTTGTTCAACCCCAAACTATATGGTTTCTTATCTGCTAAACCTGATTGTAGGATCAACCTTATTTGCTTGTTTATTTAAATGTTTTGCTCACTAGCTACACAAATTTAGTTTGTTTCACTCAGATGACCAGATCTGGTCATCCAAACCCATCTGGTCATCCAAGCCCTGAGCCGGGCCCTGTGATCTGGTCATCCAAGTGAAACAAACGAAATTTTGGAAGCAAATATCAAAAAGCAAAACAAATAAAATAAGTTTCTTCGATCAGGTTTAACAGCTAAGAAACCCTCTTCTTTTTTTAAATATAGTTACTTTCTTTGAATTCATTGGTACAAAATCAGTGAGGTGTGTGGCTTGTAAATAGCATGATCTGATTCAAAAATCAGTTCAGGCCAACACATTTCTGAGGATGCAATACTTTTTCAGACAGGTCTAAGATTGTCAACAAAGATCAAGCCAGGCCAGCCAGTGAATTTAACCAAGAGACTTTCTTCAGTAAGTTCAAAATATTTGTACTATTATTATTCATAAATTTTTCTGGTGATGAAACCAGGTATGCCTCATGAGTAAACTTAATTATCGTAGCTAGCAAGCCTGAGGAAACCTGTAAACCAAAGGTTGCTTGCTATGTGAACCAGAAACACCAGGGTTAACCCTTATATTACTATTTCACAATAAGTATTCTGGGTTCTTTTACGTCCACTACCAAGACAGTACACAAGACCTACGACTTAATGTTCCATCCGAAGGACAAAGCAGTTCTGGTAAAGTATCTCGCTCAAGGACACGAGTGCCATGACCGGGACTCGAACCCACACTCTGCTGATCAGAAACATCAGAGCTCGAGTCCCCTGCTCGTAACCACTTGGCCACGACACGCCAGGAATGAACTTCAACCACAAGTTCATACAGAGCAGACTAATGTCTGGCCCTCTCCCATGCTGTATCGAAAATAATTCTATCAGAAGAAAAAAATGCTGTGTCTACATTGATGATCATCGGTGGTCTGATAGAGAAGTAAACTGTTTTCATGTGTATGAGCGAACTTACAATGAGCATGACACTGTACTTCCTGGTATCTATACTATAAATAATGTTATTATAAATGTATCAATTCAGCTTTTACTGGGAGAGCATAAACCATTTTCAATTATTGTTTTGTTGTTTTACTTTCAAGTTCGGGGCTTTCCCTAATAGCTATAGGCTGTAAAACACCATTTCTCAAGTTGGGCCTGTACTGGGCTACTAAAAACAATGCACAGTTAACTAGCCTAGTAGGCTACTTTTTCAAAAAGCTTAAGGGCAAGGTCTGCATCTTGTTTGTAGGACTTCCCCTATTTAGTTGAACCTTGGTCTGTTACTGATTTAATCATTTTTACAGATGAATTTTAAATAAGAATGGAAATTTGGGACTAATTTATTTTCCTGTGATATGATGGGAAATAATAATCTACTTGAAATGTTGCCCATTTGGGAGTACAGGAGTCACGCATTTATCAATTATTTAATTCATTTTATTTTGTGTACTCTCAAATTAATACTCGCATACTGATCATAAAGAGTTATCGCTGTTTTTTTTGTCAAAAGTGTGCTTTCAAGTTAGAGACACTCAATTTACAGTGGTATTTTCACCAAACAAAATAACAATTGTCCAAGATTTAATATGTTTACTACACTTTTGACCTTATAAGGGTCAAAATTAATAAGGGTCAAAATTAATTAATTTTGCCTTATATAAGGCAAAATTAATTTTTAAAAATATGTTAAGCGTCCTGCCTTTTCGAAAAAGTAGAGGAGGCGGGCCTTTTTTTAATTTTCTTTTTTTAAGAAGCCGCCTGACACATTTTTCAAGACAACCAGCCAGGCTAATTTTTTAAGATGGTTGCCAGCTTTTGTCTGTGTGTTTTTCTATGTGCTATAGTCAAAAATCAATGTTTATGTATTTTATAATCGATTTTTGTTGTCAGAGATCACAAAATTGATCTTTAAAAAAAAAAAAAAATGTTATAAAAAAGGAGGCGGCTTCTAAAACGGAAACGGGCGGGGACGCTAACCATGTTTTGGGGGGTTTTTTTGGCCTAATGTTAGGCAAAATTGTTCAAACCTAGATAAACAATGTAGAAAGATAACAACAGTAAAAAGATTGTTAACAACAAGGTCATTTGCTGACCAAAAAAAAAACAGCAGCACACTGTGCACTACATCAATCATCAGGGTTGATATTTGCACCAATTTGACAAATTTGATATCTATCCTGGTGTGTTGCCTTGTGATGTCAGATCCACTTGAGCAGGTGGTACACCTGGGGGTGTTCAATCCTGGTTAGCCTAGACCCAATTCGAGAGTTAGACATGGGTCTCCAAGGGGGTCAAAAGTCAACAAAGTTTTCCCATGGTGATGGAATGTGCTACTTGTTGCTTGGAAATGACGTTATTCTGGTTTTTTTTTTTTTTTTACAATTATTTTGATTCATTGACAGCGAGTTCATCTTTTCATAAATGTGAACTCACTAGTATTTGCAACCTTCCACGTCATTTCAGTTTTTAAATAAGATTTCCTTGACTTTGTTGTTCTTGTTATAAATTGAAAGAATTTGTTTCTGATACATATTAATTTAAGTAAAATTGTTGTTCTGTTCAATACTTATGTTTAACCCTTAATGAAGGCATGCTCTGTTAACCATGGCACCAGTTTCTCAAAAGTGCAATGACCTGGGGGAGCCGAAGACCTTGACATCCTTGACTGGACTATTCCATATCTAAGAGGGGGTTCATCAGGCCCAAGAGCTGTGGGTTTTTTGTTTTTGGGTGTTTTTTTTAGGGCGGAAAATGTTTGCAGTCATGTGACTTATTGCAATATACCATGTCAAATACAGTCTTTCCCAGATCAAATCCTCTGATAAGTGATGCCATCTTCTCACTATTTAAAACATAATTAATTAATTAATTAATTAAACAAAGAAAAAATAAGGCTCAAATAGTCTATTAGGGGCTGCCACGTCCAAGGTATCATAGACTTTTAGTGCTTTTCCAACCAATCCTAACCCAAATTAAATGCATTAGGTATGTGACATCATTGGTGTTTTGGGTTTTTTCGTGAACACACACACACAGAACACGACAACAATGGTTGAAACCACATCCCTGAACATGGGACTTTGGGTAGTGGGTGGAAACTTGCACCACAAAATTGTGGCACAGTTTTTGCCAGTTTGACAAATCAGACCTTGCATCACTAGTAGGCTTTGGTGGCTGGCAGCAGACATCCCAGTGAACTTGTTTACATTTTGGCTCTGACCTGTGCACATTAAGAGTTAGCTCTGCTGCCACATAGCATCCCAGGAAAGGCTCCCATTAAAGTAACTTGCATCCAGAACTGCTCGCATCACATGGATGGATGAATTATCCAGATGTAACAGGCAGCCACTGCGCAGTGGTTCCAGACTAGCCCAGGACTAATGGTACCCGTGCTGCTTCAGGTTCAAGTGTTTCATGATGTAGACAAAGTAAGAGAGCAGGCTTTAAAACTCCTTCTACAATGTGCAAGGGAGTCAGTCCACAGTGAACTACTGTGGATGTCTACAACTTTATACAAGGCTAGGAAAGGGGGTAGGGAAATTATTAAAAGGAGAAAGGGGAAGATTAATTTAAAAGGGGGAGGTGGAACAACAAAAAGCTGAGAATGGAGGCTAGCAAGGTGATGTAAAGATCTATTAATGAAGGTTCACAGGAAGTACAGGGGTTTAGTTTCAATTTAATCAGTTTTAACCAATTTTCAACCAGTTTCAACCAGTTTCTTCTTGTTTATTCTTCCTATGCTGTTATTAAAGAATTCCACCTAATGGCGGATTATGCATGATCTATCAATCATCAAATGAATATAACCTATTCTGCATGCAATCCACAGTTCATTTACTGGGCAAGTCAGTGGACTTCCTTTCTCCAGTGAATGTCATGTTATTGTCTTCAACAGCAGTGCAAAAACTCAGCGACAAAAACACAAAACAACAGCAAAGGCAAATGAAAAAGTGAAGCGCACCTAAAAGCAACATTGACCTGAATTTCTATTCTTACAGTCGCAAACCCCCCTCCGAATTTCTTTTTCTCACAAAGGAACAACCGGACTGCAAGAATTTGTTGAAGTAATGTATCTTAAAAGCAATAAATAAACTTTCTACTGCAGCCATATGATTTCACCTCACTGAGTGCGGCACCATTTGACGCAATGAGATGTTGAGTGATTCCAAACTGGTTAAGGGTACGATGCCCCCCAAGAAATGATTTCGGTATTTTTATCTCTAAAAAAAAAAAAAGCGACTGCTCAGTATTTACGTGAAACATTCTTAGCATTTTACATAAATGTTATTCGCCCAGGCATTCAAATTTTAAAGGTAAAAAGTTTTAGCAGCGTTTTTCAACCTTTCAAAATAATGATCACTTTGGCAGACAAACTTTAGAAAAATGGCCATAATTTATTTGTCGACGATGTTTGGCACCTTAGTTTGGGCATGTTGGTTGATTGGATGTTATTCTTCACATGTATAAAACAGAAATTGGTAATGAGAGAAGTAATTAAATGTTTGGTCATTGCAAAGTTGAAGTGATCCGGAATTGGTCAATGATCCCGAGCTGGTCAAATGACTGTATGCCCTATAGTTCTAAGTAGTAGTAGGAGTAGAAATTTACTAGGTATTTTCTCATTTTTATTAATAACATTTTCACGGGCGGACAAAAAATGCCGTATCCGTTTCTACCTCCATGATGCGACCCACAATTTTACAGTTTCTTTATATATATTTTTCGTATGAATATTGGGCTTTGTTTTCCCTTTAAAGATTAAGAATTAAACTTTTATGTGACAAAAATGGCGGCAACATCGGTCAGAACGAGGTCGACCTGTCCTCCTGACTCTGGGCGCAGTCATTTGGATTGACTGAAACAAATCATTGGCGAAAAGCTTAACAACTGACCACAAAAACGGAACAAGTATTCATACTTACAGTACTGAAAACATCAACATATTACTTTCTTTTTCTTTGTTAGTCAGTTCTGTTCCACATTAATGATCATATTCATAATCATAGAGACAGTAAAAAGGCTTCGAGCTCTCGTTGTAGGACGATGTCGTCTGCTTTCACACTAAAACCAGTCTTGACGAAGAGGGCGGTATAATTTGAAATGTCCTCCGATATCGACTATTTTGATTGACTATCACTGTGTGGTTCTACTTTCTAAATTGTGTCTTAGAGACACGTTGTCACCTCCTACACTAATTAATGAGCTTGAAATTTACATTAAAGTGAATTTTATTCTGTTGATCTTAATCACATGAGGATCGATTATTGATTAATTTGATTCAACCAACCTCGTCTTCAAATACCAATCTTATCAGATTAATCCTAGCACATGTGAAATTTTGTGTTGGGACTGTTCTGAGAAGTCCTAGTCTATATTTGCAGTTTCTGTATTGCCCAAGACTAGCAAGAATTTGTGGATTTTGTGCATCAATTCACCACATTAATGTGTAGATACGGATTAAAACAACATGATTAGCATCCTGCTTCATTTTTTGTTTTAATGGCCGCCCGACACATTTTTTCGAGACAGCCGGCAGGGCTATTTTTTATCAGAGATCATAAAAATTGATCCTTAAAAAAATATTTTTAAAAAGGAGGCCGCCTCTAAAAAGGTAGCGGGCGGGACGCTTAAAATGTTTTTTAAATTTGGCCAAATAAGAAAATTTGAAACGTGCAAGAATTAAAAACAAAAAATGCTGGGGAGAAAGTAAAGTAATCTGTTTAGCTTTTAAGACCGTTATATCTATGAGGCAGCCATTTCTTAGCAAACTTAAATCAATTGAATTAGACAAAACCAACTCCCTCCATAATTGTTCATCTGAGGTCTACAGACTTCCAAATTCCAGTCAATCCAACACAAACTGCCACCACCTGCATGTCTTATCCACCTACTGCTATTTCATGTTTCAACTAATTTTACATCAGATGATTCTTAATCATTGTTTCTAAATGTGGTATTTTCACGCTCTATTGGTGCTCTGGATTTTTTTTTAGTTCCAATTTTTCTTTGTACTTTATTTATATATTAAGTAATAAATCACATAAATTCTTAATTTTGGCTTGAACAAAGAAAATTGACTAGTCAAATCCGGAGGCCTCAGGTTCAAGTCCCGCTCTGGTCAATTTTCCTTCTTTCAACCCAAATTGATTTATATTTTGTAATGGCTTTAAATGTATTTTTATTTTATTCACTGGAAAGGTACACACAGAACAATACACCACTTTGCATGTAGATCATGACCCCCGAAAATTGAATTGAAATAAATCAAATTGAACCTGACAAGCAAAATAAAACTGAAATGACACACACTTTCTGACATAGGGAAGCTTTATTACATCTAAATAAAACACACAACAGAAGCAGCAAAAATGCAAGATGTATGGTTATATGACAGACAACAAGATGTAAATGTTTAGCCGTAAATACGAACTCAGTCAAAGGAAGACCCTAGCACTAATTTGAAAGGTGGATATAAACTTGTCAAATTACATCTTTCAGAAACAGTTTTGAAAATGTTTATATTTGTTCATTTCCTCATGGTATATTTTTTATTTCACCGGAAAAATTATAAAGGAAGTACTGGTATACAGAATCTGCCGTATAATTTCAGAAAACTAAACAGTGAGAAATACTTTTTTTTCAACATCTATAAAGTTAGTAACAATTCATGTTAAAACTGATTTTACTGATTATCTTAACGAAAGAAGAAAAGGTTGTAATGGCGATATTTGGAAGCCCTGCATTTTGCCGCCTCTCAACACATGGACAATGAGCACTAAAAACACTTAAAGGAGAAATACAGTTCTACTACCTATCAAGGGACAACCCTGGCAGTCAGTCAGACAGCTTCATTGTCAGCCTGCCTACCAGGGATTCTAGCACCAGTTTATTTCTTTTCAACAAGCAGTTCACAGGACGTTTAAACAACAAAAAAGCGCCGTTGCCCGACCTGGAATTATTCAACACTCCCTACACACACCTCCCAAAAAAGAATTTCCAAAGTTTTTTTTTATTAAAAAGTTTTAAAAAGCACCACAAAAAAACAACTTCGGTAGTTTCTTTTACATCAACTAACCTCAGTTGTGATTTAATTTTTTTTTTTAAAGCAGTTTTTCAAAGTGTGACTCTGAACAAGCAGCGAGAGCTGAGGCTATTACCCTATAGGTTTATAAAATAGTATAAAGACTTCCCCATGAGTTAATGCTGTGAATAAAATCTACGCTGCTATAGAGTCTACACCGGACAGAACATTTTTATGAGAAGCAGACAGGACCGACATTTATTCCAAACTGTTGGTTGCTTTCTCCGACGTCCATCACAGCAACGTCAACGAGGGGTAGACGTTCGGTCTTCTTGGTTGTGTAGACAACGGTGGTCTTTCTCCAAATGTCATCATGCTCCTGAGGAGGAGGAAGGTGTAAAGATTCATTAAGTTAATATCATTGACATTGATTGAGTAACTACCACTGCAGTTTGACATGAGAGGCAGTTTGACATGAGAGGCAGTTTGAAAGTTAGCTAGTTAGGCTCTAGTACAAGCTTAGCCTTGCTAGCCTAACCAGTGAGCTAGCCTAACCAGTAAGCTAGCCTAACTAGTGGGTGGGCTAGCCTAGTATTTGGTAGACTGCCTACTAATTGTGAAGCCTAACTAATCTTCCACTTGGATTTGTTTTTAAGGTTTTAGACATATATTTTGCAGGGCCATACTGTGCACCGAAGTGTAAAAAAAAAAACGTTTACAGCCATTGAAGATATCTTGAAGTGGGTGGAGTTAAAGATAGCTTGATCTTAATCTTAATCTTAAGCTTAATCTTAACTCTTTCTACAAGTGTGCTCTAGCTTTTAACAAGAAGATTGAAGGATATGCAAAGTGGAGTAACCAAGCTGTTTCATCTGGAGACAATTAAAGGGTCCTAATGTGAGCGGGAGCAGCTGTAACTTTTTGCCTTATGAGGTGTGCCAGCTGTTTGCGAATACAACCACATAATTTTCTTACCCGGCATTCGTCTGTTCCATCTACTTCGTACTGCAGATCGTTCTTTGTACTCTTGATGCTCATTTGTACACCTTGGGGTCCTACCAGGGTAAGAGCCTTGCCGGATCTACCATCTCGGTCTAGGACGGCGTTGGAGTTTCTGCAGTGGTAGGTGACGTTCTGCTTGGCTTGGGAGTAGATGAGACGCAGGAGGGTCAACTGAACGGGCTTAACGTTGTAGGTGATCTGGAAGCGCGAGAAAATATTAACAACCTTTAACATACATACTTCTGTTAATCTTTACAAGTAATGCATAACCCTCATCCAATAACCCTAAAACATGGCATCGCCATCTTGTTTTTCTCTCATCCATCCAACAATGTATTCCAAACTGAGACTTGGAGTGAAAAATAGTCTGACTCCCTTTTAGTACAATGCAAATCAATATTTGTTATTGTTATTACACCCAGGGCACACGACAAAGATGGTGGTACTACGATATAAAGGTCGATTGCAACTTCCTGATAATGAAAGAATTTCCCAACAGTTTAAGGCTAAAGAAAATCAAAGTCTGTAATAGTTATTTACAAATGTAGTCAATATCTTACCACTGAGCCATTGTGCATCTCTGAGAAGTTGATTGGTTCCTCTGGCTCACCAAGATAATAAGTTGCCTTGGGGATCTGCAGAGAGTGTCAAACAGTTATGAAGTTATAAGAAAGCTTCATATAGAGGACAATTATTTAGAACGTTTATAAAATTTATTAAGCAAAACAAATGTTAAAAGATTTCGACGGTCTTCTTCAGGATTTGAGACGGGGTGGTCAAGAAAAGATCATCATGGCAACATTTACTAAGGGGTAAACTCTGTGGAGGGCGAGTGAAACCTAGTAGGTATACTGGGTGCTTTGTAGCTTTGTGGGACTTTTAATCTTTGTTCTTTTTTTCATTTGGGTTTGGTCTTCTCTCACCTCTTGTCTCTCTGGGAAGACGCAGGTGGCGTTGGTCTTCTTGACGCAGTATGCGGTGAACTTGTCGTATGAGGAGCCTTCGCTTGGATCCAGGGTGTAGTAACCTGAGAAGAAAACCCAATCAAACTCAATCATTAATTGGCTGATTGACTAATCCAGTAAATCCAATAAACCAATAATAATAATAAGAAGAAGAAGTTGATGAGTGGTCCCAGAGGTGATGAATGAGGGCCACCTACCATCGGGCAATATTGGGTAGTTCTTGAAGAGATCCTTGCAGGAGCGGGCGGGGTAGTCTGCCTCACCGTTGGGATGCATCAACTTCATCATGCGTACACGAAGCTGCTTGATGCGGTTCTCAAAGTCGTCCTCGTCGATCTCGGCATCGTCTCCGTACTACACAAAGACAACAGATTATAATATTGGTAAGTCAAATAATTTTCAAAACTTGAAACTTCTTTCCAAGTTTAGAAGATCGTTGCCTTGATTCTCTTTGATGTGCCTGTGCATTTTTTATTCTGTAGGATTCTGAAATCACACAGAATACACAGTGCTTTAAAATAAAACATTTTATTTGTTTTATTTTGTTGGCACCAATAACAGGATGAATAGGAGACAATGAAGAAAAGTTTCTGTTTCAGATGTGAGGGGAAACCCATGCAATCACGTAGGGACTGAAAACCCAACCCACGTACGAGCTCCGGTCCGAGGAGGGATAGTAAGAAGTAATTAAAACTCACATAAGAACTGTATGGGTTAGGTCCCTTGTTGCCACTAACAGATGATGGGCCAGAGTACTGTAAAGAAAAACAATTAACAATAATAATTAATGTTTCAGTTCATTCATAAAACAAAAATCTTCATTAATGCATCTGTTGTAATTAACAGCTTTAAAGTGTGCTGAATTTTTATAAAATTGAAAGAGTATGATTCCAAATAAATACTTACTCCTCCTTGAGAGTAGCTGAGAGCTCCCTGTGTAGAAAAAAAAGAGAGACAAACACTTAATTGAAACCAAGAAGAATCAACCAGAAAAAATTCCCCAAAAGAAAGCCAACCAAATAAATACCAACAATTCCAGGAGAAAACTTTGAAGAAAACAAATAAAGCCAAATTTTGCAAACTCTAACATTTGAATAGCTAGCTTCTTCCCCATTCCGATCGATCAGAATGAACTTTATCTATTACTTCAAACTTTTGATTCTCAATCAAAGACATTTTTACTATTATTATATATTTCTGGTAATGAAACCAAGGATGCCTCATAAGTAAACTTAATCACTGTGGCTCGCAAGCCTGAGGAACCCCTGTAAATAAGGGTGCTTGCTATGTGAACCAGAAACATCAGGTTTAACCCCAACTCTTCCACTATAAGCGTGCTGGTTTCTTTTTACGCACACTACCAATCCTAGTACACAGAACCTACCACTTAACGTCCCATCCGAAGGGAAAAGCAATTATGGTAAAGTATCTCGAACCAACACACCCTGCTGATCAGAAACACCAGAGCTCGAGTCCGGTGCTCTTAACCGCTCGGCCACGCCACGCCACAAAGAGTAATAAAGGAAGTGTGATCTGTACTTACAGGGGCTCCAGCGGGGCCGGGAGGTCCTGGGGGTCCAGAGGGTCCAGAGCGTCCATCAGATCCACGGGATCCCTGTTCATGGAAGGGGAAGATAACAAAATTTAAATTCTTATACCACAACTCCATAAAAATGACCACATCATAGAAATATTCTGCACTGGTTAAGAAGAACGTTTCATCTAGGATCAAAATGAAGGTTTATTTTAGAAGGATTTGTACTTACACCTTGTCCTGACATACCACGAGGTCCCTGTTGTCCACTCTTTCCATTTCTGCCGCTTGGTCCGTCAAGACCCTAGATGACAAAAAAAACCAACCCAAGATTAAATAAAGTAGTAAATTAAAGATCAATACTTGTCATTTAAAAACTTTTGAAATTAAAAAAAAGTTGATTCAAATCAGAGTTTTTACAAGTACAGTACTTGTCTCAGCTGTGATGTTGACAAAAATATTACACCTATCAATTGAGTTTTTAATTTTTTTTAAGGGAAATCACATATTTTTCTCAAACAAAATGTAAGCACTTACAGCAGGTCCAGCAGGTCCTGGTCGTCCATTAAGTCCACGTCCACCAGCTTGACCCTAAATGATAGCAAATCAAATACAAAACAAATACCTTTAGTTTATAAAAACTTGGAACAAATGAATTAGAAAAAAGCCAAACTGGCTTAGAACTGTTTCCTGAAAATTTGATGTTATTCTATTTTATTAATTAAGTTGAGCGTCTTTAAAAAAATATATTTCCAACTACAAAAAAGCATTTTTATTAATTCTGTGAATTTATGATTCATGGAAATGAACCTTTTTCGGCGCCCTTTTGTAATAGACAAACCAGGATCATGAGACATTGCTTGACTGCCACCATTGTACTCGGCATGGTAGGCAAGCCTGAGATTCCAGCATGCCATCGCCGATTATCGACTGTATGTGGCTTACAGCCAAGGCTTGGACGATTCACAGTGAACAAAAGCCACATTTTTCTTGAAAGAGAAAAGGGAATTCCCATCTAATTTGATGAAAACGTTTGTTGTCTTCTTTTGGTTAAGTAATGGTTTTATTGTGACAACGATAATTCCCATCTCCCTGACCAACAAAAGTACTCCGGAAATTCAGGACATGAATCCCGCTAGTGAGCATGGACAATTTTAGGCAATGAGTAAGTGGTTGATACTTACAGGAGGTCCGGCTGCTCCAGAGGCTCCTGGGGAACCGCCCCATCCCTTGTGGCCCTGTTGAGAAGAAAAATAAACAACTACAATCATCTTATTTTACTGACTGTTTCCCTTCCACCGAATTATTTCAAATGAATTCTCTTAAAAACTATTGTACTAATATAAAAACAGATTTCTCTATGTAATAATAATAATAACAAAATGTATTCTTGATATAGCATTTACATACAATCTCAAAACGCTGTACAGGAAATCACAACAAAATATACAGTAAACCAGTAAATCATTAATCAAATATTTAAATAACTATGTTCCATAGCACACAGTGAGAGTTAAAAACCCACAATCACAAAAAACACCTTGTTAAACATTTAAAATTGCATGAACACTGTAAAAGTATAAAGACAACAGTTAAAAAAAAAAAAAAAAATTTAATCTGATATGTACTACTAATAAGATAAAAACAGATTTCTCAATAAACTTGTGTACAACCTTGCTACACCTTTGACCATTTAGGCGATTAAAGGGGTTTGAGTATTAATTTTTTTTTATTAAAAAAAGAATGCTGTGCAAAGATCTTTCAAGGATATTGTCCTGCAAAATCATGAGGGAAATATGATTACAGGTATTAGGTGATAAAGGAAAAACAAGGGAAGGTTGATAACCAAGTGTTTACCGTGACTCCAGTGGCTCCAGTTTCTCCTCTAGCTCCAGCGGGTCCAGCAGGTCCCTGAAGAAAAAACAAACAATGTTTACGATTATTAAAACATATTTAAAGCCGGTTGTGATAATAAAAAACAAAACAACAACATCAATTCATATACAAGACAGTTGAATTGTCCTTTTTACTGTACTTTTTAAGCAAATATTTTATAATACTCAAGGCAGTTCAGATGTGTGCCATATATATGAGATTAGCACTAATTTTAAATCATTTAACGTTTATTTGCTTAGAAGCTACTCTACTCTGCATTGCCCTGATACTGGCATTATATACATGAACATTTCTGCAACTTACAGAAGCTCCCATGGCACCATCAGGTCCAGCGCTGCCGCGTACACCAGTGGGGCCAGCAGGTCCGCGGGGTCCACGCTCTCCCTTGCCGCCAACGGGTCCAGCTGGTCCCTTAGATGGAGAAAGGCAAAGATTTGAAATTATTCAACAAATTCTTACATTGGAACAACGGACGACTACTTTCACTATAATCAACATCTACTCCAGAATGCAGAAGGATATGGGTCAATCCCCATCGGAGGTCAAAGGTTATGGATTAATTCCCATCAGAGGTCAATATGCATTTTGTTTCTGGAGGACGGCATTGTCAAACTTTTTAGACAAAATGTTGACAACATGGTGGAAGTTTACTAAAACAGCTTTTGAACTTTTATAACTTAGTCTCATTGATCGCCACTGCTCGATTTAAGAAGTAACAATAATTGATAGCATCAGTTATAAAAAATGTAAAAGCATAAGGCCAAAAGAAAATGTTTAAAATGTTAAGCATCCCCGCCTGCTTCCTTTTAAGAGGCCGCATCCTTTTTTTTTTTTGAAGGACAAATTTTTATGATCTCTGATGGAAAAATTCCAATTCTAAAATACATAACATGTTTTTTGTTTTTTCACTTAAGCACACCGAAAAAACACCCCCCAAAAAGCTGGCAATAAACTTTTAAAAATAGCCTGGCCAGTTGTCTTGAAAAAATGTGTTGAGTGGCCATTTAAAAAAAAAAAAGGCCTGCCGCCTCCTCTTTTAAAAAAATGTCAGGACGCTAAACATGTTTTTTTTTACATTTTGCCTAATGGAACACTACAATAGTAAAGAGTAAAGCCGTGTCTGAACTAATGACTTTGGCCAGTGGCTATGGCCGGAATGCTGGTGAGTCCCATTTTTCAATGTTATCTTTACAGAAAACTGCCATAGCCGTAGCCAGAGTCACTTGATTATGACACAGCTTCGGCTTAAAGGCTGGATACACTTTGGGTAATTGTCAAAGACCAGTATCCTCACTTGGTGTATCCAAACATGTGCACACAAATAACAGACCTGTGAAAATTTGGGCTCAATGGGTCATCAAAGTTGCAAGAAAATAATGAAAGATTAAAAACACCCTTGTTGCATAGAATTGTGTGCTTTCAGATGCCTGAAAAAGGCTTCATGCCTGAAGCCTTTTTCAGATTCAAATATTTTAGTGAGAAATTACCTCTTTCTCAAAAACTACATCACCTCAGAGAGAGCCGATTCTCAGAATGTTTTTCACTATCAGCAACTCTCAGGTAGTCTTTACCAAGTAAGTTTTTTATGGTAACGTAATTCTTGAGTAACTACCATAAGTATCCACTGCCTTTAAAAAGAATCTTACATTCATTCCTCTAGCTCCCATGGCTCCTGAGGCACCAGCAGCTCCCTTATCACCGGTGGGTCCGCCAGGTCCCTGAGATCCCTGTTTACCAGTGTCTCCATCACGGCCCTGTTAGATTAAAAAGTCATATAAAATGTTTAGCTTCGCCTTGAATTTCTTGATAATCTAATGCACACGATCTGGTGTATGTAAACTATGAGTGATTTTGAGAATTCTTGTCTTAGAGTAGAGGATTTTCTGTGGTTGTACTTACACTTGATCCCTTAGGTCCAGTGGGTCCCTTAGCACCTTGTGGTCCCATGCGTCCAGCAGATCCCTGTTGACCATTTGCTCCACGCTTACCATCAGATCCATCAGAACCCTGTTAGAATTAAGTATAAATTAAGAGTAATGTTTGAACATAAGAGATGGTTATATTTTTTAGTAATAAGCAATTAACAACTTCGTAATCTATAGGCAGTTTTGAGGCTTTATTGGTCACACTCTAAATGCACAATTATTTTTTTGAAGCACAAACTGAAGTCTGTGTAATCCGCTTTTGTATGCACCCGGAGAGTTAAAATGTCTGGAATGGTTTCCCAAAGTACAAAGGATTATTGGTACTGGAATTCATGCTCAACATCTCCCTTTTTTCTGGGGGCTATCCGTGTAATCCCTGATTACAGTCTTTCATTCATTTGTTGTACAAATGAGGATTATGAGAGACCGACAGGCTGAGATTCCAGCAAACCATAGTCGATTATTGGCTGTGGCTTACGGCCAATGGTTGGCCGATCCGCACTGAAGACATTCCATATTTGTTTTGAAACGGAACAAAAATCCTGGTTTATTTTAATGAGAACATTTGTCATGTTTGCTTTGTTTGTAAGGGTTTTCTTGTGACAACATTATTCAACAAAAAAACTATTCTGAAAATTCGGAACAATTTGTCCCGTGTTTGAGCATTCGGAAATGCCAGCACGAAGTGGTTAAAGAATACTTACAGCACGCCCAGCAGCACCAGCGGGTCCAGGAGCTCCCATTGATCCCATACTTCCCTGAGGTTGAAATGAAACAAAAACAAAAGGGGTAACAAAAGCTGCATTTCCTGGGAGTTGACTGCCACTTCAATGAATTTGATCTCTCTCCACCGGTTCTTGGCGTCGTCTCGTTCTTGGGGCGTCGTCTCGTTCTTGGGACGTCAAGAGGCCCACCAAAAATATGTGCATTTGTTTTACTCAGCTGATTTGGAATATATCGGCAAACTGACACTCAGCGTATGTATTATATTATAACAAATTCTGGTTGCCACACCAATAGTATTAATGATAATTCAGCCAAAATGAAGAATGGGGGGAAAAAATACTTACAAGAGATCCAATGATTCCAGAAGGTCCTGGGGAACCAGTGGGGCCAGCAGGTCCCTAAAAATGCAAAAGAAATACACGACTTTAGTCAACATAGAGTACAGATGTAACAGTAAAGTCTGTCCCCCCAGAAATTCTGTCACCTCCCCCCTCCCCACCCCTCGTATGGTGATTTGTGTATCGTATGGTGATTTGTGTAGAATTTGTGTCTAATAGCGCTCTCTTTTGAGTCAACTTCCTCCAGCTCATGTTAATTTATCATATAAGGGAAAATCATCTATGACGCTGGCACTCACAAAATCATATGTACCACGAAGACGACAATTTAGAAAATCTTGCCTCACGAAGCTCTGACCTACAACTATCCTAAAATTAACAGAGGATTGGTTTGTCATTATCACTTTAGGCAGAAGACATTTTGTTCCATTCCAAATTCATTCAAAATGATTCAAATCCAACACATAGCAAAATGAGTATTGCGTACACATAGATAGTTCTCAACAGGTGTGTCATCTAGACAGTTTTGAATTTAAGCTGCCTCGAGCTTTCTCATTTTTTCAACTCAGCCGAGTAGTTCACCGACCAATCACGCTAGCAAGTTAGTAAAACTCCAACGTGCCTTATGCCGTATTTACACACAGCGCATAGTTGTGCGTACAAAAATTGTTCACCATTGGCTGTAAAGATGGCTGACTTTTTCGCTCTGTGACGTCAAGAGGAAGTAAGAATATATTCCATCAAGCCCCAGTTTGGTTTTTGATTGACTTGTATTTGAAGAAAAAACAATAGTTACTCACAACGGGGCCATCTCTACCGTCCTCTCCTGTTGATCCTGTCACTCCTTGAGGTCCTGGGCTGCCACGGATACCGGTGGAGCCCTTCACTCCTTGTGATCCACGGGAACCCTGTAGTGATGGATAAGATAGGAAGTGTTGAAAAAGGATTTCCACAAGTATGGACTTTATACGAGAAGAAACTATAGTGGCTTGACCACAAGGAGCAGGCACACACTTGAACTCCACGAACCCACACACTCTACTGATCGGACACACCAGGGCCAAATTTCATACAGCTGCTTTATAAAGTAGAAAATACTGCTTGAAGCATTTCTGTTAAGCAAAAACTTGCAGGATACCAGTCACAGATTGTACATGAGTAATGGCATTTTGGCTGGTAACAATATATTCTGGTAAGCATGATTTTATTGTCCTTAGCTACTTTTTTGAGCGTAAGCAGCTCTATGAATTTGGGTCCAGAGCTTGAGTCCGGGACTCTCAACTGCACTTAAAAATTGATCGGAGATAGACACAGATTGTGATGATCCATGGCAGTTTGATCTGGCAATTTACAGATAAAGAACAAATGTTTATTTTTACATTAAAAAAAAGAAAAAAAGACTTACAGTTGGTCCTGTTCTGCCGCTGGATCCAGTTGGTCCATCCTCTCCTCTAAAACCCTGTAAAGAAAGGCAAATCAAGTTTAACTCATACGGACAGAAATTTTTAATAATTTGAAGAAGTAAAACCAATTCCAGTCCGAAACAGGATTTTGTTCAGCAAAATGTAGTCCATAAACTGAAGGACTCACAAGCAAACGGGAATGGTGAAAAAATAGCACCAATGAATTCCTAGCTACTTACAGGAGCTCCAGATGGTCCAGGTGGTCCAGGCATTCCGTTGTTTCCACCAGGTCCCTAAAATAAGGTGTAAACAAATGAAGATTAAAAAGTGCAGCATTGATTTCTGTTTCCTTATTTTTTTACCTTCATCTTCAATAACAAAATTGAATCAATAATGAAACATTATGGAATCCTATCATATGATGAAATGTCGGTGAACATCCGGTGTAAAAGTGCAATTGTTCCAGGCTGTACATTAAGAACAAAATAATGAAGTAGTTGGAGAGAAAACAACTTACGACAGCTCCTTGAGTACCGGCCTCTCCACGTGCTCCCTGGGCTCCTGTTGCTCCCTGGGAAAAGAGAAGAAACAAATATTTAACCGGTGCACTTCATTGAGAGAATTTATCTGTTTGACGTTGAAGATGTACATTGTAAGCTTTAGTGTTACCAGTGAACAGTTTCAAAACAAAGACCGGGCCCATGTGCTCAAGCTAAAAATTGATGGGGGGTGACTTACTGGTTGTCCGGGTCGTCCGGTTGAGCCAGAGCCACCCTCGACTCCAGCCTCACCGATGGAACCTCTTGGTCCCTTCTCTCCACGGACTCCGACAGGTCCTCCTAGTCCCTGGAAGAAAGAGACAACAACATTTCAAGTTAAAGCTTCAATTTTTTTCACTGCAGAGCCTTCGGAACTTAACCCTCCTTACTGCCTGTCTACCATGGTGGTTAAAAGTCTATTTATGTGGGAGGATGCTTCTCAAAGATTCATTCCAAGGAACTCAACCCAGTGTTAACGGGTCAGCTTTTTGGTACAAGCTAAACACATCCAATTACAAATAAATCCATCTTGAATTGATCTTTCATATAAAAATAGATTCAATCTATCAGACATACAAATTGTGATTTTCAGATTTTCTTTGGTACAAAAAACGGAAATTAAGAACAGGAATTCAGCTGTTTAGCCAAGAAGTAGCATCTGCTTGCATGCATCTAATGTAAGCATCTTGCCATTATAAAGAAGTCAAACCTTACAAACATCAAGACAAAGTGCAGGGGGGTCAGGGGTCGGGGGTCAGTTCAGACTTGAGGTAACTCACCTGTCCTCCTGGGATACCCTGGGATCCACGCTGTCCAGCACTTCCTCTCTCTCCCTTGAAAAAGAAGTCAACAACAAAATATTTATTTTGAAGAAATTCTGTATCAATTCAACGACACAATGACCGACTCACAAGCCGGTAGTGACAATTCATTTCTGAAACACTCTGTGAAATTTTGGAATTTTTGTGATGATGTGTGATCACTGCCTCTATGTTGCTTGACTTTCACACCAGAAATTATCCATACGAGACCCCTGAATATCAGCTAACCCATGACACCCAATCTCTGCAAAAACACAAATATTGAAATGCTACCTTTTAAACAATGTACACGTGCAGTTTTAGATTGAATCTTATTCCTACAATAAGAATATCAACTAGTTTAGTTCTTGATAGCGTTTACAAATAACATGGTTAACAAGTAAACAAACTGTTCTCCACGTTTGTTTTTTTTAATTTTTTGATGTAATTCGCCATTGTTACAAGAAAACAACATACAGGCAATAAAATTAAGATAAAACTGTAATTGAGATGCAAGAAAATTGATTTCCCTGTTGAAAGCGCCCTCAAAATATGGTCCACTGAGCGGACTCTAGGTACAGATCTGGCCCTGAAAATAAAATGGCCACAGCATTTTGTTATGCCTTAAATTGAAACTTACAGGGTTGCCCTTTGGTCCTGGTGGTCCAGTACGTCCAGATCGGCCGATGTCTCCCTGCACCACACAAAAAAAACAGCACAAAATTCACTTGAATGTCAAACAACTAACTAGTTTTTATCTACGGGCGTCTCAAAGCTCTTATCGTCACTTATTTTCAAACAGGTTTTTAAAAGTTTTTGGTGAGGACACCAATTTATGTAGCACCTTATTTGGGCTTACAACGTGCTGCGGCGTATTCAGCAGCCACTGCCAGAAACACCTCTCAGCGACAAGTGTAACTGGGTTCTTTTATGTGCATTTACACGACACAACACAACGGACCTATGGCTTTACGTCCCATCCAAAGGCAACTCAATAATGGTTTAAATGTCTTGTTTAAGGACACAGATGTCAAGACCGGGACTACACTCTACTGATCAGCAACATTAGAGCTCGAGTCCCGTGCGCTTGACCGCTCCGCCACGACATGTCAAAGCAGTATGTGTATCACAACAAAATCACACTACAATTTTCCTAAGGTCTCATTAACAATGCATCACTTATAACAGTGTGTAACACAATTCTGACAGAATCATGTCTTATGTCAAGTCGATGCAGACCAACATTTTGGTCTACACCGACAAATAAAACAACAAGACAGCCATGAAATAAAGGTGAAACAAACTTACGGGCTCTCCACTAAGTCCAGTTGATCCAGCTGGGCCTGCGGGGCCGGTGGAACCCTGAAACCAACACAAATAAACTACTTAAAAACAAATACAAAACAATCTCATTTCAGAATACCCAAATTTACCAATCACTAAGATTCAAAACGTGTTTTGATTTTCCTGTAAAAAAGCAAAAGGACACAAACAAGATTTGGAATAAATAAATTGTAAACGCCTTAACTTAATCAATACACCATTCTACTCTAAGTTTTTGTTTTCAAACAAAAAAAGCCAAAAAGCAAAGAGAAAACGAAAGATCAGAAATAGAAGATACTTACTCTTGATCCTGCCTTGCCTGAGATGCCGCGTTTGCCAGTGGATCCTTGTGCACCCTACATAAACACAACGACATCAACTTCATTTCAAAATATTGCGTTTTATTTATTTTAGCTTTTAGAAAAAACAACACATAAATGAGTGGTTTGAAAATGATAGCGAGCTCTACCTGTTTAATTCAAACACTGCAGCATTTCAAATCAAAAAGTTAACCGGAAAGATTGCCCCAGTCAGTGCCAAGTCACCGGTGGAGTCATTAATAAAATTGAAACTGAAAAATTTTAAAATCTTTAATATTATTATAATTTGTCAAATTACCAATTTATTTGTCCAACTTTTCTCAAATCTGGCAATCTTTTTTGATATAAATACATGAAGTCATTATCAATTGGTCCATAAATGAACAATATAATTTAATGAATATTCACAAGTAAATTATCAATGGTTCACGAAATGCAAGCATCGTAACATGCGGCTACTGTCTGCCGTGCTCACCGTCTTGGGCGTGTGATTGCATGTTCAGCCTGTAAACGCCTGCCGTATAAAATGCGCACTACACTGTGTAAGACACAGGGACATCAACTCCGAAAAAATGGCACAACCAAGATCATTGTGATGATGACGTCGAGTGAATTTGTTCAGTATGGTGGAGAAGGAACGTGTTTTTTGTTTTTGATCTTGATAATTTAAATTCAGTTGATTCACATTCATGGTAACTTACGGGTGCTCCGGCGATACCCATTTGTCCTACACCACCACGGTCACCTGGGGCTCCCTGTAAACAACAACAAATAATTACCACAAATTCATTATGTATACAAAACATGTAAAACCATTTTTCTTTCCAACTTTATACTTAATCCAACTAATGGGTTCATTTATTTATTTACTTATTTTCTTTTCTTGATGAACAATAGTTTTTTTGTAGCAGCCACCACAAAGTGACAATGAAGAAGATGGGCACATTTCAATTCAAATATTTTCGGAAGAATCTTGAAAATCTAAAATGGCCTCATGTCAAGTCAAATGAAGAACTAATATTAATAGAACAAAATTTAAGAGAATCAGTGCAAGAGCAAAAAGCTAGAAGATGGACGTGGAAATACAACTGCCACTGCGGGACAGCAATGACATGGGAAGTGGGACGCCCATAAATGGATCCGTACAGTTAAAAAAACAAAAAACAGAAAGGATACTAAACAGTGGCCTAAAACAGAGCAAGCTAGAGAGAGTGCACTGCCATCTTGTGGGAGACTCGGCCCGAAGAGGATACGTGAGGCGGGCTGAGCAGCCAACAGAGGGCTAGTTTGTTACAATTATACAGGCTCGTTGTTTATAGTTATTTCTAGTTTCAATCAAATTAAAATTAGAAATGTTGTAATCTCTTACGGGAAGTCCTGGGATTCCAATTCGTCCAACATCACCAGAGGCTCCCTTACCACCCTGCAAGTAGCATCAAAAGAAGAAAAAAAAACATACAATATTTATTCATTTGTTTAATAATGATTTTATTCATTTCTGGGTTATCCAGAAATAAATCACAGTTCGGGGCATGTGTGTTAGGGGTTGAAATGACGTTCACCAGTGTTTGGTGAACACATGAATTGAGGACTTCTCTTTGTTCTCCCATTGTTCGGACTTAGTTTTTTTCATGACGTCATCATTGGTTTTGAACCCGAAAGTGAAACGAGGACATCTCCTCGTTGTCAAAACACAAAGATTCTTTTTTCGTTAAAGTCCACAGTTTCAACAGGTAGAGACACCACCCAACGTGTTACTCCATTTTGTTCGCGGACAGGTTACAGCGACTTTAACCCTGTTTCACACTACAGAACCAATTCCCAAAATAAAACCCCGGGAAATTCATGGGGAAATGACCCCACTGACCCCCCCCCCTGTTCATTTTACACGATTCAATTTCCCAAGGAAGATTAACACCAACCCCCAGGGTTGTCTCGCTTAAACCCCAATCCCAGCTATTTCTCAGGAGTTTGCCAGGGATAGCTGTTTCATGCGTCAACAAAATCTCCTGGTGTGAAAGGGGGGTGTCTTAGGATTGATGAAACTTTTCCAAGAACAAAAGTTTTTCTTACAGGTGATCCAGTTGATCCGTCGCGTCCATCTACACCAGTGTCTCCCTCAGCTCCTGGGGGTCCAGCTACGCCCATGGCTCCTGGGGCTCCACGGTCTCCCTGAAAGTTTAAAAAATGAAATCTTTTAAAAAAAGTATATTTTCACTTTTGAAGTTAACACAACACTGAATTAGTATTTGAAATGTTATGACTGAAGTCAGAGATCCATGGTTGGCCTTATAAACAATGCTTTAGGATCTCTGAAAATGAAACTTACAGACATTCCTTGAGGTCCGCCTTGGCCGGCTGTTCCTGCAACTCCTGGAACTCCTCTCTTTCCCTTGGCTCCTCTTGCTCCAGTAAGTCCCATTTGTCCCTGGTGACGATAATCAGTTGACACAATTTAAAAAAAATCCACTTTTCACCAGACGGAGAAAACAAGTTTATTAAAACTAAGTGTACTTTTATAAAAGACAAAAGCCAGAAGAGAGAATAGCTTACGTTTGGTCCTCCAGGTCCAACAGCTCCTTGAGGTCCAGAATCACCACGGGAACCTTGTGCTCCAGTGGGTCCTGCCACACCCGTGGGTCCGTCTCCACCTTGTTCTCCCTGAAGAAGAAATACATACCATAAATAAATGTCTAAACTAATGTTTCATTTAGAGAGTTGTCTAGTAAAGATCAGAGGTTGAAGATCACCAAGAGCTTAAAGGAACATTACAGAATTGGTTTTTGATAA
Source organism: Pycnopodia helianthoides (assembly GCA_032158295.1). Lineage (NCBI taxonomy): Eukaryota > Metazoa > Echinodermata > Asteroidea > Forcipulatida > Asteriidae > Pycnopodia > Pycnopodia helianthoides. The sequence continues at coordinate 7,015,225 of CM063251.1, forward strand.
CAAAACAGTTGCTGGCAGTGTAAGCACTTTATGTAATCCACCATATACATCAACTGACAAACCTGTAGAAGTTTGAGATCGATCGGCCATCTGGGTCACGAGAAAATAGTGAACAACCGATTACACATTTGCATGAAATCATATAGATTCAACAAATGAATAAAATGCTCACTGAGCGATAAACTCAAATCGGAAAGTTAGTTTATTCATTTCTCATAAAATATGGCATTTCAGACAGAAATATTTTAAGGGATGTCTTCTACTATCATCATCATTAGACCGTGTAAGTTTTAAATCTGTGATCAAAAGTATATTTTACAAGTTTTTTTCTTACCAATTCTGTAATGTTCCTTTTAATGTCAAAAAGTAAACCAGGACAGCAAAATGTGATTTAAAAAAAACACCCAACTTACAGAAGGTCCTCTGGCTCCAGCAGGTCCAGTAGATCCTCGTCTTCCGGCAGAACCCTGCAAAATAATAATTATGATAGCAATAATAATATAGAGCACATATCTACCAATAAGGTACTCAAGGCGCTTGAACAAAGAGGAACATTTCAGACAGGTTTTTTGAATTCTGAGATCGATTTATGTAGCGTCTTATGTGGGTTTTGAGGTGCTGCGGCGCATTCAGCAGCCATTGCTATAGCCACAAACAAATTAAGGACATTAATAAAAAAGATGTTGGTCTTTAAGGCAGGGGTATACTTTTGGTAATTGTCAAAGACCAGTATCCTCGCTTGGTGTATCCCAACATAAGCATAAAATTTAAGCTCAATTGATCTTGAAGTTGCAAGAAAATAACGAAACAAAACCACCCTTGTTGCATACATATAGAATTGCCTGCTTTCAGATGCCTGAGAACTGAAGCCTTTCTCAGATTCAAAGTTAGGGGAGAAAAATTACGTCTTTCTCTATAACAATTTTTTTTTAAGGGGGGGTCATTTCTTACACTGTTTTATATCATCAACAGCTCTCCACAGTGCTCTTTACGGTCTAAGTTGTTGTGGTCATTAACTTGTGGGGGCAATTATCAAAAGTACACCCTGCCTTTAAATGAGATGATAAATTTTTGTGTCAGAAAATTGACTGAAACTTACGCTTAATCCCTTAGCTCCGGATAGTCCTGGGCCACCTCGCTCGCCTTGCAGTCCCTGTGAAGATAGAACCCCCAAAAAACATGCTCATTTGCTGAACTGACTTTTCAGTTTATCCAGATTAAAAAAAAAAAGGCTCAGCTCAAAGGCATGATCGATTGCTTTTAGAAGATTTCCTGAATGATGTCCGTGTGTAGTCTCCAAGTGAATGGTAACTCTGGACTTTTTGCGATAACCACTTTTAATTTGGTTTTACCCTTACACCGATGTGTATTAAGCACTGCATACTCAGTACTTTCCCGAGCTCTATGAACAAAATCCACAGACAAATCACTCGGGTGGGATTCAAACCCATGGGAGCTCATGAAACTTTCATCTTGGCAGAGAAAACCACAAGCAAGTGGGTGATATTTGAATGTAGTTGGCACACCGGCTTGTAAGGTGATACAAATTGCTGAAGGTACTGATGGGTAGGTTACATGAAGGATTTTGAGAACCATGGGTTGGGCAATAGGGGGAGCCGGTGTAGTGCTTGGAGGACTGGGGTAGTGTGATGGAATTTGCTAGAGCGTGTAAGGACACAGGCTGCAAGTGGCTTTGGTAAAACACAGTTCTCCTTCATTTCTCAATGACAGAATGATATCATTACACAACACAGCGATGTGGCTTTGCTTTCATGAGTGTTTGGGCTGAGGATGTTGTAACTGTACAAAGTCCAATACTTCTCATGAAGCAATTAAAGCTATCAACGGATAAACAAATCGTCGCGTCGGAGCAACAACGCCAGACCTCAATTTTGCAACAATGTCGTGTCTCACACAAAAACTGCTCCTGGTATCTCGGCACCAACTGGTTTCGTGTGACTACATCTGGGTTATTTGAAGCAAGATACAAAAGTTTTACACCTTCAAACTTGTGTGTAATGTAAATGCTATTCTAAGTGATACAACGAATTTAGTTTTAAAAGTTCCTTACGTTGGGGCCTGATGGTCCTGGTTTTCCATCATTTCCTTGTGGGCCCTGTGTAGAAAAAAACAAACAAACAAAAACTTATTAATATATGATATTCATGGCAGAAAAAGACATCCAAATGGACCGAATCAGCTGGTGGTACAGGGTATTTAACCATGAACTATACTGCCTTAAACTTGTATTATTTTTACCCTTTCGGTTTATACACCTTTATAAATATTGAGGAAGAAAAAGTTGCATATAGACGGACAATTTTTTTTTCTTTTAAACAAAGTTTGTTAAAAGTTATTCCTTTGAAAAAGTTCTAATGTCAAAATGTACTTGTTCATTCTGTTAAATTGTGTGGTCTATAAAAAAATATATTTTTCAAACTTACGGCAGGTCCTGGCTTTCCGTCGTTTCCAGCACGTCCATCAGATCCGGGCAAACCCTGCAACATAAAACATTCAGCTTGTAGTTAAAAAAGAATTGTAACTAAAGACAACTGCCCTTTTTCAAGTTTCAAGTGCAAACTACCGTGATGCTAATTGCCAAGGGACAAAAGAAGTTTATACTATTATCTCTCTGTCAGAATCAGTTCACATGGTAAAAAAATTCCACTTTTGTACAAAGGGGAAGTAATTGGCTAAGTGGAAAACATTAATTTTAGATGGAAGATTAGATGCAACAAGGGCAATGCCGATAAAAAAAAATTCCACTCCACTTTTGACAAAAAGGGGAAAAGGAAGAACAAGGAACCAAGTGGAAGACATTATTTTGGACGGGGAGATGAGAAGAAACAACGGTAACGCCGGGGATAAAAATTCCACTTTTGACAAAAGGGGAAAAGGGAAGAATAAGAAGCCAAGTGGAGGACATTAATTTAAGGTGGGGAGATAAGAAGCAACAACGGTAATAAACTTCATCCTTACTCTTGCTCCTGGGACTCCGGCGTCGCCTGTGCGTCCAGCGGCGCCCTGCACACAAACAACAAGAAATTCTCCAAATCAAAGATCATCAAGATTTCTCAGGTTTTAATTTTCTTAAAGGCTGGTCTTAAAAAAAATAAAAAATAAAGGAGGCGTCAATGTTTTTTTTTTCTCAATATTATTCAGCATTTCTTAGTATAATATTTTCTGTTCTTTGCTTTTCTTCTTTCTACTCTCTCTATCATTGGGCCAATGCAACTTATAGCAATACAATAACTCATGCTCACTTTAAAAAGACTAACTGGTTAACCAAATATGGGGTGAGAGAAAACTCAAATGGTCCTCATTGGGATTTAAACCCAAGACCCCTGACACTCCGGGCAGATGCTCTACCAACTGAGCTATGAGGCACAGCGGTATACTCCCTCGGGTTTTCCCTAAGAACCACATTTTTCTCTTAACTGGTTAAGTATGTCCATCCATTGGTTAGCATTACAAGAAAGGTTTGGGAAACTAGTCCATTCATATCGCCGAGTCAAAGATGTTTTTCCAGTGAGAGAATTGACCAGACACACAAGTTTCTTTTAAACGCAAACTTGAGTGAATGTGAGATGAAATCTCAAGAGACTCACAGCATCACCCTTCTCTCCTGGGGCACCGATAGCTCCTTGTGGTCCAGCATTTCCCTGGTGGAAAAAAAAAAAAATGAATATCTCTCATTATATACAATGTACACAGTATTCGTATTTATAATCTTGAAAGGGAACAATTCATAAAAAAAACTTGGCATCTTGAGGGGCATAATGCATCAGAAAACTAGCATCTTCAGGGGCAGAATTCATCAACAAAATTGCATCTTTCAAAGAAACAGCAAAAATGCACTCAAAATTATGTTCACTTATTCAGGTTTATTGTACAATGGTGCGAATGGACAGAGCCCACTGCCTCACCTAATGTTCTAGCAAGTATGCCCCGCTTATAGGATAAAGTTGCTCTGGAAACAATAAGGGGGCAGAAGGGAAAATTAGGAAGGTTTTTGTTAATCTCAGGGTCTCAGTTTATGTTTCCGCCTTGCTCTACAGTGTCAATAACTTCCCGAACTGATAGATAAATCTTCATGGCCGACTGCCTTCAGCCCTGCTCCACCCACAAAATGCTTACAGGCTGACTGCCTTCAGCCTGCCTTCACCCATAAATTGCTTACAGGCTGGCTGCCTTCAGCCCTCCTTCACCCACAAAATGCTTACAAGCTGACTGCCTTCAGCCCTGCTCCACCCACAAAATGCTTACAGGCTGACTGCCTTCAGCCCTGCTCCACCCACAAAATGCTTACCTGTAGGCCAATTGCTCCAGCCATTCCAGATTGTCCAGGTGCACCTACACCTCCCTATAATAAAGAATCAATGGATGAAAAAGACTGTCTCAGTACAGAAATGAAAGTGCATAACTTTTTCTGAATATTTTTCGAAGTGATATTAGAGAAGGGTTTTGATCTATAAATGCTAGTCTCAGGACATAACAAAGTTAAAAGCCTTTTTCCTCCTTAAAGGGAAGGGATATCGTTGGTAATTACTCCAAAAATTAATGACCATGAAAACTTACTTGGTAAGTAGCACTGCAGCTGTTGATTAATGTACAACATTTTGAGGAACGGTTCCCTTCAAAGGAATGTGGTGTTAGAAAAAAGGGATTTTTTTAAAGTTTCAATCCGAGAAACGTTTCATGCATGAGTCGTTTCTCAGATTGTGTATTCCAATTATGGATTATTCTACCTGCGTGGGCATAACCGCTCCAGATTTTCAGCGATATCTCGAAAAGGCTACCACCTTTTTAGATGTTTTACATAAAATTAAAACAATCAAAGGGTTCTAAAAACCAAAGGTATATTTGACTTTAAGAGGAAAGCTTGAGCAAATAAATTTTGAGATCTGAAAATTGAAAACACCTCCTGTTTCGAAGTTAAACAGACTAAAAACATTTGACATCGAAATCTAAAACTTCTTAATAGTTAGAGTCAAACGCCTTTAATTAATAGTTATACTTACACGTGCCCCCATTGCTCCACGAGCACCATTTGGTCCAGTGGGACCATCGGGACCCTAGAAGGTGAGATAAAAACAAGAAACGGTAGAAGTTATTCCTCAAAAATATCGTGTTTTTTTTAAGTAACAAAAACAGAGATATGACAATCATCAAGAGAAAAATAGAACAATAAGCAGAACAAAGAAACTCACATCAGAGCCATCATCACCATCTGGGCCGACCTCTCCTCGGACTCCAACAGATCCCTGGATTCAAAGCAAAAACAGAAAAACAGTGAGGGTGCATTGTTTGTTACTAGTGCACTGCCACAATCATGGGTACACACTTTTTTCGTGTCCATGTTCATGAACAACAGTTTGAAACCAGTGATGTAACAGTTATTTCAATGTTGTTTGAAATTCATTAACCAGCGCTGTGTGAATGAAGAGTAGAAAGTACGTACTTGAGTTTGTCAAATACAAGATCTGCAAAGAGTTGCTCAATATTTATGCGTTGTTCATTTGGCGTCTTTTGTAACAAAAAAGTGTACCCATAATAGTGGCTGTGCACAGAAGCATAGGTTTGTTACTGTGCACTTATCCAGGTTGTCACCAGAACCTTGTGAAGGAAATGAAAGTTTTGACTTACTCTTGCGCCACGAGCACCATCGCTTCCACGTGAACCTTGGAGTCCCTGGTATCCTTGAGCTCCGGCCTCACCGGCTACCCCAGCGGCACCACGGCTTCCCTGTGTAAAAAGAAAAAAAAACAGCCATATTCAGCATAACCAAGTTATACATGTTTGAAGAAAGTAAAAGCGCTCATAAAAATAGCTCTCCTCTCAGCCATATTCAGCGTAACCGAGTTATAGTTGTTTGAAGAACGTACCGTAATTTTCCTGCGGATAAGACGCGCGGCGCATAAGGCGCTCATAAAAGTGCTCTCCTATCCAAGTATCCGGCATTGTTTATTCTAACTATGGCTAGTCAGCTATCGTTCTCTTTCCACATCCCTTAACGATGTCATTATTTGTTTCATAATTTCCGTCTTTGTTCAACCTGTCTGTCCGTACTTTTTTGTTCCCGTTTACATTCTGTTTGTCTGTCTGTCAGGCATCTCACCACAAGCCCCGGCTTCTAGAAGATGCCGTCATACATATTAAATTTTCTGTCTTGTGAAAAAAGCATTTATGAATAATTCTTTAAATGCATTTTTTTAAAGTTATGGATTGTTTGTAAATTTTCACGAAATATGGAAATAAATGCGAGCTTGAATTGAAAAGTGCAAAACTTGAATGTCTAAAATCTTGTCCTAAATTATCTGGAAGAGCAACTTACAGCTGAACCTCTTGCTCCCTGCATACCGGCACCACCGGCTGCTCCTGCGGCTCCCTGTACGTTAAAAAAAAAAAAAACATAGTCAAGACTTTAAGTTGTAAGATAATTGATAATAATAGATATTTGTTCAGAACTTTTTGATAAAGTGTCTCTTCTACTACCACTGTTGAATGGGCATCTTGAGCATTTCTATCTCATGCCTTTGGGAGTATGCATCACTGCCATTATGAGCACATAGGGTTGCGAATCAATCACATCAACAATTTGCACACATTTATACAATCTCACATGTGACCATTTACTCTTTGGTGATGAGAAGCAATATGAAGCAAGAACACAAGTGCCGTGACCGGGATTCGAACCATCACTCCAGTGACCCAGTCATGAGAACTTGAGTCTGCATATCAGAGCTTGCCTCCACTAGGTAGACCACTTGACAAGGACACGCTTTCATCGACTAAATCAATGATAAAAGCTCATGAATCAAACAAGCTTACCAATCTGGGCCCAATTTCATAGAGCTGCTTAAGCACAAAAAGTAGCCAAGCACAACAAAATAACCCTTACCAGAATAAGGTTTATCAGCCAAATTACCATGTCGCATGTACAATTGGCAACTGGTATCCTGCTGATTTCTGATTAAGCAGAAAAATTGTCTGCTTAAGCAGCTCTATGAAATTGGGCCCTGGAGATGAGAAATTGATCACACTCACCATGTCACCAGCTGCTCCAGTTTCTCCATCTTTGCCAGCAGATCCCTAAAATACGAGGAGAAACAATGGATACAATCAATTAAAGATGCCACGGCCGATTTGACCCATTTCAAGATTTAAATAGCCATTTTCAAGCCTTCATTTAACCCTCCCAATGTCAGTGACTCTTGGCAACATTTTCCAGTTGAGTTGACCAACCATTTGAAACCATTCGACTGTCAAGGTTGTGTACGGTGGCACAACTGTGCACAGAACTAACTGTGTACTGTGTACATGCATTCCCTCACGGTATCATATTGCAGGCTGGCATAGTTGATCTATCATTCAAAACCACAGTGAATGGTTTTGAACGGTCAGACAGCAAGAGGGTTAAGGTATTGCTTAAAAAATGATAAGGGGTAGTTAATTACAAACTATAAATTATTCATTAAGGAGATTTGGGCATTGTCTCACGTCTATCAGCCATGTACAAACAATTTTGCATGTTACTTGTATTTTGTGCATTGTCCAAAAGTTGTTGTTTTTTTTCATTTTGAAGCAGCATCATCTGTCAAAATTTGTTCGAGAAAAGAATTCTTTAAAAAAATGTCTTTCGACAAAATCAGTCCATGGCACTTTAACCAGTGACAACTAAACAAGAACCAGTCACTTGGATCAATTGAAGATAGGTTTTCCCACCACGGTGAAAGTTGCGTTTAAATTTCAAGGTTGGATGAAAAGATGTGGAGGTTCGATGAAAAGATGTGGAAAGGTTTAACCTTTGGGGGAAGATTCATACCAAAAGCTCGTGAAAAAAAGAAATGAATATTTTTAAAAGTGGAACTTACAATTGCACCAGTCTGACCTGGGGCACCATCTGATCCGCTCTCACCACGGAGACCTTGGATTCCTGTCATACCACTTTCACCCTGTTCACCTCCTGCACCCTGGTGGTGGAAAAAAAAACCCAGAAAGAATCGTTGTCCTTCTGTCGACTACACACAAATATATATAAAAATACACTGGGGACTCAAACAGTAATTCCTACAACACTTGGATGAGCTTGGTATACCATCTGCAAGCTTATTTAATCGAAAACAATCATGGTAATAAAAAAAAAACCATGAGAAGTTTGTCTGTAAAGCTTGCATTGTCTGACATTGCATTGGAACTTAATTTAACAAATTAAAACTGCTTGAGGTGTTTCCAAAAGTAAAGGTTAGCATAAATTGATTGAAATATAATTATCACATAACATCAAATTATAATATAATTATCATAAACTACCAAATTATAAGAGCGTTAACACCTGGCTTAAACAGGCACATGTATATTTCTTTCAAAGAAAACAAACAAACAAAACAAACAAACAAAACAAACAAACAAACAAACAAACAGGTTAATAAATAAACAACAACAATTTCAAACAAATGTCTTTGTATACCTTGAGACCTGGAGCTCCAATGGCTCCCATTATTCCTGAGGCTCCGACTGGTCCCTGCATTTAAAGAAAAAAATCATTTTATGTTAATTATTTTACGGAAATATCAATCTACATCTCAAATAATTGTTTTGAAATGAATAATGGCAACAATCTAAAGTTGTAAAAAACTTGTGGTATACTTACATTGTTTCCGATATCACCATCATTGCCATCTTGACCTCTGGTTCCCTGTTAATTTAAATATATTATGCAAATTGAGTCAATTTGTATCAATACTCTCTTATTTACTGTAACACATACTTTATTTGTACTTACAAAAACAAAGTACACAAGTAACTGATTTCCAAAGTAAGTGGCCAATATCAACACATCTCTGGTGACTTAATGTAATGAACAAGATATTTAGTCTTGAGTTTTACCAACACAACGATGTGTGGCATGCATTGTATACTCGGTGTTTTCCCAAGTACCATGAAAAAAAATCCATGTGCATATTTACTCAAGTGGAGTTCGAACCCACCACCTTTGCCATCCTAGAGCAGAATTCCTACCACTAGAACATTGAGCTTGCCCAGTAGCTAGACGCAGTTCGAATCAGATCTGCTAGCGGCGGGTTCCTTAACAGTCGTTTTTTAATAGAGGTTAAATTTGCATCGAGGAAAACAAATAGTATTTCGTTTTACCCATACACCATTTTGTGTAAAGCACTGTATACTCAGTATTTTCAGGCACAGGGAAAGGGCACCAAGTTATTCTTTCCTTGGTAAAGGGCACCCTATGAGGAAATTGTAAATTTCTATTGGAGCATTTCAAGGGCACCAAGGCAGTGACCAGGGGGCAATTGCCTCCGCTGCCTTCGTGAAGTATCAGGCCTGACTCAGGTGGGATTCAAACCCTGGTCCTTTACACCTTTTCAGTTCACCTACGTTATGAAAGGTTCATTTTCTCAAGTAATGTTTTGGGGGGAAAAATGATTTGTAAAGGGAAAACAAAAAACTACTTACAGAAACACCACGGGATCCACGCTCGCCTCTCTCTCCCTGAATGCCACGCTCTCCCTAGTGAACAAAAAAAAAATAATATTAATTAAACTGGACATCAAAAGTATTGTTCCTGTTTCAGTTGTTAATTAATGTGCAAGTGCATAATTAAACACAATCCAGGCTTCTGTTTTACCTTTGGCTCCCAAGAGGGCATACATTTGTGTGTAATATTGCTTAAAATTGCTAATTTATAGACCAGCTTGAACGAAAACAGCAACAAACGATCTTTGCTGAAGAGGAGAACCTGTTTACCAACTGGTTTGCTTTTTTAAGCAATCAGTAAATCAAACTACATAAATTGTTTGAATGAATCAAAGAGCAAAACACATTTCTCTGTATCTATACTGGAAATATTCTACTTCAGTTATCGCGTTTATAGAAAGAAATTCAAAGGTTTGAATTTTCAGTTTAATTTCAGTTATTTAGTGAATTTTTTGAAGGAAAGAACAAGGTCGCAGCCACAAATAAATAAACAAACAACAATCTGTACTGGGCCGGTTTGCTATGAAATACATGGGGTGAACAAAGAAAATTAACTAGAACAGGGACTTCAAGATTAACGTGCCGGCACTCTACCAACTGAGCTATCTAGCCCTAGTGTTGGCGGTCTCCCTATGTTGTCAATACTTTACTGCAAGAAAAAAAAACAGTGAAGATTTTGGACAGTATATCTTACCCTGGCTCCTGAAGCTCCGGCAGCACCTGTGGCACCATTTTCTCCGCTTTCTCCGAGAGCACCGGTATCACCACGACCTCCCTTCTTGCCTCGACCACCCTAAACACACAAATAATTGTGTGAAACAATGAGAGCATGAAAGTCAAATGTACATCGATTCTTGATAGGTGTTTCTCTCTATTTTGTGGGGAGCGTGGCCTTGCCCAGATTGCTTTCCAGATTGCAGATTCCGAGGACCTTGTTTCAATTCAGCGCTTCTCGACCAAACTTGCAAAAACTTGCCAAATCTGGAACAAATACTTGTCAACTGTGAGGGCCAATGTCCCAGAGCTCTTTGTGAGTATTGTATTGTATTTCAAAAATGGTATCATCAGAGAAATATGGCAATTTTTGCGCTATTTGCGTATGTAGCCAGCGTCATGTTGACCTTTCACCCTTAAATAAGTGACTGTGCTGTCCTACTGCCTTTTCAGTATTCGTACTGTGTGCTGATGATTGGCGGATTAAAATTAATTCAAGTGCAGGAAATCTTTTCAATTTTTAGACGTCTTAGTGATTTTGCATGTAGTGTTTTGGGGAATGCTTTTCCTTTTTTAATTAAAGGTTGCTTTTTTCCCCATGTCTCTACAGAATTAAAAGAGCCATGACAAAAACCACTAATAAACACAATGTAAACAAAACTAAAACTAAAAAACAAGAAAAAACATACTGAAATTAGACAAAATTATTCAAATTGAAATGACTAATCATATCAACCCTTAGAATTATTTGATGCAGTTTTTTTTCAGGTTGAGTTGGTTTGGGCTAAAATTATAAACCAAGATGACTTCTTTACTTCTATTTTGTAGAATTATCTATAAATATCTGATGTGTTTCAAATACCTCAATTTCACAGAAAAGCCATCACGTTTTTTTTCCCTTCTATGCCAACCAAGTGCTACCAAACTGAGTCTCTCTTTGCCAACAAGTAATATCCAAACTGAGGCTGGAGACAACCTGGCCCCTTTTTTGTCCATGAACATCTGCATTGCTTGACTAATATTATATATATAGGAAACCAGACTTACTCTCCATCCCTTGTGTCCCTGGGGTCCTGGTCGGCCTGGGAATCCACTTGCACCCTGAGAAAGAGAAAAAAACCATTGAGCCAATAAGTCCCACAAAGTCTGCAAATAACTTGAACAAAATTATCGACAGAGTGCTGCAAGTTGTTCCTCTCAAAATAATTGCTCCGATTTTGTTTTGTTTATCAAGCTTTGAGAGTGTATTCAATAGAGTCAAAATGTGTTTCTCATGAAAAAAGGGTTCTATGCCAATACTCCAAACTTGTTTTTATTGTAAACTCAGTTTGGATTAGAACCTATCAATATTCAAAACTTTCTTATTGTAAATTCAGTTTGGGTTAAAACCTGTCAATATTCAAAACTTCTTTTTATTGTAAACTCGGTTTGGGCGACACGCTTCCTTCTGAATACAAGCTTACCTTTGTTTTACAGTTTGAAATGCAATTGTTTTATGATTTTGAAATTCTAAAAAAACTCAGTTTGGGTTAGAACCTGTCAATATTCAAAACTTCTTTTTATTGTAAACTCGGTTTGGGTGACAAGCTTCCTTCTGAATACAATTTTAACTTTGTTTTATAGTTTAAAAATTGCAAAAAAAACCTCAAGTTTTGGGTTAGAACTTTCTTTCAAATACGCTTTGAAGCTTGCTGTGGAAAATTAAACTTCTTTACAGCAAACATGAAATATTGCTAGATATGGATTTGCTATCTACTCTTTCTGGAGACAAAACTAACATACTCTGACTGAAGATTAAATGCAAATCAATTCTTCGACTTACCTGACGTCCGGCTGCACCAGCTCGACCAGTGGCACCTGAGCTACCATCGCTGCCCTAAAAAAAAAACAATGGCTTTATCCTTGCATTACAGTTTTCAGTCAAATTAACCAACTTAAATATTTATTAAAAACAGAAAAGGTTTCTTGTTGGTCTCCTTTCTGAAAATTTATAGGGGGCTTGTCTTCCGACGTAAATCAGGTGAAGTAAATCAGGAAAGAATCCTCTCGATCCACTTAGCAAAGTAGCAGTCCAGGCCGATTTCCTTCCTCCCGCCCAGGTAGTACTTAGTAGGCGGGACGGTTCTTTTCAGAAATAAAAAGTCCCCCCTCCCAACCCGAATTCCAAAATATACTCCGCAGTGGAAAAAAGAACAGCAAGACAAGTTCTTACAAGAACAATCTTCACAGGGAAAGTAGATATAACCATCGCAAACCAAATAATTCACGAATTGTGGTCTGATTAAGTCCACTTGTTGAATTTCCACTGAGCAAGTTAATTCAACCACTCCACTTCTCTGTAGATTCTTACCCTTTCTCTCCATAAAACAGCCCCTCCCGCATCCCCGCACCCCACCCCACTACCCTTCTCGTACGACAAGCCCCCTACCCCCTTGTAACAAGTTTTTAAGACTTACCTCTCTGCTTCATCCCATCAGGTCCTCGCTGTCCTGGTGGCCAGAAGATCCCTGAAAAGAAGCCAAATGCCAAATAGGTGTGACCACAGAGCAGAAACAAACAAAAAAACACAAGTATAAACCGGTATTCACTTCACAAAATCATTAAACTCACAAAAGTTTTTAGTGTTCGTTAAATTCAAGATTGTAGCTCTTTATCATTGTTCTGAGGAAGTTTTAGGTTATCTTGAACTAAGATAAAAATGTGAATCAATAAAATGACATAGTACAAAAATCATGATTTAGATGAACCTACAGACATTAAATGCCTAAATGTAAATTCATTTGTTTAAAATTTATTGTAAACAAAAATACAATATTTCAACATTGTCAAGAATTTGTCGAGGAATAAAATGCAAAACAGCTTGCCCATGAAATATGTAAATTGCACATCGCGTGTGTGCACTAAAATTACTGATCAGAAAAAAATTAGGAAATATCGTGCCTTTTTCCATGGGGCTGATGGTGTCGTGACACAAAAAATGTTTGTGTGTGTGCCTAGTGCATAGTATTATGGCGCTTGCAACCAATAGTGTCTATAAAAAAAACATTGCCTGTAAGCCAAACAATCTGACATATATTTGTTGTATGGCGTGTCGATTGAAAAACGTTAAGATGGGGAAGAAGTTAATCATCAAAAGACTGTGGACATGTTAAACTTTTAAGGAAGACTTACGGGTTGTCCAACTGATCCAGTTTCTCCCATCATGCCTGACATTCCACGGGCTCCCTGATATGCAAAAATTATAACATGTATAAGAAGATGCAATATTGTGTAACAAACACACAACATCAAAATCAATAGAACGAATCCAACGAACACAGAACATTACAATCAACAGATCCCGAATGATGGTTCGGCCATCTTTTTTTTTTTTTGCCCGTGCCGTTCAATGAAAGAAAACTGTTTTTTTTCCCCAAAGAGAAATGGTGCTTCTTTACTTGCACAGTTTTTCCTGGTGTGACCAATCACGGCATCTGCCATTAGCAGTTTTGCCTGGTGTGCCCAATCACAGCATCTGCCATTAGCAGGGTGTGACTAATCACAGCATCTGCCATTAGCAGTTTTTACCTGGTGTGACCAATCACAGCATCTGCCATTAGAAACGCTTTGTCCGAATGCTGTACTCAGTATTCGCAAAACATTCAACTGACAGAAAAACAATGCAATTCCTAGCACATTTTAATAATACGTTTTTGGTCAATTAACTTTCGCAGTGAACAGTTTCTGGATATCTGACTTGCCTATAGATTTCACACACAAGACCAACTTCGATTAATTGTACAGATTCTAATCTTAAAGGGTCTACTCACACGTCGTCCAGATGCTCCTGGGGCACCTGGGGGTCCAGGTGGTCCCTAAAATAATAAAAAAAGCAGAAAATAAGACAATTTAATCAACTTTGATGGATTATTCAACAGAGATTTCTTACGCCAACTTTATACTTATTATACAGTTGTGACAAAAAAATTTTGATCTGAATTGTTCTCTTTTGTTTTGTTTTGTTGTTGCTGTACATAAATGCCTTCTTTAAGGCTTCTTTGAGAAAAGTATGTAAGTTCTCAAAAGAGTTGGTTGCAAGGCTTCTTTGAGAAAAGTATGTTCTCAAAAGAGTTGGTTGCAAGGCTTCTTTGAGAAAAGTATGTTAGTTCTCAAAAGAGTTGGTTGCAAGGCTTCTTTGAGAAAAGTATGTTCTCAAAAGAGTTAGTTGAAAGGCTTCTTTGATAAAAGTATGTTCTCAAAAGAGTTGGTTGCAAGGCTTCTTTGAGAAAAGTATGTTAGTTCTCAAAAGAGTTGGTTGCAAGGCTTCTTTGAGAAAAGTATGTTCTCAAAAGAGTTAGTTGCAAGGCTTCTTTGATAAAAGTATGTTCTCAAAAGAGTTGGTTGCAAGGCTTCTTTGAGAAAAGTATGTTAGTTCTCAAAAGAGTTGGTTGCAAGGCTTCTTTGAGAAAAGTATGTTCTCAAAAGAGTTAGTTGCAAGGCTTCTTTGATAAAAGTATGTTCTCAAAAGAGTTGGTTGCAAGGCTTCTTTGAGAAAAGTATGTTCTCAAAAGAGTTAGTTGCAAGGCTTCTTTGATAAAAGTATGTTCTCAAAAGAGTTGGTTGCAAGGCTTCTTTGAGAAAAGTATGTTCTCAAAAGAGTTAGTTGCAAGGCTTCTTTGATAAAAGTAGATGTTCTAAAAACAGTTGGTTGCATTTTCTAAATGTTTCGACTCTTGAATTGTACTTTTAATCGGGGGACTGTTAAAGGTAAATAATCTAACTGATGATACAATTAATTTGTTTTTATGTCATCCGTTATTCTGCATTATTGCATAGATTTTTGATATCCAATTCGAATAAGAAAGTTGTTGTATTTGGAAATTATTACAATTTTAAGAAAAAGCAGTTTTACCTGAACGACTTGCTGGGGTGCAGAATATCCTCCCATGCTCTGTCCCTTGGACTGGTATTGTTGTTGGTAGGTTGGGGCAAGGGCCTAAAAAACAAAACGAGGAGGTTAAACACTGAAAAGGTTTCTTAAAGATAGTGTAACAGTATAGCGCCACCTAAATGTCAGTGTAACAAAACACCAGCTCTTGCCTCGGAAACTAGTCAACTTCCAACACCTCGGCGAGCTAATGTCGACTGTCCAGCTGAAATAGACCAGGTTCTATTTTGTTTTAATACACCTCAAACTTCTCCCTACTTTGGCATCAATGAGCTCCAAGAGGCGCAACATTTACTTGTGGGACGATCTTTTTATGTGTGCCTAGCGATGTGGGCCTATGGAAGGGCCCATGTGGGGTCTTTTTACACAATGGCAACAATTGATCCCACACAGTTTTTCTTTGTTCGACCTGTACCCCAAAGAGGTATTCTTTAGAAAAGGGAATAATAGAACAAAACCAGGACCCTACAAACCCAACCCGTACAAGATTGTGTGCGCGTGCGCTTGGTCAACAGCAACAAAATAGCATCTGGCACGTGATGATGAATGGACCGTGAGAATTCGGCACTGGATCATGAATATGTATGAGTATAGTAGTTTCAGTTTACCTCTCCAGGGGGTCCTGGCTGTCCAGGGGCACCATCAGCTCCAGGAAATCCAGACTCTCCTTGGTCTCCATCTGGACCCTGTGAAGCAACATTGAAATGAGAGAAAGCAAATTAAACTGGGCATTTTTAATAAAAAGGTTATCTTTTAACAGATCTTCTTGATTTTTTTGATGGGGAACACAATGGGGAACACAGATGGGGTACATGTTTTAAGTTGAAACTCAAGTGTGTCCAATTGTTTAGTCCTCTAAGTATAAAGGATTGGGGGAGTAAATATTTTCCTTTTTTTGGTGCTAATATGAGGCATTCCCTTGGTTTCATTACCAGAAATAATAAGAATAATTTGGTGCTTAGAAGGGGGATGGCAGATTGATGCTAACAGGTGGTGGGTACCTACCTTAGGGCCAGCTGGTCCCATACGGCCTGGGTATCCCTTGGGGCCATACGCACCCTGTCAAAATGAAATCAAATTTGTGTTAGTTATACTTAGCAATTTATGCTTAACAACATCGGGAATTCAACAACAGAACCTATACTTATTAACCCTCCAAGAGGTGCATATTCCGGGAGTACTCCAAGAGTTTTCTCTTCTGTGTATCCTGCACTTCCAGTGCAGATATCTTTCAACGGCAACAAAACAACAACAACAAAGCTGATGTTTTGGTTCAACAAATCTTTCTTTATTGTGTACAATAATGCCCGGACAAACCAGGCTTTCTGCTTATTTTTCCACTACACTCTCGTGCTTTGCGGAAATTCAGAATAAAGAGCCCATTCCAACAGCTTTATTCCAACTACTGCATCTCTTTGGAACTCCTTGCCTGGTGCATGTTTCCCTCCATCCTACATTCTAGACTGTTCTAAGAGGAATATCAATTCCTACCTTCAGCTCCCCTGAGTTATTTTCATGTTAATTGCACTCTTCTTGTAGCCCCCTTACAGAGAGTGGTTTAAAGCCTTGTTCGAGCAAACTTGCGTTAAAAATATACAAAACAGAAAAACCCACAACCACTTATTTTTCACTCACCGGAGGTCCAGCTGGGCCAGTAAGTCCTTGGGGTGAATAGGCGCTCATATCCTGCATGAAAAAGAAAAGAAAAAAAAAAAAAACAACAGAAAAATGTTATTGCTTTGATTGCTTTCAACACAGTCAGTTTCCCTAGTAGTTTACTCCTTGATGTTTGAAAATTTGCATCATTCTGTAACAATAAATTTGCGCATACTGTGGTTCTTCAAACATTGGACATCGCAAATACTACGGCTTATTTTTTAACAAGTAAGAAAATAAACTCACAGGTATGTCAGCAGGCTCACCACGGGGACCTTGATCTCCCCTGGGTCCTTTCTCGGGCTAATTAAAGAACACAAACAAGCAAAGGTTAAATATTACATTATTTTATCAGTCATGCAAAACAAAAAACAAAAACAACAGACAAACAAACAATGCATACTTATAAATCACAAATCGACCTACATGTATAGTCAGAGCTGTATATTAGGAGAGTTGTTACACAGGGGGACCAGTTTCCTGTGGTCACGTGGTTACTGGACACCATTTTGGGTCCAAATGTAGCACAACCCAATGTGCAGTCTAGTCTGGCACCCTGTGTGCACACACACATCCATTTTTCTCGCAACTCTCCATATATACAGCTCTGTGCACAGCTATTTCACAGTTACTTTTGACTCAAAGGTTGAGATTTCAACTTAAACTTTTGAGGCAAATTTTTTTTTGGTTCAACTCCTAAGACTTACCTTAACAGCTGTGAGATTCCATTCAAAGCAAGAAGGCACCCATGGAAAACAGGCAAGGAAGAAAAAAACACAGTTGTGAGAAAAAGTACACAAATAAATTAACCACAACAAAAACACCATTGATCAGATTAACACAAAATGCAAAAAAAATGCGAAAGATTACAAGATGTTAGTTTGGATTCGGTTGAGAGAGATGTTGATTTCTGTGCACATTGTGGTCACACAGGGGGCTAAGACGACAACATTATTAGATTTACAATTGCATGATACACACATGCCGCCGGGCTGGCAGCGGGGGTCATGACCTCTTACCCTTGACACAGTTTAGTTTTCTACATTTTGTCATTGCGCCCTCGCGGGCCCCGGACAGAGTGAAAGGTATTGAGGGACTATCCCCACGTGACAGCTCGACACACATAAATCCGCCTCCCTCTTCGCAGGGTACGTCCTCCTTGTTCACACGTGCAGCGAGGTTGTTGAAGGTCATGCGGGAGCCAGCCCTCAGATCCCGACCTCCCATCTCTGGGGTCAGGGTCTGTCGGTTCAGAACTCGGCGGCTTCCGCGGCCGGTGGGAGTGTTGGCGATGAAGGTCTCCAGCCTCCAGAGGTTTCGTCCGGTTGCGTCGCCGCTGTTGGGGTTGGAGGTGATCGAGACATCAAAGTCGATCTCGTTCTCTCCGTCGGTTATGTCAAAGTTCTCAGCTCGTAGATCGGTGCTGTCAATAGTGATACCTGGATCGTAAGAAAGTTCAATTTTTAAAGAGTCAACGATTGGCATTCAATCAGAGTTTTTAAAACCAAATGTTTCTGATAATGGTTTTTCAGAATTTAAATTCTTGTTTGTGAAAATTAAAACGAGTTGATATACTTGTACACAGGAGAGGGAATTACAAAAGGGACATAAAGAAAATGAATGAAATTTGTATTTTTTGGTTCAATCATTCGTACCTCTCGATCTATAATAGTCAGTACAAATGTACAGCACTCACCGTCACACTTTTGACGGAAGCATCTCTTCAAGACAGTACGATCGGGGATAGGCTTCAACTCAAAGGGTGGTTCTGGTCTGGCACCCTGGGTCAGCTCCGCACACATATAGCGCACCTCACTGCAAGACAAGCCTTGCATGTTGAAGTTTGTGTCCACCATTCCGAATTCAATGTCCTCCCCCGGGTAGGCATCTTTGTTGACCTGATACTTGCTAAAGGCGCCTCTCTGCTCGTTGAAGCGGCGTCCCGTACCGGTCTCGCTGTCACTTCCGAAGAGGGTGAGGTCCCACAGGCCATCTCCGTAAACACCGCCACTGTCAGGGGTCGTTACTGCCTTCATGTTAAACATTATTCTATTGTAAGGGTCGTTTTCCTTCAAGACAGAGTAGTCATTGGAGATGACATCCAAGCCGGTCACTTTCACACCTGTGAATGATAAACAAAACTCATTCTCAATCTTGCCTGTTACAAACTTGATTTCTTTGTTCACCCCAAATTGAAGTAAAATTTACCCAGTCAATTTCTCTTGTGGTTTATTACTTGGCGTTTGAAAAAAGAAGCTGCTTCCCTTTCAGATCCCGGTACTGCCACTTCCCAGACGTGAAACTTGGGTGTGTTCCATTGTTTTACGGCGTAGAAGGTTAGGTGCTAGATAGCACAGCTGGCACCTTAATCCGGAGGTTGCAGGATCAATTCCTGTTCTAGTCACTTTTTTCTTTGTTCACTTGGTTTCTGATACTTTATATCATACTATTGATGCTTTGATTGGTCAGTTTCATCTGACTTTTTGAAAAACTCAAAACATCATTCTCTTTTCCGAACTTCACACATGCAAAGATATTTTTAAAAACTACCCCAGACACAGACCATTTTTGTTACAGTGGTTTTCGATTTTCAATGGCACAGACACTCTTAACAGATACAAAGTAAGTCAGCTAAAGTTGCATGCCTGAAATCTGATGTTTATCCTTTCAGGGTTTGTAGGATTGATCTAAGTTTTGAAAACCCATTCAGATAAAAAAAAACTAGGGGTGTATTTTGTTACCTTTACGACAGTCTTGGTCTTTGCATCTTGTGATAACTTCTCCTCCATCAGCAGTCTGGAACTTGAAGTCTGGTCGCGCTCTCAGTCCCTTGGCGAACTCAACACAGAGGTACTGGAATTCAGACTCGCAGCCGAGGGCAGACAAATCAAACTCGGTATCCACCGATTGAAAGGAGAGGCTATCCCCGGCGGTCAGGTCACGGCTGGACTGGTCACGGCTGAGAATCTGGCGCCTCAGCCCAATCTGTTTGCCTTTACCATCGGGCCTGGTGGAGCCGAACGTGCCAACCCTCCACAGAGTGTCGCCGTTGGCGCTACCCGCACTCGATCTTGAGTCAATCTTGATGCCGAGTCTGATGGGTGAGGCCTGGCCCGATACGACAGTTTCGGAGAGCACCTTCATGTTCCAATCCATGTCATCGATTATCACACCTGAACGAATAAAAATTGTAGAATGCAGGTCTTTAATCAATATGTTCCAGTGTAAGATCTGTTGGACCAAAAAGCCATTTGCCAGTTAGATTTTTAATAAAAGTCTGGTACAATGACTTGCTCAGTCACAAGTTACCAATTAAATTCGAATTCCTAAGACTAAAGATATAGTTGCTATATGTCAAATGGTTCGGGGCAAGCTTTTGTATAGCGACCTCCAGATGAGCAAACCCTGGTACCATTGTGACATACACATTCATTAAAAATTATGTAACTTGCAAATGGCTGATTGGTTTGAGGTTAAACAAATAATAATAATAATAGCAACAATTAAGACCAAGAATAACAACCCTGAAATCTTGCCACACTTCACAGGTGGTTAATGCATGACTAAAACACTGCTATGCCTGGATAGTTTATTAATAAAAATAATAATAAGGTTTGAATAGCGCTGGTATATAGAAAACTATTCACTGCGCTGAGACCTGAGCACCAATCTTAAAGAGCACCAATCTGAATTTACCTTTACACATGTCTTCGGGAATCTCCATACAGTCTTTGAGCACCTTCGCGCTGGGGACAGGGGTCAGCTCAAACTCCACTGCGGTATCCGGATTACGACTGAACTCCGTACACAGGTATTTCATCTTCCTGCAGTCCACGTCCGTCATGTCGAACTCGGCGTCAATCGTCTGGAAGTTGAGCGGTTCCCCGGGGGTCATCAGCGCGCGGCTGCCGAAGTACTCGGACAGGACCTGGTCTTGTTGGTTGTAACGCGGTCCCTGGCCGTTGGAACGCTGGCTACCGTACATGTTTAGACGCCACATGTTGCGGCCGACGACGGGGGTGCTCTCGTCTGTCGTCTGTACGATTGTATCAAACTGTAAAGAGTTGCTGGATTTACCCTCGTAGAGATCACCACCAAGGAGAGTTGAATCAACACCAGACACATACACACCTGTTGATACACACAAGCAATTTGAAGGATATTTAGTTCAGTTTCTCTTTAAACCTGACCTGAACAGGTGCTTTACTTTTTGGGGGAGGGGGTTATTATGCAAGTTTGCCCCAAACAAGGCTAACAGCCAATCTTGGTAAGGGGCTACAAGAAGCAAATATTTAACATGAAAAAAAACTGCAGGGGAGATGAAGTTAGGATTCGATATTCTTCTTAAATCAAGAACTGCCCTGATAAGGATCCTTGCACAGAGAAAATGCACAAAAACTTTTACATGATTCTTAAGTTCACTCATAAGAATCAGAATCTTTACCTATGCATGTGCAAACAATACTTTGTAAACTTTCAATGTTACAGTTTTAAAATTGGGATGAGCTAAAAAGGCTTTCAAGAATGCAATGTGTACAACTTTCTTACACTGCTGCAATCTTTCCAAAGTGCCCATAAAAACATTTTGATAATCATGGTTCCAGTTCTCCGTTTAGGAAAGATTATGCCTCGGCTTGGTTACATTGATTTGAATTGAGGGACAGGCAACAAGAAATAGCCGCCACCATCCTACATGTCTCTTGATTAAAAAAAAATACAAACCTCCACATTCTGCATTCTTGCAGCTAACGATGGAATCTCCAGGGCCGGAGGTCCTGAATGCGTACTGCGGATCTGGATAGTCCCCTTGCGTAAACTCCATACATAGATACTTGTACTCGCCGCAGCCGAGCTCTTCCATCGGGAAACTGGTACCGACGTCCGTGAACTCAACGGGCCCTCCGACTGGCATACCTCTGGCCTGGTTGTAGGCATCGAGGACCTGTGTACGCTCCGATTGTCTCATGCCAGAACCGTCCGCGTTCCGACTGCCGAAAAGATTCATCTTCCACAGTCCGGAGCCCTGAAGTTCACGGCTCTGTGGGGTGGTCCGTACAGTCGCATCGATAGTCACTGGGGTTGCCATCCCGTACTCCCTCCTGCCGGCCTCATATGACCAATCCATATCAGTAAGAGTTACACCTGGGTTAAAAGTTCAAAGAAGTGAACAGTCAGTATCAAACTGTGCAAATTTTTTCAATTTAGGTGAACCAGTTTGAGTGTGTAAAACACAAAAACGTCTAAGTAATTTGTGTTTTAAGTACTTAACCACTGTTCACTCAGTACTGTCAGTCAATATTGGTTTGACTTTTCCTAATCTTTTACATTGTCTTCAAAGCATCGTACATGTATAAATAAAACTGATTTTTGTTATTCATAAGGCTGGAAATCCATGTGTCAGTCATGCATTCTGCGTAATTGCATAGTGCGAAATTCGTAAAAAAAGAAAGTACATGCCAAAATACGCACACAATTCCATTGCTCTGGGTATTTTCATCTTTACGCATTACGCACAACACATGCCGGACACATGGATTTCCGGCCTACTAAGGCTATTTCAGCAAACAGACGAGTGGGTCTACATATGCCTATGTATCCTGCAACAACATGGTAGGGCTCAGGAATCCAAGATTACCTTTGCATCTGTCTCCGAGTTCAGTGCAAGATACCAGTGCTCTCTCGTTGGGAACGGCATCAAATGTGTAATCAGGTTTTGCGTTAGGATTCTTTCCCAGCTCGGCGCACAGATACTTGACTTTCTGACACTGCAGTCCGGTCATGTCAAAGTTCACCTGAGCATTCATGAAGGGTAGATCCGAGTCCATCTGGAGTGTTTGATCCATCTGGGACTGGTCGAGGACCTGGGTCTGGTAGCCGAGTCGGCGACCCTGTCCATTAGCCCTGGCGCTTCCGTACAGGCCAACCTTCCAGAGGTTGCTACCAGACACTTCAGTTGACCCTTCACCTGTGACCCCAACAATGTCCATTTGCAGCATGTTGTCCATCTTTTCTTCAATGACTGGACCGTCCCCTTGGATTGTGGTCTCCAAACCAGTAAAGACGGCACCTGCGGTAACAAATTGGATAAATAGCTTCAACAAACAGAAAAAAGACGGACAGCTTTTCCACACCAAACATGACAGATTAAAACATCCAATACAATTTTTTACTCATTTCACTGCAAATTTGTTTTCAAATATTCAAAAGTACGCAGAAGTCTACTAAGAAAAGACAAGTTATAAGGATTTTTATCTGTTGATTAATAACCAATTTTTTTTCTTCAAAATGTGAGGCCACAACAAAAATTGGAATTAGTTCATCTCCTTGATATTTTAATATGTTGAAGAGCAAGATGGAGTTACTTACGTGCTGAACATTTCTGCTGCTTGCAAGATGTTAACACATTATCACTCATGGAATCTGTACGGCCAGAAATTTCAAATCTGAAGTCGGGCTCCGGCATGTCTCCTTTGGTGAACTCGGCGCACACATACCCATATTCGTTGCAGCCGATGGATCCGATGTCAAAATCGACTTGCTGGTTCCTGATGTTCATTGTAGAGCCCCCGTCGAGGGTCGTTGAAGCGCCGCCGGTGTTGAGGGCCTGGCTGACGTAGCCGAAACGATCGGTGGCACTGCCGTCGGGACTCTTGCTTCCGTACATGCCCATACGCCAGAGCCCGCTGCCGGACAAGTCGCGGCTTCCAGATCTTGTCGACAGCTGGGCGTTGAAATTGACGGGCGTTTGCTGACCAGGCATGGCATTCGCAGCGGAGTAATCCCACCCAAATCTGTCTGCAATGACTCCTGCGTAGAAAAAACAATCCAAACATTTCGGGATTAATACTTCCAGATCCTAAACAAAATCTATTTCTTTAATATGTTGCTTGGAACACGAGTATCTTGGGAGTAAGTCAATATTTAATTTAGCAACCGATTGTTTGTACCTTTCTCTTCTCTCTACTGTTTTGAGCAATCTTGGAGGCTATGCATTCTTGTGCTTGAAAACAAACTTCAAGTAATAAATCACAATAGGGAGATTGCCAACATTTAGGGCTAGATGGCTCAGTTGGTAGAGCGCTGGCACATTAATCCGGAGGGTCGCAGGTTTAAAATTTTGCTCTAGTCAATTTTCTTTGTTCCGCAAAAATTAATGGAAAAAAACCCAGAAAATCTTTGCATTCAGGCTGATGACCGGGCTTTTATTGTCTCTGCCCCTTGGCTATAGAATCAATTTCCCACTCATGTTAGAAATTCTACTGGTCTCACTGCTTTTAAAAAGGACCTCAAGACCCATCTTTTCTCTGCTCACATGTTATCTGAATTTCTCCAGTCTGCCTCCTCCCAGTCTTTCTCTTCTTTCAGTAAAAGGCACCTTATAAACGTCCCGCGTATTATTATTATTTTTTGTAGGTTACAATAACAATTATTATGCAAGAAAAAAGATTTGACTTTGGACAAACCTGAGCATTCTGCCGTCACACAGCTTGTTAGGACGCTCTCGTCAGGCTGAGGCTGGAGTCTGAACTCTGGCTGAGGAGTTTCCCCCTTCGCCATCTTGAGACAGATGTACTTGACATCTTCACAGGTGAGCCCGGTCATGTCAAAGTTGAAGTCGACATTGTTGTAGTTCAGACGGGTACTCTGTGCGGGGAGGAAGTTCAAGTCTGACTGGCGTTGGTTGAAAAGCTGCGCCGTCTCCCCGAGCATCTTGCCAGAGCCGTCTGCGTTGGTGCTTCCATAGGCAGACATAGACCACAGGCCTTCTCCGACAATGCCAGTGCCGCCACCGTTAGCACTGAATGAGACTGAGTAGGCATTGTCGGCACGACCATCTGCAACTTCACCTCTGTTAAGTTGGGCACTGGTACTGCTGATTGTGGTTCCTGTGGGAAGTTGGAATGATGTCTCGTTATTCGAAAATGCTTAGTTGACTGTGACCAAGTGAAAGTTCCTGCGTACCTGTACCACTGACGCTAAACCCAGGGCACCGATTGGTTAAAAGTTTGACCTCATTAATATCGCCCGCCGTCCGCTGTTGCTTGGCAATGCAACATAAACAACGGAACATCCCGAACTGCTCTGTTGTTGCACTGACCTAGAATGTATTTGTCGTGCAAACGAACGGTGAGAAATGCATCAACCTGAGCATAAGGCATTTTATCATTAAGATGATAAAAGGAATTATTCGAGAATGTTGTATTTTTCTAGAAAAAAAGACGGAGCACTGAAACATTACATTTTGAGGAACTTTTGGATCTATACACACCTGCTCTGCACTGCTGCTCATTGCAAAGGGTCATTGTGTCACCAGTGGGAAGAGACTTGAACGAGAAATCGGGATAAGCATCGGGGCCCTTTGAGAAGTCGTAACAGAGGTAGTTGAATCCGTTGCATCCCACAGACAGCCAATCAAACTCGGCCTTAGCCCCAGTGAAGCTCATCTCCCTCGACCCTCCTGGGGTGAGAGGTTGTGCCTGGTGGGACGGGCTCAGGGTCTGACTCTGGTAGTCGAACATCTCACCCGTGCCGTCGGCACTTCTACTACCGAAGATGCCCAGGCGCCAAAGGCCATTACCAGATATGTCTCGGCTACCGTTCGTGAACGTTGCTGTTGCATCAATGGTGACATCGGATGATTGTCCGACCACAAGATTGTTGGTTCTGCCAGAGGCCCTCAGTCCTCGGATCGTTACTCCTGTGGAAATTGTGATTTATGTTACATCTCTAATAGTCCGAGTACCTCTCAAACTTAAACAAGTTTCAGTCTCTGGTGATCCCTAAATAATTTGGTGAGCTCAAACTGGTGATGGTACGCGACTGATGTCATGAGTTGAGACAATACATTAATGTTAGTGAAGTGAAAACGGTATAAACATCACACTGAAACAAGGCTGATCCCGTGGAATGTCACTTTGAGTGAAATGAAATGAACCAAAATGAATGATATCTACAGGTGATCAATGGCAAAATACAGTGGAAAAAAAAGTGCACATGGAAAAAGAAACATTGATTACAAATCGATTCCGGGAATTAACCTTTTCCTCTAACAGATATATTTGTCGGCATAAGCCTTTCCTAGATGCTTGGGTCCAACTCACCACTCTGTTTTGAAGGAGGTCAGAGATCAATGTGCTTGCTAGCTTACATGAATCAGGCAATGGTTTCGATGTTCAGGAACGTGTGTATAAGTCCAGCTATTGCAGGGCAAATTGACATTACAATTACAAACTGCTGGGATCTACTTTTCACAATCAAAGAAATGCTCTCTTTTTTTCTTTCAGAGAAGGTACTTTTATCATAGATTAATGTAATCCAAATAAGCATAAATGAACGGACAACTTTTGGAAATAATTTTTTTTTTCTTTCTTTCCTTTAAAAATGCTTAGTAATCAGAACCGTTATATACAGGATGCAACTGTACTTCACAAAAGAGGAAATTACAAAATTTCAAAGATTGAATGGTAAAACTGAGAATAAAAAAAGAGGAAATCAGCTGATCCGAGGAAAAGTTGCATGCCTGTATATATATATTTTTTTTCCCTCAAAAGATGAAAATCAAAATGAACAAAATGGAGTGAAACAAACAATTTGATCGATAATGGTGAACTCGTGCAGATCCAAAGAATGAAAAATGATCTACACACAACTTCATACCCTACACATACATCCAACGTGCAAGTGATAAATGATAACAAATAGAATGAAGTGTATAATGCTCTGGTCAGAAATACTTCTTACACCATACACATTATGTACATGTCAATGCAACGGGTGAATATGATGTGAACGTCAAAATATGAATGATGTGAAAATTCTGCTGCTGGTGATGTACTTGTAGATGGCAATGTATGGAATAAAAAATAAGAATACAAAACTGTCAATACAGCTAGTCAAGACATGTAAATACTGCCCAGAACAAACATGGCGGTTGTAATGCATTCGCGTAACTTCAACACTGCTACTACAGCTGACGGTCATATGTCATCTGTCCTTGGTTCTGAAACGACCCAAGTTTTAACTGATCTTTCCATTAATTATGTCTCCCAAAATTGCTTTCAAGTTGTGCTTTTCCCCAAAACAGTAATCCAGCAATTTATAAAAAGGTTGCTTCCTAAAGTCGACTATATGTAAGATTCTTGTGTTCTTCAGACATGTTTTCCACAACAAGATTAGAGGACTTGTAAGTTCTCCATGATTCTCAATGGTGGAAATCAGTTTTTCTATGTTAAACTAAAACAACTGGAACCGCTTAAATGTTTTTTTTACCGACCAGAACTCAAGTGTCTTACCTTGGCATCTCTGGACTTCAGCACACTCAGTTAGAACAGACTCATCGGGAGTTCCAGAGAAGGTAAAGGTCAGGAAGGATTTCGCCAGCTCGGGTTTTGGACCTTTGTTGAACTTGGCGCAGACGTACTTGGCGTCATCACACGTGTAATCAGTCAGGTCAAAGCGGTATCTGATATCACGGATGACGTGCCTACCGCTTGGGTTCTTCCTCAGGTCCTGTGCCTGTTGTCCCTCAGTCAGAGCCTCCTCAACTACCGTCCCATCAAGTTCCTCCGATCCGTCCTCGCTACGACTCATCCAAAGTCTCGTCGTCCACAGACCTTGGCCACTTACGCTCGTCGTTTCAGACGTTTCAATGTAGTGCACATCCAACTCGAGGGCGACTTCATTCGCAACACCACCACGGAACTCAGCACCGCCATCTACCCTTGGCGTTACATCGTCCACGATAACCACTGTTTTGTTTAAATACAAGAAGTCAGTCAGAAAGCAATAGTCAAAGTGAATTATGAACTTAATTGTTTGATTAGACAAATAGTAAACAATTTAAAAGCCAAAACATCTAAGAAAACACATTTTCCAAGCCTTTAACTCCTGGGATTTATTTTTTACTAAATGATTAAGGATCATGTTGTTCAGTGCTTGCCAGAGTCCTGTGAAAAAAACAACACACAAGCAAATTACTCGGCTGGGGTTCAAACCCAGAACCTTTGCCATTCTAGAGCAGATGACTTACCACTAAAGCACCGAGCTTGACCGGTAGCTAAAGGAAGTCTGAATCCTACATTTTAGCAGCAGGTACAGCAACGATTTAATAGATCTTAAATTTCTAGTTTAAACTTTTTTTTAAATGAAGCTTTCAAATAGCAATCACCATGATGGCTTGTCAAAGACATCATTCCTTACTACGGACAAATCATCAAGAATTAAGAAATAGATGAGAATTTTCAGTTTGCCATTCATCTAAAATTATCCCTTCCTCGTTCAGTTAACTTTTTGCGTGACAAGATTCAAACTTAAGGTTAAGCATTTTCTGAACTCACCTTGTTTTTGGCCGCGTGAGGGCGTATGCGAACTGAGTTCAGGTGATGCAAAACGAGTAAAGGAACTGATTTTGTTCATTAATGTTGTTATTTTTATGCATTTCGTCATTGATGCAAGAAAACAGCGTAAAGAAAGTTTAAACAAGATGGTCAGTCATTGTGTTGCTCACAAATTTCCTGTAGAAAGGGCCCTCATGTGGTCAAAAATACAGTCGATTACCTCTTTACCCTTTATGAGTTCAAGAAATAGGTGATGCACTTACAGTAGGGGCAGGCTTTACAGCATTCACCCTCAAACTTGATAGGCTCCATGCATCTTATTGGCGGACATGCCTCAAATTCACACCTGAGTGTGGAATTGTCGCATGAACAAAACGAACACTCCGTCATTTTGTACGATTCTCCGTGCAGATAGATCTGTCCTTCATTGTTTTTGCATGGTAAGTTGCCAGAAGGACCAGTATCTTCAGAGAGTGAGCTTGAACTCGAGGCTGAAACAAAACATTAATTCATCGATGACATTTCAAGGGATGGTAAAACATTGTTGCTGTTTTTAGGTAAAGTAAATTAACTTTGATTCTCTTGTTTAAAGGAACATTACAGAATTGGTAAGAAAAAAACTTGTAAAATATACTTTTTGATCACAGATTTACATAAAACTTACACGGTCTAATGATGATGATAGTAGAAAACATCCCTTGAAATATTTCTGTCTGAAATGCCACATTTTATGAGAAATGAATAAACTAATTTTCCGATTGGAGTTTATCGCGAGCGTTTTATTCATCTGTTGAATCTATATGATTTCAAGCAAATGTGTAATCGGTTTTTCACTATTTTCTCGTGACCCAGATGGCCGATCGATCTCAAACTTCTACAGGTTTGTCAGTTTATGTATATGGTGGATTACATAAAGTGCTTACACTGCCAGCAACTGTTTTGTTAGCAAAAACCAATTCTGTAATGTTCCTTTAACTAAACATAACATAATACTAGAGTGGGGCTCCACCGTCAAAGTCAGTTTTTGAGATGCACTCATTTCCAACAGATAGTCTTTATGAAAGTGGGGAGAAAATTACAAGTGTCACATTAAAATGGTGTAAAATGCCACTTTATTTGATACTCTTTCAGAGCGAAATTCTAAACATGACTTCATCGAACATCAGAAACAAATGTGTCTGTACATTCCCAAGAAGAATTTTTGGGGCCAGTCAGAAGGTCAAGTTCAATGCTGTTTTGATCGAATATCGTCAAAGTTCAGGAATGAACTATTATTTCTCTGTGCAAAAATGTTTAGACCATATATTTGAAATGTAACTTCATGGAATGAGTTTGGGATTTTGAGAAAAACTGCACTTATGGGTATCGAACAGTGTCATTTTTCACTGTTTTAGAGACATGCAATGTTCCCCCATTTTCATTAGGACTCTATCTATTAGAAAATTAGTGGATCTTAAATCGTAATTTGAGCTTGGCGACCCTCTTTAGTGATGCTAATAATGTAAAGCCGCTATCAATCCAACCGCAGAAAAATGGTGTATTTCAATTCCTAGAACTGAAAGACATGAAAGCAACAGTGTCGTTGGGGCTTTATCTTTTATACTTGCTAGACTCTGACAGTATTAAGATGAAATTATTTCTTCCGAGGATCCAGTTTTGTGAGTGTATTTAGTGACATTTTCAATTGAAAATGGTCAAGTTTTTATGATAATTACAAATCAATCATTTTATAACATTGCGATTATTCTGTTCAGCGAAATATCCTTCTGGATTGGGACATACATAAATATTTTTATATATAAATTGAACCCATCTTACGAAGACTGGCCTCAAATATCAACTGTTTCACACAGACTGAATCAAACCATTTTAAAACTTCCCCCAAGTTGATAGAGTTATTTCATGAATCAATTCACATTGGATTGATGCTCATCTTTAAATTCTTGGTTGAAACCAAAAATTGAGTACAGTAGGATTTGAACCTGCGACCTTCGGATTAACAAGGCGGCACTCTACCAATATTCTCTAAGCCATCTAGCCCTAATGGCGGCCGTCTCCAAATGTGTACATTAGGGCTATAGATGGCTCAGTTGGCAGAGCACCGTCACATTAGTCCAGAGGTTGCAGGTTCAAATCCCTTAGTCAGTTTTTGTTTGTCCAACCCCAAATTAATTAAAATTTACTCAGTCAGTTTTTCTTTTGGTTTATTACATTATGTATTAAACCATAATCATTTCCAAAAGTTAGTATTTCATTTCTTTATCGTTTTAATAATTTTTTGAAAATCTTTTCCTTCAGCATGGCAGTTTTTCTTCAATACTCAAAAGTTCTAGTTCAGGAGAACGAAAAAAAGAGGGACAAAATCAATAAAATGAAAAAGTCAATAAATGTTGCTCAACTTACCTTTCAAATGACCTTCATCCGTTTTGCATCACATATACAATTTTGATGTATTTATTATACATGAACTTAAATCAAACTTATCAATACTAATCAACAAAAATGCAACCTGCTCAACAACAAATAAACCACTTTAGAGTGTTGTCATTAAATTTCTGATATTTTTTCATTTGAGAACAGAACGCATTTAAAAAAGGAAATTGTGCCACCAAATGTCAAGAAAGTTGCAAAATTGTGTACAAAATTTAGTACTGGAATCATTAACAGTTTCAAATATGATGGTAGCGTTAGATTCAACAATCCAAAGGTTTATTGAACTCCATTTTTACTTAAACTCTTTGACAATTTGTAAGACTTTTTAAAAAAGGGACAAGTTGCTATAATTCCTGTCTCACATTGATAGCCATCGTTTTTCTAGGTTCACTGTATATTGTGAAGTAATTCTTAATAACAAATTTCAGGCTAGTCTTGTTTTATGCCTATGTGCATGGGGAAAATATGTCAATTTAATTTGCCGATACTTGGGTCATTCTTAAGAGACTTGCAGTTTCAACTTGGAAATGCTAAAAATATCCAACATTTCATTTGTTATGTGCTTTCTGCCATGGGTGTATGGGGACTCTTTGATTAATTAAGGGGGGCAGAGGGGGTGTATTTGCCAAATATTTTACACATAAAAAATAACTACAAATTTCTAATAGAGGATAAAAACCATTTTGTGCTTTCTCTGTCCAATTTGTTTTCTTCTTGCTGTGCCAAAATTGTCCCCACAGATTTGCTCAAATTTCAGAGGGCAGTTCCCCGCATTGTATGTCTATGGGGGGGGGGGTGGAAAAGAACTTCAAAAATGCACCAGACTGTCAAATTCCTGAACTGTAACCTTTAAGTTGAAATCTAATTAAAGTAACCAAATTTACAAATTCTAAACTTTACTGATTTTCATTGAAAATACTGTCTAAAACCCCAAAATGTAAATCAATTAAAGGCAGGAAATTAGCTAAATTTCAACAAATCTCTTCATGAACCAGTTCAGAGCAAGACGGTTCTTTGCATGGTGAAGACATATTCACTGCATATCCAAAAAGTAAACTGTATTTAAAGGAAGGGCCAAAGGACCTGACCTTTGTTTCTGTTTAGAACTAGTTTTCTGCCTTTAATCCTCTAATCCTTAACAGACAAATGCTACATTGTAAGTTGTTTTACGAAAATTATCAATGGAAAACTATTCATATTCATGTCAATTTTGGAGGGAAATCTAGAAAACAAGTTTTAAAAGATACGTTTTTATCTTTTGATGTGAACTTGAAAATAGACTTTAGCGGTTTACAAATATTCAATTGATATAAGATCAGCATTCATTACAATTTAAATACCACTTTTACAACTGCGATTCTAATTTTATTTCAAACCACAAACTACACACAAATGATTAACAGAAGTTGGAACTTGGCATAGAATACAAATTCGTGTATCCAGTGTGACCACAATCTGGAAAATATCAACATCAATCTTCGGTCAGAGAAGTTTTGGAGCACTTTGTGCAGCAAAGGATCAGGGAAAAACAAAATGCAGCAATACAAAAGTAAAAATAATATTATAGGTCAATAAATTTCCACTAAGTGAGAAAGAGAACGGAATGCCAATCAAAATGCATTAGTAACATAATTATGAAATTTATTAGTATCATTGGTTTTAGTTTATGTGAGTATGGGACAAATTAGTTTTCAAAACAAAGTATTTATCGCTTTTGATAATTTGATTTTTATTTCCACTGATTTTTTCTGTTTTATCTTCAAAGTATTTATCACAATCTTGTAATCAAAATATCAATCTGTGATTTTGCATATTTATTTTCTCCGCATGGAATTCCATGGAATTCCTTTATAACGTCAACAAATGTGGATGTATTTCATAGCATCAATCAAAAAAATATGCAGAAAGAAAGAAATTCCATGGAATTCCTTTAAAAAGTAAATAAATGTGGATATATTTCATAGCATCTATCAAAAAAATATGCAGAAAGAAAGAAATTGCAATATTTGTTAAAATATGAAACAGAAGACTTTTCAAAACAAAAGAGTAATCATGCAACAACAATTACAAACAAGTTCGAACAAAGAAAACACAAACCTCCACTATGCATGCAGATATGGCAAAATGTGCTACTTTGGAAACATGCAATGCAAATGAAAACAAACAAAACTGGGAAAAAAAGCACATAAAAAGAAAACATGCAAAGACGCTTTGAAACTGGATGAGATGCTCACCCATGCATGAATGGTACAGTCTAAGATCAACCCTTTTCCTCAGAAGAATGTATTTAAATAATGCGACATCAAACACCAAACACTTTAAAAAGAATTACAAAATCTACAACAAAAAATCTCTTTGAAAAAAAATTAAAAATACCTTTGACCTCACTCCATTTGAAAAATTAACAGAAAGGAACGTTCCTGCAAACATTAAAGACTTTTTTGAATTATTTTAAAACGGTGCAGTTTCAAAATGGCAGACTCGACTCATTTTTAAAAACATTTTTGAGGGGGTTCCAATATACGGTACACACAAAAGGGTTGAGGGACACCTTTTGAGGGGTTGAGGAGGCAAATCAGGTAGTCGGTAAATAAAAGATTCCATAATTGTTGCTGTTGTGTGGTCCCCCCTTATTTTTCTGGAGTAGACCACCTTTTTTAGCCACCTTGAACCCACCCCCTAGAGTTACAAGCTAACTTGTATGTCAACTACTCTCATGCATGGTCATGCAGATTCATTGAATCCACACGGTGAAAACTAACAATGGGCTGATATATGAACGACTCGAGATCTCAGTGAGAAGAAGGAGTGAAAAAGACATTCTCTTTAATGATAGTCAAGCTAAGAAACACAGTTAAAGATAAAGACAAGTACATTCTGTGCTCAAAAGAAAACTGATTCGTAGATTTGATGAATTAATTAAACTATGTTGCTAGCATTATTACTTAACTATAATTGTATTTTTTATCAACACCCTCTCCCCAAACACATGGAGGCTCAAAAATTATAAGTGTATCAAAAAAAGCTCTAACATGACTGTAAGCTTTTAATGTTTCGGCCAGGAATTTTATTGCTGAACTTTGACCTTTTTCAGCAGATGTCTTCGATAACTGAAGGTTCACTAAATTCAGTCATAATTTTCGTTTAAATCAAGTCAAACATCAGTTTGAGCACAGAATGTATGTTTTTTGAATGACATATGAAGTTTAAAGTTTATAGTGAAATAAAGGCACTCATTCTCAGTCTCTCTGCAGGAGCAATTCCTTTTTTTTCAAACTTATTTTGAAAGTTAACCATGATTGAAAAAAAACATAAAATAATGGTTTCTCTCTGATGTGTGTCCGCTGATAAAAAGTAGGTTTGCTTGTTAAGAAAGGCACTTTTAGTTCTTTAGTGCATTTACAGTTTTTCCTGAATATTGCATACAAAGTGATTTAAATAAAAATAATTGGTTGCAATTTAAAGGCAGTGTATACCTTTGGTAATTACTCTACAAGTTAATGACCATAAAAACTTACTTGGTAAGGAGCACTGAAGGGCTGTTGATATTATACAACATTGTGAGAAACGACTTCCTTTGAAGTAGTGTAGTTTTAGAGAAAGGGGTCATTTTTTAAAGGCTTCAGGCATTTGAAAGCAACAATTCTGTGCAACAAGGGTGTTTGTTTCTTTCATTCTTTTCTTGCAACTTCGATGACCAATTGAGCCCAAATTTTCACAGGTTTGTTATTTTATGCATGTATGTTGGGATACATCAAATGAGGATACTTGACAATTACCAAAAGTGCATGTACCTTGTTTTTTAAAGAAAAGAGATATGCTTTGAAATAAAATTACATGCAATTCTGACATGTAAGTTCAACCTTTTAGAATAAAGTATTTAAAAGCAAACAGAAAACCAAATGCAAATTAACTCAAATTAAAGAATAGCGGAACAAATAACTACCTGCCCATGTTTAGAAGCTGTACTGAGAACATTCCCAAATTTCAATTTCCAACAAGTTTTTCAACCTTAATCAACAATATAAACTATTTCTAGAATAATTTAAAAAAAATTATAAAAGCTAAAGAAACTTTCTTTTATCTCCTTTATTTCAGGTTTGTTCAAGCGTCCTTTCAAGCTTTTATGACCACTGTCTCGAAATACCAGAATTATTATCAGAGGGATAACGCCATTTTTTCCCTACTTGGCCAACTGTTTTGCTGTTTTGCAGTATTGCAGCTTGCTGTAACAGAAGAGCATGCATGGTATAGAGCCCAGCACTGCATGCCTCTCTCCTGTGATTGGCCAAGGACTCCTGCTGGGCTCCGCCTCCAACGTCCTTGA
This sequence comes from Pycnopodia helianthoides, assembly GCA_032158295.1. Classification (NCBI taxonomy): domain Eukaryota; kingdom Metazoa; phylum Echinodermata; class Asteroidea; order Forcipulatida; family Asteriidae; genus Pycnopodia; species Pycnopodia helianthoides. The sequence goes on from CM063251.1 coordinate 7,050,113, forward strand.
TACTGTGTCACTCATGAATAACCTGCCAGGTCATCTGAGCAGGCTCCGCCCACATTGACAACTCAGCAGCACAGTGGTTTTAGTTGGACTTGATGGGGAAACCGCATGTAAAGTGCTTGGTACTGAAAATGACCCTCTACCTGAGATTGAAGGTTGGACTTCTCTCCCAAAATATTTTACCTTATGAATGATTTTGCTCAGGATTTTTTTGGAAAAATATCAAAAATAATTTCTATTTTTATCTGTCCTTTGGTTGGCCTGGCTTTCTTTGTGGTAGGCATGTCTGTTCAATGTCTGGAGTTCTTGTGGTAGGCATGTTTGTTCAATGTCTGGAGTAATATGAAAGTTATTTTACAGATTGCTAGGACTAACTTAATAGCATAGGTTTGTTTAATGCTCAGATTTAAGTTTGTACTAAGTCAAAAAAATGATACCATTTACTCTAAGAAACCTTTTAGTTTGTTTAATTTAGTGTCGCATCTCCAACATATCACAAAATTGTGAAAATTAATTTTTCTTTTTTTAAGAAATCAAAAAAATGTGTTAATGCAAGTATGGCAGTTTTTTTGCCTTAGCTTTCAGTTTCCAAAAGCTGTCCGTCCCAGTGGCGCCTTAAAACCAATCATTTATTGCAAGGCTAGCAGTAAACCAGTCCAATTTGCAGGAGTAAGCCGTTTTTTTTCACCCATCCTGTCCCCAGCTGTGAATCTGACCTCAGTCTGAGGTCAGATGCCACATAACTTAACCAACACTCCCCTGATACTTGATGCTGTTTAGAGGTTGCAACTGCAAGCTGGCAGTTTTGCTTTTTTTTTGAAATTTTGACACAGAGTCTTTGTCTGTTATTTTGTTTACTTGTCTGCAAGGTTTCCAACCCCACCCAAAAATATGTAATAACTCCTTTAGAAAAAAGCTTGTCTTCCCCTAACATCTAGCTTAAATGTACAGCGTAACTAAAAGAGGATCAAACATCCCCTCCCACAAAAAATATAAATAAATAAATAAAAATTACAAAAAACAGTATTTAAAAAAAATCCATCAGTTACCAGAAAAACAAAACAATGAAAGCTTAACTTTGCCTTTTTTTAAAGTCTTGCGCAATAAGTTTGCTCATTAAGTTCCAAAATGTTTTGGTTTCCGTTTGAAATTGTTCTAGTATATTGATGTTAAATTCCTTTTTTTACATCTTTTATTAAAACATTATTAATTGAATTATACAACACAAGCTTCAGAAAACAAACGTGCTTATATTTCCAAATGATAATTTTCAATGCACTTATCAAGATGACTTTGGTGTAAACATTTTCTGAATTTTGTAAAAATTTTCTGAATTTCAGAATTTGTAAAATATATATATAATTTGTTAAGCTCTTTTGTCAATGCACCTTTCTGCATCAATTATGTTGGAAACATGCAACATGAAAAAACCAAATTCACTCTTCATTTTCCTTCCGTCAATCCAAATTGGCAAATGCATTTTAAAATCTTTTGTCACAGGTAAAGTTTTCAGAATATTTTTTGTTTTAAAGCCTTGATTAACTTCGGCCTTAGAGTTTATAGTATATGTTTAATTCCTCTCTAGATTTGGTTGAACAAACCTACTTTCAGCGCCCCCCCAAAAATGGTCTCCTCCCCATTGCAGAGTATAAACATTGATAGACAAAAGTTTGTCTGTTTTTAAAACATGGGCAGTACTACATTTTACATCGTTTGTAAAAACATGTCCATTTACAACTGAACAAAACGTGCAATCCGCAACTTTAATAACATAGGAGGTAATTATAGCTCGTAAACTTGCGGGTACAACCCTGTATAAATCTCTTTTGAAAATTTGAGAGGAGTGTTGGCTCAGCTCAGAAAAAAGTCGTTGAGCCAACTTCCCAAAAGAGATTTTTCTCCCCAAAAAGATTTACACATGGATGTATCTACAAAATTATGATAGTTATAGTCATTTCCTATATTAGCAATACCATGCAAGCTTCAAACAAAGCTTTATATTACTTACAGATAATATGATAAGAACAAATTATACAAAAGTAGACTGAACAAAGGAACTGCCATTCCATATATCTCTACAACAATATTGCAACAAAACTGTGATATTCTACACCCGAAAAAAAACATAACCATTCTACCACTTTGTAAAACCTTTTTCTGCTCCGTACAAGATAATGGTTGGATAGATTCAATGTAGTCTGTACAAAAGAGAGCATGGACACACAAGTGAACTTGAAAGACCATCATGCATGAGAGATATATCTCAGTCAAATTCACCCCCAAAATAAGCAACAAAAAAAACTAAAAACTTTGGCCGATTAGAGATTTTGAGGGGGGTTTTGTTTTCATGCAAAATGACACAATAAATACAAAGTTAATCTACTTACATGATGCACCCTCAGTTGTTACGAAAAGTACGGCAGCTAAAAGAAGGAGCAGGCCCCATCGATAGCGGGTTGCCTGGCCCACAAAGCTATACATGGTTGTACAATCTCTGTGTACCAAGAATCATGGAATAACTAGCTGCCAATATCTTTCAGTGGCTGCAGGCTCGCTCGACACTTGGTGCAGCTTGGTTTTATCTGCCTATTATGGGATGGATGGATCCACATGGCCAGACCTTCAGCCAATAGGAAGGAAGCTGTTTTTTGTGCTGAGTAGTGCAGCAACTCCCAGTCCTTTAGGACATGGTATACGTACATGTTGTAAGGTGACACCACAGCCCCATAGGCTTGCAAGCCTCCTCTTGCCTATACACTATATCTATAACACATGTTAAAGCATAGACAGGGCATTACTAAAATAATAAAATCTTAAGTCAAGGTCCACATGATTTGGTGTTTCCTTTTTGGGGTTGTTTTGTTCGTGGAGGTAGGCCCACCAAGAAACAAACCTATAGGATTTGTGATTCAATTGTGTATAGTGAGGGGTCATTTGCTCTTTCCCTGTTTAGGTGGCTAATTCTGAGCTTCGTGAATAAGGCAAGCAAAAAGTTTTGTTTTATAATTTTGTTATTCACGAACGATTTGTTTTCTCGCCGTCCCGGAGCACAAATTTTGGACACTCTTTAAATTAAAGTACAAACCACAAGGGAAACTGACAGTGGGTAAATTTTAATTAATTTCTGATTGAACAAAGACAAATTGAGTAGAGCGGGATTTGAACCTGCGACCTCCGGATTAACATCTAGCCTTATAATGTTGGCGGTCTCCCTTTTTGGTCAATATCTTTGTTTCAGGGTACAAGACAGAAGCCATTCAACCTGTAACTGCCGTATAGCCAGAGATCACACCCAAGTTTACAATACAACCTGGAAGCGGCAGCAGAGGGATCATCTTAAAAGGATGCAACTGGCTTATCAATTAAAAAAAATGTTGAACATTTCATAACTTATTGCCTAATTGTGTAGATCGAAAATCAGTTTTTTTTGCCAACACAGTGTTGATTTATAGGTAATGAAAGATATATTAAAAGTCAACTGTGAACATTTCAGTTGAATAAAGCACCAACTTGTTTAAAAAAACAGCCAAAAAAATATCATGATATTTTTCATTTGTGAACATTTAGTGAGGTAATAGCAGGTACCAAACGCATCTGTGGCCATTTAGGCAGTATTCCAAGGGACACCAAAGAAATTTCAAAAATCACCTGAACTTTGGAGACTCAAATTATTCTACATACTTTTGATCTCTAATCAATAGGAGAACTTCGGAGAAAATCATATCACAGGATGCTAACTACCACAACCATCTTTATAACAAGTATTGGCTTTCGGATAAAAATTACACAATTTATTTTCAGGGTCATTGCCAAAGTACAACAACCCTACCTAGATTAAATTACTGCATCAGGGATAACAAATATTATTTGGGATGAAATCCCTACACCAGTACATGATAAACCACAGGCATGCAACTGTAACTTCACCAAAAAAGAGTAAATTACAAAATGTCAATGATTTTGTACAGTATTTTTCAATTTTGAATGGTAAAACTGAGAATTAAAAAAGAGGCAATCAGCTGATCAGAGGAAAAGTTGCATGCCTGAAACCAGGGTTTGCCCTTAACTTTTTCAGTGACTTGCCAGCAGGACCAGTTAGCTTGTTGTTCCACTAGTCCCCCGGTTTTTTCACTTGCCCATTTTCTATATTAAATAGAGATACTTTTCAACACTGATCTAGCCAGCCGGACAGACCACTTGGAGAGAATAGTGACTGGCCCTCGGGTGTTTTAACTAGCATTAGGCCAGCGTACCGCACTTTAAGCACTGTGTACTCAACGCTCTCTGAGCCAGAGCTTTAAAAATCCACAGGAATACTACTCAGGCACGCTCAGTGGTCTAGGGGTTAAACTTTCTGCTTTAGAATGCCAGTGTCCTGGGTTCGAGTCCCACTTGATGCCTGTGGATTTGTCCATGCAGGACTCGGAGAGCATTGAGTATACATCGATTATCACACATAGATAATAGGGTAAAACTAAAGCAATAGGTGTGTAGAGTTGGATGGATTGGGTGAGATATTGTGGGGCATTGTTGTGGATGCAATTGAAGATGTGGAGAGCAACTTCAAACTGAATCCTTTGCCGGGAAGGGGAGCCAGTGAAGTCTCTCATTGAAAATCTCTTTTCATACTAAATGCAGATGTGTGTGATGAATTATTTATTCAAAGTTTCACCCCCCAAAAAAAAACTCACAAAAAGTTCAACTTCAAGGGCTGGTATAATGCCATGTGCAAATAATACCATTTCAAACCAGAACCTCTCATGTGGACTTAGGTTTTCATCTTCTGTTCATACAAGGTGTCATCTGCAACTTTGTACTCCTGAGGATCCCTTGCTTTCTTTACCACTTATTAAGCTATCGGTATCTCAGGATTTCTAGAAGCAGATCTTGTCCTTCATGAGGAGTCAAAGGTAACTAAGACTGAAGGATGAGCACACCAGGGCTCGACTTCACAAAGCACTAAGATTCATCTGAAAGATGAGTTGTCAGTATCACCATAGTGATTTGCATTGTGACATCACACTTTGCTTAGCAACTGAGAGTGATTTGCAGTTAAGATCAATCTTAGCCCTTTGTGAAATCGAGCCCAGCAGGGCCCAATTTCATAGAGCTGCTTAAGCACAAAAAGTAGCTAAGCACAACAAAATTATGCATACCAGGATAAGGTTACCAGCCAAACTATCATGTCACATGTACAATTTGTAACTGGTATCCTGCTCAATTCTGCTGAGCAGGCAATTGTTAAGCATTATTTTCTGCTTAAGCAGCTCTATGAAATTGGGCCCTGGATAGCGATTTTGCATTGTGACATCACACTTTGCTTAGCAATTAAGATTCATCCCCAGATAAGATCAATCTTACCTCTTTGAGAAATCGAGCCCAGGTGCCAATTTCACAAAGAGCTAAGATTAATTTTAACTGCGAATCGATCTTATGTGTGTCTTATCTTGTGATGTCACAACGCAAATCGCTTTGGCACTGCTGACAACTAATGTTAAGATGAATCTTAGCGCTTTGTGAAATCATAGAGTAAGGATGAAATTGAGCATGTAAAGAACCCCTTTGGCTTTTGGAAATATCATCTGCTAGAAGTGAAAATTTAAGGACAGGTCCAGTTTAAATACATACAGGGCCCAATTTCATAGCGCTGCTTAATGGTAAGCAAATTTTTGTGCTAACTGTAGCAGAAATTTTTTTTTAAGCATAAGCGTATTTCACAGGTTAGCAAGAAAATATGGCAGTCATCTTGCGCGCTCACCATGTATTTGCATTGTTACGCCATTCATTTTTGGGCAGTAAGCACCGGAAGGTTAGCATACCTTTTCGTGTGCTTACGGTTATCAGGGCTATGAAATAGATACTTGGACGTAAGCACAGAATCGGCCATTAGGCAGCTCTATGAAATTGGGCCCAGGTCATTCATGCATTTCAACAATGATTTTGTATTCCTTTTAAATTGTAATATTTGAAGTTCAAGTGAGACTTCAGGGCTAGATTCCACAAAGAGTTGAGGTTGATCTTAACACTGCGAATCAATCTTAATTGCTGAGCAAAGTGTGATGCCACAATGCAAAACCACTGTGGCAATATTGCCAACTCATCTTAAAAAAGGAATCTCAGTGCTTGGTGAAATCCAGCCTGGGCAGGCTCAGGCGCCAGATTGCACCAATTGTAGGATAATATGCTGACTGTGTACTTGTGGGACCCTCCTTTTTGACCTTTGGCCACGCAATGCCACTGTAATTGACAATGCCACTGTAATTGCCAATGCCACTGATAGGAAAAACAGTTGTGTGTCTGAGTGAGAGCTGACCTAGTCAAAGCTTCTGCAGTCAAGGTCGTTGTGCTGAAGAAAGCTGATTATGTAAAAGTCTCATGGAAAGGTTTGTGTATGGGTTCTTCAAGAAATTAGCCTAATTTTCAATGATAAAAAACACTTAACATAAAAATAGTACACATTCAATATCCAGCACATTATATGATAACACTTAACTCCCCCCTCCACCATTTAAGAAATCCTATAAGAAGCTTAACAATTCCTAATATGGTTTGGGGTTGAACAAAGACAAATTTACTAGAGCGGGATTTGAACCAACGACCTCTGGATTAGTGTACCGGCGCTCTACCAACTGAGCTATCTAGCCCTATGTTGACGGTCTCCCTATTTTGTCAATATCTTTGTTTGGGGGTGCCAGTCAGAAGCCATGCAACCGTTAACTGCCGTGTAGCCAGGGATCACACCCAAGTTTACGATACAACCTGGGAAGCAGCAGCCACGGGATCACCTCGAGGGGATGCGACTTTTTAAATTTTAAATGTCAAGTAATAAACCACAAGAAAAACTGACTGGGTAAATTTCTAATATGTGACATCATAGTTTCTCTTCTGTCTACCCACCCACCCTTTTTTTTTAAATTTATTCATTCTCTTTCAATTTTTCACAGTCCATTCCCTCGAGCAGCCACTTGTTTGTTCGTCTATTTTAGTTTTTGTTGGATTTGTCTACTTGGTAGATTTTGTTTTGCCCTTTGATCGTGTCTATTAATTGTATCTATGTAAGTATGTTTTCTTTAATTTATTCAAAGGCAAGCTTCCACAAGCCTTGACTTATCCTGGAACTTGTCTCAATTTTTGTTTTTTAAATTATCTTATTATTGTTCGCGCTTTGTTTTGTGAATTACGAATGGAAATAAATGTGCAGATTAATTGAATTGTATTGAGTTTTTCTGATACTTCTTCCTAATCGTTTTCTAGGAAGACAGGCATAAGGCTCTACACCCTTCTTCCAGGCACACAAAGTAGGCCTACCCTTTTCCAGTAACAACAGGTCGTAAGCAATTAAATGTCCCCTGCCAGAAAAAAAAATATGGCATTGCCATCACATTTGTTTTGCTAAACTTACCCCAAAGACAAGTTTTCCTGTTCTCATGCAGAATTTAACCTTCCTATAATGACTATGAATGGCAGAAAACTGATCCAACTTTCACGCTCACCATTTTGCACAATAATTGCTTACAGGCTTTATCTGGTAACTTTTTGTTATGTCCTTCTGGGCACACAATGTTATCTGCCTGTGTGTTGTGTAATGCACCTAAAAGAACCCAGTGCACTTATCGAAAAGAGAAGGGGTTCGCCCCGGTGTTCCTGGTCTGATTGGCAGCATATTGCGCCACAGCACCTTGTAAACCTTTAAATGGTGCTATGTAAAGGAATAGGTCTAATACTTCAAAACATAGTTCCACAATACTTAGCAGGAAAATACTTCACTTTGCTAAGTGCCTCGGAGTAGGCAAGTAGAATAATATGGCGCTCTACAAATGCTTGATGATTATGAATATGTACATCACAAGTGAACACAATTAAGCTGGTGACTTAACACACAAACAGACTTACATTTCATTGAATGTCTTTAATTAATTTAAGTATCTAGAGCACAAACTACTGGTTTTAGGAAATTTCATGTGAACAAAATTAATAATATCTGGATTCAAAAAGTGACTGAGTTGTCACAACATTAAGGCTAAGAAGGCTGTTTCGTCAAGGTACCACAACAATTGTCAGTGCAGTGAGCAGTGCAAAAATACATGACTGGTACCTCGAGTGGTCTGACTGCGTAGGTCTTCAAGTTTCTTACCCATTCTTTCTTTGTATCTAAGTTGTAAGTTCCTTATTTCAGTTTAAAGGAACATTACAGAATTGGTTTTGCTAACAAAACAGTTACTGGCAGTGAAAGCACTTTATGTAAACCACCATATACATAAACTGACAAACCTGTAGAAGTTTGAGATCGATCGGCCATCTGGGTCACGAGAAAATAGTGAAAAACCGATTACACATTTGCATGAAAACATATAGATTCAACAAATGAATAAAACGCTCACTGAGCGATAAACTCCAATCAGAAAATCAGTTTATTCATTTCTCATCAAATGAGTTGTCACAACATTAAGGCTAAGAAGGCCGTTTCGTCAAGGTACCGCACGAGGTACTGCAGTGAGCAGTGCAAAAATACATGACTGGTACCTCGAGTGGTCTGACTGCGTAGGTCTTCAAGTTTCTTACCCATTCTTTCTTTGTGTCTAAGTTGTAAGTTCCTTATTTCAGTTTAAAGGAACATTACAGAATTGGTTTTGCTAACAAAACAGTTGCTGGCAGTGTAAGCACTTTATGTAAACCACCATATACATAAACTGACAAACCTGTAGAAGTTTGAGATCGATCGGCCATCTGGGTCACGAGAAAATAGTGAAAAACCGATTACACATTTGCATGAAATTATATAGATTCAACAAATGAATAAAATGCTCACTGAGCGATAAACTCCAATCGGAAAATTAGTTTATTCATTTCTCATCAAATATGGCATTTCAGACAGAAATATTTCAAGGGATGTTTTCTACTATCATCATCATTAGACCGTGTAAGTTTTATGTAAATCTGTGATCAAAAGTATATTTTACAATTACCAATTCTGTAATGTTCCTTTAAGTTTAAGTTCAGGAGAAGATTTACGCATTTTGAGTCTAGACTTGAGGGGGTCAAATTCCCAAATGACCAGGGGCCATCAAAACCCATGGTGTAAACAGCAAATAGAAGCTCAGATACCTGGGTCTAAGACAAGCATGTCAAATTTCACTAAAATACGCCCATTCATGTCCAAGTTTGATGTATGTGTACTGGTGTAGTTTGGCGCGTCAATGATCGCATAAGTGGTGGAAAGTCTGTCTGACTGCCAAGTATTTTTTAGCAAAAGTGACGCCATTAGTGCAGAGTGCTATATGCGAAAAAAAACATCAAGAAACATAGGGGACCTATAATGGTGTCATGAGATTTTTTCGGGTAATCAACTGATGAGACCGATGCCCACGAGGGCTCTGCTCAGTCTGCTGAGTAGACACCCCAAAGTGACATGTATTTTTAGAAGAAATAAATTGGAAGAAATGAATTTGCCGCAAACATCTTTGCCATTGCCAAGGACTAAGTTTTATCAATTATAGAAATGCAGTGCTGCAAAAAAATTGAAATCCCTGCAATCTTAAGAACCTTTTTCTTTTTGTCCCTTTTTTTAGGCTTACAACACATGTATTGCAAGTTGTCCTTATTGGTGTGTTTTTTGTAACAGTTAATGTTGCAAGAAATTTGATCTTACAAAATGGACCTTATGCATTGACATTATCCTGCCACAATCTTAGAGGTAAAACAATGATGAAAACAATGGGAAAACTCGAGGCTAAGTATGCAGCAGTGCACTGGATTAAGCAATCTTCTTTTGACCTTTCTGGCCCAGGGTGCTCTAATGATGTCATGTGTGTAAAGGAGTGGACATTTACTTTGTTTTTTGTCTATCCTTCTATTTTATTTTGCAACTTGGTTCCCCCAGGGTTACTACTTTTATCTAGGACTAGGAGTGGGTTCTCCTGTTTAGCTCATTGACTCTGTTACCACTGTTATTAGTTTATGTTGCAAGATACACCAGTATCTTTGTCCTGCACTGTCCACTTGTGCTAGTAGGTCAGTGAGCAGCTAAGCAGCTTTGAGTGAAGACGTATGTCTCGTAAACACCCAAAGTAAAGACATAAAGTTGCGGCTTTTTCTATGTTGCTCACTGATTCTGGTTACTCATGTATCTGTCCTGATTGTGCTTAAAGTTTATTTTGTTGTTGCAGTACAAATTAAGTGTCTTTGCCCCAGTTGTTTTAAAGAAAGTCTGCAACTCGTTACTTAGATCTTTGTACTCATTGCATCCTCTGATTGTCTTATTATTGTTTTTCAACTTTTTTTTTTACTTTACATGGTATAAAGATGGTCATGGTGGAAAACTTCCCTTGAAATACGTTTTGCTTGAAATGCCATAGTTTTTAGGAAATGAGTAAAACATTTAGTCTTTATCACGGTGATAAAATCCGATGTTTGAAAACAGTGAAAACATAGCCTAAAAGAGGGTTTTTCACTATTTTCTCGTAACTGCGATGACCAATTGAGCTTCAACTTTCACATGTTTGTTATTTCATGTACTGTATATGTTGGGTCACATACAGTGCAGACACTGATGCTTGACAATTACTACTGTACATGTGCTTCCAAATGGATATCATTTCCTTCTTCTGATTTATGGATACCATTTCCTTTTTTCTGATTTGGGGCCCCCAAGGATTTAAGGGAAATTATACAGTCCAAAATTTATAGTCCCACCCCACTGCACATGTTCACTGCTGGCACAATTAATAACTTAAATTTTACGTTAAGTTAAAATAAACTGCCTTGTACTAATGTTAGTCATGTTAGTGTGTTACTTTGACATGATGGGGTGCGTTTCCGCAATCGAAACCATAGCTTTTTCGGTTGAATTGCCTAATTGGCATGATTGGTGAATCAATGGTCAATAACTGAAACAGTTATAATATTGTTACAGCTGCGAAAACACACCAATTTGGTACAACAAGTCATGAAGTTTACCTACTCCATCCATGGAGGTAGAATTTACCATGCTCCGTCCAGCAAAACAAAAGACACGTGAAAGAAGACATCACATAATTCTTTCATGTTAAGTGTAGAGCAAGGTTCTTGCCATGATTCATGCACAGGTTGACGTTAGAAATCACAATAAGGTTTAACTTGTTGCTGAAAACTGCGAGTGGTGGTGGTGTTCACTAAGATTTGGAGGCAACATTTGTGAAAGATCGAATGGAGGAAACGCCAAAAATGTGGCGCGGGAAACGGAGCGCCACCAAGAGACGAATATTTTTAAAGCAGGTGCGGGACGGACGCGGCCGACGGGGGGGGGGGGGGGGAAACGAGCAGCAAAGTTTCGGTTTTTGACGGGGAGCCCGCTAGATGCACGTAGAATTGGTGTCCACAGAAAACCAATCTCATGTACAACACCCCCCCCCCCCCCCGATCGGACCCGCCATGGCCAACGCCCGGGCAGGTCGGCCAATCTGCGATGACAACTCGTCAACACCCTGAACTTTTTAGCCAATGAATGTAGACTATTATCCACAAAGAGGGCCGGAGATTTTTTGTTTTTTAAATGGCCGCCCGACACATTTTTCAAGAAAACCAGCCGACACATTTTTCAAGATGGTTGCCAGCCTTTTTTCGGTGTTTTTTCGGTGTGCCCAAGTCTAAATAATAAATATTTAGCGTCCCCGCCAGATTCCTTTTTAGAGGCCGCCTCCCTTTTTTCTCTTCTCTTTTTTTTTTCTTTTAACGATCTCTGACGAAAAAAATAAATTTTATAATAAATAAGATCGTAGCCTATATTATAGGCTACGATCTTATTTATTATAAAATTTATTTTTTTCGTCAGAGATCGTTAAAAGAAAAAAAAAAGAGAAGAGAAAAAAGGGAGGCGGCCTCTAAAAAGGAATCTGGCGGGGACGCTAAATATTTATTTTATTTATTTTGCCAAAGTACCCTGACCGCACTTTATAGTAGCCAAGTACCACGATCTCAGACAAACGTTTCAACTTTCACAACATACCCGCGCAAGTTAACTTCCAAGTTTTATGTTTACTCGCGTGTAGGCATACTTTCAACTAGTGCAATTTGGCGCGTCGATGAAGCGGTGATCGCGTAAATTGTAAACTGTTTGTCTGACAACTGGGTATTTTGAGCAAAAGTGACCGGCATCATTAGTGTAGAGAGCTACTATGGCACTGAGTTTTGTTCATTCTTCAACCTTCTCCTATGGCTTTTCAATCATCATCGAGAAGTTTTAGTATTTGATTCACTCTATACCACGATAACCCTTGCAAGTGAGGTTCTACCCACAAATTGTCATTCCTCTGAGAATAGAATAGAGACATACTATTTTGTTCCATCGATTCTAGCCTCTGTCTGGCAGCAGATGGCAGCAAGGACTGCCGTGTGATAAAGTTCGATGAAAGTCAATAATATTTTATTAATATGAGTTATTGCATTTTTTTTTTCTTCCACAGGCCTTCCTTTTCACACAACCGGGAATATATTTGTTTTAACTAGATAATTCTCGGGGCCGATTCCATGCTGCTTTGCACATAACTGACTTAAAAGCACACAAAATACCATCATGTTTTTATTGAATGTTACTCCCTATGGAGGCGTCAAAGGGACATTGAGAAGACTTCTAAAGGTAATAATTATGACTTGGTACACTGCGAGTCATAATTATTACTCCATATGTACGAATTAGCGTAAGTCATACGCTCATGAAGTCATATTTATGAGATATATAAATATGTCTTATTACAAGTTCTTAGTCATTCTTTCTTTCTCAATGTACCTTTAACGCTTCCGTGAATCCCTGCAAAATCAGTTCTGCTATTTTTTTTATACGGATGCATGTAGGGAAAAATTGCCTTGTCGTTTCCCACAAACTTAAACCTCCTTTGCACTTTCGCCTGTGAACATATTTATTAGGTCCGATTGGGCAGAATGGGGAGTTTTATTGAGAATGACAGATTTGAGGTAAAGAGGGTGAAGCAAGAAACACCAACAAAGTAGAATCACGCGGAGTGAGCTTGTACTATTTGCAAGCAAGCACTAGCTGGGTAGTGTGTGTATTCATGCAACTGAAAAAACACCAATTTTTTTTACAAATATGTTATGTATTTTTGTATTATAGTTTTTAATATAAAACCAAGGGGCTTAATCTTCCTTCAATCAAGATTTGTATAGATAAAAACTAAGGGGTTGGTAATTTGCACAATGGGGTACCTGCCAAGCAGCTTGCTGTTGCAATGAATCGTTTAGGAGAACAAAGCATTGTAGTTTAAAAATGGATCAACTTCAGACCAATTTTGTTGTGCACTGTTGCGGCCACATTCACTCCTGGGAATTGCGCTTTGAACATAAATTTAACCCTACGAATTGCTGCTAATTTTACAAGCGGTCTTGCGTTTTAAATACCCGTTTGTGCAAGTTAATCAACACCTCAACTCGAATGGAAGAAGGAGAGAAATCAGAAGAGAACTGAGAAATGAAAAAAGCAACTTTCAGACAACTTTTGTTAGAAGCACCAAGTCTTTCCCAAGGAAGACATTTGCACAATGTATATTTACCCTTTTCAAAATGCAGCAACTTTGTTTTACTTTTTAACATTACAGGGATTAACCCTTTGTATACACAACATGCATGATTTTGACCTAAACACTAAATTGGAAAGTGTGATCACAAAATACCGGTAGATTATACAATGGTTAATTGTTATAAAAATATATAGATTACTACAAATTTTGTATGAATGTAGAAAATGTTCTCAAGGGTCGACCTGAGTCAGCAATGGTTGCTTCAATTTTAAAGATTTTGTTTTTTAAAAAGAAACTTTTAAGACCTTTTTTTTCAGTTGGACAAATAAACTTGGCAAGATCGAGACACTTTGACCTGCACTTTGGAATCAATCAGGGAAACTTCAAACTTTGATGGAAACCATTTCGGATAAAAATTCTTTCCTTCTGGACAAATTTCAAAGCACACGTCATTTATTTACTAAAAACAACCAGGCTACATCTAAACACACCTCATAAATGCATAACCGTAGAAAGTATTTCAATTTTATATTGTTACCCACAGCTACTGGCTTTAATAGTTACAAAATATAACATTGTTTGATTTTACTTCAGTACTTTCTATGCCTGCTGTGAAGGCGAGGAAACTGATATATATAAAGTAGTTTGTTTCTAATGCAATCTATTTCAATGGAATCGTGTGTTTTGTTTTTAAATCTACAAAATTTAATCTCTTTTTTATGCTCAAGAAGGACATGCATGGAGACACTGAATACTTAAAAACAAAAATTTACTTAAAGCACCATTGGAAATGCACATCAATAAAAAACGTTTCTTTTTTTATAAATTTGTGGTTTCTTAATACTATTTGCATGACAGTCTACGTCTGAATCCCTGACTCGAAAAGGGATATGAAAATGAGGCAGTCTACTTTGCTTATTTCTACTTTAAGGAGGTCATTTAATAAGACAATGCATTCTCTAGAACGGGGTTTAAAAAAAAACAGAAACAAATGGCTACTTGATGAATGCTAGCACTGAGACATGTTTAATATTTAGAGAAGCTACTATATTCACACAAGAGTCAATGTTATTCGTTAAGACTGTTTAGACGAAGCATACTGGCTCAATTTCCCAAGAGAACTCTTGGGCATTACCGCCGATATCGCCTGCGGCAACGTCGATGATCGGTAGACGGCTGCTTCGTGTTGTGGACTCATAACCAACTCTTGTCTGGTGCCATTGACCATCTCTTACCTGGAGTGGAAAAAAACAAATGGAAACAGTTAGCAAGAGTGCCGCCAGTAAACCTATGTCCAATCTTCCAAGTCAGACTTTCTTAAACTAGAAAGCAAATTATTTCTAAATTCTGATAGCAAAACTCTCCAATGGTAATCAGGTAATAATACAAGGTTGGCCTTGAAAAACATGTTAATAAATACCAAATTTGTTTTGATTTAAAAAGGGGAAAAGGAACCCTAAATTTGTTTTGATTTAAAAAGAGAAAAGGAACAAGGTTGTATAACATAACAAACGGGAGCCAATGAGACACATAAAATGCCATTATTCTAGTATGCGCACATTTTCAAGAACAAGTTATTTAATTGCTGTGTCTGCTACCATGTGACTCCTGATAAAGTCTTTTATTGGACAGGCATTTGACTCAATAAATCCACTACAAACGGACAGAGAAGACCCCTTGCCTAAGCTGCAATCACTGGGGTCAAACACTGGAAACGTGCACTTGTGTACGCGCCACGCACAACTTTCAGCCGATGGTAGGTCTTCCTTTGACCTCAGAGAGGGCGCCGTTTAAGCTTGCGACGTCATATGCGAGGGGGATCTTTTGAGTTGAAGTAAATGTAGACAAAGATATACTTACTGTGCATTCGTCACTGATCACGTCATACTGGTTCCTGCCTTCTTCGTTCGTTAGCTCAACATCAATGCTGGTGAGGAGCTTGAGAGACCTCTTGGCATCACTAAGGGCGAGGGAGTTCCTGCAGTTGTAGGTGATGGTCTGTGAGACGTTGGTGGTCAGGAGGCGGAGGAAGGTAAGCTGGGAGGCATCGGTGATGTTGTACTCGATCTTAATTTGGGGAAAAAAACAAGCAAGAACAAATGAATGATAAGTACCGGTATGTATCAAAAGCATTTATAACTTTATTTTGGCTGACTAAAGTAGCTAAAAGATTGTGAATAGATGAATATTTTTGACATCTGTTAAAATAGTGCACACCAGTTGCGGAAATTTCTTTCTCTTTTAGACAGTAAATTCTTTTTTTGTGTTTGTGGTGATTATCCTTTTTTTGGCCAGTGAAATACTCAATAAAAAAAAGTTAAGAATGAGAACATTTATGAGAGCACATTTCCCAATTTAAACTTGGTTTAACCATATATGATAGTTATAAACGATAACTTGGTTTAACTAAGATAGATATATGATAACTTGGTTTAACTAGATAACTTTTACTGATAAGAAGAATACTGAATAAAACTACTTACGACTTTGCCGTCATTGAGGGTGCTCAAGTAGATGCTCTTAGATGGACCATTGTAGACAGTGTTGTACTGAAATATAAAAGGGGGAAAAAGGGTTAACTCAAAGAATATTTCCCAAGCCTTAAAGAAAAAATCTCATTCTGATTTTGTATCTGGCCTACTTTTCACAATCTAACTGCAGTGCACACTGCAATAAACGGGAAAATGAGCGCACACTACTGGAATGTCGACTGTTAGCTGGCATTGCCCCGCCCCCTAGAGAAGACCAGGGCATAATTTGCACAAGGTGGATGAGTCTATGAAACTCCCTTCTTACAGCATTTTTTTCACCATTATGCAATTCTTGAAGGAATAAACCAGTGCCTAATTTAAAAACTCCATCTTATGTTGGCTTTTTGGGGCTTCACTACTGCAAATGTGATTTGCGACGCTTCAAAATTGATCGTATTACTCAATTCATACAAAGCTTAACAATTTGCGAATGAGCCAAGATTCAGTTTAAGATATCTTTGCCAATAAACTAATCTAAAGTCAAAGAAAAACTTAATCTCACAATACAAATGAAAAGGAGTTTTAAGATAAATCTCCACTCCTCATTAAATCAAGCTTTAAGAGGGGCTTTTTTTCAGATATTTTCGGGTAAAAGGGGGGGGTATGGGTTAGTTACCTCAACATCCTTAGCCTCGATGCAAGTCTCGTCAGTCTCCTTGATACATTGGGCCTTGAAGGCATCAAGAGTGCATCCCTGGTTGGGATCGATGTAGTAGTGTCCTGTATTATAAAAAACAAGAATTATTAATATTAATAATAATACGCAGTTTGTATATAACGCTTGATAGCAAGTGTCAAGACAGGGGCTTAAACCTCACTCTGCTGATCAGAACACCAGAGCTTGAGTCTAGTGTGCTTGACTGCTCGATAATGAGCACCACAAATTGCCACAAGTAAATCTTTCTCTGAGAAAGATGTCGGCCAACATGATTATTATTGTGCATCAAGTAACTTGTACCAAGATACGATTCCTGCACAGGGGTGGACAGTGAAAGAGGGGGAAGGGGTGGGGGGGGGGGTTACCCACCAGTTGGGAAAGTTGGGTTGCACATGAAGAGATCCTTGCAGGTACGTGCTGGGTTGCCCTTGGTGCCGTCAGGTGAGCGGATGCTGTTGATCTGTTTGTCAAGTGAGGCAAGTGCGCTTCTGATCTCGGTGTTATCCATGGGCTTGCCCTTGACTGGCTTGTCTCCGTACTGCGGGAATTGAAAGACAGAATCTCGTCAGTATTTATGACACAATGGTTAATTTTTTTTTCATTTTTTGAGAAATTCAGGCAATCCATTATCTTCTAGGCATTTCTAAGGTCATTGGTGCTACTAACATTTTTCAGTGGCAGGGAAACTGAAAAAAAAAAAATTAGATTTGTTTGCACAGTATTTCGCAGCCATCGAAAAAAGCACAACTCTGGAAACTGCCCCCCCCCCCCCCTTAGGCATGTGGAATGATCTTGTCTAGGATATCACAGACATTGAACTTTGGAGAAAAAAATGAAATAAATAATATTTTGAGAGTTTTGGTGTCAGTTTCTCACACTAAGGGTTTTAAAAAATTTAAATTTTAGCGAACAACGAACTCGAATATTTGCTAGAAACAATCAAGTATATAAAAATTAATAAATGACTAAATTTATGCTTGATCACTTACATATCCACCATAGCTACCGTACGGGTCACTTGCTCCCTTTCCTGCGCTGGCGGCGTATGGGTAGGAGAGTCCGTAGCTTGCTTGCTGTTGGGGAGAAAACAGGGACAAAAATAAGAATTCTGAAACATGTACTGGTAAAAGTGAAACTTTATCGTCATGTTTTTAATCCCAATATCTAATGGAAAGATGATTTTGCGGACTTTTCTCAACCTTTTTCAAATGACTTTGGATTTTTACTGATAGATTGTCCTATAGATGAAAGTGATTCAGGTTGTGAGATTATGTGAGTCTTTAAAAGTCAGAAAGCCAATGCATTTTTAGGGTAAAAGTTATTGCTTTCGGAAAGAAAGAATGAAAGTTTTCACTTACTACTTCACCTGGGGGTCCCTGTAGTGAAACAAAACAAGAAAGAGAAAAATGAATTAATAAAAATCACAGTTTATTGTACATGAGATGAACATGTACGAAGATGAACATGCACAGGGATAACCATTTTGCTTACTATAGCTACATAGCATGTAAAATGTATGAAATAAAACTTTGTCTTTATGTTGTGGAGGGATACCACTAAAATAAAAATGATACTATAACAATCAGCAAAATTGGCCGTGCTTGGGAGGCACACAACTGGTTTTGTTGAAGAATTTCTTGATAGTGTCTCCAGGATTGTGTCTAGATGATACCTTGTATTTCACTGTATTGTACTGAGATGATTTCCTAATGAGTTGGAGTAGTTCTAGGGTTTCCCAGCAGGTCTAGTTTTGTTTCTGCTTGTTTATTCTTTTAAGTATCCATTATCGCATCAAATGGATTGAGTTTTCACTTCCCGTATATTTTGATCATATTTATTGGAGTGTTTATGGTTTTTGAGGCATTGCATGGTGAGGTATCAATACATATTCGGTTTGCGGTAACACCATGTGTATAAATATCTACTTTGCTGTGTAGATTTTGTTCTTCAGAAAACTTGTCTTGCCATTTTTTTTTCTACTACCGCGGAGTAGATCTTCGGAATTCGGGAGACTTATTGGAGTGTTATTTCAAATTCTTCTTCCATGTATCTCTTTTGTTGATATTTAAAAAAAAAATTCTCGTGCTGTACTTTTTTGGGTAAAGTGCTCAACAGGAGCATCTTAACAAATGGATTCAGCACTATATAAATGCATTTGTATTATTATTAATATATTTCAGCCAACTTACTGGAGGTCCTGGGGGTCCTGCAGGTCCAGCGGGTCCAGCTGGTCCATCAGATCCACGTGGTCCACGGGGTCCCTGATCACAAAGGAAAACAATCATCAATTGAGTAGATTCAGACTTTTTTGAAAATGTGTATGACTTTGGAAACAAAAATTTCCTGGCGAGTTTAAAAACAGAAGTGTCTTTTATTTTAGATTCATTTGTGCCGTCTTTCATCTCATAATTCTTGAGTTTAAGTGTACAGACAGCAAAATGGAAAAAAAACGATGTTCTTGCAGTGCTGTTTTTCAAAAGGTGGTATTTTCAATCACTTCAATTTGTCAAAACAATGCTTTCAACAAGCAGTTCAAGCTAATTCATTTCAGAAATTAAATATATATCTTACATCTTGTCCATCAAATCCACGGGGTCCAGCACCACCATCCTTTCCATTGTTTCCACGCTGTCCTGGAGGTCCCTGAATAACGGTGAAATGAAAGAATGACAAAGTTGAGTAATTTAGAATATTACTTTTTTTAAGACTTTTCCTCTGACAAAAGTTTTTTAGTTAATCCGCCGCTAGTTTAAAGATTCACTTACTTACAGATAAAACCAAGATGAAATAATTTGTTTAAATGGTTCACTTTTGAAAGTAGGATAGCTCGCAGGGAAGGGGGTTTCGCTGTACTCATTTTGGCAAGAGGATTGAACTGGAGAGATCAGTCCTTGGCCAGAGAAAGAATTACCACTTTAAGTAACACCTTGCATTTGAAATAATAAAAACAAATAACTCCCCTCCAATATAAAAGTGAGCACTTACTCTTGGTCCAGCAGAACCAGATTCACCATTGGCTCCAATCTCTCCAGCGACACCAGGTGGTCCCTGGATTCCGGGAAGGCCTGGCATACCTGGGTGTCCCTTAGCTCCTTGTGCTCCATTGCTTCCACGCTCACCAGCAGGTCCAGATGGGCCAGCGGGTCCAGAAGGTCCAGAGTTTCCACGTGCTCCAGAAGGTCCAGCGGGTCCGGCGGGTCCAGATGAGCCAGAGTCTCCACGCTCTCCAGCGGATCCAGATGGTCCTGGGGCTCCAGCAATGCCTGGGGCACCTGGGGCACCAGTTGGTCCACCAGGTCCTTGGTCTCCCTTATCTCCACGAGATCCGCTTGGTCCAGGGGCACCATCACGTCCATTCTCACCCTGTAGAATTGGTAAAATTGAACATTGGTGATTTATAACAATATTAATCCTCTTAACACTCTGTGTAGCTGGGGCACAAACGCAAATTCAAATACTGCTAACCAGAAATTAAGCCAACTCTTCAAATACTGCTAACCAGAAATTAAGCCAACTCTAGTTACCGATAAAATTCAACTTTTGTCCATTCCAAATATGTGTAAAATCTTAATTCCACAGCATCAATCAAAATGTAATGATAAATAGTGAAGAGATCAAATAAGTAGGATTTAAACTTTGCATGGTGGAAGTATAACTAAGAGAGGTTTGCGGTGACACCATGTTAAAATCTCTTTTGAGTAGTGTTGGTTCTGAAAAGAACCGGTGGTTAACAACTCAACGTTTCGATCAGTATCCTCTGAACGTCTTCAGGAGATCAAATAAACAATGACAGATGAGCAAGCTTATACTACAAAGGACATTCAAGAGAAAGACCATCTCCGAATTCCATGCGAAATTGCCAAGACATGATGGTTTACCTCTGGTCCAGCATCTCCAGATGGTCCAGCAATGCCAGCAGGTCCTGGTGCTCCTGGGCTCCACGCTCACCTGTTGCTCCATCGTTTCCTGAACGTCCAGGCTCTCCCTGAAATTTCACAAGTAAAGCATACTCAACTCCTACATCAAAAACACTTAACGTGCACAATGCAGACGGACCTACAACAACAGCGACAAACTAGAGAGACAAATCTCTGGAAAATCCTAGTGCTTTATGCCAGATGCTAATTAAGAATTAAAAGTGCTGTCTTTAAAAAGAAAACAGGAAAAAAGTAAAGTCTGTCCTGAGCCCTCAGGCTGGTGTTTACATCCGGTTTCATTGGCACTTAACGAATGAGAATATTTCTATTCCCCCTGCCAGTTCTCGCTGGTACCCATTTGTACTCCTGGGTGGAGAGAAGCAATTATGATAACCTGCCTTGCTCCAGCGTCAGAACTGACCAGGCTAGGATTTGAACCCACATTCTGTAAAGTACAGAGCTTTAGTCCATACCCTAGACTGCTCAGTCACGATACCCCAGTAACAATAGAAAGCTTCTTCATAACAGAAAGACAGTCATGTCGTCTTCAAAGCCTCTGTTCTGCGATTGCAAAAATACTTACATTGATACCAGCTGGGCCAGAGCCTCCACGTGGTCCTGGTGGTCCATTGATTCCCTATGGGAAAGAAAAAAAAACAAAAAATTGAAGTATTACATTAAAGATACAGGTAAAAATATCAATGCAGTCCAGACGTAATTTTTGCTAAACAATGCATACATCCACTAAGTCATATCACATCATTTTGATTTTTCGTTTATACATGAACTGTTTATATCAAATTTATTCCTAAATTTAAATTTAAATTGATTCTGTTTTTCTTATAAGATACTGGAAATTTGAAGGATAGTTGTCGCAACAAATTTCATAAATTTGAATACAGATATTTTCCATAAAAACAAAAACAGCATCCATATCTGCTTTGCTTTTTTTACTTACAAGGTTTCCGATTTGTCCACTAGGTCCGGGTGCTCCTGGGGGTCCAGCAGATCCCTGAAATTCAACAAGAATTCGAAAGTATTATACCAAAAGGGTAGTACAATGATACAACATTGCATTCACAACAACATCAATAGTGGACTGTGTGTTTTAAATGTTTAGCTTGGATGGACCTTCTCTACCATATGAAATCAATGTTGGCGTCTGCTTACTCATCCCTTGCACAACACACAGCGCACTTGCACGCGCCTACTTCCTGTTCCCCATTTTGGAAGTCCAAAATGTACACAAAGGAATTGACCCCCCAAAAATGGTGGAAATGGTAGACATACATTTTGCAGAAGTGCGTTCGGAGTCTGCGAGGAGTCGACAGTCATTTGGAATGGGCGCAATGGAAGACAGCAATATATGGAACCACTCACGGAACATTGTCACTTGACCATGTGTTGTGCATAATACTTTTACACTACCGTAATTTTAGATTTATAATCTGGGCTCAATTTCATAGAGCTGCTTAAGCAGAAGATATTGCTGAACAGGAAACCAGTCATGGTATGTGTAACAAGATATTTTGGCTGGTAACCCTAGGCTGGTAAGCATCATTTTGTTGTGCTTAGCCACTCATTGAGCTTAAGCCGCTCTATGAAATTGGGTCCTGTTCAACTGGACCCAATCTCATAGAGCTGCTCAATCAGAGATTATTGCTTAACAATACATTTAATGTGCAGGATACCAGTCATAAATAGTACATGTGACATGATATTTTGGCTGGTTGCCACATTCTGGTGCTTAGCTGCTTTTTGTGCTTGTGCACACCCCTGGTGTGAAAATAAATATCCACTTGTTTTTAAAAAATTTCAAGAATGATGTTTGCTCTATTCAGTTGGTTGGCTCGTTACCAACCAGGGCCCAACTTTGTAGAGCTGCTTAAGCCGCAGCTATTGCTTAACAATTTTCTACTTGGCAAAAATTAGCAACAGTCCGAAGACACTTACAACATCACCATCATCTCCACGGTCTCCCTTTTCTCCAGATTGTCCGGGAAGTCCCTGTATTCCTTGGTCTCCAGCACGGCCTGGGGAGCCAGATTCACCGCGAGCTCCCTAAATAGTTGTAAAAAGTTACAGAATTTTAGTACACAACTTAAAGACATCTCAAGTATAACGTCATCTTACAACATGTTACAACCGAAGTGTTTTGTTGATTGCTTTCAGCTACAACATGCTACAACCGAAGTGTTTTGTTGATTGCTTTCAGCTTCAGTGAACTGTTGGTTAATATAGTTTACTAGTGTGAAAGATTTAGCAGAGGTATGAGCAGAATGATCTCTACTTATCAAGTTTCAAACTATTTTTAAAATTATAACATGACCGTTTATTTATAACAGAAAAGATGAGGATAGTTGTACTTACTGGTGGGCCATCGTTTCCAGATGGGCCAGCGGGTCCAGCTGGTCCAGTTGGTCCCTATAATAAAACAAACAACAATTAGTAAACTTAACAACCCTTAAAATAATCTTCAACTTTATGTTTTCCAAACCCAAAATGAGACAAACCATATTCAGTTAGTTTTTAGATATCTCTACATTATCATCTTTTTAAGCAGCCTTTTGTTATTGGATAACAGAATAAATTATGCATCTATTAATATGGTCAACATTGCACAATATCTGATTGGAACAGTCGGGAGTCGAATCTGATTTTTAAGTAACTGTTATTTTTGTTTATGTTATCATTTTGGGTAGTACAACAAGCTTATAGTTTCGAAATTTGTTAATACTCGCAACTTGATATTGTTCCAACGTTTAAAAATACTCCGACTTGATCTTGTTTCAATAATTGAAATCCTCACAGCTTGATTTTGTTCAAACCTTTATAATACTCGCAACTCGATTTTGTTACAATAATTGAAATCCTTGTAACTTTATTTTGTTCCATCATCTGAAATCCTTGTAACTTGATTTTGTTCCATCATCTGAAATGTTCACAATTTTATGTTGTTCCAACCTTTAAATATACCTGCAATTTTATCCCATCATTTGATATACTCAACATTTTGGCATCCTTCAAATCATAAATGATATACTCACTGCAAGTCCTGGTGCTCCGACTGGTCCCATGGGTCCACCTGGTCCTTGAGATCCCTAGAAAATACATCAACAATGATAAAAAGAGTTTAATGGGATCTCATACTTTCAAGAAAACAGTCAGTACAAAAGCGATGTTCTAATTTGAAATACATGTTAACTTTTCAACGATTGTTCAAATGAATCATATATTGAGATTATTGCAACCGTTGATTACAACTCAAAACAAAAAAGCTTTCAGATTAACAATCCTACATCAAGTCTCTGAATTCACAGTTTTCCCTAGAAGTGAAATAACTTGAAGAAAAGGGCCTTTATAAAACAAGACTAACATACTTTTTGTTTTTTTCAAAATACATGTACTAAAGGCAATTGATACTTTTTCTCTTAAGCATTGTCTTCAAGCTTACCTGTGGTCCAGATTCTCCACGGTCTCCTGGGGCACCAACTGCTCCAGCGGGTCCCTGTAAATATGAAAAACGCTCACAATTAATGCTTAACAAAAGATTACCTGGAACAGCAGATTCTGGGACAAATGTGTTTGATGTCATAGGCATAATTGCTTCGTTTCACATCCAACGAAGCACAAGCACCAACAACAGAGGTGAATATGCTCAGTTTTAGAAGTGGAAGGAGGACCCCAAATGGTGAAAACCCAAGCAATCAGGTAGAGACTGAAAACCCAATCTACATGGAAAGGCTTGGGGGTTATTCGATACAGGTTCCACAGAAGTTGAAAGACACAGAAAGAAAACCGCTAAGCCAAACTGATTCCCAAGTTTTGTATACAGTGTTCTTGCTCCATCCGTCCAAATTTGTTTTATCACATTGATAATGTGTTCAACTTTCATTTGCGGGTTCACAATGGGCCAGATAAACCATGTTGGTCAAGCATGCAAAGGCGGTCAAAGATACCCAGACTACTTACTGGGGCTCCAGCATCACCGGGGCCTCCGGTGGGTCCAGCTGGTCCAGTCTCTCCTCTGTCTCCTGATGGTCCATTCTCTCCACGTTGTCCCTGGATTCCTGGGCGACCCTGTCACAACAAAAAACATCCAATTGCGGCTTAGTTGGTGACAAGAAAATCCTCTTTAGAATATGGATATTTTATTTATGCAGAGAATATTGTTTGTACAAGAATTAGGCAAATAAAAAATATATTTAATGAATCAAAAACAAAACAGAAACGAAAAACAAATTCTTACAGTGGCGCCTGCGAAACCTTGTGGTCCTGCGGGTCCCTGTGCTCCTTGCTCACCCTGAATTTAAACAAAACAAACAAAATTAATGCACATGTTTTTCAAAATGAAAAACAAAAAGGCAAAATAATCACTCATACAAAATCAATTTCAGAAAGGTTATCGCCAATTTTAGCCATCTTAAAAAAAAAGTAAACTTAACATAGGATGTAGCAAATCTTTAAAATCTTCATATTTCTAGTGCTAGAGTTCTCGATTCAATTCCTCTTCTGTTTTGGGCGATTTGTTTTTTTAAAGAAATGGTCAACAACTGCCAAATAAAGTGAGCCCTTAGTGTTTAAGAACTCCAACTTTTAGGGAAGAGTAGTAAAGAAATCAAATACTTACAGTGTCTCCACGTGATCCTGTGGCACCTGCGGGTCCTGGCTCTCCAGAATCTCCCTAAAAATGGTGAAAAAAGTTTCATCTTTATGCTGGAGCATTTTATAAGATTCAAATAACGAAAAATCCACTGGCAGATTAACTGCATTCTTGGTTTTTATCCTGTGGAGTTGTGAAGATCCTGAATATATCTTTTATGTTATAATATAACAGTTGTAAAGTGTTACTTACTGGGGCTCCTGGCATGCCAATAGCTCCAGATGGTCCAATAGGTCCAATGGGTCCCTGCAAAACATCAACAAATCACAATCATTTAGATACAACAAAAATGAGGTAATAGCTATGTTGTTTGGTAACTTACTGTATTTAAATTCCACATTAGATTACACTAACTATCAAGCTTCACATTTCTAATTTGTTTTCATAATTTGTTGTATTTATATCGTTGTCCGTTCACATAAAAAAGAAGAAGCATAAATTAGAGTTGAACAATGACGTTTTACAGACTTCTCAAACACAGAAAGTCGGAGATGACAAAACAAAATAAAAGAAGTATGACTACTTACAGTTGCGCCATCAGATCCAGATGGTCCTGGGGCTCCAGATGGTCCAACAGATCCCTGAAAAAAAGAAGTATTATTTGTGTTATCTTTCACTTATGACTTATGTTGTTAACAAATATTTTGAAGTCGTATCAATAAGGTACTCAGGGCATTTGAACAAAGAGAAACATTTCAACGGTATTTGAATTATGAGAACGATTTGAGTAGCACCTTATAAGGTTTTAAAAGGTGCTCAACGCATTCAGCAGCAACTGCCAGAAACAGCAGGGCAAACCCCTTCTCTTAGCGACAAGTGTAACTGGGTTCTTTTTTAATATGTGCATTACACAACACAAAGGCCCAATGGCTTTACGTCCCATCCGAAGGATGTAGCAATAATGGTTTGAGTGTCTTCCTTAAGGACGCAAGTGTTGTACATTTATCAATTTCTCCTAAAAGAGTAATGTACAGAAATATTTGTTTAAATATCATGAACTTTATTGAATAAAATTACTTACAGTTGGTCCAGCAGGTCCTGATGGTCCTCCGGGTCCACGCTCACCTGGGGCTCCCTGTAATCCAAATGAATAGTTTATCAATATCCTTATACAAAAGTATGTTTAATTATTCTTATTCAAAATATGTTTAGTTATCCTTTCTTTTTCTTTGAGCAATGGAGAAAAGAATGTTTTTGCAAACTTATGCAAAATTTGAAGATCACATCTTGTTTCAGCAAGCACTTGACATGTTTAAAAAATTTTAAAGTGCTTTTGCTTAACTGAAATAAAAGAAAAATAAGGTGGAGATGGACAAATTTGAATATTTACCTGTGGGCCAGATGGTCCCTGAATTCCAGCATCTCCCTTCTGTCCTGGCTCTCCCTGTTACAATGCAAATAATCAAACAACTCTTGTAAGGTCAAAGAAACCAGAAACTGCAAACTCCATGAAATTTGTCAGACTTGTACAATTATATTGATAGGCCGTCATCTTTATGGGCAACATGGGTTGGCTTTGAGCTGCGCGAAGCGCTCAAACCTTTTCTACGCAGCCAAGTGGCTCACTGACCAATCATGCAAGGAATTTGATAAACTGCGTGCCGCACACCGTATTTACGCATAACACACAGTTGTGAGCTCAAAAATTGATTGATTCTAAAACTCACGTCAAGAATCAATCAACCAACCTAAAGCAGAGTTTGTTGCGTTTTTTCGTATTAATGATTGATGAATCGGAATAGTCCTACCTTGTTTCCGTCAGATCCACTGCGTCCAGCTGTACCACGTTTTCCTGGAAGACCTGAAGGTCCAGCGGGTCCACGTTCTCCACTTGATCCACGCTCACCCTATGCAAAAAAAAACCAAAAGCAACAGCCTTGTTTAGCAATGGCTCATTGAACATTGAAGGGGGAGAGGTACTGCGAGGAAGACTTAGGAGGGTGAAGACTTCAAAGTTATGAGGTGAATTGAAACTACAAACAATAAGTCACCATCTGGAGTTGTTAAACTGACACCTATACTTTTACTTTGTCTTTGCACAATATGTAAATGCAAGGGAATGAAAATGTGGGTCCATCATTGTAACTCACAGCAAACAAACAAGCAGAATATTAAATCAAGCCAACAGCAGGCTCAGTCCATAGGTCTGCTAAGCACAAGTTATTTTTTCACTTGATAGCAAAAACAGTTTACAGACTAAAACTGCAGTTGGCCTGTACCATTTGTGACCATTTGGCTCGTTTTTCACAGTAATACTAGCGTTAAACAAAAGCTTCTCGGCAGCGACTGTTAGACATTGGGCCCATAAGTGATTGAGAAGAAGTGGAAACTTACACGTGGTCCCATAGGTCCAGAGGGTCCAGATTCACCGGGTGGTCCAACATCACCAGCAGGTCCAACCTCACCAACAGGTCCGCTTGGTCCTGGGGGTCCCTATTATAAAACAAAGACACAAGATCGACTTTAATTGTACACTGTTCTGCTCCTGTCACTCAGATAGGGATGCCATACTAAGGCTTTTGATCTTAAAAGAATCCCTTTTGGGCTAAGATTTTTAGGGAAACTTTAATTCTACATTTGTGTTTTTAATGATAAAAAAAAGAAGTTTGTAGCTTGGTTATTGCAACCCTTTAAATTTCTTAAAATTCTTTGTTTCAATACTATTGAACCTCCGTAAACAAGTATTTCGCAACTGCTATGGGGATT
Organism: Pycnopodia helianthoides; assembly: GCA_032158295.1. Classification (NCBI taxonomy): domain Eukaryota; kingdom Metazoa; phylum Echinodermata; class Asteroidea; order Forcipulatida; family Asteriidae; genus Pycnopodia; species Pycnopodia helianthoides. The sequence continues at coordinate 7,078,093 of CM063251.1, forward strand.
AAGTTATACCTACCATTGGTCCACCGGCTCCCTGGGGTCCAGATGGTCCACGCTCTCCTTGTGCTCCAGAACTTCCAGCGGGTCCTGGGGGTCCAGCATTTCCTTGCTTTCCAGCCTCACCCTGTGGAATTCACATTAAACAACAGTAATATTCCTCCATCCAAATAATTAACAGAGTTTTTTCTGCAACCCAAGTTATGTTTGTGAATGATCTTTCAAAGTGTTTTTCGTTTGCTGTTGTCTGTGTAGCCTTCTGGATGTTAAGCCATGTGAAGGACACCGACATTTTTCTTAAAACTAGAGAGTGCGGGGGAACTGTTGTCCTGGATTGGAATGGGGAAGGAGGCTCAATACTTACTGCAGCTCCCTGGGCACCAGATGGTCCTGGGGCACCATCAGCACCGCGGTCACCCTGTAGGAAGTCAAAAACATACACAAAATCGTCAAACAAATTTGATTTAGAAAATTAAATAGCATAAAACTAAGAAAGCATAATTTTAAACTACAATACACAAGCTCAAAAACACATTTGTTATAACCATCATTGACTATTTCATGTTTCATCCTGGTGGAACAAAACACACACACGGACCATCTCAAAAGATTAAAGAACATTTTGTTTTGAAAAGAGAGCTAAAGACTTACAGTTGCTCCTGGGGCTCCTGGTAGTCCTTGCATTCCTGGGAGTCCACGAGCTCCCTTGAAAAGAAATAAAAAACAAAAGTTATTTTGGAAAAGGACAATCCTTCAACTTGTTGTAGCCCCAATCAAATCTCCTAGTTTTAAAGAAATGTATCCCACACTTTACTCCCACTAAACATACATGTTTACCACTTAATAATAGCAACAACAAGAGAGCATTTGATAACGCTGCTTTGCTTAGGGATACTACAAAAAAAGAAGTAAAATTTAATAGAGATTAGATTTTTGTTTGACTTTTCAAGTTACCTGTGCTCCTTGGCTACCTGGGCGGCCATCGTCACCAGATGGTCCCTGTTGGTGAGAAAAAGGAAAATGGAGGTAAAGACCACATTCTAGGATGATGCATCCGTCTGAGGACTTGCTCACAATCATACAAATAGTAATCTTTATGAAGTCAGGAATCAAAATTCCTTGAGTAACAGAGACACAGAAGAAAAGGAGAGATACTTACAGAAGGACCAGGCTTGCCATCACGTCCCTCTTTGCCTGGGGCTCCGGTCAATCCCTGCAAAGTAGGAAAAAAAAACAGACACATTTGACAATGTCTTCGGACCATCTGAGATCATGTGGATTTGATGATAGGATTCTGTGTCAGTGAACGACAACAGCAGAGTTGTCTAGTCTTTTGAAAACATGGACTTGAACTTTCAGATTGAATACGATTTTGTCATTAAAAATAAATAGCAAAATAAAAATGAAATGATATACTAGAGAGTCATCCAGACAAAAGTTGTCAATAATTTTCTACTTTCCTGAAGAAGAAAAAAATATACAACAAAATGTGACCCAACAATTTCCAATGTAGAGTTGGCCCATAAGATTGAATTCAATAGTGAGGCTGTGTACAAACTGAGGGCTTTTGCTTTGGATCCGGCTTAATAAGGAATGAACCTATTATTCATAATTGACAGTCGCCGATAGCCACAGCTGAAAGAATGCTCCATTTGGACATGGCTTGGTTCTTTAACAGACACTTGTATCCCCTTCAGCACTTTTGATAGAAACTTACACGTGATCCTGGGATACCTGGTTCTCCTGCACGTCCTGGCTCACCCTATTAGGAGAAAGAAAAAACAATTACACATAAATAAGATGGGAAAGTTCCCTTTATTTTGTTCTCTACTCAGATGAGGACAGAAAAACATTGTCGTTACAATCATTATTCAGTATCAAGACACAAATCAAAGCTATTATTAACTACCACAAATGCACATAAAATATCTCTTGACATCCCCCAAGTAGTATTTTTTTAATTTGAGTTATGAATTTTCTTAGTGGGATGTTATTTGTTGTTATGATTATTTTTTATGTATATACATAGCTTTATCTACAGGTGTCTGAAAGCGCTAATTTTTTTCATTTTCAAAACGGGTTTTTTATTTATGAGACCCATTTATGTAGCACACATAAGGGGCTTCAGCACATTTAGCAGCCACTGCAAACCCCTTCTCTTTGTGATAAGTGTAACTTCTTCTTTTTTGTGTGTGTGTGCATTACACAACACACGGGACCTACGGCTTTATGCCCATCTGAAGGATGAAGCAACAATGGTCAAGTGTCTTGCTGAAGGACACAAGTGTCAAGACATTGGGACTCGAACTCACACCAGAGCTAGAGTCCATCGCATTGACCACTCGACCACGACACGCCACAAATTTTGGCTCATCTTTTTTACCCTTTACATCTTCAAGACTTTTTGTTCATCTTCGACTTACCTCAGATCCCTTCTGTCCTTGCTCTCCACGTGCTCCTCTCTCTCCAGTGTTTCCCTACAAAAAATACAAACAATTGTTTTAGTTTTTGCTCCATGTACTTCATGATTTCAATAATATTATTCTAAAATTGGGTTAGATAGCAAATTTTCACAGCAAGATCTTCCCTCCCCCCCCCAAAAAAAAGATGTACTTCACCTATGTCGTTTGCCTAAGTAATGAAGCCATGTTCTATTAAATGGAATGTCAATTTAGAGAAAACAATTTCAAATTAATCCATGTTCTGAAAATAAAATCTACCTTAGCTCCCTGTGGTCCAGATGGTCCTGGTGCTCCAATTGGTCCGATTGATCCCTGAAAAATGAAGACAAACAAATGTAAATTCCACAACATCAACAACAAAACCACACACAACTGAATGAAAAATTTAAATTAAATACGTTGAGAAAAAAGAAACCTGCAAGTAGGCAGTTCAAGTTGCTTTTAAGACATACAGTAAAATTCCAAATAGAAATATAAAATTTTACTTTGAGAAACATTATTTAGGTTATAAATAATGTTCATACTATTTTGTAGTACACTGTGTATACATAATATGCAGCATTCCCTTCCCCGCCAATTGTCTTAAACTTTACCCAGCAAGTTTGTTTCGTGGTTTACTACTTAGTATTTGAAACAAAAAGTTGCACCCCTGTAAAGTGATCCCCCTGCTGCCGCTTCCCAGGTTGTATCGCAAACTTGGGTGGGATCCCTGGCTACAGCAGTTATAGGTTGTATGGCTTCTGACTGGCAGCCCCGCACAAAGATATTGACAAAATGGGGAGACCACCAACATTACGGCTAAATTGCTCAGTTGGTAGAGCGCCGGCCATTAATCAGGAAGTCAAAGGTTCAAGTCCCGCTCCAGTCAATTTTTCATAGTTCAACCCAAAACTGTTTAAAATTTGGTGATGGGTTAAAAGTGACTTACACGTTCACCAGGGGCACCAACTGGTCCAGTGGGTCCAGGGGATCCACGGGAACCCTGAGGAAAAGAAAAAGAAACATTGAAGTTAACATTTCAAACTTTCAACACTGTAATCTTAAAAAGGTCCTGCAAGGATCCTATCGGATGATCACATTCATAAAAATTGTTACATGAAAAAAAAACACCAATGTGATAAATTGGACGACAGTTTAAGAATAAATTGTTTGTTTTGAAATTTTGAAGGTTGGAGACTACTTATCAAAATACAAGAACAGTTTCCATTATTGGCCATTCATGGCTTCCAAAGGTGCACATCAGCCCTGGTAAGAATTTTTACAGATGAAATTAGCAATATAACTATTTCTTGTAAGATAATCAACTACAATGGCAAGAGAAAAAAAAGGTGCATTAAGATAAGTTCTTACTCTGGCTCCATCTTGTCCAGACTCTCCAGGGCTTCCTTGGGGTCCAGTCTCACCGGTAGGTCCTGGGGGTCCATTCTCTCCACGCTCACCACTTGGTCCAGGTGCTCCTTGGTCTCCCTTAGCTCCAGCTGATCCAACTGCTCCTGGAAGTCCTGGGGCTCCGGTAGCTCCTTGGAATCCGGGTGCACCCATGGGTCCTGGGGCACCAGTAGCTCCCTTTGATCCAACACTGCCATCACGTCCAGCTGCACCAGGGGCTCCTGGGGCTCCTGAAGAACCATCTGATCCACGCTCACCACGAATACCTTGAGGACCCTGTGGTCCACGGCCTCCCTGGGAACCAGCATCTCCCTTTGCTCCTCCAAGTCCTGGCATTCCTGGTGCGCCAGAAGGTCCTGGTGGGCCAGAAGGTCCTTGGGATCCTGGGGAACCATCAGCACCAGCTGGGCCAGCCTCTCCTTGGGGTCCATTGCGTCCTCTCTCTCCCTGTGAACCTTGTGCACCTGGAAGACCAGGAGCACCAGAGGAGCCAGTTGCACCATCAGATCCACGGTCTCCCTTTCCTCCTGTGTCTCCCTTCATTCCTGGAAGTCCTGGGAATCCAGCATGTCCCTTCATGCCTGATGATCCTGGTCTGCCTGGGGTACCTCTAGATCCAGTGCTTCCTGGTGGTCCAGAGGGTCCTTGGGCTCCATCTTTGCCATCATCACCCTATCAAATCCCCAAGGATATTTGATAAATATAATCACTATGAGGTAGTTAAAGAATGATAGTTAAATGCTTAACTGAATCTTTACAAAGTTTTGAAAATGTCAAAAAGTTCCTTTGTATAATTTCATCTGATAAAACGACTGCTGGTTTATGGAGTAGAGGCTCCACATATTTCTGATCAAGACAAACACTTACATCATCACCACTTCTGCCCTGGGCTCCTGGGGGTCCAGCAGGTCCAGCTGGTCCCTGGAAAAGAAAAACCAAACCAACATCCCATTAAAAAAAAACATAAAAAAAACAGGTCTTCAACCCAAAGCTGATTCATCTAAATGTAAATTTATCATTGAAAGGAGATTCATTCACTTTTTTTATACAACTAATACGAACGATACTGGAATGGAGAAAGATAATTTGATGGAAAAAGAGTAGAGAAGTCTTCTTCATAATGTCCGAGCAAGCCGCTTATAAGTAGCAAAATTGGGCTTTGCCATTGTTACTCTCTGTACATTGTCCATATAAATCATACATCTGTTTTTCTGACTGACTTCTGTGAGTTCATTCTTGACAAACTGTATTTACGACAAAATTGCTATGGGTATTTTTTTGTTCAAGAAGTTTATTTAAATATAATTTTTACAGAAGATACTGTTTTCTCATTTTAGATATGCTAGAGACTTGCACAGTCTGTAGTCAGCACAATGCCAGGAGAGGTTTTCAACTTACAGAGGGTCCAGGCTCGCCAGTAGGTCCAGCAGGTCCCATCAAACCTTGTGCTCCCTACAATGGAAAACAAAAATGTTGATCAACAATTTATTCCCGAACAAATATCAACACACAAACTGATATAATTATTGAATCAGGAATTAAATAAAATTATGCCTCGTTACAAAACTGATATAATTATTGAATCAGGAATTGTTTTGTTTTGCAGAACACTGTTGTATTGTTCATCTGTCTCAGTAAAATTTACACCAAAAATTTCCATCATAAATATCAACATGGGAATGCCGATATTTGGCTTTCAGATTTGCACAACAAGTAATTCACATCAATTTTGTGTCAATAGTATACACAAAGAAGTGTCTTTTAAGAAGATTCATTGAATTGCATATTATGGCCCCACTTGACATTCAGGGAAAGCGTTTTACAAAGAAGCAAACTCAAAACCTCATTGTGAAATTAACATCAAAGAGACTTACTCTGTTTCCTGCACTTCCGGGGAGACCACGTGGTCCTGGAGGTCCCTGTAAAAAAGCAAGTCATAACAGCAAAACATTAAAGGTTGAATAAAAAAAACACACTTAAAATGAAACAACAATAACAAAACACAATGAAGGAGCTCATAACTTTGCTTTCAAAAGTCCTTCTTCGATCCCAAAACTTTTGCTAGTGGATGCAATAAGGGTAAATTTTCAACTGCTGGGATGAGATTTGATGAATGTAGAAAGTCCTGAAAAATGGCATACAGGCCTTGGTTCCCCCTTATTCTAGACCCAGAACCTCTCAGATCTTATGAGTCGGGAGGTTCAAAGACTCTGTGCATCACCAGAAGTACACAACTAGAGGTTCAAACACAATGCGGACTATTTTTTCTCCCTTTGGTGACTGCTTTACTTCTTTCAAGAAAAATTGAAAGGCTCAAGGAGGTTTTTAAAAAAAACCTTGAAATCAGAAAAAGGAGAGCGGAAAAAAGGGTCCAAGAAGGTAACATTTTGAAATAACTTACTTGAACGGAGGCCTGTGGGTATTGGTAGGCTCCTGGGAGGACTCCCTTGTAGGATTGTTGTCCAATGGTTGCACTCTGAGCAATCTGTGGTGCGGGGAAGGGGGGGGCGGAATTAAAACAAACAAAAAATTATTTGACTTGATTTCAGTACAAACAATGTTTAAATACACACAAGGCATTATACCCCACCCACATAAAAAAACATGCAATTGTCATAACAGCATAATTGTTGTTGTTGCTATATGACCATTGTACAGAGTGCCATCTCTACTTGAACTACTTAAAGCAGATAAAATCAAAATGAATCCAGGTAAAGGAAATATAAGTTGACATAAGACTGATTACTTCAATCGTACGCAATGCACACACTTTTCTTTTTTGATGAGATGACATTTGTGTATAACTTTGAGACAAAACTGCAAGAGGTTTTGTTTTCAACATTCACTACTAGACATGTAATAGTACATACTGTTCCTGGGGGTCCTGGGGGTCCGGCACGTCCAGGTTGACCAGGAAGTCCATTCAATCCCCGAGATCCAGCATTTCCCTGAAAGGATAAAAAAATATGATATTTTGAGATGAATCATAATCAATTTTTGAAAAGAATTGGTAGAAAAATGTTTTTTTGGAGACGGCAATACGACAGTATATAAATATTGACTGCTTCGAGTGCTATGATTAGAACTACAACTCTCAAGGTGATCCTCGGCATGTTCCATTTTCCGCAAGGGGTGTTGTAAAAGATAATATTTGGCCTCACCTTCTGTCCATAGGGTCCGGGAGGTCCAGAATCACCAGTCTCACCACGAGATCCCTGTCAAAGGTAAACCAAGGTGGGGAAAAAGCTCATTACAGAACGAACATAAAAAAAATGCCGTGAAAACTAAAGAAGCAGAACTAGAATGATTACAAATATTACATACAAAAGTCACAAACTCAGACAGACTTACAGATGGTCCAGAGGGTCCAGGGTTTCCTGGTGGGCCAGCTTGTGGTACAAACTGTATATACAACGAAGAAGAGAACATAAGACATATTATAAAACAATTTGTTTTAAATTTGGTTATCGTTTAGAAGTCTTGTTCAATTCTAGACATGTGATGGACAAAGTTTATAAGAACAATTTACTCTAAAGTTATCCCCTCCTCTATCACTCACCCCACTGCCACCGGTTCCAAAGGCCTCTCCAGGCTCTCCTTTGGGTCCTCGGTCGCCCTTAGATCCGACCTGCCAAAAAGAAAGAAGCAAAAATTCGTGATAAATAATTGGATTTGAAAGTAGTATCCAAATTCATCATTGCAAGACCAAATCCAGCCGGAAAGTATCAAAATATTGGACAAGGGTATCCCAGTAATCATGTTAAAAAAAGCTGTTTGATGCATTTTGAATGTGCCTTTTACAGAAGTGAAGAAACGTTCGTTTTGCATACAATCTTGAAAATTAAGAGGATAACAAACAAAAAGATCGGAACTGAAACAATTAAAGAAGGGAAAATGATTGCTTACAATTTTACTAGGAGCTGTTTGCAGAAGGAGTCCAAGTGAGCAGGTACAGCACAAGAAGAAGAGGGGGGGGGGAAAAAACCAAAAACATGTTAATTTTTGAGGAGAAGTATCCAAAAGGGTCAAACAGAATCCCAACCATGACTCTGGCTTCTCTTCATTGGGAATTTACAGTTGTTTCGTAGAGTGGTGTTGTTGTTTGTGATGATATTTTGCAAAAGGGAGGTTAATGATTTGACAAACAGATGTTATGACCAACAAACAGATGACAAGAAAAACACAAAGCTGGAAAGTTAAACTCAGACACACCTCGCAATATCTCACACGACGAGAAGAAATCTTTTTGTTTCTTACACTAACATCCATGACAAAAAAACAAAAACAACAACAACAAAACAGCCCACATTCTTTCATCCATTGTCAAAGAAAAAGAAAATTAATTTTAACAATTCAGACCTACATTTTGAAAGAAGAATTACAAAAAAGAAAAGTGTAAGGAAAAGTGTCACATAGATTCTCCTTTGGCATAGTTCTTCTCCACTAACTAACGTTTTTTTGCGCAGCTAACTTCTTTGCAGTTCATTAGAGCCCCCGATGAGGAACCCTCAAGTTTGAAATCAACAGAGGGCCTGTCCCCACGGTATATCTTAGCGCAAATGTACGTATTCCCTTGACAGTTGACAAGATCGCGATCAACCTGTGCCGCAAGATTGGTGAACGTCATCCTTGACCCGGCACGAAGATCTCTACTCGCCAAGTCGGGGGTAAGAGTCTGAGTTTGCAGGACAGTTTTGTCCTTTATCCCATCTCTGTCCCTAGCCGTGAATATTTCCATCCTCCACAAATCATTTCCGGTAACTTCTCCCCCATTGTTACTGGATACAACAGAAATGGAGAAGTCCAGCTCATTCAAACCAGGCTCAAGCTCTCCACTTAGTGATGACAATTCTAACCGGGTTCCGTCTATTATCACACCTGAAAAGAAAGACAAAAAATCACACAAAATTTGTTGATTAACACCAGCAAGTTTGCAAACTTTTTACAAAAATAGTGAATTTTATTTGTGTTTATTTTGATTAAGTCTCAGTCAATTTTTCTTACCATCGCACTTGACTCGAAAGCAGTCTGTAAGGACACGCTCATTGGGTACAGCTACGAGCTCGAAATCTGGAGAGGGATTTGCATGTTTTCTTAGGGTCGCACAAATAAAGTTGACTTCATTACACACCAAGCCAGTCATATCAAAATTGGTGTCGACAAAACCATAACTGATTACATCGCCTCCTGTGGCCGTCTTGGCCTCTTGATATCTATTAAAATTGTAGACGCTTTTAAGGCCTTGTTTGACACTATCACCAAAAGGGTTTTCACTTCCATAGATTGACAAGTCCCACAGTCTCTCGCCAGACACAGAGCCACTGTCAGGGGTGGTGGTTGCTGAAAAGGTGAACAACACTCTATTGGAAATGGAACCCTCTACCAAAGCTGGATTGGTTCCTACATTATCAGCCGTTACTTGTGCAATTTCCACCGCTGCAAGATTAAAAAACAATAAATATAGTTTTAAAAAATGGTTACTTTCAATCTCAAAACATTTCAGGATTATTAACATGGAGGAAATTAATTGATCACAAGGTAAAAAAAAAATGAAACAAAAATTCCACCAACTTACGTTTTTTGCATTCCACCTCCTTGCATTTGATAAGACCGTTCCCTCTGCTGCTGCTCTCTACTTTGAAGCTGAAGTCTGGTTCAGCCTTGTAGCCTTTTGCAAATTCCACACAAAAGAACTGATACTCTAGCTCGCAGCCGAGCCTAGTGAAATCAAAAGTTGTCGGAAGGTTGTTGAATTCCAAATAGGAGCCTGGGGTGAGAGAAGTAGAGGCGGTCTGTCGATCTAGGACCTGACCTCTGTAGCCCAATCTGTCCCCAGTCCCATCGCCGTTTTTACTCCCGAAGATGCCCACACGCCAGAGGCGGCTCCCAGTAACTTCTGCCCCGCCTGGGAGGGAATCCACTTGAACGTTCAGATCAAAATTGTTCCTTTGATCATTTAGAAGTTTTCCATTGTCAATATTCCAATCGAAATTGCTTAACACCAGACCTGTAGGGAAAAAAAGTATAGAAATTGCTCCAAATTTAATACTTGACACAAACGAAATCAGATAGAATTATTCAATTTTGTTTTTAAAGTAGCCATCTTCAGTTGTTCAATGATTAAAACTGGGAAGTGCTCAGAACTAACCTGTGCATGCACGTCTTGGTACAGGAAAACAACTTTTCAATACTTCTTCATTTGGAATCGCCATCAACTGAAACGGTGGTGCCGATGTCGGATCTTTACTAAGCTCTGTACAGATGTGTTTAACATCGGAACACCTGACCCCTCTCATGTCCAAGTTGGTCCTGACAGTACGGAAATCCAGACGATCTCCAGCGTGCTGGAGGGGAAGACTGCCTTGATAACCTGATAGGGCTTGGGTATGGAAGCCATATCGTGGGCCAGTACCACCTGGCCGGCTGCTACCATAGACAGCCAATCGCCACAGGTTCAGACCTTCCACTCCTCCACCAAGAGGAGAGCTTGATGCCACTGAGGAGAACTCAATTTCATTTGTTGTACTTCCTTCTCGGAGTTCCATTATGCCGGGCTCACTAACCAAACCAGTGAGATAAACACCTGTACGAACAGTAAAATCAGATTGTCAAGTATTTAGTGAAACAAGTTCTTTCCTTGTGAAAAAAGAAACAAATAAATATAGAGATTGATATGGTGTGGAATGAACGAAAACATAACATATTTTGTTAATTTCTTTATTCAAAGTATCCCTGTGTATATCAACTCAAACCCAAAAGTTCAAACAATCAAACCAGATGTAATTTATTAGAAGAATGTGTACTTGAGAAAAATGAAAGTACCTCGACATGGTTGTGGCTTGCAGGATACCAGCGGGTTCTCCCCTGTTGACACCTTATAAGCAAAATCAGGTTGAGCCGATTGTCCCTTGTCAAACTCCACACACAGATATTGATAGTCGGAGCATCCAATCTGACTTAAATCAAATCGAGTTTTTATATCTCTGAGCTGCAGGGGGTTCCCACCGGTGAGGCCTCTTGCCTGGTGGTAAGGGTTTAAAATCTGGTCGACATTTCCCATTCGCTGGCCCCCTCCATCTGCCTGTCTGCTGCCAAAGAGGCCCAGTCGCCACAGCCCCAGGCCGTCAACGTCACGACTCTTCTCTGTGGTTGGGACGGCGACATTAAGGTTCAGAGTAGCAGGCTGTCCAGCCATGAAGTTCTCGGTTTCATGGCTCCATTCGATCCCCGTGGCAACCACCCCTGGTGTTTAGAAAAACAATGATGACATCATGGTTAATTGGACAATGATGGGGAAGCTTGTAGCTTGCAATGCATTAATGAGGTTGGTGGAAGTGCAGTGAACCCTTCTTACTTTCAGTACAAATAAATTGGAGCAATTTGAGCCACTTTATTACCTTGCAATAAATATTTGGTATACTCCATTCAAATCCCAAAGAAAATTGTCCCTTATCAAAAGGTAAACAGCCGGAATCTGTTTAATGATGTTACAATGTTTAAACTTGTTTTAAGATGGCGGAAATCGAACATACCTTCACATCTACTTGTGATGTCGATGCAATCGGTCAGTACACCATCATTTGGAACTCCATCCACTGTGAATTCCATTGAAGAGTCTCTATTCTTCTCCAGTGTCACGCAAAGATACGGCGTCTTGGAACAAGCCAACCCGGACATGTCAAGCGGCACGCTCATGTCATCCCAGATGAGAGAACCAGCCGGGTGCAGCGGGTCGTTCTGCTGAGAAGGAGATAAGATTTGCTCGGTGGCTGCGTACTGCCGGCCTCTACCGTCCTGGTTCGGGGAGAGGAAGGACTTGAGTTTCCAGAGGGTCTCTCCCATGACGGAGCTGCTGTCGAGACCAGCTAGGGCTACAGCGGAAAGGTGGACCTCATTGTCTCGACTATCCTCTAGGATAGGATTGTTGTCCACAAGATTGGCATTCAGGTTGATAAACTTGGCTCCTTTTGAGAGAAAGAGAGAGAGAGTAAACCCATCACATATTCTACTCTAATATTTCATATTATGTTATACATTCAGATATTAAGAATGTACATGTATAAGAAATTTTTTAATTTCTTTGTTCTTTTTTATTTAATAAGAATGAAAACAAAACTCACTTGCTTCACAAGGAGCAGGTTTGCAGGACACTATTTTCTCCTCGCCAGATTCACTTCTTTTATTTGCTACCGTGAAACTGAAATCAGGCTCCGCATTGTCACCTTTTGCAAACTCTACACATACGTACTTGAAGTCGGTACAGCCGAGAGTGCCAGCATCAAATTGTGTACTGATGTCAGCTAAGTCAAGATTTTCACCAGACTCGATCATTTGACTGGCCTTATCCTCGTTGAGGGTTTGGTGGATGAAGTCATGCCTCTCCCCGATACCATCTGGATTCTGACTTCCGAAGAGACCGAGTCTCCATAAGCCTTCCCCGCTCAGTTCTCGAGTACCATCAGCCATTTTGACACTGGCTTGAATAGAGAATGGAGTCTGTTCACCAGGAACCACGTCGGTTGCTTCGTAGGACCAGTCAATCCTGTTGGCCCTCACGCCTTGACACACCAAAGGATTGCAAGCTTTTAGGATGCTTCCCTCTGGTACGGTTAGCAAATCAAACGCAGCACTCGGTGATGGTCCTTTGTTGAGTTCAACGCATAGATAACCCATCTCGTTGCACTGTACCGACGTCAAATCGTGTTTGTACTCAACGCTTCCAAAGTCCAGGATTGATCGTTGCTTGAGAAGAAGATCTTGTTGTGGTTTAGATAGGATCTGAGTCTGTGGTGCCAGCTTGATATCTGATGTCAGATCAGGGGTGACATATGCATCAAGCTGCCACAATCCGGTACCAGCAACACCTTTTGAGTTTTGAGCAGGCGTGGCTTGGACGAGAAGTCTAAACTGGTTACCAGAACCTTCAACAACATCGTTGTCAGACATTGTAGCAGAAAGACCAGACAATATGACATCTGTAAGAGGGGAAAAAGATGGTTACTGAAAGCTTTCTTGATAGGGATTTCTTTAAGTGTTTTTTTTTAAAGTTTTATTTTAAACTGAATTGATTTTGTCTTGTCTTACCTGCGGCGCATTCCACTTCAATGCATTCAGTTATCACATCCCTTCCCCGAGAAATCTCAAACTTGAATTCTGGCGACGGATTTTCACCCTGGGTGAATTCGGCACAAATGTGGGTAAATTCTGCGCATCCAAGTGAACCGATATCAAACTCAGTTTGCACACTACGCAAAGACAACGGGTACCCGCTGGGGAGCGATGTTGAAGCTGCTCTTGCATTGAGTATCTGCTCAGTGTAGTTGAGTCGCGGGCCTGTGCCATTATTGTTTCTACTTCCGTAAAGGCCCAACTGCCAGAGACCAGAACCAGACAACTGCCGGCTATCGGTTGTGAAGATGGTGGCGTCAATTGTCAATGGACTGGGTTGGTTGATCACAGTGTTTCTTTCAGTGTAACCCCAGGTCATTGCCTCCGGCCAAAACACCTGTAAATAAAAAAACAAGTAGAGTTGCTCAATTTCTTTGGAAACAAAGCTAGGTATATGAGGAGCATACCATTTGGCAACAGCATCAAGTACAATAAACAGGTTAAAATATTAAAGAACTGTTTTGCAAGCTCTTCAAACAACTTTGTGTTATTTGCGCTTCACTGTCTAAACATTTAAATTGTCTCACCTCTGCATTCCACTGGTTTACAATCCACCAACACGCTCTCATCTGGTGTTCCATCCAATGAATAGTCAATACTGGCAGAAGGATTCTTACTGAGTCTGGCACAAATATAACCCATTGAAGCGCAGTCAACACCTAACATGTTATAGCTGACGCCTACAGCTCCAAAATCAATTGGGCTTCCCGGTTTCAGGTCCACATCGAGCTGATCCCCAGTGAGAACTTGCTGCTGGGGATTCAGTTCTGGACCCTCGCCGGTTGGGCTGTCGCTGCCAAAGACACTCACTTGCCAAAGGTTTGAGCCACTGAGACCTGAAGTGTCTGGAGCTGGGATGGCCGAGAGATTGAAAACCAACGGATTTACTGGTCTCCCCGCAACAACATCTCCTGAGATGGGTGATGACTCTATGTCTGATATCCCAATGGCTGTCAACAAAAAACAAGAAATATTTCTAATTACCAAGTATAATTCAATTGAAAAATTGTGCAATGCAAGTTTTGAGTTCTTTTGTTAATAGTTTCTCAAATTAATGAGGAAGTCTCTTTATGTAGTAAAAACTAATGGAAACCTATTTTACAGAATTTTCTAAATTGTTTTCTAGTTTACCTGATTGACATGGTCGTTGCTGGCAGGTGACAAGTGTTGGCGTTCCAGCCTCTGTGAACATGTAAAATTGTGGTTCTGGACTTCGACCCTTCAGAAACTCAAGGCACAGATACCCGTAATCACCGCATCCGATCGCACCCAAATCAAATGATGCCTTGACATCAAGGAGATTTAGGGGGGTCCCACCGGTGAGAGGCTGGCTAGCTGTTGGTTCTTCGAGAATATGTCTCTGTAAGCGGTTACGCTCTCCACTGCCATCTTCGCTGCGACTTGCAAACAGATTCAACTGCCAGAGACCCTCCCCCTCAACATCTCTTGTTGCTTCACTGCTCTCAACATTAGCAAAGATAGTCATGTCCGTCTCCTCACCAAGCATGATGGTGTCGTGTTCGTACAACCATTCAAGTGACTTGAAGAAAACCCCTACAAAACAAACAACAGAAGTACAAGTATTAAGAGATACGCCTGTTAACTCAACTGACAAAGCTGTCATGTCAGCGTCTCTGAAAACAACACCAATCTTTGAATAATAAACCTCAAGCTTTTGCATACAGTCAATTCTACTAATAACAAGATAGTGGGGACTTGCCAAACTACCTCTTTATAATAGGAACTCTGTTATAAGAGGACACAAAATAAAGGATCACAAAGCAGAAATGAGATTCGAAACCTCAGAACATACTCTTTTTAAGCAGAACAGCTTTATAACAGTGCTCTTTATAACTAGGGTTGACTGTACTTACCATCACATTTGACTGGCTGACAGCTTGTTAGAGCACTTTCATCAGGTACAGGCTCAATGACAAAGTCCACTGATGCTCTAGGGTTTTTCTTCAGTGCCACACATACATACTGAACCTCTCCGCATCCTCTGCCTGTCATATCAAGATCAAAGTCCACAACTCCAAAATCAAGGAGCTCTCCCGGATTTAAAGGAGTGTCCCCTTGAGCTGGGGTAAGAACCTGACGTTTTTCAAGGTACTTTGGCCCAGATCCATCCGGATTGCTGCTACCAAAAGCTTCTAATTCCCAGAGACGGTTTCCATCAACACCCACGTCACTGCCGTCTGTTGAGACTTTCATCTGTATTCTATTTTGTGGTCTACCATCGACAACGGAGCCAGAGGTGATAGAAGTTTGCAGTGGATTCAATTTCAGAGCTACATGGAAGATAAATAAGAGGAAAAAAACCTCAGTCAAATTTAACAACATTGTCAAAAAGTCTCTTATTTGTGTTTGAAAATGATTGAACTCTCTTTTAGAAAATTTTCAAGTTCTCTTACCTGAAGAGCAGGGTCGTTCTTCGCATTTGATCAGTGTCTGCTCGCCACCGACTGTGAAAAAGTGGAATGGAGGCTTTGGGCTGTTGATCTGTCCAAATTCTAAACAGGCGTATCTCCAGTTTGTGCACCCAATGGCTCCGACATTAAACATAGTGGTACTGTCTGGCAAGACCATTGCTGATCCTCGTTGGGCAGGTTGACCGGCAGCTTCTGGGCTAAGGATCTGAGCACTCTCACTAAATCGATCACCCTCGCCATTGGGGTCTTTACTGCCAAAGAGACTGACCTTCCAGAGTTTCTGGCCAGATATGTCCGACCCCAAGTCGGCCATTGTCACGTTGGCATGGATGATGACTGGACTCTTTTGACCCAGGACAACCTCCAAGGTATCAAGATTCCAGTCAAGGTTTTCGGCGTAAATTCCTAGAGAAGAATAGTAAAGTACTGATAAGAATACCTTTCAAGATTATAAAGATGTATAGCGAGCAAGTATTCCATGACTCGGAGAAACTGTCATTCATCGTTTCATCAATGACTTTGATCCTTTTACATATGAGACTCCTCTACCATCTGACAAAGATTTTATTTATTTAAAAGAAATCAGATTGATTTGAAGAACAAATTATGTGCTTTACCTTCACAGACCAATGGCTGACAGCTGGTCAGTGCAGACTGATCTGGCTGGGGGTCTAGCGTAAACTCAACACTCGCTCTTGAATCTCGGGTCAACGTTGTGCAGATAAATCTAACGTCAGCACAGCCGAGTCCAGTCATATCAACGTTCATGTCAATAGGCCCAAAATCAAGCTCGCTCCCGTCAGGGGGAAGCATCTTATTGGATTGTCTCTGGTTGAGGATTTGAGATTGCTCGGCGTAGCGAGGGCCTGCTCCATCATCGTTATTACTGCCGTAGGCTGATAGTTGCCATAGGTCTGTTCCAGCTACACCCAGATCGATACTGCTTATCATGGAATCTAATCGTATCGGGTTGATCGGACGATTATCAACAATCGATCCTCTTCGCAACTTTGTGGTTAAAGGCTTCACACCAACATCTGCAAAAGAAAACAGTTACGTTTGGAAAGATATTAGTTTCTTGTTGTGCATTTTATGTTTATGTGAAAACTTAGAGTAACTGATTCACCATTACAAAATCAACGACCAGACCTGGTCCTTTTCCACCGTACAAGCTTTTATGTGTCTTTAATTTTAAAGTATTTTCCAGAAGGGAATAGAACAAATTTCATAAAATCTTACTTGAGGAGCAGGATCTCTCTTGACATTGAACCAGAGATGAAGAACCATCCTCAGTGAAGAAATAGAAGTCGGGCCTCGGTGACTGAGACTGCTTAAACTCAACACAGATATGGGTGAACTCGGTACAGCCGATTGCACCAATATCAAATATGGTGCCCGTGTTGCTAAAATCTAGTGATGAGCCCAGCTCGGCATAATCCAATCTCTCCTGACTCCGGCTCAGAATCTGTCTGTTTGTGTTGAAGCGTCGTCCCTCACCTGTCGGGGACTTGCTGCCAAATAGACCCAGTTGCCATAGGCTAGATCCAGAGATCGGGCTGCCCATGTCAGCCATTTCTACCATTGCATTGACAACCAGTGGACTCTCTTGGCCTAGGGTGATACTCCCTGGTTGATAGTCCCATGTAACACTCTTAGCATAAACACCTAAAGCCAAAACAAAAAATCAACATAGTATCATGAATAAATTTTGTATATATTTTGGTTAATTCCAAGCTACATCTTCTTCATTTTCCTATGAAATTAACGGTTCCGAGTTAACTGATGAAACAACTCACCTTCGCATGTTAGCTCCATGCACCTCGTAAGCCCACCGTCAGACTCCACAGAGAAAATCACAGTTGAACTTGGGTCTCTTTGTAGCTCCAGGCAGATGTACTTCACCTCACTGCAGCCGAGTTCCTCCATATTAAAGTTAAAATTTATAGGAACAAAGTTCAGGGTGTCCTGAGCTGCCACGCCCGTGTCTCGTTGAAGATTTGTCAGCACCTGGGAATTCTCATTGTACCTCTCCCCACTCCCATCCGAGTTTGTACTGCCGTAAGCTTTCATTTTCCAGAGATCATCGCCCTCAATGCCAAGATCAGTACTGTCAACTGAGGCTCTCAGTTGTAGCCTGTTGGTGCGACGATCGTCAACAATGGAGCCCTTCACGAGTTGAGCTTGGAAGTTTTCCACTGACAGTACTGCAAGAATAAACCAAAGAAGCACATGGCTCATTTATGAGACCTTCGGCATTTCTAAAACCTGCTTAGTAGAAAATCTTTTTTTTTGCTAAGTGAAAAACTAAAATAGAATCATTTTGAACTAAAACGAGTAGCGGAACATTTAGGCTGGAAACATATCTGCATAGATTTGCATGCTGTCAAGTAATTCGCCTTGCCCTTCAATTTGGTAACCTTGATCTGAATGGGGATGACATTGTTTCCTAGTGTTTTCCAAAAATTGTGTGAAATTTTACTTTTCCCCTGAAATTTGACGTTAGTTACTGCTTGTAACAAATGCCAAAAGATAGATAAGCATCCTCTTCATGTGCTTTTTTCGCAGCTGATTTCCTCAACCCAAAACGAATAAGTAAATCAATGTTGAAACTATTAAACCACTCACCTGATGAGCATTCCATTTTCTTGCACTGAATCAAAGATGCTGTGTTCGTCTCGTACAGTAAATGAAACTCGGGTCGAGAGTTTTCGGCCTGTGAAAACTCCATACAGAAAAACTGATACTCCGCGCATCCCAACGACCCCACTTCAAACTCGGTTGTTATGCCGTCGAATTGTAGGGTTGTCCCAGAATAAAATGGTGCGGCAGCCTGGGAAGAATCGAGGAGCTGTTCCGTCGGGGTAAATCTGTCCCCAGTCCCCTGTTTGTTTGTACCTCCGAAGAGTGTGAGTTTCCACAGGTCAGTGCCGGTGACGTTCTCTCCCGTTGGTGTGAAGTGGACAGTGCTGCTTAACTCAATCGGAGTTTTCATTCCAAGAGTGATTTCATCCGACTCGAAGTCCCAGGTCAACTGACGAGCATAAACAGCTACAGCAGAAAAATGACAAGAAAAAGAAAGACCATCACAAACTTGTATTCACATTTCTGAAAAACTCAACAACAAATGAAAAACATAATAATAATAATGTTTTCAACAAATTAAATGAAGAAGGGCATATTCCAGTTTAATTTGAGAAGGTCTTAGCACCACTTTTCAATTCAGAGATATGGAACCTCCATAACTTCATCGAGTGACTTTAAAATCGAGTTTACAATGAGACAAGTCAATTACAATCTAAGGGATTACAAAAAAACTGATTATGAAAAGCCGTTTCAATCGAAGCAGGATTGATTAAAAGTTCTAAGGTTTGTTGAAATGCTTTTCAAAATAACATACCCTCGCAGTGAGTTGGTTCACACTGGGTGAGAATTCTTTCGTCCGGGACCGGACGCAACGAGAAAATCGTGCTAGCCTCTTCCAACTTGGTGAAAGTCAAACACATGTACCTGACTTGTTTACAAGTCAAATCGGTCATGTCAAAGTTGAAGTTGACCGGACCAAGATCCATGGGCTGAAGAAGCTCCAGTGTTATGTCCTGCTGCTCTTCGTTCAGAACTTGGGACTGGACATTGTATTTCTCACCCAGACCATCCGGCGAGTTGCTCCCGAAGGCACTGACACTCCAGAGATCATCACCAGCTGCTCCAACGTTATCACCATCGATCTCCATGGTGATGCTGATGGGGTTGATGGGACGGTTGTCAAGGATCGACCCATACTGAAGCTCAGTATCAACATCTAAAATGTGCGATACTAGACACAAACAAAAATAAGATACAGATGAATTAATACACATATTTTGAAGGGTTTTCTCTTTCTTTTGATTGTTACTCATGAAAGCTGTGAACTCTGCTTTGAATGTGCTTGCTAATAGAACACGGACAACATTTTCTATTTTAATCTAAAGGAAATCATCAGTACTTGTAGAAATTAATTATCTTTCACAGCATCGTTTAGTTTTTATTTAAGGTCTTTTTACATTGTATACATACTGAGATTAGGCAAAGTTTTTGAAAGTTTTCAGGAAGCTATTTCAATTTCAATTTGTACTTACCAGCTCTGCATGTTGCCATTTCACAGAGCGTTAGCACATTGTCACCGTCCTCATCATCCAAGACCGATTGTGTGAAATCAGGGGATGGATTGTCCCCTTTTGTCAGCTCCATACACGCATAATTGAATCCATTGCAGCCAATCGCTGCGATATCAAACTCTGCCATGGCATCAGCGTACTTGATATCATTTCCGTCTACCAATGGCATATTGGCATCTACGGCTGGCAGTGTCTGTCGGACATAGTTGAACCGTTCCCCGATGCCATTTTCATTCTTGGATCCAAAGATACCAAGGCGCCATAGTCCGGTACCGGACACACTAGTACTGGAGGAGGTAAAGTGAGCCACTGCATTGATGAATAGTGGGTTCGCCGGGCCAGCAATTACAGTCATTGCCTTGTAGCTCCATGTTAGACCCCTTATGACAACACCTGAAATAAAAGGTACAAAATATATACACCGATGATTAACGGAGACATGAGTTCCAGACACTTTATGTGCTGCACTCTTTGCAGAAATATCAAGGGAAAAAAATACATAATTATCATTGGTTATTCACACCATAAAGAGGACAATTTAAAACATGAAGGAAAAACTTCAACTAATTTCATTGACTTGGCGAATGGATAATATTCCCATAGCACATGTACTTACCATGGCAGGTTGGTGCTTTAATACATTCCGTCAACACTTCATCATCTGGCTCTGCACTGAAGAAAAAATCAGGGTTTGGCTTCTTCCCCTGTGCCAAGTTCACACAAATATACTTAATATTCGAACACCTTTCACCGGTCAAATCCAATGGGTAGTCTACATTGCGAAAGCGAAATGGACTTCTCTTCAGCAAGGGTGTGTTTTCTTGGGCCGGCGAGAACACTTGCTCAACGTACCCAATCTTTGCACCATCACCTCTCTTATCTCGACTGGTCCACACACTTAACTGCCAGAGTTTTTTACCATTTATTGACGTGGTATCTTGTGATTCAACAAAATCTACGTTGAGATTAAGTTGGACCGTATTTTCCCCTCCTTCTGCAATGGATGCTGAAGCCCCCGTCAATGTGGGCACAATTTCGGTTATTATTGCATCTAGCAAGAAATGAGGGAGGGCAATAATTAGTCACACTTCCATTTCCTTGGCATTTCTTTCAGGCATATCTTGATTTGAAAAAAGAAATCAAACAAACTGCAGAATTCTTAAAAACATGCTAAGTTTAAGGCTACAAGAAAATACTATTTCATATTTATGATAACACAATCCCATCTTTCACTCAAAGGCCCTCAAATTTTAAAAACAAATAGATCTATCTTTTCTCAAAATAAAGCACCAAGCAGTATTAACCCCTTGATCCCAAAGCTTACTTACAGAAAGGGCATTTGGCGCAGCATTCGCCCTCAAGTCTGATCGGTTCAGAGCATGGCAGTCTCGTACAACTCTCCATGTCACATGTAGTTGTGGAATTATCGCAAGAGCACGTCGTGCAATCGTCGTATTTCCATATAGACCCGCTCAAGTACACATCGCCCAAGTGGACACAGGGAAGCAATTGCTCTTCAGCCTTTGACGACGCAGAAAATGACGATGACGACTCAGTATCTGGTGGCACTAGAACCAAAATGTGGCACGCCAACTATCCAGTTTCAAAAATCGTCACTTTTTATCCTCATTTGTTTTTAATTTTTTTTATTGTTCGTTTGGAATAAGTTTTTTAAGTTAAATCAATGCCAGTATTTAATTTATTTGCAATGGTTAAAGACGAAACACTTTTTAATATTTCTGCAGCATACCGCCTCTCACTCTTAAGGCCCACCAATGAAATAGGATTACCATCCCTGTTAAATCAATGGATGGATGGGTACAAAGCCAAGTTTCATCCCAAAACATTATATTCTTATCGGATAAATATTCTGAATAATCATTTAGTATTCCACAAGTTCAAAAGTTCAAAATTAAGATTTCAGACCTTTAGGGTCCACAGTTTCCTTGTCGGACAGATAACCCTACAGTATTTGGATCTGTGTTAAGTTTTTTCATGTCAAAACCAAAAGTCATGTGCCTTACTTCACTGTTTTCATTAGTTCCTGAACAATCTTGACTATTTCTGTTGAAGTTTGAGTTGTGGATTCATGATTTTCTTTACTGTTTATAAAACTTATTAAAAACACAAAACCTCTCTCACATCCTCACACATACAAGATTCCCAGTCATCCTACTCTCCTAAATTCAACAAATGTTATAAAAAGGACAAAATTGGCGAAGGAGACTTTGATGATTGTGTGGAGATCGAGTAGACACAAAACAACATCAAAACAAAGACAAACCTCTCTTAATTCAAAACAGTGTCAAAACAGCGGACAAAACTACCATCAACACAAGTCAAAACAATGATAATGGGTGGAAACAAATTGAGGTTTGAGGCTACAAACAGTGGAGGGAACAAGTAGGAGGCTTCACAGTAACCTTTGAGGCTACAGAATGATATGGAAACTACAATAAGGAGGGGAAGGTCACAGACGGGTGAGGAATGGCAGGAATGATGCAACTAGGTTGCAGATCTTATACTGTAATAGCATGGGCATCTTGGAGGCAACAGAATGACATGGGAGGCTACAGAATGCTCTGTGTGACAATGGAAAGGTATGGGAGGCCAAAGAAACGGGTATGAAGATGGATAAAGCAAAATATCAAGTCAACAACACCAACTCTTTGTTTTGAAAATCACCATGTTCAAACTGTAGACACCTTTTCTACTCGAAGGAGGGAAGAAATCATGTGACTTGGGTCACATGATCAGTGGAAGCCAGAGTCCTGGAGGAGCATTCCTTTAAACAAGTGGACCTTAATGGCTGCACAGAAAGTAACTAAAACATCAACATAAAATAAAAATGAAATGAAAGAAATCTTGGTTTTTGTTGATCCATTTTGCAAATTTTAACTATACTTCTTTTATAAAAAAGAAACTAAATCTGAACAGACATAGTCTTCCTATGATGTACTTTCAGAAATTCTTCTTCATTTCAGGTAAGATATTGATTCTGAACAATGCTTTAGACTTCAATCTTTTGATCAGACAAGCACAAAAAACTTACTCATTTCTGATTTTAAAAAATCTGAACTAACTTTTATGACATAAAATGAGTGGAATTTCATATTTTACATTTGAAACTAAAATGGATCAACACTAACCTTTCAAAGATGAAAGTAAAACATGTAAGTAACAAAAGAAGTAAACTCAAGATTTCTGCCAAGAATTCCTCCTAATTACTCCATTGATGTACTTTTATAAAGTAACACAGACTGTTAGATCCGCACAAAGACAGGTGGTTTGCCGATTGGCTTATGACTGTTTAATCAAGAACATCTAACCAATCACAGAGAAGATAAGAAACTGAACATCTAACATCACTTTTTGTGTTCCTCAATATTAAAGATTTTGTGATTTTTTTTTAGAATTGGGCCAAGAAATTTATCTCTAAAATACATTTTTAATTTCAGCCCCCTCCCCAAAGAAAAAATAAATATAGCTGCATGATTTTTGCGAAGAAATTTCTTTCTCTCATTGTCTGCACATTAATATGAACTTATTTATCTGAAGAATTTGCCGTTACAAAACATCACACTCATTGAACTGTTGTTTGTCATGCAGTTCAAAATAAAACAAGACATGCAGTTTCAGAAACACATCATGCAGTCTAAATCATTCGAGATATTTTCAAAGAAGTGAAAGCTTGACTGAAATCTTGGTAAGAAACTTTGTAAAAATGAAAGACAGTCTTCAATCAACAATCGGTCATGCATGACATTCACAAACAGGTACATCAACTGCATGCAAATCAAACCATGCAGTACATTCAAAATACAAAACAATACAATAACAAGTCATTTCAAACAGGCAAACCATGCAATACAATAAATACACAGGAAAAACAAAATCAACAAAATATAACATTAAAAACTTTTAAAACATGCTAACAAGAATTTGTAGATAGATTTGTAGAATTCAATCTCATGCATGATCATTCTAAGAAAAGCTTAAGAAAAACATTCCAAGAAAACTATATTTCAGAGAAATGAAAATAAGTTGTGGTGTTCACTAAACAACCACAAAAGCTTACTTGTATGTTCAACATGCTTGTCCATGCAAGTGCAACATAAAACTTACAGAAAATTACACAAAACAGTAACAAAAACAGACAAATCTGCAGTAATATAAGTTGCAAATCAAACTTTTTAAGGTTTCATAAAACATGACGTTGGCATCTCGCACAAAATAAATAACTGCCAAAGTATTGGAAATTGACAATGTCCCCACACAGAAAGTGGCTTCGGGGTAACCTACTCTGTTGTTCTGTCAAATCACACTTTAATTTAAAGTTCAGACTTTAAAGTGAAGGGCGAGCGATAATTGTTCATGAATTTTTTCAGAATGACTGCAACTTTCAAATGACTGCAAATGGTCAATGCTAATGCTCTGCAATGAAACAGCAAATAACTGAACAGTTGTAAAATCTTCATTGAGTAGATATTTCAGGAGGAGGAATGCAGGAAATAAGAGTGAAAAAACAAACAATTTGCAGCCTAAGGGAAAAACATTTCGGTAGAGGACAAACTTTGCAATTTCTTTTAGCCTCAACTTGTTCATTTCCTTTGAAGAGACTACCAATTGGTTGCAAAGGAAATGATTTATATAAACATTGTTGAAATTTTATAAGTTAATTGGACAAAGAACTTAAGACTTCACTTGTTTGAAAAACAGTCAGTGGATTTTAGTTCACAAAATAATTTATGTTCAACATTTCTCACTTAAAACATATCTCTTTACATCCATGCGAGGGTGAATCAGTCTTCAATTAGAACTGTCTACAGAAAGCCATACTGCCATTCTGATTTACAATAAAAAGACAACAAAATGCAACAAAATCATATTCCCATTTGCACCAGCGTGCAGCATTGGTTTCTCTTTCCAAATCAGTTGGGTGCACAACCACCAGAAGTTATCGCCTTGAGAAAAAAAAAATGCTGAGAAAAGCTTTTTGCCCAATGCATTTGCTGACAGAGCACAAAAATCATGTGACCTCCTATTTTTTCTTCATAATTTGGAACCCTGGGTAGTAAGTTAAAAAAAAAACCTCAACGGCCTTCCAACTCCAAACCCATGGGAAACCCATCTGTATTTTGACCTTCCTAGTGACTTCCCTTTTTTGGCCAACTGTATGACATAGAGCGAGGCAGGACTGGAGTTTGCAAAGTCAGCTGTTAAACCGCTTTTGCAAGGCGACTCCTGATTGGTCCAAAACTGCTTCACTGAGGTCACAAGTCAATTCTGTTAACTCTTTCCCAATTTTTATGGCTGTTTTCCATTAGCCACAGCTGAACTAGTCTGACAGGCTGGCCTCTGGGTCCCCAAGTCCCAGTGGACACAGTTTTGAAAAATGATCTTTAAAGTTGCTTATTTTGTTACCATCTTGATGATATTTCAAGATGACTTTAAATACTTTTAGCCTTGACAAAAGAGAAAGATATAATTTGAATTATTTGTCCCATGACGTTATCAAAGAAAAATATGATTTGGAGACTTTTTCTGCCAAAATTTGCAAGGTTGCTCAGTTTGTCAGTTTGAAACCCAATCAAGCCTTGTTAAAATGTCACGCTCACAAACGAGAAAGAAGGGAAAGAGAGCAGGGCAATTCTTAGGGGGGAACATAAGTTTAAATTGCTATAATCAATCTTGGAGGGGAGTTATTAGCTTTTTGGTTGATCCCAGAACAAATGGAACTAATAAGAGTACACCACCAGCCTTCTGAGGTCAGAGGGTAACTCAGCATCTGCTGGGACCTTCAGGGTCTTTCAAGACTGAGATGAAAGTTGCTGACTTAGCTGTTCGAACTGGGTTGACTTGGCACTTTGCCTTACATTGATATGCTCACAAAACTTTCAAAAGTTCTCAAGAAAGATCTGAGGTTTTGTAACATTTTCCATGTGTTGAAACAATTTTTACCACCCCCCCCATAGCAAATAATCAAGTAAAGAAATCACAAAATAGGTCACCGAGGAATTCTGCCAACTACTTCATGACAATCTTCAACAAAGAGACTGTTTCAATCAACTCTTGGTAACAAGATAACTACAATAGATTTCGAGTAATAAAACAAAATTACAGGAACTATTTTTCATTGAGCTTGCAGAGAAACATAACTGTGAAGCCTTTCGATCCAAGCTGCTGAGACAGCAGTTCTTTCTCACAAAGCACAAACACCAATGTCAATCAAAACTGACTCCTCCCTCTCCTTCATGAATATTAAACAGACAGTTTGAGGTGAAACAAGACCACACTTGGCAAAGTGTATTTCAATTGGTGTTGAACAAAGCGTATATGTGGGTAAATGTAGAAAAAGGAACCGAGTGTGTTTCATTCAGGAGTTTGCTGGTTCTTTTAAAATGTTCAAAAAACTTTTTATACGTAACAGGGAGTTTTCATGGTGGGGGGGTGTGTGTCTACTAAATGTTTTGCTACACCAGGATATTTGACTTGATAGAATCAAAATTCAAGGACCAAAACACAATCTTTAAAAGTATCTGCTTATTTCATTTAACTGTTTTTTCTTACAACATATTTGGTCAAATTTTATGGGAGTTTTCAAAATATGAAAATCAATCACCAGCAAGTAATCCATATCAAATTTTGACAAACATTTCAAAGTTTTTCTCGCTAAACAGCTTTTAGACACAGCAGCTTCTTTCAAGAAAATTCTAACAACTTTTCTTTTGTACAAAGTCTACAATCTAATCTCAGAAGAGAATTCAAAATGGTGAACACACTCTTACATCAGTTTTATGTTCGTGTGTTTGTATCAATAGTTCAGTATCTCGGTCCTGAATCAAGATTTACTCTTAAATGATCATTTCCTGATCAAGTGTCCCTTCCATGTCATCACTTGTGTCAGTGCGTGATACGCTTTCAACACGGACTATCAACACTATCTGATCACTCCAGAGTCTAACGTATTGAGGCTAATCATGACGGACTACCATGAAGCTAGTAGAACAACAGACTACAGAGAGAGATAGTTGCACAATGAACAACAGCTAAAAGTTACTCATATCCACAAGACACTTCCATCAAAGACTTGATTTATGGAAAACATGTTCCTCATTTTGTTTGCGATTGGCAGAGGTCGGCAATAACAGCAATAATTCCTTCTCTTTTTTTTGACACTAGAGTTTCCATGGATTTAACAACAGGTTGTTTCATACAAAGTTCCACAAAGAAAGTTGGAACTGTGTATAACTATTTGCTCAGAGACAATTAGACTTTCTGTTTCAATCAGTCTGTTTAGTTATGCCAAGTTTCTCCAAGTGAAGCTCGGAAGATTAATGCCTAATGATAGAGCAACAACAACAAAAACTATCTAAAAAAATAAATTATTAATAAAAAATAAAGTTCAAATTTAACTTGTTATCAAGTTCTCCAACTATACAATAGAATACGATTACAGATATGCTATACCCATTCACAATTGATTTTCAGTGATTGTTTTTTTTCTCCGTGAATATTTTTTAGCAATTTTTGCACAGGTCGTTAGGGGTATAAGGGAGAGAGGCAAGGCATGCAGTTACATTTCAAAAGTGCTTTGAGATAATTCATCATTCAGATTGTAAGCAATTCTTAAAAGCATGCAATAAAAAAAAGACTTTGTGAAAACCACAAGTTAAAAAACTTCATAAACATTTTGATTTGTTTATGCTTTTTTTCACATTTCTTTTCAACACACAAGTAAGCTTGTTGACTATACCATCATGCATGAGATTGAATCGAGAATATTAACCAAAAAAATACAACAATTTCTAATTGTCTTGGAAAAAAAAGAAAAGAAAATTTACTTACACTGAGCCTCGGCTAGCGTGAATAGTACAGCTATGACCAGAAGTAACCGCCTGTAGCGGGTGGATAGACCTACAAAGCTATACATGGCTGATGATGTACAATCTCTGTAGTCCTTTCATAAAAGTTTAAAAACTGGTGATCGTGGCCTCAGTTCACTTCCCTGGCTGGGGCTCTCAGACACACAGAAATACCGCTGGTTTTATTCCCCTTATTATGGGATAGCTGACATAGGGGTCATTCTTTAGTCCAATCACAGCCCTGAAAACTCCTATGGGCAGCAGTTTGCTGGCAGTACACCTAGGCAGGAAAAAGACCTGAGCAAGCAGACAATTGTGTAGAGCTAGCTGCTGTTCTACCAACCCAACCAGAGCTTGGGGAACAGTATGCCCTTGTCAAGTCAGCAGTTCGGAACTGCTTGCCTATGTCGCCATTTTTGTAATGGATGTTTTCATTTTTGGCTGACACAGTAGACAGTCTTCCCAATTATCTAGATGTTCACTGTGTTCAGATAGATTAGTGACTCACTTTGTTTCCTTTGGTTTGTGATTAAGGACATACTTATGTAGATGGATGGTGCCAATAAATCATAAACAAATAAAAGGCTACAGAAGTCTTTTTCTACAATGGCCACAACTATATTAATTCCCCACCTTTGTCATTTTATTTTCAAAAAGTTATTTTGTGATATTTTGTTATGCTTTTAAAAAGTGTCAAATCATGCTTTTAAAAAGTGTCAAATCGTAAAAAAAAAAAAAAAAAAAAATTAAGAATATCTCACTTGTTTAGTCATCCATGGCAGTTGTTCACCAATGATGACTAGATTATAGCTTAGTAGTAGTTTCTCCTGACCAATGAGTCATGCATAAAAACACTTGTAAATTAATCTTCACAAACATAAGATAACTTCCATTTCACTAGAATCAAGTTAAAAAAGTTCTGGTTTGGTTTCATCAGTAAAGCTTTCCTATTTATTATCACACAAGAGCAAGTGGAATATTATACAGTTATTGGATGAAAATGAGTGCATTTTCGCATGAGTTTAAATCTGGAATATTCCATTTCTCGAGAACCTGAATGAAATGGAAAAGCCAGTTTTCGCCGAGTGGTTATAATCTGCAACAATGCACAAACGAAACACATTTGTTTTATACAACTCACACATAGATCCGTGTCATTTTAAACTGATTTCAAAATAAACACAAAATAGCCACGGAAACTTGTCCACTCGCCACTCCAAAAAACAGCAATTTTCTGGACAATTTTAATGATTATTTTGGAAACAGCGTCCTATAATTTTCCATATAGGACTCCTATATTAAATTTTGGAGCATCGCAGCAGTATACTCGGCAAAATAAAGGATGACACATGATGCATGTTAGACCAATCAAATGACAAGGATCTGTGTAGGCGGTTAACAAAGAAAAGTATAGGGCTTCTGTGCCCTATCCTTAAGCAAACTTTACGCTCAGCTTAAAATGGCGCAGTTAAAACAGCGCAATTTGCAGGGTGTAATAGGGACCATACAATATGGTATAATCACACGCCATGGAGCAACCAATCAGAATTAAGAATTTAAGTTTGCTTGAAGATGAAGACATATGTATATCATTATGCATTACAAAGTTTTAATAAAAAGGTAATGGAAGTAAGACATCAACAAGCCTCTGTTTTGTGAAATTTAAAAGGAAACAAAGGTTGGACTTTCATAAGTACCCCCACCATTTTTTTCTCGACCAAGGTTTACCATTATGGGGAAGACATTGGATAATTTGTTGTATTTGAAATAGCTTGTTAAAAGCGTTAAAGTGAAGTCTGCTTTGCACCAATCAGTTAGTGAATTGTTTAAGTCAAAAGAAATCAGCTTAGGTCAGATTGTACCGAATCATATGAATAAAGAAAATGGCACTGCTAAAGTAACGGGCAGTTTCGAAGACAAAATCAAAACCTATCCAAATCAAAAGCGCTCCAGCATTTGTGGCAAAGCAACATTGAAGGAAACTGCCACTAATTCTGGCAAATCCGCCCCTCTTTTAAATTTCATTTCTGGAGGACTCTTTTCTATTCAGTAAAGCTGTTGGGAAGGACGTCAGCTCTTACAATAATAAGTGGGAGGGAAGTCTGGAAATGTTCTATTACTCATCTTAAAGGGATCAATCCCTTGGGGGAAATTGTAATACAGGGAAACCTGAGTAGCTGTGAAGTGCATCACATCAAAGGGACCCGATAGGATACACCAGAGGGAGTTATTCTGATAATTGTATCAGAACAATTAAAAAAAAACATGGTCAGAATTGGCCCGAATTCCGAGTCACAGGGGACCCGAACCATTCCTGGGTCAGTATGACCCGGATTCTGTATCAAACTGACCCTACGCTATGTCAAACTGACACAGTATCAGAGACAAAATCCCCATGTTTAACCAGTTTCCGGGTCAGCCTGACCCAGATATAGGTCAGGCCCCCTTGGACCCAGAATCCGGGTCAATTCTGACCCAGGAGTTTTTAGAGTGTGCTATGAGTCCGTCGTCGTTGTCTACCTAAGTGCTTCTTTTTGGCAATGTAACTGTGCTGTTGCCAAGAAGAATTTCTTAAAAGCGGTCATCCTTTGGAAAGATGTTAAAGAGTTCCGTCCTTTTTTTTCTTTTTGCCTACAACTAGACTGAGTAATGCATTTGAAGAATTGAACAAATTTATAAATTTAAAAAACAAAACAAATGTACTGTCATAATCAAACAGAACTTTATTAATAAAAAGATGCCGGCATTTTATACATAGTTAAGAACCAGTAGCCTACATTCGGAGAAAAGGTTGTAATTTCTTTTTCTGATGAGTACCAAAACTTCACAATGTATTCAGTAAAAGAATTGTCTCTTATTAATTGCATTATTTGATTAATATTAAACAAAATTATTTTGTTTCTTTTATCCATTTAGAAAATGTCCTATTCAGTGATCTTTTTCCCAAATAATTTTGTCAAATACAATTAACAGGGTGCTCACTTAAAATCGACGGTTCTTCCTTAACACTTACGATACAATTTCAAAACTGATTTGCTATCATATTATGATATCAACAATCCCAGACAACTTACAGGACAAGTATCACCGAGAGAAAAATAGATATAGACCATTTTCAAATTCCCCTGCCTAGACTGAAGTACCATACTGAAAGTGTGCACTTTCGAAATTACAGACAGAGCCCAAGTAAGGAGCCTCAGCCCAAGCCGTGATTTCGAAAAGTGCCATAGGTTCAATCTAGAAGCTCACTGATTACCATTACCAATCCTCCAGAGATAAACCTCCTAATAATATCAAAGTTTAGAAAATGGTATTTAGACGACCACCCAAGTCACCATTTTAATATTTGGATAAAGAAGCATGTATAAAAGTGCACAAACTCCCTGAACAACTTGTTGTGTGCTTGGGAGAAGAGCGTAAGGATCTAAGCCCTTCTTCCAGACACTCAAAGTACTTCTCTCCAGTAAGACGGCCGTAAGCAATAAAATGACTGACTAAAAAAAAACATGGCACGAATACTGTTACATTTTTGTTGCTAGAACTACCCCCAAAGACATGTTTTCCCATTCCCATGCAGAATCTAACCTCCATACCATGACTTATGAACGGCAGAAAATCGATCCACGCTCAATTTCTATGAAAAGACAATTTGCACATTAATTGCTTACAGCCTTTCTCCAGTAAATTTCCATTACATTCTTCATCCGAGGGCACATAACAAATCAGTTTCCCACTAAAACAGGATCACCTGATCTGATGAATGGACTCCTATGTTGAAAAACTAAAAAGATGAACATTGATTTACTCTTCCATAAACCAGTGGTGTGATTCAACCTTTAAGGACACAGTGGCCAACAAACAGATTGAATCAATAACCCTTGGAGGCAATCAGTCACAGGCGTTTGACTTATGGTCCTATTTAACTGACAAGTAGTTAATTTCCTGAATTGACGATGTTCTGGGTTTTACATGTTGACATATTGTCTGTCACCAGCACCACCAAAACAAAGCCTTCTCACACTCTGCTGCTGAACTTTGGAACAGTCTCCCAATTAATGTCCGTAATTCTTCTTGTATTGTTACATTTAAGAAAAAACTTAAAACTTATCTCTTTCCTAAATTGTAGATTTATGATTTGCACTAGCTTGTTTTAATTCATCCATTTCTTTGTTATGCGCTTTGATCATGTTTTGGAAAAGCGCAGTATAAATACCTTTTATTATTTATTATTATTAAAGCAAAATTCACATGCAGCGTAACTAAGGAGGGGGCATGTTCCCCCCCTGTCCCCATTGATACCAGAATAAAACGTTACAGTATAATGATAAGCTTTTATGTGGTGATTTCAATTGTGGTGACAATTGTGGTGAGCAGTGTATAATACTTTTTAAGCTGTGCACGTACTGTACTTTCTATAATTGTTTGTCTTGTACCCTGCATGTGATTTGGTTTTTTAACCAAAACCGTGACCTGGGTTGTGTGTACATTCTTTTATCGATTGTTTTTAATGAATAAAGAATGATTAAATATTTGAGACTATCTCTTTAAAATTTACACCCAGACAATGTTTTTGTGTTGATCTTAACATCAGACTATCTTATATAGAAAAACCAGTCAATGGCATAACAAGCGTGCTGAAAAAGAACGCCACTTCCGATAACTTTTCCCCTAGCTTCTTAAAGCACACACTGCCGCTGATCACACTATTCTGTTGTCGATCATTAATACTCTTTTAAAGAGGGAAGGCAGGAAAATTCATTTTCTTTCAATGTTACTAATTTATTTTTTATTTATTTATTTATTTTTTTTATTTATTTATTTATTATTATTTATTTATTTTTTATTTATTTATTTATTTATTTTTATTTATTTTAATTTAATGTTTTTTGTTTTGTTGGGGGGGGGGGGGGGGGACGTTGATATAATGACTATGCAGGTCCCAAATCATAGCTCTGTTTAAATGGTAAACATTGTTTACCAGTTTGCTGCTCAGCAAACATTAGCAGGATACCAGTCAATGGTATGGTGTTTTCGCTGGTAACCTTATTCTGGTAAGCATGTGCATGTGCATGTAAGTTTTGTGCTAAGCTACTTTTTTATGCTGATGAAGCAGCCCTACGAAACTGGGCCCATGAGCAAGACCCTGCACTCTGCGTCCACCTCTTGTGTGTGTGTGTGGTTTTTGTTTACCATCATCTGCTCAAAAATGTGTTATGTTTAAGTATCTTTATATTAGATTCTGAAGAAAAACAAATTGTACGTTTGAAAAATAAGGCCAATAGTTACTTTTTTGAAGCAAAAAAGAAGTTCTCTAGTTATTTTGGCAAGGGAAAATACAGAGACAAATAAATGCTTCATCTGCAAAAAGATTTATTTACATGTAGATTTCATTCCCCCCCCAACTTTTAAACAATGTTCCATGTTGAAGATGGAGGAACAAGTTGCTGAAACAACGGAAAATTGTGTCAATCAGGGAAGAAGCCAATTAGAGTTGAATTCAGTGACTTCTTAATGTTATGAATATTGAACAGTAGATGTCTATCATGCAAAAAGTTCTTGAAATCTTACAAAAAGATGACATCTGTGCGATGATTTTGGAGCACCAACCACTATAAATGACAACATTTCGAAGTAATGGATAAAACACAATGTGTGAGTTTATGCTCAGCAGAATTGACTGCCAGCACTCCTCTGAGAGTACTTGGGGCTTGCTGATTGTGCCGTTGCTGGTTGCTGATTGTGCCGTTGCTGGTTGCTGATTGTGCCATTTTAAAAGTTTTGGAACCACCCAGGGGAAACAAGTCCCTCAGTACATCTGAGAAATATTGGTTAAATATAGATTCAGCAGAATATATTTTTTTCTCCTGAAGATCTGAGTAAGAGATGACAATTTTAACAATTCTAGCATTTGATAAAACACTTTGCCTTAGAGATCGTTGAGATTTTTTACAGAAGAAACAAATGTTAAAATGGATTCCGTAAACTAAACAGCAGAGATTGTAAAATTTCAATATACAGGAGTAAGTCATACACAAAACAGAATGACTTTGTAAAAAAAACATTTTCGAGCAACATTTGAGACACTCAGTGGCATAACTAGCAGAAGGGGACAGGTAGCTCCCCCTAAGGTGGCAGCCTACTCCTCCCCCTCCTTGCAAATTATCAGAGGCAGGGGGGGGGGGGGGAGAATGCTCAAATGAATGATTCAATACTTCATAAGTCCCTGACAAATTTTCTTTGACCCTGCTCCCCCCCCCCTCGACACTAGGGGGAGGGGAGAGATTCCCAGCTGTATGATCATTCACACAATAGACCCCTTGCACATAGGTCATCACCGCTGAGGTCAAACAATGCACCAGTGGACGCACCACACACCAATTCTCAGCCAATCACACGCCTTCCCTTTAAGGGCACTGTTTGAGCTTGTGATGCCATATGCAAAGGGGTCTACAGGTGTGAGGCTGGTTACTTTAATGCTGCTCCTCTTTACCAGTAACCACTTCCTGTCATCATGACCACCTATTCCTCACAATGTTCACCACAGAGTTTCACACCAAATTTACATTTAGATTGTAATGACCTAATTCACCAAATATCATCTTGAATAACTTATACTTGCGCTGTTTTGGGAGTCGAATCCCTCGTGTGTTAACTGTGCACTGCGCTTTTTAGTTGATAGGCGTGCAGTTAGACGCACACCATATCTTTGCAAGCATTTTGTCTCCCAAAATGGCAGTCACAGGCAGATAGAGGCCACATGTGACTTCGGCGCAAGGGATCAATAACAAGAAACATGACCGTTTCGCACTATTGTTCATATTTTTCTCTCTAAAAAGGTAACACAATGAACTTCAAAGAACACTAAAGAACAAAGCTCCATTGTCTTCTCTTTTTTTTGTCAAAACCGTAGAGTCTTTGGGAAGTCAAGACTGAAAGGATATCCGTGGGAGAAACTGCCCAGATGGGTGGTAATATTTTTAGAGTAATCCAAGGTTAATAACAATCTTCATGGCCAATTTCCAAAATGAAACTCATACAAATCTTTACTTGAACAGTTCAAAAGGTCTGCCCTTAATTACAAGTCGAAACTCTCAAAGCACAGGAAATGTCCAGTTGGCTTGATTCCAGAACAAACAAAACAGCCATAACAAGGACTTATCCACCCTCTCCATGGAAATGCATTTTGCACATGTTTAAATACAATTCATATGATACACAAAAAAAGTAAAATCTGGATGATAAGAAAGTTATATTAATTGAGTAACTTCCTACTGGTTCCTTTTGATTTAAAAAAAAGAGATAACTTTTTCTGTTAAGCAATGTCAATTGCAACTGTAGACGAATGAGACTATTGGCCAACAGTGGGCAGGCACTACGCCATATTGACCACAATAATCACTATTCAACATGCATGTTTGACCAATGATGTCTACCCCTCTTAAAGGCAGTGGACACTTTTGGTAATTACTCAAAATAATTATTAGCATAAAACATTACTTGGTAACGAGTAATGGGGAGAGGTTGACAGTATAAAACATTGTGAGAAACCGGCTCCCTCTGAAGTGACATAGTTTTCGAGAAAGAAGTAATTTTCCACGAATTTGATTTCGAGACCTCAGAATTAGTTTTTGAGGTCTCGAAATCAACCATCTGAAAGCACACAACTTCGTGTGACAAGGGTGTTTTTTCTTTCATAGTTATCTCGCAACTTCGACGACCAATTGAGCTCAAGTTTTTACAGGTTTGTTGTTTTATCCATGTGTTGAGATACACCAAGTGAGAAGACTGGTCTTTGACAATTACCAATAGTGTCCAGAGTCTTTAACAAAGCATAAGCGTGATACCAGTTAAAGTCTGCATGTGATGTGTATGTGCACATTTGTTTTATCCCACCAATGGCGGAAAGGTACAGGACATTGGCAATAAAAATAAAACAGACACAGTTCTATTTATCTATAGTTTTCAAAAGGGACAAAATCTTAGCAGATTTTTTATAACAATTTAACTTGAACAGATAATTAAAGTCATCTTTAAAAACTGCAATGCCAATAATTGTGAATAACATGACTTGGGCTTTGCCTGAAATAACGGCTTTGGCTTCTGGCTATCTGTTTCAATGACTTTGAAGCCAATCACAGTCTATGGCCATGCCCAAATTGCCGGCTAAGGCTACGGCTGGATCGCTGCATCATCATACATTAAAGTATAGGACGTCCTTAGCAACACCCTTAGGAACAGCCGTAGCCGTAGCAGTAGCCGCCCATTTGGGTATGTCCTAATGAAGCACTGTGCTTAGTTGACTCACGAGGGCAAAGGTGAATATACCTCCACTCATTATCACCAGACTTCACTAATTTACGCGACATACTTAAAAAGAACCCCCCTACTGTCTTCAAAAGAGTACAACTATTAATGTACAGTGAACCCTCATACCCTGTAAGTGTAATATACAGAGGTCAAATGAAGGTCGGCTAAAAAATGAGACAGCCAGCCCTTAAAGATTCACCTTTGACCTTGAAGATGGACCCCCCACTAATACCCAGGAAATTCTAAGATATCCAAGTAATGAAAGCTTCAATGTGGAACTATTTATTTATGTATACATAAACAAAACCTTGGAAGGAACAAAAATAATAAAGTAAGAAAAAGAAAAACAGAAAGGCAATTAAGAACAAATACAAGTTTGGATTGTCAAAAATTAAGTGTCAAGGAAAGCAATTAGTTTTTAAAAACTTTTAATATGTAGAGTATTTGGTAAGGTACCTTTAGCATTACTTGCATACAGAGTTGTATGCTGACCACATGTGGGTCAAATGTAGACCATATTTCAATGTTGGACGCCCCTCTGTGAGATTTCATAAGTTCACAGCTTTACCACTCCTGTCTCCCCCACACTGTCTGTTGATTGATTAAAAAGAATTTTAATACATACCATAAAAACTGTTTTTTATTATTAAGTGGTTCGTTACGTGACTTCGAGTTCTGGAAACAATCAGGTATTGTGTAAAAATATGGAGAGAAAATTATTTACAATAAATGGAATTCTGTAAATAACCATTTAAAAAACCTTTACTTATCAAAAAAGTTATATACAAAAAGGCAATTCAACTTTTTGGGCTGAAATATTATCACACATTATATATAAGATGTCTGCTATGGGGGACTGAAGTTGGACTGTTTTTTTTGCCACAACAGCAGAATTCGTTTTACTAGCACTGCAAGAATTGGTCTCCAATTTTACCATGGGAATTGCAACATCATCTAATGATTTTTGGTTGGGATTCAAAATAAAAAACTATATCAGTCCTAAAAATATTGATCCCTTATCGCTATTAGCACTACAAGAATTGGTCTGGATGAGGAATTTTACCATGGGAATTGAAAACCGATATCAATCGTTATTGATCCATCACCTAAAGCCTAAAATCTCTCATGTAAAGTTTGTGTCATTTCTAGAATCAGAAGGGAGGTCGCTCAAAGTCCACACCAAAGTGGTTTCAACTAGGGGTGGGGGAGGGTGGGGGAGAATACAACAAAGTATTTTTGCTCGAACTGTATTTTCTATTTATTTATTTGTTTTTATTTAAAACAATTATTTTTGATCTCGTGAGTCAAAAACTTGATGTTTCAAAACAGTGAAAAGATAATATTTGTTCCACTTTTTTTCTTGTGACTCCGATGACTGATTGAGTTAAAACTTTCACAGGTTTGTTATTTCACGTAAATTTTGGGGCTCAAGTGTGGATACTGGCCTTTGACAATGGCCAATGTGGTACACATACTTTAAAGGGACGGTACACAATTACTTTTGGAAGAGTACATTCATTCCAATCCTCTGGGGGAAAAAAAGTAATGAAATTGGTTCACGTGTTCTGTTCTGAAAACAGCCTTATAATCAACGAATGTGTCTTAGACAGTGAAGCAAAACTGCCTGTTTAAGCACAAGTCAGCAAAAGTGACAGCACCATATCATTTTCTGGTTACTCCAGTTCTATGTTTTAAAATTGAAGTTTCTTTCGGCTTGTGAAAATTTTTCTGATTGATTTTCTGTTATTTGTGGTCCCCCCCCTCCCCCCCCAAAAAAAAAAACCCCCAAAACACCTCTCTATTTAAATTTTATGGCTAGAATAGACTGTCCAGTCATGTCCCAAGATCCCTAAAACTTAACAACACACCCATAAAAACGCAGACTAAACAAACCACAGCGAAACCACCTTGGCCAGATTAAAGTAAATTCCGGTTCTATAGGAAATTTTGTCAAATTACCCACCCAAAGTGTCACGCTGGTCCTTCCCACCTACAACGACAGCCTTAATGACTCCATTAAAAAAGAACACCTTCAGAAACTCAAAGTACATACCCATGAACCCACTGTGGTCTTAGTGTTAAATTTTCCCTCGGAAGTAAACCTTTTTTTTGTCACCTTTGATGAAGAGATTTACCGAGGTGTTCTTATGTTATACTCATCAATGAGTAAAAACCTTTCAGTATCAAAAGTACAACAATAAAAGAAACTCTAATTCTTAATTACCGTGAAACGCAATTACACTGATAACGCACAGTTATTTAAGGTTACAAAAAGCTTGCGTGATTTTGTGCTCAAGGACTAGCATGGACTTTTGCTTCAGAGGGGGAAGTTAGGAAAGAGTACAAAAGTACAGTGACCGACAGAGAGGTAGCATTGAACAAATTGTACCACAAACCACATTTCTAAAGGGGATATTTGTGTTTCAGCCTTATTCCCAAAATTTCAAGAGTGTAAAAAAAATTATCTGAAAAGTTCTTTATTAAGTTCTCCTTTTTCTACTATTCTCTCAAGAATTTTGATTGTAATTACAGGCCTGGTCTTTTTCAACTAAAAGTTATTCACATAACAACTTAAGCTTTGGAGAAAGTGTTTGTAGTTTGTCTTCAGTTGCAACCAGTTAAAGTCATTTCAATTTTTTTTATTTTCCAAGGGTGAATGGTTTATGGTAAGATTATATTTAATCTTTCGACAAAATGTGTGAATTTTTGTTGGAAAAAAAAGTTGACAAAGAAACAATTTGCAGATAAGTTGGACTAAACAATTGGCCACTTACTAAACAGTTTGTAAAAAATCAATGCATTTAAAAATTTACAGTTGCCATGAATTTCACATACGCATTTTCAAAAACTTGAACGAAAAATCAAAATTAAAACAAAGTCCTTTAAAAAAAAAGTGTCAAATTTTGTCGGAATATTTCCTTTTGTTTTCTACAGTCTGCAGGACACAGTCTCACTTTCTACACACTACAATGAGCTTCAGTTGACCCTAAAAAGAGTTTCCAAACGTGCCATTTAATGGCATGTTCAGGCCGTCCCTTACAGAGCAAAAATGCTGAAATAAGCAAGATCACTCTATGGGACCTTGTGGGACCTTCAACTGAGGCTAAGGTCACATGGTTCTTCAAAACTTTGGTACAGTCTACAAGGATTCTAAATGATGAAATATCGGCAGTTTTTAATATCCTTGAACCATTTGTTTCATGTAGTTCTTCAAAAGTGTGGTTGTGTGGGGAATTTAGAGCTTAACTCGTAAACTGGAACCATTTGGTTGGAAGGAGGCTGCTGGGAAGAGGGGCGTGGCAAATAATGACAAACAAACGTTTATGGGGA
This sequence comes from Pycnopodia helianthoides, assembly GCA_032158295.1. Lineage (NCBI taxonomy): Eukaryota > Metazoa > Echinodermata > Asteroidea > Forcipulatida > Asteriidae > Pycnopodia > Pycnopodia helianthoides. The sequence goes on from CM063251.1 coordinate 7,117,194, forward strand.
TTTGTTGTGTTTTGTTCGTTTATTTTTGTTTTTTGTTCTTAGGCTTGTTGTACTGACACTCTTAACCGGTTGTAGACTAATTTGTACATTTTCTCTTTTTTTGCAAAGTTGTTATTTCACTGGAAAAAGTTCGGAGAAGATATTATGTGTCGTCTCATTTTGTCTTTCCTTTCAAAAAGTTTTCATTTTCAATGCTAAAATATTTTGCTGTTGAGTACCGGTAAGTTTTCTTTTTGCATGGTTGCCATGGTGATTTGAAATCTACTCGCTGTTTTAAAGTTCTGGTTAGCAAGATTTTGTGCTTACAGGCTTTATGAAATTTGGCCCACACACTGTTCATGTCATGCTCCTTGTGTGCAACAGCAACAACAAATACTGATTCTCCTTATGCTGTAAAAGGGCCAGACTATTTTGCTCTTCCAGCCTCAATTTGATAACACTGATCTGGGCCCAATTTCATAGAGCAGAAAGTAGCTAAGCACAACAAAATCTTGCTTACCAGAATAAGATTACCAGCCAAAATACCACATCGCATGTGCTATCTGTAGATGGTATCCTGATTATTTTTGCTTAGCATAAAATTGCTAGAAAATATTTTCTGCTTAAGCAGCTCTATGAAATTGAGCCTTGAATGGAATAAAAAGTTAAATCAACAAGATGGAGGCTCCAGGAAGGTGTTTTGGACTGTGTGAGTTTTCTGGACAGCCAGGACCAGGACAGACAAGGATCCTACCACCCTGGGTATTCTAACTACCACCATATGGGAAGCCAATCACACCAGTCAGGGTGCCTCTGTTAGGGTCAGCTAGCTTGCTTGACCTCACACTAAGGACACATAAGGAGGTTAACAGGTTTGGTAACTGATGATGAAGACCACTACCTAAATGGTGAAGACTTTGTAATGGTGGCTGTAGAAACATACACACCTATTTAAAAAAACAAAAAAACCTGCTACATTTTTGTACACTTTTAAAACAAAATCCATTTCCTTCCTGTGTATAAAGAGAATGAAACCTGAAATTCAAAAGAGACGTTTTTTTATCTGACATTTTAACAAAACCGAACACAAGAATTCACATGTTTTGTTCTTATTCAGGGAGGGGGGGGGTGAATGCCAACCTTCAACAAAAAGATAAACATTTTTAAAATTCTTTTTGGTGATTTGCAATGAATTTCATTAGCTAAAAATGCAATGGAGGATTACAATTAATTTTATGTTTCCTTGAAAATATGAAATGTACACATTTAGCACTTCAACCCCAGTGGGTCAATCTTGCACTATTAAAATATTGTATTATATCAAGATCAAACGCCATGGGTTTGCTTATACCACCGAATTCTGCACTTGCGATCACCATTCTCCGCTTACTTGCGCTAAATGTGTAAGCGAAGAATGCCTAGTACTGTGGAGTACGCGCACGCGCACAAGCAAAAATTCCCTGCTAGTGCTAACCAGTGAAATATGCTCTGCGGAATTCCCTGCTTCCGTAAGCGCCGATTCTTTGCTCATGGTAAGCAGATCAGCCATGAAATTGAGCCTAGAAGTACCCGCGCTTAACATAAGCATGTTTCTCAGGTAAGCAAGGAATTTTTGCTTACGCACCTGCATACTTCACGTTTACTATGCCTTTTCTCAAACATCTAGCACAGAAAATTCAGTGCAAACCAGTTTAAGCAGAGAGTGGTAACCATGCACCCAATTCTGCAGTAAGCATAGCCACATGAGATTGGGCCATGGCTTTCTGATGACAATTGATCACATAAACATACATTATAGTATGAGATGATGAAGATGCCTGTCCTTTAACAAATCTCCTGAGGGTATAAGGCTTATCTTAAAGCAAGGAGCATGAAGAAATGATTAGCATGTGGGCCTTTTGTGAGACAAACAACCTGTTGGGCCTCTGACTAGTGAGGGCGGTATTGTACTTTTGTGGTGTCTCAACAGTCTGGACTAAGGTGTGGTATTTTTTGCTGACCAGGTTGATTGTAATCATTATCAGTGGCCTTTCTGTTGAAAATTTTACTTACAGAATCAGCATTATACCTGCTAACTGGTTTTCTTGATGTAGAAATGAAACATAATCTTATAGTGATGTACAAGTGAATTATGCTTTACTAAGATTGCTTTTTCCATCATACCAAAAACATGAACAAAACAAGAAACACCACATATGATTTTCGAGACTATACTAAAGATACTTTTGGTAATTGTCAAAGACCAGTATCCTCACTTATGCATAAAATAACAAACCTGTGAAAATTTGGGCTCAATTGGTCACCGAAGTTGCAAGAAAATAGAAGTTGCATAGAATTATGTGCTTTCAGTTCAAATGTTTTGGTGAAAAACTATCTTTTTCTCTAAAACTACATACTTCAAAGTGGTTGTTTCTAACAATGTTTTACACTATCAACAGCTCTCCAGTGCTCTTTAACAAGTAAGTTTTTATGGTCACTAACTTGTGGAGGAATTACCAAAAGTACACCCTGCCTTTACAAGTTAAACAATGATTTGTGCTAATTGATTATATTTTTTGAAAAACCAGACAAGGAAAAAGGGTCTTTGGAACATGCTGAGTTGAGGACATTGTTTAGTACAGAAAACACCAGTAGCATGCACACTACAGTCGCCCAAGGCTGGCTGCTGAACTCAGCTTTCTAATATGCTAATAAGATGCCTGTCAATCACATCCCATTATGCAAATTATTTAGTGGGTGTGAATATATTGTAAGTCAGCTCCGCCTACTTGACAAACCAGCTGTGCAGCCACACACTGCAGTGAACCTGACACAAATCTTTGGATTCTGTTACAATTCTTGATGGTGTTGAAAAAATTTTGATTTTGTTTCTTATGATTCTCATCATAAATTTAGGAATGATGGTTGAAAGCATTTCTGATGAAAGACAAAGTAGTTCCTCTTTTTACAAGATACTTGCAGTAACTTTGTTGAAAAACACACCCCCCTTACAAAGATTCTGCCTTTTTGAGCACGTCACATGATATGTCTTATTTGTACTAAAAAAGCTGCTCGAACTAATAATATTAAGTTACTCCAAAAAAAGTAGAAAGAAAGCATGCCCTGATTAAATGTGTGAGATGTATTGCATTCATGTACAATAGTTAACAAAATATATATTTGTAATTTTATTTAAGAAAGCATGACCCCCAAATTAAAAAAGCCATGCCCCAACCCCCTGTGCCACCACCCCTTGCACCCCTGTGCCTCCCCTGAAATAGTCCCCACTGTGGCAACATCACTACTTATCTTCCCATTTTTTCCCCCGTTTTGAAACATTCTTATATATGAGAAAATGATGATCATTTGTAGTATCTTTTACAAGCATAAAATAAATAAAAAAGTACACACTGTTTGACTAAAGAACTACTTTTGATGAAATTTTGGACAGGTTTGTCTTGAATACTAGAGGACTGTAGTGAGAAAAAAGGGTGCTGTACATTCCCTTTAACTCACATGTACAACATTGGTAATTTTCAAAGACTAGTTTCCACACTTTATGTGACCCAACATATACATGAAATAACAAACCTGTGAAATGTTATGCTCAATCGGTCTTCAGAGTCATGAGAACACAGTGAAAAAACCCATTATATGTTTTTACTGTTTTCAAACATCGGGTTTTAGACACGCATGATAAAGACCAAGTGTTCTACTCATTTCCTAAAAAACTATAGCATCTCAAGCAAAACTATTTCAAGGAAAGGTTTACCACCACGGACCGTCTTTATACCAGGTAAGTTGTGTGCAAATCTGTGAAAATATTTATTTTCAATCTTACCAATGTTGTACACACCCTTTAAGGACAAAAATAAATTCTCCACACTTGTGCAAAAAAAACCTTAAAAGTTGTCATTTTGCTGACGGGGCAGCCTAGTCTATTAAAACTTCTCTCTGAACTTCCCCATGGGGGAGAAGGAGCTAAAACCTTTTGGAACAGAATGATCTCAGTGACTGTATCTGCCATAATCAATCAAATAAATAGGCCAGCCAGATCAGCAAGTAACTCTCTTCTGGTTGGCTCCTTATTTATTGATCTTTCAAGGGATTATATATGGTTTCCATGGCAGGAAAAAACAACCTTTGACACCGAGAGTGAGTTTTGAAGTTCAGCTGGAGATAATTGTCAAGTTCAACCTGGGCTCCAATGAATGTGGGGTGATGTTTGAAGGAGGGCCCGAGGTATATTCTTCAGTCACACTGGGGTTGAATTGCAATGTCAGATGTGAAACAATAGGAATGTGTTCAGAGAAACATTCTCTGCTAACAAGCCACCCAAAAACCCACCCAAAACCAAATTACTCTTCAAATTTTAAAGGGAGTAACAATTGGTATCGACATCTGTCTTCATCACTGTATAGTGCAATTCAACCTATCAGTTGCCATACTGTACATTCTTTTATAGTGTTGCATGTATAAAATAAACAAATAATAATAATAATAATCATTATTTTACTTTTGCCCGAAGGACGAATATTTGTTAACATTTCTAATCATAAAAAATGGGCGAAAGGGAGATCAAACAGAAGTTGATCACATTAATAGCATGAAAACTTGCCTCTTTTGTCATTCTTCCCTTGAGAATCAAATATATATATAAAAGTGTGTGTAAACATAAATGTGAACATTAGGTTAGCTCAGTGGTTTCTTTCCCAGCCTTACACCTCTGTGGACCCCTGTTCAAATCCCACCTCATACAGGAGCTTTGCATGTAGATTGGGTTTTTAGTATCTACCTGATTGCGTTGGTTTTCCCCCATTTGGGGTTTTCCTCCCACATCCACAACTGAACATTTCTTCTCGATTCCTATTCATCCTGTTATTGGCGCTAATTGCGCTGTTGCATGCGTAAATACATAAATAAATACATAAATGTGTGTATATATAACACAATTTTTAGAAACAACAAAACATTAAAAGGGTTTAAAAGGTACACATACAGCAAACAATGGTTTGGGACAGGATGTGGACGACCTAGCTTCACAGGTAGGTCATGAAAGGTCAAGAGCTGCATGACAACCAGTGAGTAAAAAGAGAAGAAAAATGTAACATTCTTCCTGGCTGTTTCATGTCTTAAATGCAGACAAGCCCAGCAGGGTGCAATCTTTGGGCAATAAGTCTAAAACAAAAACTGCTGTCTCGAACGGCTGTTTTTATAAATGGACACCTTTTTTTAAAATGAAACGCATATTAAAATTACCAGAAATGCCTGTGGATTTTTTTTCACAGAACTCAGGAAGTACTGAGTACAAAGTGCTTTACACACATCAGTGAAAGGGTAAACCAAATAGTATTCTTTATCCCCGGTGCCAATTAACATCTATTAAATCAGAAATGTAGTTGTGTGGGGGTGGTATGACGGTATTAAGTACCTATCGATACTTCCTTGCATGAGAAAAAAGTCAACCGAAGAACGAAGGGCACTACGCAAATTACTGCAGGTTTTAGTTGACTAACCGTTTTATCTTTCATTAAAGAATGCATTGACCTCAGCTGGATGTCTGAAAATAATGCTAAACAAAAATGTCTTGTGATCTGAACTTTGGTCCAGCTGAACAAATGCTCCTGAGAAACATTCCCCTTTTTATGAATGGAATTTTATCATTATTCGCAGATCTTTGACCGTGTGAGGGCTTGTTGTTAACCAATGTTACATAATGCAAAATGAGTAGAATTATCTTGTTTTTCAATTGTTGTTGTTATTATTAATATTCATTTGGCCATTGATACAAATTTACAAAACATACGGGCGTGAGTCAAAATAAGATAAAAGTGTTATTGTGATGCAAGGAAATCAGCCGTTGAAAGCGCCCTCGTGCAGTCAAAAATACGGTCAACTGATGACTTTATTTTGGGTGGGAGTATAGAATCCATACAGTTGAATATTCTATTCAACACAAGTTGATTATAAATAAGTTAATTGCGTGTTTACGGTGTGACATTTCAACCACTCAAAAGGCATATAAATAAATAATGGATGCTTAACAAGTATTTCTAAGATAAATATCAGATAAAACATGATAGAAACACCATTCCAGATAAATGAACCCATACAAAAAGCGAAAAACAATCCAAAAATAAATAACTGCAACCACCAGCATCAATACCACCATCACATACAACAGGAACAACAATCAACAAGAGGTAACTATAAATAAATAAATAAATAGTAAGGTTGTGGGTACAACCATGTAATAGAACTCTTTCGTGGGTGTGTTGGCTCTGAAATGAGCCAGTTTGGTCTTGACGTTTCTCCTGAAGAAGAGCAGAGTATACTGCTCGAAACGTCGAGACCAAACCGGCTCTTTTCAGAGCCAATACTCCCACAAAAGAGTTCTATTACATGGTTGTACCCGCAAGTTTACTATTTATTTATTTATTTATTTATAGTTACCTCTTATCTCCACACCATGCAAAGCTTCAATCACCGCTAACAATCAACAAGAACAAAAAACAGAGTTCAGATTCTTAAATGCCCACCATTCAACTTATCTAGAAAATCAAACATATTTTCAATTTCAGGTTGTATGGCTTCTGATTGGCACCCCGAACAAATATATTGACAAAATAGAGAGACAACGCCAACATTAGGGCTGGGTGGCTCAGTAGCTCATGTTAATCTGGAGGTCGTCGGTTCTTGTCCCGCTCTCTTCAAATTTTCTTTGTTCACCCTCAAATTGAATTGAATTCACCCAGTCAGTTTCCCTTGTGGTTTATGACTAGATATTCAAAATAAAACATCTTTTCAGAAGTTTTTTTTTAAGGGAATAGACCTACAGAGGTTAAAAGGACAAGTAAAAAAACACATTGGGACACACAAACCTTTTTAGTCCGGGCACTGACTGCCATTATCAACCCATGTTAACTTTCCAAAGACCTTTCGGTCATGGTCGTTGCTGAAAACAACTTCCTCCTGAAATTACAAACGCATCCAAAATCTAATAGCCAGCTGTTATCAAACAAAGCAATCTTTATTTGTTGGTTCAAATTCATGCTAAATTGCAGGGGACTCAAAAACTGTTTGTCCTCAAGAAAAAAAAGGTCAAAGGATGCCAACCAAACAGTTTACATCAAGGTTCTTTGAAATAGTTCCTCGCGTCCTAGATCTTCTCTTTGGTGTGAAAAGTTCGAGCGTAAAAAAGGTGGTGTGATCCATGATGGAGTGATCTGCCTAACTTCACCTGATCGCTCAACAGTGGGCACTCCAAACTGCCTAACTAGGACAATGATTTGCTGAGTGTGCAACCGATAATGTAGCCTAACTTTATAGATAAACTGCAGATGGTTCAGGATCCGTGGCTTACACAGAAGAAGGTATATGAGGTTGCATCAGGGGAAATTAAATCGGTTGAAACCAAAGAAAATTGAAACAATTTGTTAATGACACCAATAGACATTTTGAGAGAAAAAGATTGCTTTGTTGTGTGCCCGGAGGGGCAAGCATTACATACGAAGTGTGGACCTGAAAACATAAGAGGTTCACACAAGGCAGGGTTTTGAAACACTATGTGGACTTACACACGTCCACACAGTGTTTCCACCAGTGTTGAGAAATATGTTTTTTTCTTCAGTGCACAGGGAATGTCCACAGAGGGTGTGTAACACAGAGCTGTGTGGATGCAACCCAAGTTTTACCAGAGGAAGGGCATAAGCAATTTATGTGCAAAACTGTGTTTTTAAGAAAACTGAGCGTGAAAGTTTGATCGGTTTTCTGCCATTCAAAAATCATTATAGGAAGATTAAATTCTGCTGGGAAGGGGAAAACATGTTTTGGGTAATTCTAGCAAGAAAAAAGCTACGCCATGTTTTTTTCTCTAAGGGCCATTTGATCGCTTACGACCTGATTGTTACTGGGAATAAGTACTTTGTGGTAAATAAATAAATAAGCATGAATAAATGAATTTGTTAGTTTGATGTAGTGTTCAACTGTGAGGTCCATTATCTAAATTTGCACACTTGCTATTGAATTATTTTTATGTATTCTACCGTCTTTTCAGGTGTTTAATTTAGTTTTTGCTTTAGCGTAACTTTCAACTTGAATTTAAATGTCATGTGCCCTCAGGTTGGCCCTCAAGAGAGATGTACATAAATTTAATAAACTATAATAGTTATTATTAAATTATTATTAACCTTGACCAAACTAACTTGACTTTCCACTTTGGATTGAGTTTCAAACAAGATTTGTTCATATCTTCCTGGTTCCCTGCGGTTACATATTAAGAGAGACTCTGCACCACGGATCGCCATGGATTTAGATTTTTGGAGCAACTGGCCAGAAAACAACAGGAAGCTTGCAATTCCTAACTCCGTGGGATTTCTCTGGGGTGGAATGACTTCGGCCAACATCCAGAGGTGACCAACAGCGACAGGAGCCCGCTTTACTTCTCAGTCGACCTTTTCTTCAGATCTGAGTTTTCGCTTTGGACAAAGTTACTTCCCATTTTTTCAAATATTGATTAAAATTCATCAAGATATCTGTAGTACTTGGATGTCTTTATGCATACGGACAGGGTAACATTGTGTAAAATGCTTCAAAGTTCCGTAATCAACTTTTAAAAACCCAAACAAACAAACAACCCAACAAACAAACCATGACTTTGTGCCAGGCAGCCAATGAGTACATAATGACAACATCATGTACAACAACTGAAAATTCCATACTCAACTTTTTAAAACAAAAAGCAAACAATGACTTTGTGCAGAGCAGCTATGGTGAGAAAGATACAACTGTTACACTTTCACCTACAATGCAACCAGGTTCCTCGGTACACTAAGAAAGAAGCAATTAATTCAGTTGCATAATGTTCGCTTTAAAAAGGGAGATATACGCCTTTTGGCGACAGTTACATTTCTAACTTTTATGCTCTCCTTGGCATCCCACTGTTGTTTAACGTAAGTTTTTAATATATTTTAAATGTATTGTACATGTACTTGTGAATGTTTTGCCCGAATATATATTATTATTATTATAAAATAATACTTAGGCAAACTCAAAAATAAAACCTTAAAAACAAGACACCAATAATTTACAGGAGAAATTTCTCAGTTCTTGTTAAATAAGCAATCTATTTAAGAAACATGTTTTGTTTGTTTTCTCTCAGCATAATGTGTGGTAAGCACATTTTACTTCCGGTGGGAAGGCATCTTTTGACTAATGACCAACATTAGCTGATTACAATACAGCGTTTGATTCTACCCTTTAACGAGACCCAGTTTGCTGTCAATGACGTTTTCTTCCCACACTTGGAACGATTTATGTCTAATTTGTTGGCTCAGTCATGTTTTCTTGTCTGGGTCATGGGTTCATGTCTTCTCCATATACACCACCCCCAATATTTGAACCCGTTTTCAACTCCAGAAACCGCAAGTGGTTTTTTTTTTTATCAAGAAAATGAAGTCTGAACATGGCACAAATTTACACTAGAAAAAAATAAAAATTACTTAGATTTCAATTCTAAATAGTCATTCTCTCCTTCGAGTTTTGCTTGTAAAACATTTTATGAAGCAAAATCTTTTGTTCTGTTTGTTTGTTCCTTTTTTGAAGTCATTATGTTGTGAATCAGTGGCATAACCAGACATTTTCATTAAAGGGGGGGGGGCAATACATTCAATTTTGGGGGCTACTTAATGAATTGAACCATTCATTTGTGCATACTTTTAATCTCTCTTTTTTGGGGGGGGGGGAGAGCAGGGAGGGAGGGGGGGACAAGGGTTCTAAATCCCCTGCCCCACTGTTGTGAATATTAAAAAGTTGATAAGTAACATTGTTTGAAATATGTCTACCTTAATTTCTAGACCTATCTTGTTTGTGTGTGTTTGTTCTTGTTTACATCTAAAAGTTGGAATAGTAAAATTGTTTTTCGAGCCACTGAGCTGGAAACTCAAAATTGTCTACCCTAATCTCTAAAACTGTTTTTCAACCATGAGTTATTGAAGCATTAGATTATATCTTTTTTTATACTATTGTTATAATTATTACGTTTATCAAGGAATTCTTATAAAACACCCATTTCCAGTTTTAGATTGTAGTTTTCTTTGCTGAATCAGTTCATATCTGATAACAGATGTCAGAGTCATGGCCGGCCAAAAGGTATGAAACTATAGGAGCTAGATTTGAAGAGGTATGTTGAAACAATGGCATTTCCACCCTTTGGAAACAGCTGGAGGTAAAGTTTAAAGGAGTGTCTGGGAACAGCATCCTCAGAGATTCAAAGAACATGATTTCTTTACACCTTAAGAAAATACCAGCCACTTTTTTTTCACAAGGCAGGCATAAAGAGGTCTGAATTCAGGAATGAAATTCAGTCTGATATTTCTCATCACGATGTTCTCAAAAACAAAAATCGCCACCAATATCAATTCCTACATTCAGTTCCCCTGAGTTATTTTCATCTTAAATGTTTTTGTCTTCTTTCAGCCCCTTATACCAAGAGTGGCTTTTAGCCTTGTTTGGGGAGAACTTGCATAACAAAATAAATAAACAGAACAATCTTCAATCATAAAATAGTATATTTATAATGGTTCTCTCTCAATCCAAGCTACAACCCAAAATAAATTTGATTTTGATGTTTGTATGAAAAACATTATCTAGTAGCTATATAAAAGATAAACTGATAAACGTAAATTATCATCAGAGAAGTTGACAACGAGGAAAGAGAGTGAAGGGTGTTACAGTCAGCAGAAGCTTACAGACCAAGGACAAACACACTCAAAAATGGTCAGAGAGAATGACCAGGTATGAGAAAAAGGGCCAAAGGGGGGGATCAAGATTGATTGAGGGATAAGTCGATAAAGAAAGGCCCATTGAAGGCTGGAGGGTCATAAAACTTCACCACATGTTCCAAGTTCACTTCGCTTTTTTGCAAGCTTTCAGAAAAACAAACCGGAGAAAGAAAAAAAGCTGACCCAGGCTTTGCCGCTTATGTATCTGAAAAAGCAATCCAAGGGATTTGGGACGGGTCAAATCCTTCACTTAGGAGAGCCCTTTGGTAGTCCAAAATGCAATCTGTTTGCATTTATGAAGGGTTGAAGATTTATGGGGGCCATGGAGGTCATGGACTTGAAGGTTCTCTCCCAATTTCTGCAGGTGTAGATAGGCTGTTTTGAACCGGTGCTCAGGAAGGTAACTGCATTCCTAAATTTGATGAATCGGGAGGTTTTTTTTTGGGTCCAGGTTTTTTTTCTGCAAGGTAGCAAACAAAACTATGTGAGGGGAAAAAAAACTTATTTTGGGGTACCACTACTTGGACAAATTAAGTGAATTTATTTTGAGGACTGGGCTTTCTCTCTCAATTTGTGTAGCATTATAACTTCTGAAGCTTATTACTTTTTGAATCAGATTTTGTTGGTGTGTCGTGAGCGGTCAAGTGCACTGGACTCGGGCTCAGGTGTTTCTGATCAGCAGAGTGTGGGTTCGAGTCCCGGTCTGTACACTTGTGTCCTTAAGCGAGACACATGACCATTAATGCTTCGTCCTTTAACATGGGACTTAAAGCCGTAGGTCCTGAGTGTTGTGTAATGCACATTAAGAACCCAGTTACACCCATCGCTAAGAGAAGGGGTTTTGCCCTGGAGTTTCTGGCACACTAAATAAACGTCTAGGTTGCGTTTCACTCTGGCAATAAAAGTCGTGCAACTCAGGGCTCAAATTTTAAACTGAATCACAGGCCGAAGGTCAGTAATTTTAGTATCAGGCCAGTAAACTCATACCTGTACAAGTCCGATGGCTTATGTTTTTCAACTGAATAACACAACCACCCTACCTTAATGTGCCAGTGCTCTATCAACTGAGCTATCTAGCCCTAATGTTGGTGCCCTAATTTGGCGGCCTATTATTGGTGTGTTGTGGCCGAGCGGATAAGAGCACCGGACTCAAGCTCTGGTGTTTTTGTTCAGCAGAGTGAGGGTTTGAGTCCCGGTCGTGACACTTGTGTCCTTAAACAAGACACTTAACCATTATTGCAGAGTCCTTCGGATGGGACGTAATGCACGGTTGTGTAATGCACGTAAAAGAACCCAGTGCACTTATCGAAAAGAGAAGGGGTTCGATCCCGTGTTCCTGGTTTGATTGGCAGCATATTGCGCCAAAGCACCTTGTAAACCCTTACATGGCGCTATGTAAAGGAATAGGTATAATACTTCAAAACTTAGCTCCACAATACCTTGCAGGAAAATACTGAATGTTGAAGCGCCTTGAGCATCACTGAGTGACGGATATGAGCGCTATATAAGAAGCAACTATTACTATTATGTCAATATCTTTGTTCAGAAGCCATTCAACCTGTAACTGCTGTATAGCCAGGGATCACACCCAAGTTTTCAGTACAACCTGGAAAGCGGCGGCAGAAGGATCACCTTGAGGGGATGCGACTTTTTGTTTCAAATCTCAAGGAGTAATAAACCACAAGGATTTAAAAGTAGGTTACCACTAAACTTGATATGTATTTTTCAATGATTTAAGGTTGAAAAAACATTGTACGGAGGCAAACTAAACGCTTGATAAGAGCCAAAAGAGTGACCTACTTTTTGTGCGACAGAAAGATTTACAAGCAGCGCAGATTGATCTAGCCGATAACTTTTTTTTGTTAACTGTTGCCAAAGTAAAAAAAAAGGAGTTTTTAGACTTTTCAGCTCAATTTCCTGACAAAGCATGTCCTTTTGTTTGCAACAAGGTCCCTGACCCCTTAGTAGGAAGGACGGACGGCTATGAAGGGAAAAATATCAAGGGAAAAATCATCCGCCAGCACATCCATTCAACTGGGAAGTCAAGGCTTTTTAGAAATTTTGCTAGCGCAGCCCGACATCTGGTACATCGAGGTGTGAAGATAACGTTTTGATTGTTCCTTCCGTCTTCCTATGCAACCAGCCTGGTATACTCTTCACTACAATAACCATCCTTTGGCCTACGCTCCAGTTCTTGAGGGGGGGCGTGGCCGACAGAATGAATTATCCTTGTGAAACTTGAAAAAAAACCAATCTGCAGGAACAATTGACGGGTAGTTTCAAGGAGAGTTTTAAAAGGCCAAGATGAGTTCAATGATAGGTTATAACAAGGTACTCAGCTATCTCCAATCTAGGTCACGTAACACAATTATTTATTTTTTTAAAAGTTGAACCTGGATAAGATGTGCAGAAAGTGTGCCTTGTCAACATTTTTACCACCTGATGATAACCCACCTCCACCTTACTACCGTCAATTTTTTTGCAACAATCTGCAATAATCGGTATCAGTTTTCACTGGCAATGTTCGCTGCACTCTTTTAAATTCAGTGGCGAATGTTAAACTGTAACATTATTTCTAAGGGAAAATATATTTTAAACATAATTCAGGTTTAAAGCTGTAAAAGACTAAGAAAAGTGTTCTGCTTTCCACAAGTTTATGAACAAGTTGAATCAACATTCATCATATGATGCTCAACAGAAATTATATCATGTCAAACTGCCTATAACGGTTAACAGTAAACAAGTACAAAATAGCAATGCAGCATTTTTAATAACTTAATACGAGACATTTGTGTCTAACCACGAACGGTCGGTCTATCTTATATTTATCACCTGTTGTCCTGACCAAAAAATTCCAACGTTCCTACAGAGCGCATGAGGTGGTTTCCATGGTAATTATCGATTGTTGCAGGCATCCAACCCTGTTAGTAAAACTTAGTTAAGCTGCATCTTTAAAGTTGTGAATTTGACCAAATTAGGTTTGGATATGGGGCCCAGCAAGGAGTAAACAAGATTGGGGGGAGGGGGGTCAGATGGGATTAATATATTAATGGTGAAGTATCTTCAAGTTGAAAGGGATTCCACCGAAAAGTTTGGTCCTGTGAATGTTACTAAAATGGCACCGTCATGCAGAATATGTATTCAAGGGGTTTTATGAATCTATCTGTCATTAAAGATACGTTAATAAACACAGAAGTGTCAACAGACCTGTTGATCTGTGGGGATGGGGGGGAGGGGGGAGAGGAGGGCAAGCTTGAATTTAAGGGGGAAAACATTAATATTGAATGTCATTTTGTACTACTGAAAAAGCATTGACTTATCATAATGACAGACTTACACAAGCGTCATTCTTGAGCTGAGGTTAACGTGAACATTACTGCGTATAGGGATTACATTCAATTCAGCAATCAGGGAAAAATAGCAATGAGAATTGGATCGGCAAAATGGGGGGAGGGGGTGGGGGGCAAAGAATATAACTAGGGGCTCAAAGAGAAATTTGGTCAACATCAAAAGTCATCCAATGAGGGTGGGGGTGGGGGTAGTTCTGTACAAGAGAAAAATAGTGTGATAAAGTACGGGAACATTGGGGGATACCCTCTGCCCCACATCGGGCTTGGCATATGAAAGAGTATCAAATACAATGACATTTTACACCATTCTAATGAGAGGTGACTTGCAATTCTTTCTCCCACTTTCGCAAGGACTCTGTCTATTGGGACATGAGCGCATAACAAAACTGAATTTGACCTTGGAGTCCCTCTTTAATACTGTGTTTCTGGATAAATGTGAAAGGGGAGAGCATCATCATGAGCGGAAGCCAAAAAAAACACAGCAACAAAAAAAACATGGTCTGGCATGTTCAGGATAAGATAATAAACAAAGTTTATCTGTTCCCGTTATGAGGGGAACATTTGACAGCTGATCTTGGAAGTCTGACAGGAGTATGGTGTTTTTTTGTCCTTCATTTTGATGGGGACCCTCTAAAGTGAGGTTTAGGGCTGATTTAAGCGTCTTCACCTTGCAAGCAAATCCTTGATCTATGGTCAGAATGAACTGAAGAAAAGAGCCAAGGCCTGCCCCTGTGGCCCCCCCAAGCCCCCCACAGAGGAAAGTTTATGGGAACTTGGTGACAAGAGGAAGTTTTTCTCAAACATTGATATCATTATGTCAGTGCAAAATAACATTGTATCTCCTAAAATAGTTCATTTTATCACTTGTGGATAAATTACATTATTCAATGGACACCCACAACCGTTGTGGTGCCACCTTGGCTAGTGCGAGTTTGAAATTGTCAAAATGTTGTATCTCACTAACAGCCTGAATGTACACACAAAACAAGTACACGCCGAGATACTACATTTTTGTAACGGAGCATTTTCGTTCGAGATACAACATTTTTTGCCCTGATGCAATGATTTTATGTTCGTAAGATGCCAAGTTGCAAAAAATCCCTGGTAATCAGGTTTGGCTCAGTGGTTTCCTTTCCCAGCCTTTCACCTCTGTGGACTTCGGTTCGAATCCCACTTCATATCAGAGCTTTGCATGTGGATTGGGTTTTCGGTCCCTACCTGGTTTTTCCCCATTGGGGTTTTCCTCTCACATTTAACACTAAACACTTCTTCTCATTTCCTATTCATCCAGTTATTGGCAGTACTTATTGTGGATGTGCAATAAAATATATGAAGAAATAAATATTAAAAATCATACAACTTGTAGCTAAGCCTGTCCCTCCACACAAATTATTCCAGTCCAAGAAATTTCATATTTGAAGGGGCAATAAGGCCTTTCTCAAAAGAATATTTTGAAGGGGCACCAGAGCCAAGATCAGGGGCAAAAGTTACTATACTTCCACTAGCTCTGTGCAATTGTAGGCCTGAGTTACTGTTGGTTATACTGTACCCCAAAAAATCATAAATTTGTGGTTGAACAAAAAAAAATTTACTAGGACAGGATTTGATCCTCTACCTCCAGATTAACGTGCCAGCACTCTGCCAACTGAGCTATTACTAGTCCTTTGATAGGGGTGGTCTCCTTATTTTGTCAGTATCTTTGTTTGGGAATGCCAGACAGAAGCCCCCGAACAAAGGGGATGCCAGTCAGAAGCCCAAGAACAAGATATTGTCAAAATAAGGAGAACGTCATCATACGGCTAGATAGCTCAGTTGGTGGATCGCTGGCATGTTAATTCAGAGGTTGCAGGTTCAAATCCAGTTATAGTAAATGTTTCTTTGTTCAACCCAAAGTTTAATAAATTTACATTCCTTGATATTAAAAAAAAAAAACACATCATGGTTTCATTTGGCTGAGGGCCGAACAAGCCCCACCCCCACCCCACAAAATAAAAATGAAGATTTACTCCTTTAAAAGAACACAAACAAGACACGACTATATTTTACACAATACTAGACGTAGAAATGCCAGCAAGAGAGTGGAGTGCCAATCAACTGGCAATGACCTCCACCTACTCTTAGTATCAAAGCCAAGTACTTAAAACTACACTATTACCAACCTAAACCAACAAACTGAGGAAAACACTCAGTCAGAATTGCGGGATCCGGAATTCACGTCTGTCTAACGAGTGTGGTTCCACTCTTCCGTCAACCAATTTTCTGCTCCGATTACTTTGTTTCAGAGCAGAAAATTGCTTAAAAGGTTTGACATGAAAGAGTTGCATGATCAATTAGCAATAAATTTGTCTTTGTTTGGTTTTTCTTGTGAACTAGCGGAGCCAGACAGACAAGTGATTGTGATTCCTTTATTGGAAAGTAGAAAATACTTTTTTTAAACTGTATTCAAAAATTGTATGTTCCGACACCCCTATGTTCCAACACCTATGTTCGAACATCTATGTTCCAACAACCCTATGTTCCAACACCTATGTTCCAACACCCCTATGTTCCGACACCCCTATGTTCCGACACCCCTATGTTCCGACACCCCTATGTTCCGACACCCCTATGTTCTGACACCCCTATGTTCCGACACCCCTATGTTCTGACACCCCTATGTTCCGACACCCCTATGTTCCGACACCCCTATCTTCTGACACCCCTATGTTCCGACACCCCTATGTTCCAACACCTATGTTCCAACACCCTATGTTCCAACACCCTATGTTCCGACACCCCTATGTTTCCGACACCCCTATGTTCCGACACCCCTATGTTCTGACACCCCTATGTTCCGACACCCCTATGTTCTGACACCCCTATGTTCCGACACCCCTATGTTCCGACACCCCTATCTTCTGACACCCCTATGTTCCGACACCCCTATCTTCTGACCACCCTATGTTCCGACACCCTATCTTCTGACACCCCTATGTTCCGACACACCTATGTCCCGACACCCCTATGTTCCGACACACCTATGTCCCGACACCCCTATGTTCCGACACACCTATGTCCCAACACCCCTATGTCCCAACACCCCTATGTTCCAACACCCCTGCAAGTGTATGTTCCTAATCCTAAGCCTAATCTGTTGATGATGTTTATCAACTTGAAATATCCATCTGTAGAGCTTCCATGTGTCAGGAAAAATTTCCCCGACCACTCAATCCTTATTTTGGCTCGATCAAAACAAGCACATACATGAATGTATCCCGGACAAAACATAATATGCAGTGT
The DNA here is from genome assembly GCA_032158295.1 of Pycnopodia helianthoides. Taxonomy (NCBI): domain Eukaryota; kingdom Metazoa; phylum Echinodermata; class Asteroidea; order Forcipulatida; family Asteriidae; genus Pycnopodia; species Pycnopodia helianthoides. The sequence continues at coordinate 7,134,562 of CM063251.1, forward strand.
CTCTTGAACACAGTTTCCTCAATTTCAAGCCTTTCTTAGTCTCCTAAAAATAAATGATTTACCAGCCCTATAAGCATCATAATTTGTGTGTGTGTTGAAGTGATGGATAGTACTCCTTCTTGTTTTTAGTCAAATTTTGTTTACTTTAATTTTTCGGCTGTTTTCTCCTCTTTTTTGTTTGGGCTTGTTTGGGCTTTTATTTGGAGTACCATTTGCTTGGTTTTCTGGGTTTTTTTTATTGGTAAGATATTTTTAAAAGAATTTTAGTCCAAATTTAGTCAAATTTTGTTACCTTGAATTTATCGGAAGCAATACCTGGGGGCAACAGTGATTTTGTTCACTTTTTAGTTCCTGTCATCAGTAAATGTATTTTCTGTATTGTACAATGTTGTTTAATTTTGTATTTTTTATGTGTCCAATGACAACTAAATAATACAAAATTAAAATAATAATGGTATTAGTGTAGGAAGGCCCCTTTTTAAATTTTAAATTAGCTCCAATTAAAAGAATTCCTTGACTCTCATTCCGTATTTTCTTAAAGACCTCACACCCTGAAAAGAGTTGATTTTTTTTTCATTTAGGATTTTCCAAACTGTCAAACTTATTGTTCCAGTGCCAGCTGAATACCACGCTTGTAAAGTTGCTTTTACAACTGGCCCAAAAATGGACAAACAGTTAAATGAGACACAAACAATAATAAACGACTGAAGAATTTGGGTCGGTTCCCAGAAAATAGAGCAGGTATAAAAAAAAAAAAGTACAGCTCTTGTGAACGCACCATCAGGGGTTATTGTCCTTGGTATATACTCTTCATTGTCTCTAGCTTGAACCACAATGGGAGTTCTCAACACTAAATGCCCCCACACACCTCATTGTCTCTATAGCCTGAACCGCAACCAAAGTTATTATACAAGTCTGGACGCTATTAATGTTCCCTTCATTGACAAGAGTGCAACATGAGATGGTCTGTCTGATGATACATTTAATGGTGACTGCCGGGCACCGGGCAACGATACCGCTCCCCTCAAAACCAAATATTTGTGGAATATGAGAGGTGTATCTTAATCATTACACAGTTCATCTCAACTTGTCCAACCGTGATCCAGCCACTCCTACTGGGCACAAAAATTGCTAAATTTCCTTTTCACATCGGATCCGCAGAAATTATAACCCACCAACAACAACTATTTATTTCTCCTTGAAGAACCCCTTCTACACGGTACACAACTTTTCCCTTCTTCATCAATCTTCGTCAATCTCCCAACACCACAGAAAGTTCATGTCCAATTAAACCCAATTTACTGTGAATGACCGAATAAGTAAAACAAGGAAGATAGGTGGCACTTTAAGACTAACTAATTACATGAGCTTTCATAGCAACAAGTACTTGCATCTGATGAAGTAGTTGTTGCTACGGATGCTCATGCATTTTTTTTAATGTAATTAGTTAGTCTTTAAAGCACATGTACAACATTGGTAATTTTCAAAAACTAGTATCCACACTTTATGTGACCCAACATATACATTAAAATAACAAACCTGTGAAATGTTAAGCGCAATCGGTCTTCGGAGTCACGAGAAAACAGTGAAAACCCCATTATATGTTTTCACTGTTTTCAAACATCGGGTTTTGGGACACGCGCGATAAAGACTAATTGTTTTGCTCATTTCCTAAAAAACTATAGCATTTCAAGCAAAACTATTTCAGGGAAGTTTTCCACCATGACCATCTTTACACCAAGTAAGCTATGTGCAAATCTGTGAACATTTATATTTTCAATCTTACCAATGTTGTACACACACTTTAAGTGCTACCACTACTTTCCTTGTTTTATCTATCAGATTAACACATTATCTCTATTGTTGTCTAAATAAGTAAACAAATTAAACAAATTTACATTAAAAAAATAACACTAGTGAATAAAACCAAATTACTTATGGTTGAACCCAAAATTTTTAGTTACAAATTTACCCATTCAGTTTCCCTTGTGGTTTATAACTTGATATTTATGAACAACTTGCAACAAGATTTCAAAAGAATTCCTCCATCCTACCTCCGCATATAATCTAAGTCTTAAAATACTTATCCCACTCAAACCCTCTCTCTCACAACCTCAAACCTCTAGCTCACCTACCCCATAAAAACCCCAATTCAGACACCCAAATTAGTTTTAAACCCTGACGCAAAGCATTTGTTCAATAATTGCACAAAGCAGAAGACATTTTTTTTAAAGTCACGTTTCCCAACACTCTCCACTGATTTATCTCGGCCTCACATCCGAAGAAAACAAAAATTCCACAGGGCCTTGGATGCAGTTTTCTTTGAGAGCAAGGTCAAACTGGTACCCTGGTATTAAAGGTCAACGAGGGACAAAGTCTCAACTTCTGTCAACTTACTGTCTAGACAGGCCAAGGACGCCGTGGAAACAAAAGTTGATTTAGGAACTTAATGGTAACACAGAGAATCATGTTGGATTTTTTGGATATGGGATAGATGGGAGGAAATAAAGGAGAAGGGAGGGAGGGGCAAGAAGAGATACCACAGCACGTTTCGATGATGCCGGAAAACACACACACATTGTTACCATGGAGCCAATCATTTGTGCTTCTCCAGTGTTACCGAGTGACATATTCATTAGCAAAAAAAATGAACCGATTACTTTGGCTGTTTTCTAACAAAATCATGACCTTGTTTGTCTCCATCATTTTCTTGTTTTTCTCCATCATTATATTGGACAGATTAATCCATTCACCATTGAGTTTTACCTTTACATCTGGTCTAAAACCGGCATTAAAAGCGCATGTTTTTGTTGACCCTCTTTCATAACGCACGCTAGCATAATAACACATGTACACATGCATGTATATTGAACGTCTTTAGTTCAGTTTTACTTCAGCTACTTATAGGAATACGTTTAGCATCGCTGTTAAATTGTACATCGCCCATCTTAACTGCAGATAGTGTTGGAATGTATGGTACAAAGTATGTATTCTTCCCTTCCAAGTAACCCCAACCCCCACCCACTCCCCTCTTCTTCCTGTATCCAAAGGAATTAAAGTGTTAGACTGATTGAAGTTTCTTTAACAGATTTATGATTCCTCAATTGTTTGAACAAAGAGGCCATTCATGAACATGGGCCATAAGAAGTCCACAATCTGAACAAACTATTCCTACTAATAAAAATAAACGTACAAACAGAGTTAATCATCTTATTTGCTAGAGGTCATAGTCTACAGGAACAGATTTATTGATCCCCCCCCCCCTTTGACAATGCGCAGCGCACTTACACAAGCATATCCTGCCTACCATTTTGGGAGTCAAAATGTACTCAAAGAAATTGACTCCCAAAATGGTGGAAATTGTGGCGCCCATTGTGCGGAGGTCTGTTCCGCACTGCGCAAGGGGTCAACACTGATATATCAGATTTGTTAAGCTTTTTAATAATTTAAAACCAAACTCATTCTCTGATTCTTATTTTTATTATTCTGTTTTGCTATTTTTTTTTCGAAGGAACTTTTACCACAGATTGACAATTTCAGGCTGTCAGTGGTTATTATCTAGCCAACCACAGACGGCCACATTGTCCCCATGACATTTTATTGTGTCACACCATCATTTCAGACTTCCCATAGCCAGCCTGTGTTTGTCTGGTGGTAGGGAAACCAGACAACAGGGGTGATATCCTCAGAGATCCAGGCCCGCTGGTTGTCCAGACCTTCTCCCGACCAAAATCCCCAAACCAACCCCAACCAAAGTCAGCGACACGGCCTCCCTCCCTCTAGGTTCTCTACCATTATACCTGGCCTGACCTGCCACATGTTGCAGAGAGCACTGAAATAGGAGCCGCTTTACATTAGGTTCACACAGCTGGGGGCTGTTTTTCTTACCCTACCAGCTGCTGCCAGTCTGTCAAAGCCAAGATGTGTACTTTTCTTGAGACGTGGCCCCCAAGGTACCTTCAATTAAGTCTGAAGGATTTCTCTTTTTGACCCCCAGATGGTGGATTCCTACCAATCTTCACCTCTATGAGATTTTAATTTTTTTCCACCACTTCTTATTTTTTTGCAAACCTGGCAAGAATGGTCAGGGTCCTTGGAAAAAGGTTCAAGAATGGATGTCCAAAAGACATGGAGAAGAAAAATATTCCCCTCAAAAATTAAAAGAAAATGCAGAACAACTGTTGCAATTGTCTCATACTTTCAAGAAAAAGTTATTTGAAATGCTCAGTTTAAAATTGGTAATTTATGCGTTAATTCAATTTCAGTACAAAATTTGTTAATGGTCTTGACTTTTCCTATATTCTGCATATTTTGTTAAAATCAATCTTGGAACAAATAAAACCTGTAACAAAGTCAGGAAAACACTAACTGTTGCTGAAATGAGTTAGCTGACAACACAAGAGGGCAGTATACCAAAATAGGGACTCTTTAGAATGTCAAAAAGTTTCCTAGTGGACTTAAGATAAACAACAGAGGGCAGCAGACAAGAAAAGTGGTCTCACAAAAGTACCACTTGTTGAGGGTTAACAGTGAAAAGGGTGAATAACTTTTAGGTTGGGATTTATTATGGCTAGCTATCAATAAAAGTGAAAATGTTACAAAATCCTCAATTGACAGAGCACAGAGTTATGATTTCTAATGGTTGGCAGATCACTTTGATAAAAATGATTTTCCCATTTACTATTATGAGTTTCCCAAACCCAAATCCCTATTTCTCCAATATTAGTTGAGTTTTCCTTATTCTTGGGATTCCCCAAATTGCAAATTTTCTTTTATTCCTCAAAGATAGGATCAGTAATTATTACAAGTTGAAATAGCTTTGGGTTGAAGAAAGAAACATTGACTAGAGTAGGATTTGAACCAGCAACCTCCAGATTAACGTGCCAGCGCTCAGCCAATTGAGCTATCTAGCTCTAATTAAAAAGAAAAATGAGATATTGACAAAGATATTGACAAAATGGGGAGACGGCCAACATAAGGGCTAGATGGTTCAGTTGGTAGAGCACCGGTACATTAATCCAGAGGTTGCAGGTTCAAATTCTGCTGTTGGAAGTTTATCTTTTTTCAATCCAAAATCATTAAAACTTTACCCAGTAAGTTACCCTTGTGGTTTATTACTTGGTTGTAAAATTCATACCAATGCCAGAGAAATTTTAAACGAAGCAAAGGGAAATGTATTTGAACAGCCCACAAATCAGCAAAGCTTATTTTAATTGTGGCAATCAAAATAAGCACAAATGAACATGCACAAAAACCCAGACAAAATATAAACCATCTTTTGTTGATCACCAAATTTGATACATTTTTAACAGGTTTAATGTACTGAGTGTATATTTAAAGTTTAGGATGGAGTATAACTCAAATTTTACCGACAGTAAGCCATTTTCGAAATAGATTTGAATAATATCTGGTACAAAGACTTTCTCCACAAGCTACAACGTATGTTTGAATTCCTCAAACTAATACCTGACGACTATTCGCCCGGCAAAAGTTTGGCAGTTAAAAATGGCCGACGGAATCATGTTCCATGATGGCAATTCGACCTGTGACACTCCAATATTAATGGCAAAATCACAATGATAACATCCCACACCTTAAATTTTGTCCTCATTATTCACAACGCTGTTGAGTTGCGGTCATCCTCAATTTTTGTAAGAGTGCCAAACAAAATTAGTTAAACTCTGAAATCTACAGAATATATTTGTTCCAGACAGAACTTGTTTCCCATCCCATCCCAGAATACCCCAAGCTACGGTACTAAAAAAGGAGAACGTTCACATTATTCAACATTGAGGATTGCGATTCTTTCAACGTTTGAAGCTGAATTGTCAAAAGCTTTGTGCATGCGTACTCCCAAAGGTTTATTGCCTGACTGAGAATTCAATTCAATTCGACACGGCAAGAGTGTGATGTTTGTTACCATCTAGCACGACAGTGTTAAACTTAAATCAAAAGTTTGCGCTAAACATTGCGCTTTTGTCAAATTTAATTCATAATTTTCTAAATATTTGAGTTCGACACGGCCAAAAACGAGTCATTTAGCGCTGACCTATATCATGGTTGCAAGCTTTTGTTTGCATAGTTACGCAAGAGACAGAGAACACCCATACACGATTCTGAATGAATGTGTATGGCAGAATGGTAACGGGGTTTGCCCATCTGGAGGTTGCTCTAGCTTATTGATGTAAAATCAAAGTAAATATTAATCGTAACCATTTTGGTAGAATTCAGAATGTAATCTTGACAGGGTTTATTAAATTTCATAGATAGATGCAACAACTGCATCGGGGATAGAGCTGTGTAGTAAGTAATGTATACTCTGTGTTTTTCCCGAGTCCTGCAGAAAATACCACAAGCATACTACATGGGTAGGATTTGAACCCAAGACCCCCACATTCTAGAGTAGGTATCGTAACAACTACACCACCAAGCATGCCTGATGACGAGAGGCCAGTTTGAATCATAGAATTAGGAGCGGTTACTGCAGACAATTTTAAAAGATGTAAATTTGGATCGGGAAAAAGAACCATAATTTGCACTTAACAACGTTACAAAACAATTTCTGAAAAATGACAACACTTAAAGCAAAGTAATCATCAATTCTTTAAAGTTACATTTTATATTTCATCAACAGAAGTCACTTCAACTGGCATCAGAGATACAATAAATGTATCGAAGATAAAGAATAATATTTTAGGGTTTTACAATGTTACAAAACAATTTCAAAAAAATGACAACACTGAAGTAGAAGTAATCATCAATTTGTTAAAGTTGCACTTTATCATTCATCAACAGAAGTCACTTAAATAACTAGTAACTAGTATTTAGTACTAGTTACTTCTATGACTGGTAATTAGGGCTTAGTACTACTTACTCTTTTAACTAGTAACTAGTGCTGAGGGCTACATACTTTTATAACTAGTAACTAGTGCTAAGTACTAGTTACTATTTTAAACAGGTAATTAGGGCGGAGTACTACCCAACCTCGTTCCCAGGAGCGATTGATCTCACTGCGCCATTTTGTCCAGCATGCCTTGCTCGCTCATAACCCCTGGAATTGGTTCATGAAAATGTGCTCAAATCCAGCACATTTTAATTAGGCCTGTGGCCGATCCACTCTACGCGCCCGCTTAAGTATGGTAACCCGCAAAAGAGGCCTGTAGTCAAAGAGCAACTGGTCCCCTCTTATTCTTCTTTGATCTTATGATATGTCTAACTCTATGCAGTTTAGGGTGACAGTGTAAAAACATGATTTATTTGAAATGAAATCAAGTCGAAATACTTGCATTTTCACATGAGCGTACCAAGTGCCTACAAGCGCCATACCAGCCCTCAGAGTTTTTAAACAAGCGTGCATGCAAAGTAGTCACTTTTGGAAGCAAATCAGCATAGTTTTTCAGTACATCGCTACCAGGGGTTAGTGACGAGAGGTATCGATACAAAGAGCTGCCCATGGTAGCGAGGCTGAGCACCACCTACTTTGATAATAACTAATAGTAACTAGTTCTTAGGACTACTTACTTTTATAACTAGTAAGTGGTTTAGTACTAGTTACTTTAATTCCAATACATCAATCAATAACACCGAGCAAAATAAAAAATATCTTACGACTTCAGTACAAAAATAGTAAATCCTTTAACTTTATGAGATATGATACATTAATTTGCACTATTTACTTGCATCCGATTGATACGGTTTGCTTTCTATTTATAAATCACGTCAAAGACCAATTAAAGAGGGCATCTCATGCATCGAAATAGCAATAAGTTCAAAATGGGTTGTTCTCCTTCAGGCCTGATGCCTTGAGGAGGCAACACAGGCAGTTGTTGCCCCTGGGCCCAATTTCATAGCGCCGCTAAACGGTAAGCAAATTTTCGTGCTAACTGTAGCAGAAAAATTTGCTTAAGCATAAGTGTATTTCACAGGTTAGCAAGAAAATAAGGCAGTCATCTTGCGCGTTCACCATGTAATTGCATTGTTACGTCATTCATTTTCGGGCAGTAAGCACCGGAAGGTTAGCATACCTTTTCGTGTGCTTACGGTTATCAGCGTTATGAAATAGAAACTCGTACGTAAACGCAGAATCGGCCGCTAAGCAGCTCTATGAAATTGGGCCCTGGTCATTGCCTTGGTGCCCCTTGAAATATTCCGATAGAAACTTAGAATTCCCTCATAGAGGTGCCCTTTACCAAGTTAAAAAAACCGTCTTGATGCCATTGCCCTTTCAAAAAAAAAAAAGGTATCAGGCCTGCTACTCCATTGGAAAGGAAAGGAATTGAAAGAAGAAAAGAAGAAGGAAAAAAAAAAATGGCAGAAAATAACATTTGTATAAAGGCTCCTTTATGAAAGTATAGAATTTCAGAAGTATTTGTTTTAAATAGGCAAAGACTGGTCTATAAATAGTCTTGTTGTGAGTACAACAAAACAAGTATGAATTAAACTCTACAAATATTATGAAAAGATCAGTCTCTATCAATTTCAGTTATTTTAAGATGAGTTACAGTGCTGAGGCTAAACAATGAATCAATCTTTCCAAATATTTCTTTGAGTACACATTATTGTGTCTACCACCTCACTCAACCAAGTTAACGCTAAAGATTTTTATCAAAATGCAAACTTAACATGAACTCTGTTTGAGATCTTGAGGAGATCTCAAATAAAAACTAATAAGAGTCCAAATCAGCAAAGTCATCCCTAAACTTTCCGAAACACCATTTTCAAATTCTATCCAGTCTGCCAAAAAAATTAAACTTGCATATGTTGGCACAAATTTCACTAAGTAACATTCATACTCTTTAACAATTTATAGATAAATAACATCTTTAGTACTAATATCTTTATATTACAAGTACATTTTGATGACAAGTACATGAAGGCAGTCAGCTTCTTCACCAGGGCTTGAATTATACACACTAGACCGTGGGCCGAGGCCAGTGGTTTTAGCATTGGGCCAGTAAACTCACTGATGGACAAGTCCGTTGGCCTTGTGTTTTTTCTTTTTTTCGAATTTTGACTTTCAGTCTGATGAAATCTCTCAATTTTGTTGAGGGTTGAAGAAAACTTACCCATAATACAATCTTCTCTCAGCGCTAGTTCAAATTAAAACAGTTCAAATGTTAAACTGTGTACTGGTAGGTATTTTTTTCTCTCATTTCATTTCTGGTCTCGTAACAAAAATTCTGGTCAGGTAAGCACTTTAAGCTACGGGCCCTGCGGTCTTGTGGAATTTTTTACCCCAAATTCGAGCCCCGTTTGTCAACCTTTACCAGAACATTGGTTTTGACTGAATGTAATTGTATGATTTCAGTACTGCAAAACCAACAAGTTCACTATGACACATTTAAATGATGAGACCGCTAAAACTTACCTTCAATCTCTCTTTATGTTGTCCAAGAAAAAAAGGAATGAACAAATATGTACATACAAAATATACCGGCCGTCTGACAGGTCACCTGACACGTCATCTGACAGTCACATGACCTAATATTTGACCACAACAATAGGTGTGTTTCTAGTAGAAATAGTAAGAGCTGAAAGTTATACAGACTTAGGAAACAGTTTTTTAATTCTTTTTACAAAAATCTTAACAGAAATTAAATCATGACATTTGCCCACTCCATCTCGACGAAACACACCTATTAATTGATGTTTACTTCACAGAAAGATACAATTTTACCCCAAACCATGCATAGAACATGAATACAACTTATGCGTTAATAATTAATCAACAAAGTGATATTAAGGCTGTGGTGAAAGTTATTAGTAAAATAGCCATAACACAAAAGGCTGTCGTTCAGAAAGTCTGTCCAAAATTGGATGACATTTTCTAGCTGAATCTCCTGTGTACTACAGACGTTTGTATTCAGCAAGAAACTTGTCTCCACTTTTGTACAATTAAAGGCAGTGGATACTTTTGGTAATTACTCAAGAAATTCATGACCATAAAAAAACTTACATGGTCAGGAGCTCATGAGAGCTGCTGATAGTATAAAACACTGTGAGAATCGGCTCCCTCTGAAGTAATGTAGTTTTTGAGAAAGAGGTATTTTCTCACTAAAATATTTGAATCTGAGAAAGGCTTCAGGCATAAAGCCTTTCTTAGGCATTTGAAAGCACACAATTCCGTGCAACAAGGGTGTTTTTTTAATTTCATTATTTTCTTGCAACTTTGATGACCAATTGAGCCCAAATTTTCACAGGTTTGTTGTTTTATGCATATTTGTTGGGATACACCAAGTGAGGATAGTAGTCTTTGACAATTACCAAAAGTATATCCTGCCTTTCAGTGGAAATAGAATAAGGCACAATAATTCATTATCTAAAAGTTTATATCAAGTTGTGTTGCTGCATATTTTTTTATCTTCGTATAGCTATCTTATAGCAAACAAGGCACAGGTTTTCAAAAAACTTATCAAAGAATTTTTTTTTTCACAAACAGGGAGATTTTTACCTCTGAAAATTCTAAGAGGAATTTTAAGTATAATAAAACGCAGAAAGTGTAATGTTAATGTTTTATAAGTAAACTCTTGTACAAAATACAGAATAACTTGTGTTGCGATAACAATGAGTTAATAATGAACGTGTACGGTCCCTACAAAAGTATTTCATTATGACTAATCTCATAGGAAATAACTTCTAACAAGTCAATTAGAAAATCTACAATAATTCTATAGCACTCTTGGCGATTTTTTTATTCTATCTATATATTTTGTTTCACTCTGGAGGAAGTCGCAGCAAAATTCAAACCAAAATGGCTTCACTGAGAAACACCACAGATAATGTGATCAATGACATAACTTCTTTACAAGAGTATGATTATCAGGCAATGGATATTTTGCCGGCACCGGTTTCCTTTTTAGTAAACGATATGAAGTCGGATTGGCACGGAACATGCAAAAATTACTGTTGTTTCTGTAACAAATGTTAGTCTGGTTCCGTGTCGACATCGTCGTTGCGACTTTGTATTCACGAGATGGGAATCGGACCATTTATAAGTTTCAGACTTTATTTCCTCAGACTTTAAATCCTCAGGAGCCACAAATCAACAAAAGAAAAGGTAGGACTATCCATTTAAGTGTAGGAGTCACTTTTTAATAATAAAAGAAGAGTATTCTTATTTTTGGCCCCCCCCCAAAAAGTGCTTTGGCGGGGATACATGTGCGGTGCGTGTCGGTTGATAAGTGGGAGGGATTCCATTGGAGTATGCAGCAGTGGTAAAAAATCACTGCAATTTATTACATTACATAATGTTGGCTTCTTGTGTATACGTCAAAGAGGGCGCTATTTGCTTTACAGGGTTAATAGTTAAGCCAAATCGGTGCCGGCAATATATCCACTTATTATTAGTGCTGTTGTAAACAAAGAATCTTGTGGTGGGTAAGTCCGAGAATTGGTGCAGTTCTGTATGGGACATTCAGAAAGTTTGACCCTCTGAAAAGAAGGTAAGACAGTCATCGACTTCAGTGATTTTTATTCCAATGTTGGGCATCTTTGAGGAGAATACCAACAAGATTTTATGATATTAGTCCTAGGGATGATTGTGTAACTTTAAAAAAAAACCAAGATGGTGCGCTGTGTATGCGACTTGCCCTGATCCATGTGGAATGATATGAAGCATGCATTAACGGTCAACTCCAAGACAGAAACGAAGATGAAGAAGGAAGGGTCACCTGATGTTGTCGCCATGGTGATGAGGCACCTGGGGTTGTTGCCATGGTAATGAGGCACCTGATGTTGTCGCCATGACAATGAGGCACCTGATGTTGTCGCCATGGTGATGAGGCACCTAGAGCTGTTGCCATGATGATGACCGCCTCAGTCGCCTCTTGTTTAACAATTGCTCAGGTTATTGAGCGGGTCCAGGTCAGCCAATGAGAGGTCTTCGTTCCCAATGGTCAATCCACGAGAAAACCCTTCCTGATGGTTGGAGAGATTTCAGACAAAATATGAGTCAAATGTGGCATGGCGTAATAATTTAATAAAGGAAGAACGCTACTTATGACCAACATCATCCCATCAACATAGTTTCTATAAGTCCACGATTCCATGTTTTTCTTCAAAACAAGTTCCATCGCACTAACACATGTTACTTGTTTATTATTTCCAGAAATAGTGTAACTTGAGTCCTGTAAATTTGTGGAAGATTTACTACACGTTTCTCGTCAACATCTTATTTTCAAAATCTGTATTATATATTCCTCTTTACTGGTTACTGGCTGGCCCAGATGGAATGTTGTTTACTTGTCCATGTGGTTTTTGCCTATTTCGGCATTTATTTACTTTTTGTAATCCATTCCGATTGATCTGGCGCATTACAAATAATTAGTATTATATTATTACCCACCTGGATCTCCTGGTAATTTGGGTTCCCCGAATTATCCAGATGTGAAAGAGAAGCGTGGAAAGGATTGCTCCGTGCGACTCCGGGCGATTGGTTCTGACCGAACGGAGTCTGGCCGAATGGGTCATTAGAACGGTCTCCAAAGGCATCTGTAAAAAGAAAAAGAAAAAAAAGAAGCACATCAACAATTCTGAAACATTGGCGGCTTTGGCTAGGGCTGTTTCTAAGGGTGTTGCTATGGGCCTCCTATATTCTTCAGTGTATGTAAGGGCCCATTCAGAATGATAAAAGTTTTTTTAAATGTATCTTTTTTCAAAATTGTTTCGACCCACCAACCCACCCACCCCAAATTTTGATTTTCAAATATTGACTGACTATCTAATATACCCTATACACTGAAGAACAAAGTAATGCCTCAAATGAAGCAGATGTTTTAAACACATGTTCTCCCAGCTCAGAAGTTTTCAGTGTTTTTCCAGGCTTATATCATGCAACTTTTTGCATGCTGAAACAAAAGAGAAAATCCTTGCCATCTGAGGTCTACTATTGAAACAAGGTTGACCATCAACAACAGAACTGCACACACACAGTTCCCTTCTGTTATTTGAGTTGAAAACTGAATTTCAACTTTTCAGTTTCTTTCTTTTGACCCACCCATCCACAATTTAAAAAAAAAAGGAATTTAAATTTTTAAACAGTAATTATTTTAAACGGCCACCATAATGTGGCGATGCAGACATAGCTGCTAGTTCTGACACAGCCATTATAGTAAAGGCTTTCTGAGTATCCCAGACTGTTTTTGTCTGTTTGCATGCAGGGGCCACTGCCCTTGCAGATGTCGATATGATTATCAATTTCTAAAATTAGTAAGGCAGGAGTTAACTATCAGAATATGGGGGCTGTGAAAATTACAACCTCACTTTTTGAAAAAGGTGAATAATGGCAATCATCCATGCTTTAATGCACTGATTAATCAAAGCCAGCATCTAATCCACAGTGACACATTGAAACCCCACCATCCAAGGGGGACTGACTGTGTAAATATTCATTCAATTTTGGGGTGAATGAAAAAAAATTCACTGGAACTGGACTGGAACATCTGGACCTCCAGATTAACGTGACGGCACTCTACCAACTGAGCTATCTAGCCCTAATGTTGCCGATCTCCCTATTTTATTAATATCTTTGCTTGCGGGTGCCAGTCAGAAGCCTCTTTGTTCAGGGGTGCTAGTCAGAAGCCATTTGATCTTAAACTTTCTTTGTTCACCCCAAAATTGAATAAAAATGAATCCATCCAGTTTCCATTGTGGTTTATTACTTGGTATTTAAAAATAAAATATTCTTAAGGGGATCCCTGCACTGCTACTTCCCAGGTTGTATTGTAAACTTGAGTGGGGTCCCTGGCTACACAGCAGTTACAGGTTGAATGACTTCCGACTTGCCGAAAAAAGGACCAAAATTTGAGTTCATTTTCCAAAAGCAAATATACCAGCAAAACATTTGTCCAATTTTGGATGGTAAATAAAAAAGCCACTTTGAAATAACCTTACCTGGCCTAGTCAAAGACGATGCGCTTGTTGTTAGCCTTCGAGGTCTAGTTGTAGGTGGGGGAGGAGCTAGGCTTGGAACTGTAGAAAAATATATAGTTTCTTTAAAACCCAATGCAATCTTCCACCAAAACATTTTATTTTACTTATTTGGTGCAGGAAAAAACAAATTAAGCTAAACACTTTAATTCAATTCTATGAAAGCCACATTAACTAGTAAAACCTAAAAGAGAGGAAAAAATATAACGTTGAGTTTGAAAAACAAATTATGTAAAGAGAGCGACCAAACGTCATCAATAGACTGTGCAGGTCTAGCATGTAATCCAAAATTGGAACCTGTTAACTCTTGAACGATTACGCACAATTAAACATAATAGATCAACTATAAGAGGAGACAATGGTTGTGTATCACACACAAAAGTCATGACACAACTTGTCAAACTTCTAGGGCTGTTTGAGGAGTAACCAGGCAGGGTGATTAGGGCTGTTTGAGGAGTAACAGGCAGGGTGGTTGGGGCTGTTTGAGGAGTAACAGGCAGGGTGTTAGGGCTGTTTGAGGAGTAACAGGCAGGGTGGTTTGGGCTGTTTGAGGAGTAACAGGCAGGGCGGTTGGGGCTGTTTGAGGAGTAACAGGCAGGGTGTTGGGGCTGTTTGAGGAGTAACAGGCAGGGGGTTGGGCTGTTTGAGGAGTAACAGGCAGGGTGTTGGGGCTGTTTGAGGAGTAACAGGCAGGGGATTGGGGCTGTTTGAGGAGTAACAGGCAGGGTGGTTGGGGCTGTTTGAGGAGTAACAGGCAGGGTGATTGGGGCTGTTTGAGGAGTAACAGGCAGGGTGATTAGGGCTGTTTGAGGAGTAACAGGCAGGGTGATTAGGGCTGTTTGAGGAGTAACAGGCAGGGTGGATTAGGGCTGTTTGAGGAGTAACAGGCAGGGTGGTTGGGGCTGTTTGAGGAGTAACAGGCAGGGTGGTGGGGCTGTTTGAGGAGTAACAGGCAGGGCGGTTGGGGCTGTTTGAGGAGTAACAGGCAGGGTGGTTGGGGCTGTTTGAGGAGTAACAGGCAGGGTGGTTGGGCTGTTTGAGGAGTAACAGGCAGGGTGATTGGGGCTGTTTGAGGAGTAACAGGCAGGGTGATTAGGGCTGTTTGAGGAGTAACAGGCAGGGTGATTAGGGCTGTTTGAGGAGTAACAGGCAGGGTGATTAGGGCTGTTTGAGGAGTAACAGGCAGGGTGGTTGGGGCTGTTTGAGGAGTAACAGGCAGGGTGGCTGGGGCTGTTTGAGGAGTAACAGGCAGGGCGGTTGGGGCTGTTTGAGGAGTAACAGGCAGGGTGGTTGGGGCTGTTTCAGGAGTAACAGGCAGGGTGTGGGGCTGTTTGAGGAGTAACAGGCAGGGTGGTTGGGGCTGTTTGAGGAGTAACAGGCAGGGTGATTGGGGCTGTTTGAGGAGTAACAGGCAGGGTGATTAGGGCTGTTTGAGGAGTAACAGGCAGGGTGTTGGGCTGTTTGAGGAGTAACAGGCAGGGTGATTAGGGCTGTTTGAGGAGTAACAGGCAGGGGGTTGGGGCTGTTTGAGGAGTAACAGGCAGAGTGGTTGGGGCTGTTTGAGGAGTAACAGGCGCAGAGCGGTTGGGGCTGTTTGAGGAGTAACAGGCAGGGCGGTTGGGGCTGTTTGAGGAGTAACAGGCAGGGTGGTTGGGGCTGTTTGAGAAGTAACAGGCAGGGTGGTTGGGGCTGTTTGAGGAGTAACAGGCAGGGTGGTTGGGGCTGTTTCAGGAGTAACAGGCAGGGTGGTGGGGGCTGTTTGAGGAGTAACAGGCAGGGTGGTTGGGGCTGTTTGAGGAGTAACAGGCAGGGTGATTGGGGCTGTTTGAGGAGTAACAGGCAGGGTGATTAGGGCTGTTTGAGGAGTAACAGGCAGGGTGATTAGGGCTGTTTGAGGAGTAACAGGCAGGGTGATTAGGGCTGTTTGAGGAGTAACAGGCAGGGTGTTGGGCTGTTTGAGGAGTAACAGGCAGAGTGGTTGGGGCTGTTTCGAGGAGTAACAGGCAGGGCGGTTGGGGCTGTTTCAGGAGTAACAGGCAGGGTGGTGGGGCTGTTTGAGGAGTAACAGGCAGGGTGGTGGGGCTGTTTGAGGAGTAACAGGCAGGGTGGTGGGGGCTGTTTGAGGAGTAACAGGCAGGGTGGTTGGGGCTGTTTCAGGAGTAACATGCAGGTGGTTGGGGCTGTTTCAGGAGTAACATGCAGGTGGTTGGGGCTGTTTCAGGAGTAACATGCAGGTGGTTGGGGCTGTTTTAATGGAATGTAGTTAGAATACTCAAGAAACTTGCACAGTCCATAGATCCTTCATTAATTTGCTTAAGGATTTTATTCTGTGGGCCCACTAATCTACACTTCTTAACTTTTTAAATGAGTTCCTTCTTACTTTGAGGGATTGTTGCCAAACTTCTTTGGGTCTTGGCCTGCCCGTAACTGATGTACCAGCTGAAATACAAACAGTTCAAACAATAAATGACAAATCACTTTGTGTTGTGTGTGGTCACCAAGAACAATGCAAAATGTTATCTCATTTGTGATATAGGTAAGTGTACTCTGATGCTCAACAAGGAATTGAAAGAATATACGAGTTTGTGTTGTTAGTGGCTGTCTAGCGTTAAAACCATTCCACCCTTGTTCTAAAGTTATTGTAAGTTTGCTTTTGCTTAACTACCATGCAGCTGGTTAGAGGCACTGGACACTATTGGTAATTACTCAAAATAGTTGTTAGCATAAAAACTTACTTGGTAACGAGCAATGGAGAGCTGTTGATAGTATAAAACATTGTGAGAAACGGCTCCCTCTGAAGTAACGTAGTTTTTGAGAAAGAAGTAATTTCTCAGTAAAATATTTGAATTGATTTTGAGACCTCACGCGTGAGGTTTCGAAATCAAGCATCTGAAAGCACACAACTTCGTGTGACAAGGGTGTTTTTTCTTCCATTATTATCTCGCAACTTCGACGACCAATTGAGTTTAAATTTTCACAGGTTTGTTATTTTGTGCATATGTTGAGATACACCAAGTCAGAAAACTGGTCTTTGACAATTACCAAAGGTGTCCAGTGTCTTTAAGGTGGATCGCTTTGAAGTAAATCAGCACATTTAGAAGATGTTAACCAAAAAGACTGACTGACACACAAACAAAAACGGGTGGTTGATGGAATACGAGATAATTAGGAAACACAAAATTGTGTATGGGTTTAAAGTTAGACAGACAAAGAGAAAAGGCAAACAAAAACAGCAGTAACTAATACTTAACAGTTTTCCTCTACAAACGCAGGAAGGGTGGCAGAGCGAGGGCGTCGAAGACGAACAGGAGAAGCTTTTTCTCGTGGACTTACTGGACTACCTTGGGTTAGTAACACACAAACAGTAAAACAACCATGCAACTTGTTTGGGTTTGAGGTGTTCAACATTTAACTGTTCAAGGAACGCCCGAGTTGTCCCTGTGGGCTGTGTTGGGTTAATACAAACTAAAAGCAGAACTGT
The DNA here is from genome assembly GCA_032158295.1 of Pycnopodia helianthoides. Lineage (NCBI taxonomy): Eukaryota > Metazoa > Echinodermata > Asteroidea > Forcipulatida > Asteriidae > Pycnopodia > Pycnopodia helianthoides. The sequence goes on from CM063251.1 coordinate 7,151,969, forward strand.
TAGAAAGAGTTTGGCGGCACCAGCTGTTTGAAGGCAGGGTTTCCTTTTGGTAATTTCTCTACGACCATGAAACTAACTTCGTAAGGAGCACTGAAGAGTAAAGCAAATGTGAGAAACATGCTTTGCTCTTTTTTTTTGTGAGGCGCTGTGTTAATTGTAGAGCGTCATAGAAATGTTTATTATTATTATTATTATTATTATTATAACAACTCCCTTAGAAGTAGTGTAGTTTTAGGGAAAGAGACAATCTTCACCCCACAAGTTAGAATCTGAGTATATGCTGTTTTAGGCTGTTTTTTTCTTTCATTATTTTCTCGCGGCTTTGATGACCAATTGAGCCCAAATTTTCACAGGTGTGTTATTTCATGCATATGTTGGAATACATCAAGTGAGGATGCTTGTCTTTGACAATTACCAAAAGTGTACCCTGTCTTTAACAGATGGTAAAATGGCTTCATACATTTATTTGAAGGCAAAGTATAAAACTGTGACAGTTTTAGAGAGATAGGACGTTAGTTAAAACAGTGTCAGCCGATTGGATTATAATTAGTACCACATCTACAAGTAGCACAAATAGACCATTATCATGCTGCAGCCATTTTTTTTTTTTTTTTTTTCCCCATCCAAATCAGTGTAACCAAACCGAGGCTGGAAGGGAAAAATAGTCTGGTGACTTTTTTTGTATAATGACATTGGGTATTTTCTATTGTTATTGAAGATAGGAAACCGAACAAAGATGGCTGCAGAATGATAAAGGTCTATTACTATACATGTACACGAGAGGCTTCACCAAAACAGTGCACCTTGCGCCATTGTTTTTTTTTTGTGTTCATCCCACGATAATATCATAGCACATCATTAACCCTCTTGCTGTTTGACCATTCAATACCATTCACTGTGGTTTTGAATGATAGATAAACTATGCCAGCCTGCAATATGATACCATGAGGGAATGCATGTACACAGTACACAGTTAGTTCTGTGCACAGTTGTGCCACCGTACACAACCTTGGCAGTTGAATGGTTTCAAATGGTTGGTCAACTCACTGGAAAATGTTGCCAAGAGTCACTGACAGTAGGAGGGTTAAAAGAAGGCTCATTGTTAGTTACTTGTTAGTTCAACTCTTTAAGCCATGCTTTCATGAATAATCAAACAGATCTCAGACAGTTCCGCTGATTTCTTAAAATTCTCTCTCCAGTAAAATTTCAAAGGAAAGAGTTTGCAACTATTTAAAAATAGACCACGAAATGGGAACAAGTGGAGTTGCATAACACTGATGGAAGTTGCATAACACATTGGCTCATATTCTGTTTTGCCAAATTAGGAAACAGCTTCAATATGTAACTTGACAGAGGAAGTTGGGCCCAGGGTCCACTTGCACAAAGCCTACAAGCAGACATTTTCTTCTCATGGAGCAGCCCTCAACACATTTTCTCTTTTACAATAATTGCTCACCATAAGCAAAGAAAAAGGCACTCCAACTCGCTGGAGGTTCTTTATTATTGAGGATTGGTTCTGGTATAATTATGATTATATATTTCTGGAATGAAACCAAGGATGTCTCACATTAGCGAACTTAATCACTGTAGCTCGCATGCCTGAGGATACCTGTTAGCAAGGGTGCTTGCTATGTGAACCAGAAACACCGGGGTTAACCCCTACACTTCCACAATAAAAGTGTTATGGGTTCTTTTACGTGCACTACCAAGACCCACGGCTTAATGTCCCATCCGAAGAAAAAAAGCAATTATGGTAAAGTATCTTGCTCAAGGACACAGGTGCCACCACAGGAATTTCTAACCCACACTCCGTTGATCAGAAACATCAGAGCTCGAGTCTGGTGCTCTTAGCCGCCCGGCCGTGACATGCCAAACTTCCTATTGCTGTCAAGTTGCATCAGCTCCTTCTTGTCAGCAGATGAACAATGCCATAATGCAAATCTAATGTGAATGCACACCTCTCACTGTCAAATGTTCTTGATTTGTTTTTATGAAATACACTTTTGCGTTTAACCGGTGAACGGCTTTTATGAAGTAGACCCCCTTGCTTATGGCGTCACAAGCCCAAACAGCGCCCTCACTGAGGTCAATGGAAGACCTATCAGAGGCTGAGAGATGCATATGTGCATGTGTCCATTGTTTTACCTCGGCAACGGTTGTCTATTGAACCCAGGTCTAAAATGACTCACCTTTCCAATAAATAAGTTTTAAAAAACACAGAAAGATCACTACTTCAAAAAGACAACAACATGCAAATAATATTAAAACAAAACATAACATGCAAGCAACCACCCCCCCCCAAAAGAAATAAATAAAAATGCAATACCTGGGCTCTGAAGAGTAGGTGACGCAACGCCATTGGTCGTCCCAGCGATCCCCGACCCATACAGAAATTCTGCTTCGGCAGAGATGTTTGATGGAGACTGGGCCTGGGGTCCTGTTGTTGCTGGAGCACCAGTGGGAGGGGATGCGTTTACAGGAACAGCCCCTGATGGAGGGGGTGAGTTTTGTTGCTGGAAAAGCATAGTCTCATATTGGTATGCTGGGGCTGACTGTGGACTTGCTGAACCCACCAGGTCCTGTGAAACAAGTACATATTAATAGATGATTAAAACGTAGTCATATTTTAAGTCAAAGATATCGTTGTAATTAAGGAATAACAGTGCGATGAGCCGGTCTTCACTGTGTGGTAATGACCGGGCTGGTGGCTGGCCGCTGTTAAAACTGTAAAAATCGTAAGAATTTGTGATTTTCTTTCGCCGTTATTTTTAGAAATGTTCTACTCATGTTCAAGGGCCAATCCTTTGGCTGTTCAACTTTTGTGTGGTACCTAATCTCTTACACTAATTAACTGTTTATACATATTTTCAAGAACCAGACTATGACTTTGCTGCATTATTTTGGTTTCATGCGCTACTAGCTTCCCCAAATTGATACGTTGTCTCTGCGCGTTCATGCCTACCGTGGTAAGTTTCCGCATGCGGCACCATCTGTCCTGCTCAAAAAAATAATACGCACAAAGAAATGAGTTGATTTGATACCGGTAGTTTGCCGTGCAACAAGCACACAGTGCATAGGATTTCACACAACAATGTGCTTGTTAAGGGGCCATTTATTCGCTAGTTCACTGAGCCGGTCTTTATATCACCGCCATGTATGTTAATACACCCCCAAGTGACCAGTCTTCGACCAATCGAAGTGCATAAACTCTCAAAGGTGTTTATTAATGGAGGTTATAAACAAATTATTCTCAATGGGCAATCAGTGTCTTTCTCGAGACAAACCAACCCAAGCCTCTCTATGCCACAACAGTGGCATTTTGAGGGCACACACATGCTCATGTAGAGAGTAGAGCCATTGCCTGTGCCAGCTTGCAAGTGTTATTTTTTTCAGTCAACCACTTTTGAGGTAAAAAGGCCTCTCCAGTACAAAACTGTAGAGGGCGCACTGTATTGTGAATGGCCCATATTGGTACCTTTACTTTGCCGGTTAGCTAAAGATTGAAAAAAATTGTTTTTATTATTTTTCATGTAATCAGTACAACTATACAATGTGTAAGTGATGTATGAAGCTTTGCATGGTGTGGATCATTAGAAAAACTGTAGTTAGTAGACTTGCAGCTACAACCAGGGCCCAATTTCATAGAGCTGCTTAAGAAGAAAATACTGCTTAACAATTGTCTGCTAAGCAGAAATGAGCAGGATACCAGTCACTAATTGTACACGTGACATGGTAGTTTGGCTGGTAACCTTATTCTGGTAAGCATAATATTGTCGTGCTCAGCTAATTTTTGTGCTTAAGCAACTCTATGAAATTGGACCCAGGTGTAAAACTCTTTGGGATAAAGTGTTGGCTCCGAGAAGAACTGGTGTGGTCTCGATGTTTCAAACAGTATACTCTGCTCGTCTTCAGTAGAGAAACAACAAAAAATGCATGTGTAGACTGCACACGTAATTTCCCAAAGGTTTTCACCTTAAGCAAAGGTGGCTGAGATGCACTGGAGTTAGACTCGCTGTAGGGTGGTGGCTGATGTCCCCGCATAGCTTCAAGTTCAACAACCCGCATTCTCAACTTGACGTTTTCTGTCTCCAACTCTTGCACCTGATTTATGGAGATGATGTACAATTATCATAGATAAATAAATAAATAAATAACTAGTTCTTATATAGCACATTTTACACAAATATATCAATGTGCTTTACATTAGTGCCCTGGTCATTGGGCCAATAGCATTCCTGTAATCTTTCTCAGCTCCCTGGGGAGTATACAGCCCTGAGCTGCTGTGGCGCTCCGAAGGCTTTTTCAAACACAATATCAACCTCTACCCTCGCAGGTACCCATTTATACCCATGGGTGAAGAGAAGCAATTATAGTAAAACAAGTGTCATGACCGGGATTCGAACCCACACCCTGTTGACTTAACCAACAGAACTTGAATCCGATGCTCAAAACCGCTTGGCCATGACACCCTACAGTTTCTTATTGAAACCCTGCTGGGCATGAACGTTTTCAAATAACACTAAAAAGGCATACCTGTGAGGAAGGTCATCCTTTATTCACTTTATTCTATTCAGTTGAAAATATTTAAAAAGTATTGCCCTCTATTTTAGCAGCGGGTACCACACAGCATTCGGGAAAGTACTGAGTATACAGTGCTTTACAAACATCAGTGTATGGGTAAAACCAAATATCAACAAAAAACTGTTATTGAATACTGTTTGCTTAAGCAGCTCTACCAAATTGGACCCTGGGCCCAATTTCATAGGGCTGCTTACGCAGAAATTATTGCTTAACAACTGCCTGCCTAGCAGAAATGAGCAGGACACCAGTCACAATTGGTGCATTCATGAATGGTATTTTGGCTGGTAACCATATTCTAGTAAGCATAATTTTGTTGTGCTTAGCTTATTTTTGTGCTTAGGCAACTCTACGAAATTGGACCCTGGTGTCTACCTACCTTTTTCTGAAGTGACAGCAGCTGCTTCTGCGTACCCATCTCTTTGCCAGACGTTTGCATGAACTGCTGGTAAGCCAAGTCAAAGGCCTGGCCCACAGTTAGAGTTATCTCCTCGGCCTGCAAAGAAAAGGGGGGGAGTAAAAATACGAAGATCAATGACTTGAAGATTGTACAAGGTAACATGTTACTCATGTTGTGTAAGAAACATTTCTAGTACATAGAATAAATCATTCAGACCAATGTAATCAAAGCGAGGCCAGAAGTGGAAAATAGTCTGTCCCCTTTTGTAGAAAATGAGAATCCGTCTTTGTAAATCAGTTTTGCACACTGGGAACAAGGCGAAGATGACCGCAGCATTATAAAAGGTTTACCTAACTGAGTTAACTAAATAGCTTGTATCAGAATTTATAAATGAAGCTACATAACTCAGGTGTGACTGCTATGACACATTTTTGATGTAGGTTGACCTCAGCTGTTTTGTCAACAAACAATAAAGTGAAACCTGGTTTCAAATTATTGTATGAAGTCATCAAGCATTACAGACGATGTGCTTCCTGAAGTCACGGCAAAACCAACACATTAAAGGTATTATACAGAATCGGAAGAGCTGACAAAACAGTCGCAGACAGTGTTCATGTTTTGTGTGATCAGCCATTTCCATGAAAGAACAAACCTGTGGGGTTAATCCGTTGTGTAAGTCAAGAGCCAATACTGAAAAATCCATGCACAATTTTCAGCATGTGAACACATTGTCCTTAATTTTGGTTGTAACAACCGAAATCAGCTGCTGCATTTTTTAAAAGGTTTTCAGATACAGTGTTCTCAAATATGACTTAAAGTCAGAGGGAATTATATCACAGAAAAAAACGTTGCTAGTATGAAACGATGAGATTTCAGACTAAAATTAAACAATGATTTTTTTTATTATTACCAATCCTGTAATACACCTTAAAATTTTGCATAAATTTGGATAAGGAGTGATGTCACAGGTCAGACCGCCTTTGACTTATGTGGACTTCAACATGAACATTGAACCTAATTTATGCAAAACAAGAATCGCACGCATATAGAAGGGCAGTTGAGACGTACACAAAGGGCACTTGGTCAGTGATACTTACACATTTCTCACTGTCAATGACAAAGCAAATGTTTCTGTTGGTATCCGCCTCCTTGCAAACGAAGGCACAGATTCTCTTGTCTTGCTTATCGTCAGCACAGTAAGAAATCCGATGCAGAGGGAATGTGTGAAGTCGATTCTAAAACAAAGAATACAAATGCGCAAATTAGGAAAAGAAAGTATTCAGAGTGATGATACTAAGTTCAAAAGCAGAGTAGAAACTCCGATCACCAACAAAAAACTTTTGTGTTCAAATTATTTTTAAAATGTTAAACTTTGTTGTCACATGGTTTATTTTGTGTGTGGTACTTTCATTTTCATTTCGTTTATTAATTTCACAGGTAAAAAATACATTTGGGTTGAACAAAGCAAAATTGACGACAGCGGGATCTGAACCTACAACCTCTGGTACTTACCTTGGTTTGTCTATCTTGGATGGCCACTCCTATCGTTGAGATGGTCAGCTCTACCTTAGTAGGTTTCTCTCCATCCGCCCTCTTCAGTTGTCTGTTAAACTATAACCAAAAGACCAAAAGAAATCTGTCAGCTCGGTGGTCAAATTATTCAGAATTGAGATTCCACACTTTAAACTTATTAATTTTTTTTCATTTATTTAAAGAAACAAGTACCCAAAGACGTTGTTGTGTGACCGATATCAACCTTTAGATACATGCTACATGCTTTGGGGCATGCCTTCAAAACAGATAATATTTAAGTACATGTATAAGCTACTAGTAGACTCCACGAAAAACTCGTTCAAAAATTTGACGATGGGAAACTTTTGAAGGGGCACCAAGGCCAAGACCAGGGCAACAGAGGTCATGGTGTTCATAATCTCCATTTAATCCCAGGCCTGCAAGGACAGAAACCAAAAGTGTTGTTTCTGATGACTAAAAAAGACAGGATCGATTGAAAGCATACAAAAAATGTTCACACAGATAGTTCAGGGTTCACAATAAGATGTTTGTGTGTGTGTTAGTACAATGAAATTTAGTTTCGGCTACGGCTAGATTTCTGCGTCATTATGTGCTGAAGTAGGGCCTATAGTACGTTCTTAACAACACCAATAGCAACAGTTGTAGCCATAGCTGTAGCCGCAAATTTAGATACGGCCTAAGAAAACAAACAAAAAACGCTGCTGACCTCTGCTGTTTGCAAACAACAGGGTCAACAACAGACGTCCATTTTGTAGTCTGAATATAATTACACTAAAAGTTAAGTCAAAAGAGACGTGTAGTTAACAATATGGGAAGCCATATGCAAAAAGCCTCCTTGCTATAATGATTAGCTGAATGGAGAAGAAGAATGCTTAATAACAAAGCATAAGTCTACATTTCTTCTAATTACCATACATTAACATAAAAATTTGCATTAGGTTCGGCTCATGACAAGATTGACGTCAAAAACCAAGATGCTCTAGAGTCGTTCTGAACGTCTGAACAGTCAAGTTGCTCCTAACTGTTTCAGATACAGTCAAACTTTTCATGTACTTAATTCAATAATTTGGTTCGGCGCTTCCCAGGTTGTATCGTAAACTTTGGATGTGATCCCTGGCTACACGGCAGTTAAGGGTTGTATGGCTTCTGACAGGCACCCGAACAAAAGTATTGACAAAATAGGGAGACCGCCAACGTTAGGGCTAGATAGCCCAGTTGGTAGAGCGCCGGTATGTTAATCCGGAGGTCATTGGTTCAAATCCCGCTCTACTCAATTGTTTTTTGTTCAACCCCAAATTACTTAAAATATACCCAGTCAGTTTCCCTTGTGGTTTATTTCTTGATATAATTAAAAATCTGTCAATTTTTGTGAAATTTCAATGAACTATTCAAACTTTTCGGGTAAACTTTAGACTTTTATATTGGAAATTTTCCACAAGTGGTTTTGATTATAGACTTTGAGTTTGGACTTGTTGTCTTAGTCTTTACCAGTACAAATTGACATGTTTTAGGGCTAATATAAACCACACTGCATGCATGGACAGTAATCTTTGCACACCAATAAACATACTGGAGTTACGTGCTACTTTTGTGCGGACTTTGCAAATCACTGGCTTGTTAAATTATTGAATCATCCCTGTGTAGTATTTGTCATTTGGTTGTGCCGTTAAAAGAAAACCAGGTTAAAATACACCACACCAGATCTAAAAAGTGATTAAAATTTGATCACCATTTTAAAAAGCGTTGGATAGGGGACATGGGTTGGGGGCATGGGTTACAAAGCGAGGCTTTAGAAAGTGCATTCAAACCAAACACATTGCAACATGCATTAATCAACTTTTTGAAAAAGTGGTAAGAAAAAAAGGTAGTTATACCTTATGTACACACAGCAGTAATAATAATAATAATAGGCCCCTAATGTTCGGTTTTTATATAGCGCTTTACACACCCGAAGGGCGTCTCAAAGCGCTTCACACTTATTACCCCTGGTCACTGGGCCATTAGTTTCATTCCTTAAACCATCTCAGCTCTCTGGGGAGTATACAGCCTGTGCAACAAATAATGCGCTACTAAGCTAAATCAATCACAAGAACCATCTCTGCCCTCACAGGTACCCATTTTACCCCTGGGTGGAGAGAAGCAATTATAGTAAAGTGTCTTGCTCAGGGACACAAGTGTCATGACCGGGACTCGAACCCACACTCTGCTGAACACAAACACCAGAGCTTGAGTTCGGTGTTCTTAACCGCTCGGCCACAACACCCCATAAGTGAGTGAACTTGATGTCAAGAAAACAAATGAACAAACAACATAAAAATACCACCTGCTCACAGTGTTTTTGACCGTGTGAGGGCGTGGTGTGAACCGAGTTTACATAATGCAAAACAAGTCAAACGAACTGATTTTTTAACTGCTGTAATTATACCACTGATGCGAGAAATCAAAGTACAGCCAGTCCAAGATAACATAAAACTGTAATTGTGATGCAATTGTGAAGTTTGGCTAAGGTAGACTTTAAAATGAGGAAGAAGTGCAAACAGGCGGACTTCTTTTCGTTGTTTGTTCGTAGGCTTGTTTTTTTTTTTAAATGCTGTTTGCCATACATGTACATGTGTGCTTAAAGACAGAGTAAATGATTGGTGAACAGACCATGGCCTAATTCCGTCATGGAGGTAGAAAATTACCTCCATGGTTTTATAGAGCTGCTTTGGCACAATAAGCAGCAAAGCACATACAAATTATGCTTACCAGAAGGTTACCCGCCAAAATACCATATCACATGTACCATCTGCGACTGGTATCCAGCTTATTTTTGGATAGCAGAATGTTGTTTTAAAAACATAATTTTCTGCTTAAACAGCTTCATGAAATTGGGCTTTTGGGCACAATTTCATAGAGCCGCTTAAGCACAAATAGTAGCTAAGCACATCAAAATTAATGCTTACCAAAATACCATTTCACATGTACTATTAGTGACTGGTATCTTACTCATTTCTGCTTAGCAGAAGATTGTTAAGCAATATTTCCTGCTTAAGGAGCTCTATGAAAATGGGCCCTGGAATTACACGAAGGCCACGGAGGCCATGGCCTCTGTTGCCCTGGACCCAATTTCATTGAGCTGCTTAAGCACACAAAGTAGCTAAGCATAATAAAATTACGCTTACCAGAGTAAAGTTACCAGCCAAAATACCATGTCATATGTACCATTTGCGACTGGTGTCCTGCTCATTCTTGCTTAGCAAAAAAGTGCTAAGCAAAAGAAGCTCTGTAAAATTGGGCCCTGGTCTTGGCCTTGGTGCCCCTTCAAAAGTATTTCATAAACTTAATACATATTTTCCCATGGAAGATGAAATCCGAAACACAAATAATTATTTATTTTAAAAACTCAACCGCTTAAGAATTCATACCAGTACCCAGTACCCACCACCCACAGAAATACTTCCCAAATAAAATATTGTCAAAGTCAAGAGAATAGCATCAAAGACACCTCAATCCACCAATGCTTATTCTGATTCCAGCAATTGAAATACAAGTAAGCCTGACATGAACATGCTCAAAAACCATGAATTAAATTTCTTTAAAATCACAGGTTTGCTGAATGGTTTTGTTTATTGAACACTGGAGGATGGGAAATCATTTACTCTCCTCCCAAAAAAACAATGATGTACTTTCCATTTAAAATGAAGCAAAGAGAAAATCAAATTCTGCTACTCGTGCTTGGTTTGGACCAATGATTTTCTCGTTTTGCCGTAGCGCAAACCTTCCCCTCTTAAAGCATCAACTGACCTCCGACCGAAAACAATGTACAGATTTTAGTGGTACCAATGAAACAGAACATACGCAGACAAAATCAGTGACTTGTAAAAAAAATTCTGGAACTCCCCACTCCCTCTACCCCCCCCCCCCACCCAAATGGAGAATCATAGACCCTACTTAGTCCAAATCACAACGTGAATGTTAATCACCCGATATATAGTGCTAATGAAATGACAATTATATCATTGTTTAAGCCACGAACTGACCTATTGGTTAAAAATCACAACATTTTGCACATCGGTTTTTGTACAAATTATTGACATATACATTACTTTTAACAATTTCAACAACTTTCAGGACCTAACGAATGGCAGTTTTCTAAACACACCAATAAGCGTGACCGACGTAGTAATTTGTTTCCACAAAATGGCGTATCACGATACGACATTTTATCCACTGAAACCAAAGCGCTGGCACGGTGCCAAAGACGCGTAGAACGGCTTCTGCATTTTCACAAAGCGATGTATGCATTGGTTTGGACACAGCGCTCTCTGTGCACGTCTCGTTTTTTTTTCCGATTTTCATGAAGGGACGTGTTCGTTTAAGAATTAATTACGCATTAAAACAGTTGCAATACTGAAAACACATTGACAATTCTGTACTAATGAAGAAGCCAGCTTTATTTTGGTATTAAAATGTTTGTTAAAAAATAGTAATCAGTCTCTGAAACAGCAGTTTGAAAAATAGTACAACTTCAACATCAATTTTTTCCAAACACATAGTTTTTTGCTGTGGTTGCACCATTCGTCAGTTCGTGGCAAGACCGATTTATACCATGGAACACGTGTTGAAAAATAAGACTCTAGATTACAGTGAATTTTTTATCTGGACGGATCAATTTGTTAATGTTAATTTCAGGCAAATTGGACAACAAACATGAAAGTGCTGTCTTCAATAAAGATATTAAATCCTTGAGCATTTGGAACAGCAGCTGCCTTGGTTTGCTCATATCACAGTCGGATTAGCATTATCCTACTTACATGAATCTTGCGCAGAGATCCTTGCGTATCGGGCTGTACATACATGAGTTTAATATCACACACAAACAATTAATCAGAAACGACAGTCATCTTTTTTCAATCACTTAAAACTGTCCGCTAGTTATAAACGCTTGATCTGTTTTCATGTGGACGTGAAAGGAAATAAGTTGATGTGAAATCAAATCTGTGACAAATTTTCCCTTTTTTTATTATTAAACTCTTAGGTTTCATTCATTGAACACAATATTTGTGTATCGGGGGAGGGAGGGGGCACAAGTTACTGGAAAACTAGGTCTCTTCTTTTAACTGAGAGTAAAACAATATTTTATTTATTATTTATTCAACAGACAATACACTTGGGGCAGCATAAAAGATCCTTAAAGTAACCCAGAGTTTACACATGAGTTATTTGACCTTATTAAGTCCAAGCAAATAAATTAGTCCAACAAGATTACCGCAAGTAAAAAAATAAAAAATAAAAGAAGAAGCAAGTAGACATAAAACAAGATTTATTTCCAAAGAATGATAAAGCCTGCAAATTATTTAAGCATCTGTTATTACAGCAAATAAGAGACCTTCTTGCGGATTGACCTTTGACATAAGTCTGACACCCTGACTCAGTAATGTCGGCCACGACGGATTCAATTTGATTGGACCAGACTAAACACACTGTTGCTTTACCCAGCGTCTCAGGTTGTGTGCGAATGAGCGGCTACTTCTCGATCGATCAACACAATACCAGGCACTGAAGTACTTGTATAGGATGCCAATAAGTGGCGTAACCAGACATTTCCATTTGGGAGGGGAGGCAAGCAAGGACACAAACATAAATTATGGGGGGGGGAAGGTAATCAGTATATCAAACCATTCATAAATTAATTTTGTCTCTATGTCTTTTTTTTAGGGGGGGAGGCAAGAGTGTGGGCAAAGGTTCTCAGCAGGAGGGGATCCTTTCCCCCCCCTCCCTTCCATGGTTACACCACCGGTACCAATAGCAACAGCCTTAGAAACAGCCGCATCTGCAGCCACCATAGTGTTAGCCAGAGGGGTGTCTGGGTGTCTTCTGGACACCCTGTTTTAAATTCGGACACCCTGTTTTATCTTTCATTTACATGTAAATGTATTGTAAGTGAACAATTTGGACACTCAGTTTTTGGATTTCCAGCAAATTTGAACACCCTTTTTACCAAATCCTGGCTAAAATCTTGGCAGCCACCAAGTCCAGACATGAACAATGTCCTTCCTCAATTTACACACATGCCTCTAACAGGTCTGCGTCCAGGAGGCTTAACAAAATGTGTGCATGTGGACTCAAAGAGTTAGCGCTTCAGTCGATAAAAAGCTTTCAAATGAAGTTGCCAATGGACTGCTGTGCTCTACAATTGTATGTACATGTAATGAAGTGTCATACTATCATGGCCTCCATGCATAACCACCGTAAGAACATTTGCAGTCATACTCTGTATACAAACACAGCTTTGGGCTATGAAGTTCCCAATGGACTAGCTGCTGTGCTCTTGTACATGTACATGTAATGAAGTGTCATACTATCATGGCCTCCATGCATAACCACCGTAAGAACATTTACAGTCATACTCTGTATACAAACACAGCTTTGTGCCATATAGCCATATAATTTGACTACCATACATGCCATATTGTAGCTACATTATGTGTTTGCAGTCTGTTCGTATAGTCCAAGTACGATAATCCAATACAAAACACGATCTTTACTAACAACTTAAGTCTGGGCACCAGACACAGGTCAAAGGTTCCACAGCAAAAGCATACTGGATTTAGGAATCAATGTTAACAGAAATAGGACAAACCTTGCAAGTATAAGTCTCCAAGTTACACAAATTAATTTTAGAAGGTAATGAACATAAACAAAATAAATTCGCTCAAGCAGTTTTGGGCAAGTTTTCAAGAACTTACAATTCATTCTACAGTGTAGATAATTTTTTTTCAAAATCTGTGAAACTTGATTTTTACTGAAAGATTCCATGTCATATTTATAAGAAACCAGAGCTACAAAACACTGTTAGTTGCATCTAATAGGTGCATTAATTTTATCAGATGTAAATATACATTTATGATGGGACTGTACACCACTGTTTGCAGTCATCTTAATTAACTAGGATTCAGAAGATGCAAAAAGAGCATGTGGTCCCAATATTCATCGGAGATTTCTTCAGTCTACAAAGTCAAAATGTTTTTCATACTGGAAAAAAAAAACTGACTGATTATGATCAAGGAAACATTGAAAAACAATGCCAGGATAAAAACAAGCTCAGGAAATATTGAAGAAGAAAAAAAATGACACGGATCAAACCATGCTATCGTAACAAGACCTTGTTTTCAAGTCTTATTTGGTTGTGGCATGCTGTTCCTAACAAATTGAGGATTCAAACGATTACAAGATTCCGCCCAGCACTGACTTTGGCTGCGGCTACATTGCTGCTCTAATCAAACATAGTATAACTGATGAAGCCATTTGACAAAGTCAAAGTCACAGATCTTATTAATAATAATACACAGTTCTTATATGTGCTTTATCTACGCCCGGCAGACATCTTAAAGCACTATTTAAAGACAGAGCTATGTGTGAATTATGAGACCCATTTATGTAGCACCTTGTAAGGGTTTTATAAGGTGCTGTGGCGCAATCTACTGCCATCTTGCTCAATTTCTACACGGCCGCAGCTTTTCTGAACGTCACAGTACCTGTCTATTTAAAATCTTGATTCAGAATAATTCTAGGGTGTTACCTTGAGCTTGCGGACAGCTTCTCTGACCGCTTCAGCTCCTTTTGGACTGTACCTGTCTATTTAAAATCATGATTCAGAATAATTCTAGGGTGTTACCTTGAGCTTGCGGACAGCCTCTCTGACCACTTCAGCACCTTTTGGGTTTTCTACTTCAGTGTTTCCGATGAGCTGCCATGGCAAAAAACAAACAAAGAACAGAGTTTGGTTACATGATTGTCTTGAGAGGTTTCCCTATAGACGATGTGACCTGACATCACATGTTTACAAAAGAGCCACAGAGCCTGGACTTCCGGCGGGCACATTTGTACACAGCTCAATGGAAGAATACAACAAATCTTATGTTTTATGGAGATCGCACTGTCTGATTTTCCTCAACTTTTGATATGAAGAAAGGGGAGACATCTCAAAAGATGTACAGCTGTTGCTTTTGTAAATTTTGAATTTATGTGAAAATTATGACACAAAATAGAAATTTTCCCATTGAGCCTGTGTATCTTGCCCGTCAGGAATAGCATTATAATAATGTCTGAGGTCACCACTCTGTAAACAAATGTAACATGGTCTATAGAGCTGCATTTGTATTTTTAAAAATCCTTGAAATTCAAGAACAATGTCACAAAAAGCAGTTAAGGAAGCGTCACGAGTGTCCAGCTCCTGGATTTTAGCCTTTTCTATGCCACTTTGATAGGAAGGCCCTCTTGTCAACCACTGCAACTAAAAAATGTTACATTGCTACATGACACAAATCACTGAGGGATATTTCAAAGTTTTGATCAATGAATCTCACCTCATTAAAGTGGCACAATGCCTTCAGATTTGGGCGCTTATGGCCATAAAAAGCGTTTGTTGTGAAACTAATATGGTTGGAAATATATTTTTGAGGTAGAAAATAACGATTCACATAAATATCACTTGAAATTGTGTGGCTTTTGTTTAACTTCATGACAGAACACGGTCCGCCATTCTGTGGGTCCAAATTTTCAACTCCAAGAAATGGCGGACCGCATGTTCAGCTGGTTGTATTTCAAAAGGCAAATTTATGGTGTTTTTTTTATCAGTACTCACTATTAACAACACACTGTATGTGTTCTCAAAAAGGATAAGGAGCAATTCTAAACAGCAACATTTTACGAAATTTGAAGACAATGTGCCCCTTTAATCCTATTTTCGGTTTAAAACAGCTTTTATTTTCATTATATTTAACAATTGAACTTTTGACACTTCAATAGGAAAGCATTGTATGGGAAACTTTCAGATGAAACCACACATTCACCATCTTTTCCTAAACAAATACCCAAATCTCACTTTTGAAAGTTGGGTACAGGTTTTTCAAGGGCCGGTCAAGTTTTCTGAGAACACTGGAGTAAAACTGGCATATCTACTGCCACCAAACATCCCTGACAGTCTCATTGCTATCCCCCTTTAACTCTAAAACATGAAAAACAGTGCACTGAATCTATCAAATTCCTACAGCACATTGTAGCCATTGACATAACCCCGACACTTTTACTGAGTGTTTGTATGCCTGGCATTATAACAACTGAATCAGTAGCAAGGAGTCCACAAAAGGCAAATTTGTAACCAATAGCTAGGCCCAATGTCATAAAGCTGCTTATAATGTAAGCTTAACAATTTTTCTGCTAAGCAAAAATAAGGACAAACCAGTCATATATGGTACAAGTGACATGGTATTTTGGATGGTAGCCTTACTCTGGTAAGCATAATTTTATTGTGCTTAATCAGCTCCATAAAATTGTCCATAAGCAGGACATACCAGTCATATTATGGTACAAGTAACGTGGTATTTTGGATGGTAACCTTACTCTGGTAAGCATAATTTTATTGTGCTTAATCAGCTCCATAAAATTGGGTCCACTGGACAGGGGTTGGACGAATTGTGTCAATTCTTTAAGTTAGTTTACATTATCCAAAGTTAATGACGAACTTGTGGTTTTTACCTTGACATTGTACACCACATGGCCGTTTGTCAGAGCTGTTGTAGGGTGCACCCATCTCCTTCCTTCAAATAAAAAAAAAAAAGCATTTGTTCGATCACATTAACATTTCAAAATCAGACTCAAAAATAAACAAAATAAAAAAGGTAATTATAAATGGTAAACTTACGGGACAACCATGTATACAGTTTCTAATGGGAGAAGTGTTGGTTCTGAGAGGAACTGCGTGGTCTCGACATTTCAAACAGTATACTCTGCTAGTCTTCAGGAGAATGCTCCTCATGGCACTCATGGTGTACCTACATTATTACCTCTGGTCACTTGGCCTTTATTTTATTCCTTAAAGGCACTGGACACTATTGGTAATTACTCAAAATAATTGTTTGCATAAAAACTTACTTGCAATGGAGAGCTGTTGTTGCTCCCTCTGAAGTTACGTAGTTTTTGAGAAAGAAGTAATTTCTCAGTAAAATATTTGAATTGATTTTGAGACCTCACGCGTGAGGTCTCGAAATCAAGCATCTGAAAGCACACAACTTCGTGTGACAAGAGTGTATTTTCTTCCATTATTATCTCGCAACTTCGACGATCAATTGAGTTCAAATTTTCACAGGTTTGTTATTTTGTGCATATGTTGAGATACACCAAGTGGGAAGACTGGTCTTTGACAATTACCAGAGGTGTCCAGTGTCTTTAAAGGGAGGGTATACCTTTGGTAATTACTCCAAAAAATAACAACCATAAAAACTTACTTGGTAAGAAACACTGCAGCTGTTGATAATGTACTATCATGTTGAGAAAAGATTCTCTTCTAAGGAATGTGCTTTAAGAGAGAGGGATTAGAAACATTTCAGTCTGAGAAACGTTTCTCAGATTGTGTATTCCAATTGCGGATTATTCTTCCTGCGTGGACATAACCGCTCAAGTTTTTTGGCAATATCTCAAAAACACTACCACTTTTTGCCAATTAAGTTTTTACAGGTTGGTTTCATTGTAACCTTTATGTAGGATGAAACAAATCGAACGGTTCCAAAAACCAAAGGTATACTTTCCCTTTAAAACCATCTCAGCTCCCTTCGGAGTATACAGCCTGTGCTGCCAAATATGCAGTGCACCAAGCTATTAATCAATCACAAGAACCATCTCTCCTGAATATGAACAGAGTATACTGTTCGAAATGTTGAGACCACAGCGGTTTTTCTCAGAATCTCAGAACCAATACTTCTCCCCAAATAGATTTTTTACACATGGTTGTACCCGCAAGTTCACTTTTCATAGTTACCTTATCATCCACACCATGAAATGAAAGAGGATCAAATCAAAAGCAGAATAACTTTTTTTCAGACTGAGATAAAATGTACCAAATTGAAGAATTAAATCAAATTTAATTTACTCAAAATCATTATTCCCAACCCTTCAGAGAAATTTCCAATTTACTTTCAAATCCTTTTGGTAAAAGTAGTACACTTCAAAACCTTTGATCTGATCAAGAAGCTAAAAATGATTGAATCTATAAACTTTAGGCAAATCCAGCGCAAGGGTTCTGGAGAATTTGTCTACCACAACTTAAACACTCATGCATTTAATGCTGGTGGGCTTGGAAAGCACAGTGTTAATGTAAAATGCTTAGCATGCATCAGTGTTAAGCAGTGGTCGAAATTCACACTGGGCCGCAGGCCTGAGGCCAGTTAATTTAGCAACGAGCCAGTAGACTCATGACCGGACAAGTCCAAAAGATCTTGTGTTTTTTGTTCAAACAATTGATTTTCAGTCTGATAAAAATCTTTCAATTTTGTTGAGTATTGAAGAATTCTTACCCATAAACACAACTGAAATAAATCTTCTCTTTTTGCTTGCTCAAATGAAAACAGTTCAAATGTTAAACTGTGTAAAAAAAAATACAAAATTCATTTCTTGTCATGTAAAAAAAAAAAAAAGCTGGTCCAGTAAAAGTTTTGAGCTACACAACCTGTGAATGACCTTTTGGATTTTCACCCCAAATTTGAGCCCCTTTACGGTCAAACTTGATGTACATGTAAATCGTAATGTAATGACTAAGAAAATCAAGGTTAATCTGGTCATTACAGCCCTTTTAAAGGTATTATACAGGATTGGTAGAGCTGACAAAATAATCACAGACAGTGTTCATGTTTTGTGTAATCAACCACATACATGTACATGAAATAACAAACCTGTGAAAATTTGAGCTCAAATTGGTCATCCAGGTCACGAGAAAATAGTGAAAAGAGACCTTATGTGTTTTTCTGTTTTTCAAACATCGAGTTTATTATCGCGCGTGACAAAAACTATTGTTTTACTCATTTCTCAGAAACGATAGCATTTTAGGCAGAAATATTTTAAGGAACCCTTTCTACCATTACTTACTATAAATCATGTAAGTTATGTGTGAATCTGTGAACATTTGTGTTTTCGATCTTACCAATAGTGTACAGGGCCTTTAACAACCAAATTTACATACCTGACTGCTTTGCTCCACTTTTCTTGCTCATTCTGAGACGTCAGTAAATAATCCTCTCTTTTTAAATCAAAACACCATCTGATCAACAGAGAAAAAACATGAACTACATGAACTTAATGCAGTAAGTTTGTTTGGGTGATAGTAATCTCAAAGGCAATCAGTGGGTTGTTTTCATTCACTCCTTTTATATTCAAATTTAAAAAAATAGTCATCCTTCAAATTATAAAATTTTAAATACACATAATGGTCGTTTTTTATGAGTGCCATTGTGAGAATATTTTCATGAGTTGAAATATGGAACAATCTATCTTTCAACTCATGAAATGTTTGTGTTTTTATAGGCTTTGAGTCAACTGACTTATGTGGACAAGCTAAAGAAGGGACACGGGTTTGTGACAGCAGATGAAATATCTACATGCATGAGGGACTGGGAGATCTGGGGACAACTGTTGTAACATCATTGACCGAGGACACCACTCGAAATAGAAGAAGTACAGAATTCTGCGCATATCGCACACTGTGAAGCTTGCAATTCTATGGGCTGTACAGGTGTACATACATGTAAGTGCAGAATTCGGTGGTAAGCAGATCACACATCAAATTGATCAACAAACGAACTAAAACCAAAGTGCAGAAACAATTCCCAAAGTGTCAATACCACCAAGATCAACTCCTATGACACAGTACTGTGGGAAAAATATCAACAGGAACTGGAGACAATACAGCAAACACTGTATCCCATAGCAGCTAACAATGTTCAATGTTTATAGAGAAGAATAGACCTTGAAATGATACATTGTGTGAAGTTACTCTATACTGTACTAACTATCCACCCACATAACCTTTGACCTTGGGTTGTTTTCCCATTGTCCATGGAGAGTTCGTGACAGCAGATTGAACAGAAATGGTGAGGGGGTACAGGGGAGGAGCTGGATAAGTGGAGGAAAGAAGAAGAGACACTGAATAGTCTTGGCCCAAGATGTCAGTGATCGGTAGCGGATATTCGTTGTATCTCGTTATAGCGCGCCTTCTTACGGCTGGATTTAACCAACTTGACTGGCTCTCAGTCAAGTTGGTTAAATCCAGCCGTAAGAGGGCGCGCTATAACAAATTACAACGAATATCCGCTACCCATCACTGACATCTTGGGCCAAGACTAGACACTGAACCGTTATTGCTTAATCCTTCCGATGGGCTGTGAAGTCGTAGGTCCCGAGTGTTGTGTAATGCACGTAAAACCCAGTTACGCTTATAATCACAAAGAGAAGGGGTTTGCCCCGGTGTTTCTGGTAGTGGCTGCTGAATGCACCGCAGCACATTATAAACCCTTATAAGATGCTACATATGGGTCTCATTATTCCAAAACTTTAAAACCTGTCTTAAAGTGTTTCTCCTTGTTCAAGCGCCTTGTGTACTATTATAAGACTCAAAATTATTTTAATGATCAACAACACTAGGGATAGTGTCTATTTTGTCAACATTACCGGTGAAATTACTGTACATTGTCCAGACCACCCACAATAAAAGCAAATTAGCAAGGCTACAGATTCAGTGATAAGATAATCAATACTGCTTGTACAATGAGCTTTAACCACATATCCTTGGATTCTAACCTTGAAATCGGTTTCTTTTGATCAGTATCAGACACATAGATCATGAGTGGTTACAGTGACCTCTGTACCAATTACTAGGCTAAGGCTACACCACACCGCCCTGCTGACCTTGGGTCACAATGTAATTGAACAATTTCCCCTGCATTGCAAAATGCAGCTCACAAGACGTATCAGTTGCTACTCAATATTAGCATTCAAGCGTGCACAAAACATGTTCAGTCGAAATATTTTGCTGTGCAAGATCGCTCTATGAAAAAGTATTGGATTCCCACAAGTAAACTTACATTTTGTACTAGCCACTGTTTATTGCAGTTAACCTCTAGGTCAATCCAAGGATACAAAATACACAGAGAAGATTGCAATCTGGGAAAGGTTAGTTGTGCCTTGATTACATGATTACAGTACCAAGTACATGTAAGCCAAGCCTCTACCTGTATGTGTATACAATGCAGGGGATCTCCGCATGCACAAGCTATAGCGTACTAGCCTATCGGGCTGATACGTGCGAAATAGGACTAATACGCACACAAAAACACTTGAGATCAAATTCACAAAAGAAATAAAAATAGAGTGCCCCCAGATTGCACAGTAGGACTTTTAATTTTAAAAAACCGAAGAGAAACACCGAGTGAAAAAACATTCTGAGGACCTCATTTCAATTCAGCGTGCTTTGGCCAAAATTCTAAACCAAGCTCTGTAAACCAAGAATGCCTAGTTAAATCTGAAGTACACACTATGCAAACCTTGCCTACCAGTTTGAAACCCCAACCCTGCTAAATGCAACAAAATGGGCCAGTTGGTAAAAGTTGGTGTAATTTGTTGCACTTGGCAGTCAACTGAAATTCCATACCTTGATGCATTTTGTTACATTTACATGCGGCCAGTAGCCACCAAGTAATTTAATTTTGAATCGGATTTTGTTGTATTTAAAAGGGTACCTAGATATATTTTGGGGAGGGGTGGATTATGTTGATTTAGCAGTGTACATGGCTCCCATGTCAGGTAAAGTCACCAGACTACTTATAAAGTGTATTGTTGCATTTAGCAGGGCAAGCACCCCAGGGCTAACACAAAATCACTTTACGACACAATGCAACATAATCACTTGTTGCGTTAATGCTTCATTAAGCAGGGTTTTCATTTCAACTTTGAACTTTATTGTGTTTTGATAGATCTTAGCAGGTTGCCTCGAGAAGTTCTGATGGGGGTTAGTAGTTTAAGCATGGATTTTTACTGCTTTCGTAGGCATAGATTTTTCGCTTGCTTACAGTGAGCAGAGCATGAGATTGGACCCTTGCTCCAACAAGAAAATCACATACATTGTGTCAATCTGCAATGCACAGAAAAAAATAATGCCATTACCAGCCAAATTACAAAGTTGCTTGTCACTTGTTCCTTGCAAATTCTAGCACATGCTTGGATCTCACTCTTCATCTAGTGATATAAGCTTTGTTTCATGTATACCAAAGCTATGGAATGATCTCCCCTCTCAACTACAAACACTTGACTCCTCTCTGTCCTTTCTCTATGCTTAAACTTAAAGATCTTTATCCCATTTGGTCGTGAAATGCACATATTGAAGACACACTTCATACTGCATGCACACATGAAGGGTGTAAGGCTCTACGCCCTTCTGCCGGTCACACTAAGTACTTTTTTTTCAGTGACAAAAGATCGTAAGCAATAAAATGGCTGCTCTGGGTCTTCCTCCATGCTCTGACAAAAAAATGTGGCAGTAATGTTTACTTTTTTGGTGCTAGAATTACCCCAAATACATGCTTTCTCATTTCCATGCAGTATTTAACCTTCCTATAATGACTTATGAATGGCAGAAAACCGAAACAAACTTTGCGCTCAGTTTTCTTGAAACGCAATCCGCATGAATTGCTTCGCCCTTTCTCCAGTAACTTTTCGTTATGTCTTTCTTCTGGGCACACAACAAAATAAGTTTGCTACCCACTTATTTGAACACATAGCCAGTTGTACTTTTTTTTTCATGGTGGAAAAAGGCCTAGATGTCCTTCAATGTCAATTGCTTTTTAAAAGTGAAACATGATAGTCTAGAAAAACACAGGAACTCCAAATGACAGGAAATTTAAGTCTGAAATTAAAAAGACATGACAGACATGGTCCAAAAAGGTAAGTGAAAAGTTACATTTTTCTAACAAAATCATTCAAACTTAACAAAAAAATTCAGATTTAACAGAAAGTTCATGATTACTGATGACTGGTTGAAAATTGCCAAATAGGCGCGCCAAAAGATAAAGACTCCCACACCTGGATACTTGATAATTTGCCAAAGTTTATTTGTGTTAGAGAAAGACCGTACATGCATCAATAATGGAGTATACCTCAATGGACCTTCTACTTCTACTTCATTACTCGGCAGGATCCTCAAGTCGGGACATAAACGCCAAGAGCAATATAGTTAAGTGTCTTGCTCAAGGACACAAGTGCCGGGACCGAGACTCGAACCCACATTGTGTTGACTCAGCCACCACAATTTGAATTCGGTGATCTAGACCGCTCGGCCACGACACGCTGTCATGTTATACTTTTGAAAAAAATATATATATGAGAAGTAAATGGTATGTCCAGTGAATCGACAGTGAATGAACAAAAACAGACCAACGAAGTCCGAGTTTGGTTGGGGGTATTCCTCCTATACTAGTACTAGCATTAGTATGAGGTTGTTCTGAAACTTGCTGTATCAGTCAAAATCAAGAGTAAACACGAGAGACGAAACTTGGGTATTTTATTTACCCTTTAAAGAGATATTGCTTTGGTAACAAGGAAGGAGTGAAAAAGTGACAGTCGGATACATGGACATTTTCCGACGAAAGCATTAACAAAAGCATGACAAACTCTTCAGTTCTGCTCTTCTTTCTAGACTGGAAGTGGAATAGCTACACAATAACGAAAAACATTTGTAATTCTGTCATTTAAATTGACAATTTTGAGAGAAACATGGGTGTAAAAGTGTCGAAACTGACCACCACTTTTCACTCGTTTTAAAAATTATAAACAAACATAAAACGTTAAAAACCATTGATTTAATGATAGTGATTCATATCATGTTCATACCATACCATCTAATAAAATTGTCCGTCAAACATGTCCAACCAAACTACTGAATTGAAACACGTAACGTATAATGTAAACGTAACGTTATGGTCATTATCTACATCATGACATACCTAAAGAATGGGCTACGTTAGTTAAGAAACTATTATGTGGTTCATACCGACACAATGATACAGATGTTGAAAGTGGCAGTCGGATGGAGAATTGTTTCCGAAAGTTGTTTAACTTACTTGTGACTCTCGTAACTTCCGCAATGTTCAATGGGCAAGGTCTGATGACAGGCGTTTTAAAGTGTGGTACACGGTCGTATACGCCTAACCTGCTCCTGCAGTGCTAGCTAAAAAATAACGTGTAATGTGATGGGCCGGGTTTTGGGGTCGAGTGACCATTGAAGTTGTATAGCGCCCTCTCTTGTCTAAAAGAGCAGGTTGCCTTTTCGGGCGAAAAGAGGAGTATTGATAAACTTTCAGCAGAACATTTTCCCGTCATAAAATACAGACATCTTTGTCTCTTCCCAGAAAACTTAAGAACATTTTTCAATCAATTGTTATGTACAAAAGCCTGTTAGGACAGAAATCCGTTGGTGCCAGGGAAATAAGTTTCCTTGACATTGGCCTTGACTTTTCTGGCAGCTGTAATCCCCCGCCCCAGCCCTAGCCCACCTATTTTTCTTCTTCCATGGTTAGACGGTTATAGTAAAATATCGTAATAACGCCGACGATCTTTGTGTATGGCTCTCTTTTATCATCGGTCTCATGCATGGCGATGTTGACCGATGTTGAAAAGAACCATCACAGCCCAACAAGGTGGGCTATCCCCATGCCTCGCGCGCCATCCTCTCTTTTGACATCATCAGCAAGCTGAGACAAAAAGTGGAAGGAAATCTGTTTATAAATTTGGATGGTCTAGATGCAATCCACCTAAATCTAGAACGTCTGGAGATGGTTAAAAATTACACTGAATGTGCGTCTTCGTTTTTACTTTGATATTTAATTATGGCCATAATACGAAAAAAAGGTGGGGGCCGGGTAGGTGCGCCCTGGCCCTCTCCCTCACCACCCTCCGATCGATCGACCCGGCGGCCCAAGGCCAAGGGCCACCGTTGCTTGGCTAGTACTCGTGCTGAAACCGAATAGAGACCTTTTTATAGGAACAACAATCGTTGGAGCTAACCAATTATGATTGCTTTCTACTCCAACCTCACTGAACATTGGTTTGGCCTGTGACATTATGGTGGCCGCTAGATAATAACCTGTCTGCCAAACTATTATAATGTACTTCCAAAAGAGACTTTATCTTTGAATTCCTAGTTTCCAATGGTCACATTAGAGTTTTCTGTGGGTAAAAGAGAATACCGAGTTTAAGTGGCTTTCTGCACGTGATGAAAAATAAAGCTGCTCACATATCAAAATCTGAAAGGCATATACCATGCCCGATATGGGGCAGATGATACCCCCTAATGTTCCCATACTTTGCAGACTTCTTTCCTCTTGTACATAAGTAACACCCCTAAAATCCTCTAGAGAATTCCTGACTGAGATCCCAATTGCACACCATGAAGACACATAGGGGAGGGGGGGGGGTGTACACCTTGTCCCTATATTGTATGTGACATAACCTTACAGCCAATTTTGGTACCAAAGTGGAGATGAGACGGGGATCACGCCAGTAATAAACAAAAACAAAGGCGGGACTCTCCACGGGAATTTGAAGTTTCCCCTTACTTTATCAAAATGCAGCTTTTGCGGGTAAATTTGACAATTTTCACTCTCCAAATGTGTCACTTTCAATTTCCAATAATATTTTGTAAACTCAAAAATGTTGAATATAACTTATTAACATTAGATACATATTTTAAAGTACAACAGACAATTCTTCTTCTGATATAAGCCTATACCTTTATCCTGTTTAAAAATAATAAACCACTTTTGGATTTTAATTTAAAGCATGTGTACAACATTGGTAATTGTCAAATACCAGTATCCACACTTGTGTAACCCAACATATTCATAAAATAACAAACTTGTAAACATTTAAGCTCAATCGGTCATCAGAGTCACAAGAAAACAGTAAAAGACCACTGTCTTATGTTTACACTGTTTTCAAACATCGGATTTTATCACCGTGATAAAAACTAATTGTTTTACTAATTTCTCAAAAACTATAGCATAGTCAGGGAAAACTATTTCAAGGGAAGTTTTCCACCATGGCCATCTTTATACCATGTAAGTTATGTGCAAATCTGTGAACATTGATATTTTTAGTCTAACCAATGTTGTACACACCCTTAAAAAAAGTTTAAGCTTCATCCACTTTTTATGTGAAGTTTGTTTTGGTTTAAAATGGAACTGTCACATACCCTGGACCAATATTTTGGAGCACTTTTATCTCCCCCGGCCCATGGTGCTCTGTTGATGTCGCCCATAGTGATGTTGAGACGTGGAAGAAATCTCTTGCTTTTTATAAAAAGATGTTTTGAGCCCCCCCCCCCCGGAAAAATGTGCTTACTGGATCTAAGCCTGCGTTATTGTTACGGGATCGGGATGTTAATATTCCGTCTCAAAACTTCAAACCCTCAACTTGTCACGGATCAGGTGTTGAAGTCGGGTCTTGACACAATATTACTCGGGTCAACGGTCTTTCGAATCGTAAATTCATTGATTGTGTACTTGGAATTGTATTAAATAAATTATGGGCAAGCTCTACACAGCGTGCGCTTTTCAGAGCTTTGTGTATTGTCTTGAGAGCGCCGTCAAAAAGTTTTTGACTGACTACCAACTGACTATAGGTGTCGCACTTTGTAAAATGCTTGAAAAGTGTACCCAGACTACTCTATTTATTTCTACACTGCGATGCAGTGGGGTACCTGACTGAACTTCATGCTCGTGTTGTTTTTGTGTAATGCAAATCGGTCTCGCAACAGAAGTTTCGCAAAACTCGACGGACAAAAGCACTCACATGCACGGAGTATAAGCCCCAAATAATTAAAATGCCTGGAATTCCGAAAGGATTGTTACGATTATGTCGACTGGGCAGCAAAAGAAGGAATAGTACCGCTGATCAGAGTAACCAGGATTCAACAAAGGAGATTACTGGACCTCCGCGACCGATTGTAAAGACTGCTGACGACTCCAGCGGGTCCAACGCCTCGATTAGCGGGTCAACTGCACAGTCATGCAATGGTATCAGTAGGGAAGTTGGGGACATGGCATTTCCTTGTGTGAAGCGTCCGTTGTCTTGTTTAGAGGAAGGAAACAAAGGTGAGCAAGTAAACCTTACACTACTTAGATTTACCTTAAACTATGTAGGTAATAAACAGGTGGAAACAGTTCTGACTTTTTGTGTGTACAGTTAAAAAGCATTGCGCAAGTTAGCATGTTTATGGCGAAAAACATTGCTGTTTATACTTTATATTATAATACGTTGTTCTCATCATAGAGACATAGAGCAAGGACAAAAAGAACAGATTATAGAATTAAGGCTAGATTATATCTAGTCTAAATGCTATAAAGTATAATCTGTGGTGTCTGTGACAAAAATTAAAAAGTGAGGCAGAGGAAATAATCGTGGGTTTCATAAACTTAAATTTCAGTTTAATTGGATTGGCACAGTAATTGTTTGGACATCTGTGTATCTGCCATTTTTTCCTTCATCCAAAATTTCATTTTTTTTTTTATTTAAACAACTATTGTACAAAGGAACAGAATAAACTTTCCCATTGTTAAACGAAAGTAGTTAGAAGAAGTCATATTAATGAGCAAATATGTACTTCATAGTTATTGCAACTGTGTGAAAATTGTTACACAGTTAGGTTTAAATATTGGATTTAAATAAATTTTTATTTAAATGTTTGAAATGCTAGGTCAAATTTTTTGTTGATTTAAACCCGAAAATTAGATTTAAATTATAAATGGCTAGTTTTAGATATTCAGGAAAGTTACAAGCTTTCTTATGAGGTGTTGCACAAAACAAAATTGCCAATGATTTTCAGGATCTCAACACTATCTCACGTTCATCAGCCATGTACAAACAAAGTTCAGTTTGTCTTTTGTGCATTGTTCCTAGCATGCAAAAGTTTTTGTTTGTTTTTCGTTTTAAAACAGCATTAGGTTATCTGTTAAAGTTTGTGCAGATAAAAATTTATTTAAAAAAATAAATATAAAAACCAGGCCATGCAACTTCTTAAAAAGCCTTTCTTTACCATAGGTGACTTTAGTTGACTGCATTCATACCCCCGCTTCCTTACCATTGGCGACTTTAGTCGACCGAGCTTACACCCCCCAAAAAGCACTCAAGCCTGAGCACAAAGGCCATTTGTAATAAAGCTGCAGTTTTGTCCATGTTCACCCTCCATACCCAAGCTTACCATCATTGGAAAGAGAAATATCGAATGTTTCCAATGATGGCAAAATAAATTAAGGTTTTGTGCAATCTCTTCAAATTGGAAGATCCGAAATGCCAAAACACCTACGGAGTGCCATATGGTTTTGTACAAAAAAGTGTTTGAGATTACAGATCACCTTGAGGAAACAAAGACAAAAAACTATGACATTTATTGGCTGATCTCAATGATTTTGGATTATATGAAAGAGGATTCAATAAGTAAGAAATTTTTGAACGTGGGCTTCACGCTTGAGTGGTCAAACAATGCTGTCACCAGCAGTTGTTTTCTGTCTAAACGAAAGGGTTAAGCTAAATTCAAGGTTTTAGCCAGGATTTGGTAAAAGGGGGTGTCCAAATTTGCTGGAAATTTAAAAACTGGGTGCCCAAATTGCTCACTTACAGTACATTCACTTGTAAATAACAGATATTATAGGGTGTCCAAATTTAAAACGGGGTGTCCAAAAGACACCCAGACACCCCTCTGGCTAACACTATGTGCCTATTGTTTTGAGGGGAATATGTTTTGGGGTATTCTGAAATTGCACTCCCATTGTTGTTATCTAAAATCGCTGTTAAATTAAAATCCAATTCTTTCGGATTGTTTTAATAAAATTTGTTTTCATACGTTTGATTAGATTCAAAGGTGGCGTTAATGATTCTAAACCAACCTCTGGATGCGTTACGACAGCAACTTAAAGTGATATGGAATCGTTCAGTACTCAAAGCCGTTGCAGATGGAGGCGCTAACAGACTGTATGAATGTGTGATCGGAAATCACCAGAGGTAAGTCTAGACATCGATGTACCTTTATGCCGAATGGTCCAAATCCCAATCAGGGAGTTGTCTGACTTTGCAGGCCAAAAGAATAAATTGGAACAGACGTAAAATACCAATCTTTATATCTAAGGCCACAAAAAAACACCATGTTCTATTTTCTATTTGGCCCAACAGGATGGATAGTTAAAAAAAAAAAATTAAGTTTTAGATGTGGGAGGAAAACCCCCAAATGGGGAAAACCTACGCAGTCATCAATAAAAACCCAATCAAGAAGCAAGGCTACGAACCAGGGATTCAAACCAGGGTCCACAGAGGTGAAAGGCAGGGAAAGAAATCACTGAGCCAACCTGATCCCCTTTCTGCATCGATGAGCTAAATGTGATCTTAAACCTGTCTCATTTTTCTTTTGCAGTTATATTCCAGATCTAATATCGGGGGATTTCGACTCTATACGACCAGAGATCCTCCTATACTACCAGAGTAAGGTAAATTTACCTACCATAGTCTAGAATCTTATGCAACTGAGCATTAATTAGTGGAATTACATGTATAAGCACCAGTCTTTTCAAGATGGTTGCCTCTTTGTTTTGTTTGTTTGTAGTGTGGATATATTTTTCCAGATCTTGAAACAGGGGCTCCATGGTGTCGTCTTTCAGTTTCGAGTCGCAGTCATTTTCCAAAAAATGGAGAGCTAGGTACAAAACTATTGCCAAACTTGACGGCAAAAAGAGTGTACAAATAATTGAAGTTGTCCTTTCCCTCTGATGCAATATAAATGTTTAATCCATTCGTTTCTGATAATAGGGAGCCAAAATAGTTAAAACGCCTGACCAGAACTACACCGATTTCACCAAATGCCTGAGACTAGTTGTGGACACACTAGAGAGCAGCAAGCAAAAGGCAAGTTCAGTTATTTGTGAAATTATAGTTTGTGCAGTGGGTGACAATGTTGAAATATTTCAGTGATATTATCAGATTCATTTTATGGGTAAATTGATTTAATACACAAACTATCCTTAGTTTTTTATGTTTCCCTTTATTTAATAGCAACCATGAATATTTCTTGTCAATGCTTTACTAATAAAAAAAGAAAAAGACACACGAATAAACAGCTTGGGTTCTTCCCGCCCAAATGTACATCCCCCAGCCTTACATTCTCTTGAAGACGAGCAGTGTATACTGTTAAACACATCGATACCACATTGGGTCTTTTCAGAGCCAACACTCCTCCTCAAAGATATTTACACATGGTTGTATCCATAAGTTTACCAATAATTGTCACTTTCTATTAAAATACAACCTAAATAATGATTAAAGGAACATTACAGAATTGGTAAGAAAAAAACTTGTAAAATATACTTTTTGATCACAGATTTACATAAAACTTACACAGTCTAATGATGATGATAGTAGAAAACATCCCTTGAAATATTTCTGTCTGAAATGCCATATTTGATGAGAAATGAATAAACTAATTTTCCGATTGGAGTTTATCGCTCAGTGAGCGTTTTATTTATTTGTTGAATCTATATGATTTCATGCAAATGTGTAATCGGTTTTTCACTATTTTCGTGACCCAGATGGCCGATCGATCTCAAACTTCTACAGGTTTGTCAGTTTATGTATATGGTGGATTACATAAAGTGCTTATGCTGCCAGCAACTGTTTTGTTAGCAAAAACCAATTCTGTAATGTTCATAGAACTGCATGTGACAATTTAACTCTGTCTACATGTATACAACACAGTAGATTCTGTATTCTATATAGAAACCTTGCATGTGTACAATGTTAACTTCTGTCTTACAATGTATACACACACAGTAGAGTGATGCATCAGTTATTTCTATGCTTTGATAAATTTAATGGGACACACAAATGTACCTTTGGGGATGAACACTCCCCAAGAAGTCAGCTTTACAGTTTTGAATTTCCTGGTTAGAATTGATCATAAAATTTATTTACTTTATTTTTTACCAAGTGGTCAAACCGAAACTAGTTTATGTTTCCTGTTTGTGCCAAGGTGGGTTCTATAGTGGTGGCCTACTTAATTCCTTTTACCGCCTCAAAACAATCAAGTCAACTTGAAAACAAAAATACCCTAAAAGCTTATGTTTCTGTGGCCATATCAAAACTAACTTTTGTTTCCCGTTTAAGTCAAGAAGGGTTATATAATGGTATTTAATTCTTTTTGAGACCCCCTTGGATGAAACTTTTAAAGCAAACATGGCCATATCAAAACTAATTTTTGTTTCCTGTTCGTGTTGTGGGTTCTATAAGGTTACTTAATTCTTTTTGAGACCCCTTAGATGAAATTTCAGCAAACGTTAACAAACTAAAGTCAACACTCGATGAAAAAACTTCCATTGTGTGTTTCTGTGGCCATTTAAAAACAAATTTTTTATTCCTATTTGTGTCGAGATGGGTTAAATTCGTTTTGAGACCTCCTTAGACAAATCCTTAGCAAACGCTAAACAATAAAGTCAACTTGATCAACAAACTGCAAGTGTGTGTTGCTGTGGCCCTATCAAAACTAATTTAAGTTTCCTGTTTACTTTCAGGTGGATTGTATCGTAGTACTCGGTGCCTTTGGAGATCGGTTAGACCAAACGTTAGCAAACATTAACACACTGTATGAAGCCAACTTAATCACCAAACTGCCGGTGTATCTCTTAGCAGATAGATCCCTTGGGTGTTTACTTAGACCGGTGAGTCTTTACATTACAAAACGTCTTATATTTGCTTGAAAAGGCTTGCTTTTAATCAGGGTGCTGCGGCGCATTCAGCAGCCGCTGCCAGAAACACCGTGACATACCCCTTCTCTTAGCGATAAGTGTAACTGGGTTCTTTTACGAGCATTACACAACACATGGGACCTACGGCTATATGTCCCATCTGAAGAACGGGGCAATAATGGAGAGTGTCTTTTGCTTAAGGACACTTTTGTCAAGACCAGGACTCGAACCCACACTCTGCTGATCAGAAACACTAGAGCTTGAGTGCAGTGCACTTGACTACTTGGCAACAAAACACCACTATCCTTATCAGGACATAAGTGTCAAGAACGGGACTCGAACCCACCCTCTGCTAACCAGAAACACCAGAGCTTGAGTCCAGTGCACTTGACCACTTGGCAACAACACACCACTATCCTTATAAGGACATGGTGTCAAGACCAGGACTCGAACCCAAACTCTGCTGATCAGAAACACCAGAGCTTCTATCCACTGCACTCGACCACTCAGCCACGACACACCACAATCCTTATATCATGTAGGTTTTGTGTAAATCTGTGAACATTTAGGTTT
The DNA here is from genome assembly GCA_032158295.1 of Pycnopodia helianthoides. NCBI lineage: Eukaryota > Metazoa > Echinodermata > Asteroidea > Forcipulatida > Asteriidae > Pycnopodia > Pycnopodia helianthoides. Next base: position 7,183,640 of record CM063251.1, read on the forward strand.
TCAGTCTGACCAGTGTTATATTCACACTCTTTAAGTGAATCTTGTGAATCTTTGTTCATGTGATTGTTGTTGTTTTCCGGTTTCCAGGGGAAACATGCAATAGAAGTCAATACGGGTCTAGAGAGCGACTGGTGTGGCTTGATTCCAATTGGAAACAAATGCAGACAGGTTACAACTACAGGCCTGAAATGGAATCTCGGTAAGAACTATTTCTAAAGAACAAATGATTAAAAAACAAAATAAACATAATGGGTAATAATAATATTCAGGTCTTACACAGTGCTTTATCACACCTGTGATAAAGCGTATGTACCTATTTGACAGGTACAGACCAACCACTGCTATGGACAATGGGAATAGCGAAGGTCATGTCGAAGCACTGAATATTTTTTTGAGACAGGTACTGTGAGCTGTGAGACCCACTATAGCAACTTATATGGGTCTTACAAGGTGATGCAGCACAATCTGCAGCCAACCGTGCTCAATTTGTGCTCGATATGGGGCAGAGGGAACCCCCCCATTCCTATTGTGTCTTCATTGTGTGCTTGGAATCTCAGGAATTTTTTTAAGGATTTTAGGAGGGGGGGGGGTAGTTCTATACAAGAGGAAAATAGTGTGATATAGTATGGGAACATTGGGGGGGACACCCTCTACCCCATATCGGGCAGGCTATAACCGTGCCTGGAACACTGGGGTGACCAGCTTGAGATCAAATTCACAACAATTATCAAGATAACACCATTAAGAATGCCCAAGATTGCACAGTAGGGCTTTTAAAACCAAAGATAAACACCAAGTAAGGCAAAAAACGTCAACAATTTGGGTTCAGAATATGCCCCAAGTTAAAAAACAAAACCTGGGGAGAACCTAGAGAACCTTGCATAACGTATAACAAAGCAAGGTCCCTAAGACTAAGAGTATTTTTCTATCCCCAGTCATCATGCCCTCTTAAACCCTTTCTCAACTTTATATTAATACAAGGAATGGATTTGTAAAGATAGAAAGTTCTAGGCCCAATGTCATAGAGCTGCTTCAAAAGCACACAAATTTGCTAAGCACATCAAAATTATGCTTACCACTGTATGAGGATACCAGCCAAAATACCATGTCACATGCACCATTTTTGACTGGTATCTTTCTCATTTCTGCTGAGCAGAACATTTTAAGCAATTATTTTGGCAGCTCTATGAAAGTGGGCCCGGGTACCCTGTCGATTGTAATTGGTCATTTTGAAACTCTCTATTTGTTTTCAGACCATCAGCCGATGCAGTTTGGAAGTCTGATCAGCACGTCTAACACTTACACTGAGGGGGCCGAGGTAGTGACCGTCCAGACGGACCAGCCACTGCTATGGACGATGGGAATAATGGACAATGAATCAAAGGGTACATCCAAATAGCAGGAGCTTCAACTCTCAGGCCAGGGCCAACAATACAGCTGCCCAACCCTCCTACTCTTGAGGTTGATTGTGGAGCCCACTTGTTCACCGTTCAAAACGGTTTGCACGCTTCACTGATCTTGCATGGTTGTGTACACTTTGGTGCAATGGTTATTAAGCTATATGGCATGCTTACAAAGTCTCTTGCTTAGAGTGAGGAAAGGAGTTTTTAAGGCCAAGTAAAAAAAAGTTATGAGTTTCTCGAAAAAAGGAGGAGGCAGCGCCTTACTATTTTTTGCTATTTTTTCCAAGACGGCCGCCATGCTAAATATGGCTGGCAAAGGTATATTTATGCACAGATATTGTGCTATTTGAGTATACTGATGCAATGTATAACAAAACAAATGGTTTTTATTTTTTAACTTCATTTTTATCTGAACACCTTGGATATTTTCGGCCCGAGATTGTACCGTATCCATCAACACCCTTCTGTATCCTGTTGGTAAGTGTGTCGTTATTAGACGCCCACTTGACACAAACTGGCTCCAAAGATTACCAGAAGCCCCTAGGAGATGCATTGAGCTAATTTTTGTATGGCGATGCATGTAAGAGAAGTTTAATGATTGGACTTGGCTTTTACATACATTCTTTAGGTCTTGAGGTCTTCTCAGAATCATAGTTTCTGTCCTAAGAAATGCATTTGAACGATGAAATGGGTGTTTTTTTGTCAAATTACACACAAAAGCATGCCAGCTTTGGAGCTGGAAGTAGCGAAAACTTTTGGGCGTGCAGCAGATGCAGCAGATGACTTACCAACAGAATAGTAAATGCTTTTTATTGATATGCCTGGCCCAAGCATTGGTCCTTTGGATGTACGGTACAGTTCAGAATTTCTGAAATTTTGAAATTCTCAAATGCAGGCCAATTCGGGGAAAAGATTTTGAAGGAATTAGGAAAGTTTAGGAAATACAAGTAATATCTTTAAGTTCAAAATGGTGTATAACTAGAAGGTGTATTTATCTTGGAAAGATTAGAGTATATAAATCATGAAAGATGTTGATAATAAAATAACAGTAATGTACAAGATTGTTTGTTATGATAGATATACAGTATACATGTACATTTAAAAACAAAAACAATTTGTTTTGTTAAAAGAAAATGCTTGAAATTTATGAGGGATTTATTTTTCTATGTTTTGGTTTTGGTTTTACCCTTACACCGATGTGTATTAAGCATGATACGTAGCAAGCACCCTTGTTTACAGGTTTCCTTAGGCTTGCGAGCTACAGTGATTAAGCTCACTTACGAGGCATCGTTTCATTACCAGAAATGTATAAAAAAAATAAGCTGCTGTTTTGCCCACATTTGGAGCCCCAACGCTACATTTTCTTGCTCATTCCTGAGAAACTCAACCTGAACCATTTTGACCTCTTAAGTTTTAAAAGTTACAATTGATTATTCAGTTATTTGTGTATAACTCAGGGATGTAGTGAATGTTTATGTGGATATTAGTTTTAAGTTTTATGGTACGATACATGATTGGTTGTGGAAAGATTAATAACTCTAATCTTGAAGTTATCAAAAACATAACTAACCTTTTCATTCAAATAGTCATGAAAAAGTGCATAACTGTTATACACTGAGCGAGGGGTCACTGCTGACAAAAAGTCTGAAACTAAGGGCCTTTACGAAACCACGGATTAGGCTGGGGGCTCAGGCTCTGTCAGTTATTTAGAAAAGGTGTGCTTTCCTTACAGGGTTTCACTCAGCTGGACGGGGCCTGAGCCCAAGTCGTGGTTTCGAAAAGGGCTTAGGATCCAATGTTTAGGAGGTATGTTGAAATGATGGCGTTTCCAAAGTTTCAATGATCCCTTGAGTTACAGATTTCAAAAAGGCTTTTTTTTTAACAGTGTAGACAGTGCTAGAGAAGTAGATCAAAGAGATGGTTTTCTGTATATCTCAAGAAATCAACAGCCAATTTTTCACCAAGCAGACATAAAAGCCTGAATTCAGACACAAGTCTGAAGTTTCTCATAAATAGAATTTATAATAATGTGATCCTTTGTAAAGAGTTACCACAACACTAGTTGGCATTTGAACCGCATGAAACCAGTCGTATGACTCAACAGGGTGTTTAACAAATCTGGCATTTGATAGACACACGGCCATGAGACATGATTATGGCACACTCTATATTTGCTTATTGTATTATGAAGTGATAACTTACACCATTGGTAGCTGAATTCATATGTAATTTTTTATGAACAAATAAAGTATTTGAATGAAATTCAAAATGAAATTGTTATTTTGAAAGTGTTTTATACTCGGCCCGTCTGAAAACTAAGCGGAGACCAAGGCTTTCACTAAAAGACCGACCTTTCTGAACAAAGACCAAGCCTCACTGAGACTGACAATTTTGCAGGCTGTAACAAAAGTGGAAGACTGCACATGTTGCCCTTGTGATGGTGGGGAAGTAGAGACCCCGGCTCTACTACACAATTGGTGCTCGATATAGGGCAGAGGGTTACCCCCCCCCCCCCACACACCTATTGCGTCTTCATTGTGTGCTTGGAATCTCAGGAATTCTTTTGAGGATTTTTTTTTTTTTTTTGGGGGGGGGGAGTTCTATACAAGAAGAAAATAGTGTGTTATAGTATGGGAACATTGGGGGGGGGGGACCCTCTACCCCATATCGGGCAGGCTATACTATTTCACACCAAAGCACCAAGATTCATCTAAAAACCATGCACAACCTGACATCATCTCTGTCCACACAATGATACAGTAGCATGTGATTGTTGTCACATGTCTAATTTAGCCTTAGTAGTCATCCCACTATTGCAAAAACTGTCATTATGCTTCATATTACTTTATAACCTGCTATGAAGCAATTGTGATGCAATTACAGTACTCAGGTACAAATAACACATGTGCAAGTACCATAACCACACTATACCCTTGTCCAAGCTATCAAGTCAATAAGCCACAGCCCCCTGTACTGGGTACTAACTGGGCACTGGATACCCAATTCCAACACAAGCTTATTCAACCAATGCAGACACTGCATGCTTCAATGCTTCAATGCTTCAACATGTTCAGTATGAGAACAAAAAAACCACACACATGAAAATCCAACCCATAGGACAAGCAATAGTAGTCACCACACTGGATTGTGATCAAGGAATGAACTACCAGTTCAACTACAGTTCACTTAACAGTGCCCCAGGGTACTGAGCTGCACCATGTCTGAAATTTGACCAAGAGAAGGTCACAAGAGACCGTTCCCCCAGGATTACATCCATACTTTTTGTTTATTCAGTGATTTTAAAGGGGCAAACACACAAAAAAAAGAAACATAAACGGCAGCTATATCATCAGGTACCAACGAGTTGTCAGTAGAACAATAAGTGATTTGTAATGTGACATCACACTATGGGTAGCAGCTCTTTGAGAAATCAAGCCCAGGGACCCAATATCATGTGCAGGCCTGATTCTTCTTGGAGGCAACTGCCACAATGTCCCTGGTCATTGCGTTGGTGCCCCTTGAAACGTTCAAATAGAAATGCAAAATTTGCTCACAGAGGTGTCCTTCACCAAGGAAAAAATGCCTTGGTGCCCATGCCTTTTCAATAACAAAGCATCAGGCCTATATGGGGCTGCCTACCACAAAATTCTGCAGTTTGGGTCCATAGATTACATGCTTAACAGGGTCCCGTAAGCTCAGAATCCTGCGATGCACAAATGCCATGAAATTGGGCCCATGTTTCAAGACCTACAACCGATATTGTATTGAGGGGAAGCAGTGTGGGAAATTTTGAAGCATGACAGAATTTAAATTGTAGACTTGCTTCCTAAAGATTTGGGTTGAATATGATGGAGTGTAACGCTATTTACAATGACCACAAAATATTGAACCCGTTTTAATCAATGAGAGTTTATTACTGAACAATGTTGAATCTACTTTTGTATAATTTAATACATCAAATTTAATTATATTTTTGACAAATGGTAGGATTTATGGCAGACATCTACTCAACAGTCGTACATATTACATGTACAAGTCGTCTTGGAGTAAGAAACGTATAACTGAAATGAAATTGACACTTCCTCCCAACATTTTGACAATGAAAAATTATTTTTTCAAAACCCAGGAAAATTATGTTGTACCAAGTCTTCCTTCAATTATCATTAAATTTGTCGAGAAGAGAAAATGTCCCGCAATCAAACTAATTAAATTTCAAAATTTCGGGCAATTCATTGCCAAGGGTCATCTCCTTTTGTAGGTTTATGAAACTTGATTAACTCAACACAGAACCCACCCGTCCCTTCCCAATTCTTCCCCATCCCCTCCCCCCCAAAAAAACAACCCCCCAAAACACACAAATATAGCCAATTCAAAAATTATTTATATTAAGAGAGATCTAAATACTGAAGACTTTGCATATACAAGTCATGCCTTGTAAACTTTGCAGACATTGTGCGAACATATGCAGCTCAGGTTGGCCTCTTCAATAGTGAGGCCAAAATGGTTTCTATGGTAACCAGATGTGACAGATGATGCGGTTGATACCTCACACAGTTCTGAAGGAGTTTGGTTTCAGCATTTGTTAAAGTCCTAGGATGTTGTGCTTCAGTATAGATTTATGAACCCCTGGAGAGAGAAAAAAAGGGAAATTTTGTGTGTGTGTTTTCTCCTACTTGAAAAAATAGTATTTAAGCTTTTTCAAACTGCTTGCCAACTAAAAGGACCTATGGTATAATTGCAAAAAAAAAGTTAATAGCTTGATGTTGCAATCCTAGCAGAGTCTTTCTCGAAAGCTGAATGACAGCACAAACAACGTCATTTAGCCCTCGAGAAAGACTTTGCTAGGATTGAAACGTCAGGCCATTTCCTATTTGTTTTGCAATGGCTCCTACTTATGATACCATTTTCGAACAGAAAATTCAAAAGCTCCTTGTTTTGTGACTGGACGAACAGCCTTGACAGACATCAAATACTTTGTGTTTAAGCCCACAGGGACTTGTAAACTGTGCATTTAACATGCCCCCAGGAAGTTTTAGAAGCTCGCATTTTAAAAATGTATTGTCATAAATGTATCTTTTTGATGTATTCATGGTAGCAATCCAACATTTTGGTCAATTGAAGTTACATTCACACACTCAAAAATAAATTAACATAATATTTAAAGTTTATTATTTACATCTGAAAAGGAAGAAATATGAGCATTTCAAACAAGTAGGTGGCACAGTTTTTAGTAGCCCACAGGGCAAGTTGAGAAGTGGTGTTTACTAGCCTACAGCAGTTTTTACTAGACAATGTACGCCGGGCTAGTGTTAAGGGCAAGCCCTGGCTGTACAAAACAAACAAACAAAGAGGCCAATTGTACAAAACAAAGGCCAATCATACAGAAAAAGAACAATTCATCTACTCAGGTTCTGATTTCTTTTCCTCTTTCCACTTGCCCCCCCCCCACCCCACCCCAATACAATCTTAGGACCTCTTTTACACTTACACAATGATATTGTTGATTGGAATGTGTATGAGCTTGACGAAGAAGCCGATGAAACCCATGATGCAGAATCCGATAGCTGTTGCAATGGCGATCTTCTGGAATTCTACAGGTGAGAACAAGAGGAGAAAGAGAATATCCAATTATGACCATGACCTGCACAACTGTATTACAAGAAATAAAGTTGAATTCTAAAAATTAGGATCACGGTTTGCGGCAAAATTTCTTCCCAATTGTTGATTTATGATTGGTCTCATCAAGAAAGAAAATATTAATTCCAGACGGTGCAAAGCCACTCACTCTCCTCAAAACTGCCAACATTTGTATCTTGCAACCAGGGAGATTGTGTACAACAATCAGAAGATATTTAGAATTGCATTCAGCATAAATTGTGTTCATCAAAGGTTTAGTTTCAGGGAACTTTCTGCGGCATCAGGAAGAGTTGGCAGCTCTGTCACCTAGAGGAAGTGGCACTAATGTGTGTGGGACAAATAGCAAAGTGCCTAATCCTCCATATACCAGTCTTTAAAGGCGGTTGGATTAAAAAAAAAAGATTTGCACAAATCACCGTGCTTCATCATTTCAAACATTGCACACTGTAACAACCTTAAAAAAAATTCAAACTTGACATATCTCTTGACCCAGTTCACCTGACGTCATCATCTACAATAATTCCTGGTTGAGCCATTTTGGGAGTCAAAATTCCTATGTGTTGCTTTGCAGTGCCCATTTTAGGCGACATGCACGCCGTATCTTTGTATGCAGTTTGACTTCCAAAATGGCAAACTATGGACAGACAGTAGGTGCTGACCAGTAAGCTTACTGTCCAGTAAGCTTACTGTCCAGGTTCCCAAATAGCGCAGGAATTATCAATTAGGACAAAAATGCTTTTGCTTTCAAATATTTTATTTGTTTTCCTCGTGCTAATATTAAGTCAAGTGATAGTGATCTAAGAAAGACTCAGTTCTGATCAAAATTTTAAAACCTTCATCAAATTTCCACTGTACCTTTTCTGTCTGGCTTAGTACATCTTTTGACCAGTCTAACAGAGTCCTTAGCAAACTGCTTAGCGGGATCAATCAACTGCTGAATCTGGTCCATGGTGACTGTTTGGTTTTTACCGTGGTATATCTGAAGAGTTAAGAAGGTCAACGAAAACTTAACTTCAGCGAAATCAATAGTAGGACTGTACTAGGAGGATCAATTGAAGGATGTGACAAATGTGTAAAATCCTTTTATATTAAGGCTAATCATTCAAAACATTAAATATTAAAATACATCTTTACAATGCCCTTCATTAAAAATATATACTTAATTTTACATCACTTAAAAAAAGTAGCACACATAATTTGAAATTTACACTTGACATAATTATGCTGCATCATGTACAGGACAGGGAACTATGCATAGAAACATGTCATAATTCATACACTACAGCATAACAGCTAGCAGCACACATTAAATACAACAGTTTAACTGTCATTGTTTTTAAATTTGTGAAATTACATTCAGTGTCCAATGTCACCACTCATCTTATTTAGTCATAAATAATTTGAAATCCTTTGTTTTGCAATAATAGAATAGACTCTGGAGTTAGAGTAGGCCACCACTCACTCAGAGTCGGACATTTGTTTTACCATTACAAAACAACTGTTGAGTCAAATCAAACAGTTGATAAGTTTTTCTCCAAAACAATTATTGTAGGCCTAGCATAAAATCAAAAGCCAATTTAACTTTGCAATAACCACATCATTAAATTATTTCTCACATGACCAATTTCTATCAACACGTGGAGAATAACATCAAAATAAACCCCAAAACAGAGTGCCAAACATCATCAACTTATTTTGGAAATTTTTCTTAAAATTGCCTGCGAAAATGATTAATTTATTTTCTTTTAAATATGGGTTGGAAAACGCTGTTAAAACTTTACACCCTTCAAATTTGAACGCCAGTGCAAGTTTACACGTGTTAATTTTTTAGAATGTGTAAAAAAAATCATGTAAATACTGAGCAGTCATTTTGGTTTTTTAAGGAGAAATTAAAGGTTTTTTTAGGGGCATTGTATCCTTGATCAGTTCAGGATCACCCAACATCTCACTGCATCAAATGGTGGGTGCTGCACTCTGTTAGGTAACAACATATGGCCGGCTGTTGTAGAAAGTTAAGTTAATAGTTATTATTTAGTAGCACTGGAAGCATGCATTTTTGTATGTCGAGGAATGTAAAACTACTTCATCAAATGTTCACTTGAGAAAGGAAGTCCACGTCCATGCCAACACACTTTTCTGAAGTTTGTGTCCTTGAGAGACAGTTGTATTTAATGGGCGTATGGGTTTGCAATAGAGGGCATGTTACCACTGATTACTGATGCAGAATAGAATCAACCAATCCTGAACTGGTCAAACTCAAACAGTTGACAATATTTTTCTCGTAGCCCCTACCTTCAAACAAAAGTATTTATATTTTTTAGTCAATGATGGACAATGGATACTTGTTGATAAGTTTCATGACATGTTTAGGGAAACTGATCGAATTGACATCATTCAGATGTCAAGCAGATTTCAACAACAGCAACATGAATTCATAAGATGATCCGAAACTGGCCAAACGACTGTACCTGATTTGTAAACACACAGTTCACCAGTTCACACACTAACATTAACAATCCAATACATCTGGAACATTGTTGTACAAATTTAACAAGTATAATTTAAATTCAGCTTCGTAATCATATGGAAACACCAAACAATTCAATATAAATGAAATAAAAATACGTAATTGACTGAACCATTAGTCAGGGAATAAATAAATAAATCAGGACAAAAATTAGTGTACAAACAGTGGGAAAATGACGATAAATTACACATACCTTCGGACGTCGATATGGCAGATCGGAAAGGTCGAAATGAAGGAAGGAATATAAAAGTAATGACGTTGCAGTATAGCGCCACCATTTGACCATTTTACGCAAGTAAATAATCACTGGTGTGCATTTTCAAGTTGTTCGTTATCCTTGCCTAATGGGTACCAGTTAGATTCGACAATGTACGCCACGTTGCATTATTCTGCAGGAGGTGGGGTGGGGCGTGGCCTCAACAAAAATTGTGGAAGGAAAATAGTAGTTTTAATCGGTATTTCAAACAATGATTATCTGTGTTACGAGAGAAATCTTCCCTGTATGACAAACATGATATTTATTGTCATCCCAAATGGTAACTCTCAAAATTTGCTGGGAAGGAACATGGATGAAGAGGGGGGGGGGTAGTTTTATACGGCTCTGATTTACAGGGACCTTGTTTTATCGATATCATAGTCTGCCTGGGGAACTATTCCTAAACAAAATTACACAATACTATTGCAAGATCATTTCTGAATGGATTATCAATTCTTTAATTCCACATTGAGTCTAGGATGAAAATAACTTCCCTGCACTTCCATGACGCAAAGAACAAAATAAATCCACAGGAAAAAGATGATAGTCTGAAACCAAATCAAGGTGCTTCTAATCGAGAAACAACAGCAAGAGAAACAAATAAAGCGCTAAGAGTAATTATAATGGACGGTTGCTACTAATTGGTCATCTCAGTTTTGTACAAGTACCATCAAGCAAAGACCATAGCCAATTTCATAAAGTAGCTATACAAGACCATTTTTGAAACCTTCGATTCGGTTACATCTTGAGTTCAATCATTTTGAAAATGTGTCGGCAAGTGCCCAATCCGAAGCTGAGGTTTTGAAAAGGGCTTAAGGTAACAAATTTGTTGGTAAGGAAAGTCATCAGCTTTCCAAACAAAATATCACAGTGACCAAGAAAAAGAAGAAAAGTATTTTGTTTTGTTTTAAAGGAACATTACAGAATTGGTAACAAAACAACTTGTAAAATATACTTTGATCACAGATTTACATAAAACTTACACGGTCTAATGATGATGATAGTAGAAAACATCCCTTGAAATATTTCTGTCTGAAATGCCATATTTGATGAGAAATGAATTAACTAATTTTCCGATTGGAGTTTATCGCTCAGTGAGCGTTTTATTAATTTGTTGAATCTATATGATTTCATGCAAATGTGTAATCGGTTTTTCACTATTTTCTCGTGACCCACATGTCCGATCGATCTCAGACTTCTACAGGTTTGTCAGTTTATGTATATGGTGGATTACATAAAGTGCTTACACTGCCAGCAACTGTTTTGTTAGAAAAACCAATTCTGTAATGTTCCTTTAAATACTTGTTCCCCGCTAGTTTTCTGCTAGCAAGCAAATCTGTCGAGCATAATTTTCTGCTTTCTATGAAATAATGCCAAAATTTATAAGAGCCCTGATAGCCATGATCGGAGCACTATGAAATAGACTGGTGCCAGTGTTAACTGCAATTGTTTTTCCTTGATCATGGTTATAAGGAACCACACACTGGAACCATTCTGGCCTATCCAGCAAGTTCTTTTGTGACTTGTAGGCTACATGAATGAACTTTCAAAAATGTCCATTATAAAATTACCTTTATGGGGGTCATCCAATGTTTTCAACATTTTAAAGGTCACGGAAAGAGTACAATTTTTAACGATCTCTACCCCCCCTTTGAAGTAAAACTTCTTAATATTTCTTTGTGTAATTGTCATGTATGGACGAGCACAGATATAATATTCATATCACAACATAGTTATTATATATTTCTGGTAATGAAAAAAAGGATGCCTCATAAGTGAACTTAAACACTGTAGCTTGCAAGCCTGAGGAAACCTGTGAACAAGAGTGGTTGCTATGTGAAACAGAAATACCGGGGTTAACCCCTACTCTTTCAAGATAAGTGTTCTGTTTTTTTTTTTAGTGCACTACCAATCCTAGTACACAGGACCTACAGGCTCAATGTCCAATCCAAAGGATAAAGCAATAATGGTAAAGTAACTTGCTCAAGGACACAAGTGCCACAACCAGGACTCGAACCCCACACTCTGCTGATCAGAAAAATCACAGCTTGAGTCTGGTGCTCTTAACTGCTCGACCATAACACTCGAATGAATGCAGTGCTTGATTCTTCACTGTTTTTTTGTTCTGTGCTTCCGTCGTTGGTTCTGCTAAAGAAATACCAACATTTTCAAACACCTGCTTAAGTTTTACACAGTCTCCGTCTCTCTGACCATGAAAATGTTGACAACTTTGAATGGCCCCTTTAAAATTGGAATTCCAACGGTCACTCTCTCCACCTTGGATTTAACAATGACAATTCTAAGTTCTTTTGTTCATCTAAAAATTTACTGTGAATTTTTGTGTTTCTGAAACAGAAGAAATTAAGTCCCTACAGGTTTTTTTTTTAAAAACAAACTTGACCAGAAGCTTCATAAAAAAAAACCTTCCAAAAACAAAAAAAACCAAAATCTAATTCAGAAGGTTTGTGTTGCACACATCATACAGTAAACAACATAAACAAACATAAACAAATCTACATGTAAAATATATAAATGAACAAAGCAAGTGTTTCCACATTGAAAGAATCTGGAGAGAAAACCCCCCCAGCAACAACAACAAAAAGCAGAAAAGGTTTTTAATGTGGACCGTTTGTGTGCAGGAAAACGAATATTATTGCTACCCAAAAATTGATGCCTTACAATATACATATATATCTTTTTTTCTTATAAAAAAACATAATTACACAAAATACATTTCATCCCTTTGTAATGAACCATTAACCAGGTTTCTAATTCTCAATACATGTTTTTTCGTAATAACAAAAATACTATCAATTCTTTTGAAAATTCCCTCAAAATGTTGCATCTGCGCAATAGTGGTTTAAAATGTCTGTACAGTTTCTTTGTTTGTGGTAATAAATGTATACATGTACATACAATTGCATTCTCTTTTTTTAAACAATCTTGCAGCAAAAATAGTATTTGGGAATATAAAATAGCGCCACTCAAAGGTTGTATAGCCTTGTACTTTATTTGGTGAACTAGTTTCATGGGATGTGTAAGCAGAAAATATAATGCTTGTCATACTTATCTGCTCAAAAAAAGGGGAACCAGTCCGAAAATAAACAGTACATGTTATGTAGCATTTTGGCTGGTAACCTTGTAAACCGCTTATCGTGTTTTTACTGTGCTAAGAATGTTTCAGTGCCATGTGAGGTTGCGTCCGTGCCATGTCGGAATAGTTGGCTGGTACTCCGGCTGTTGCTAAGGGCAGCCTGTGCTTCAATGCACACTAAAAGTGGTCCACCAGCTACAGCCGCTCATTTGGAATTATTCTAGCTCTATGCAATAGATGGTTTACAAAATCTGATAAGCACACTTTTTCTAAGCACTGAAAACATTTTGCTTCAGCATACAGGCTACCAGCCAGAATTCCATGTAATTTACACTTGCTGTGACTGGTTCCCTGATTAGTTTTTAAGTAAACAGTATAAATTGTTTAGCAATATTTTCAGCTCCACATCAACATGAAATTGGGTCTATGGTTCTACCAAGATATTTGATTTGAACGCTTAAACAATTGCAGGAGAGGATACTGAAAATGTGTAGGAATATGTGTTGCTAAAAACTATCTGGTTTGGGTAAGGGTACATGAACTGAATTTTCAATAATGCTCAATTGTTATAATGACCATCATTTCTGAAAAATAAAACTCTAAAAACTGTAAAATAAACTTGTAAGGAGGGAAAATAAACTTTTGTTAAACAAAACAAATGACTACAAAGAAGCAATTTAATTAAAACAGTTTTATCTGGAGTATTGACCTAGATCATGGGGCAGCCATCTTGCTTTTCTCATATTTGACCCAGTGTAACCAAACTGAGGCTGTTTCCGAATCAGTGGCTATGGCTATGACTGTTGCTAAGGGTGTTGCTTAGGATGACCTATACTTCAACCCATGATGATGTGGTGATCCAGCTGTAGCCATAGCCGCCGATTCGGACATGGCCTATGACTGGAAGGAAAAGACAGTCTGGTCCTTTTCATGTCATGAGAAATAGAACGGCCATTGTCACTGTTGTATGCAGGGTACCTGACACAGATGTCCACAGCTTGATTAAGGTCTATTGTCACTATCAAATACATGACTTATTTCCAAGGCAAATGTTCTGAATCATCACCTTTAAGGTGGATGAGTTAACTTTGTAGGGCACTTTCGTGCCTCAGCTTGAATGTCCCATCATTAGTTGGGCATGTCTAACTGTAGTTAAGACAGGCCCTACTACAGTTGGGACAGGCCCAACTATAGCTAGAGTGGTCATCATGTTGGGGCTTTAACATCATTAAAAACAGATTCAGCCACAAGTATGCTCAAGAGTAAATATATTTCTACAGTTTTTCTTTTATTTAATGAATACAGGTGTGATTATTTCAAATAATCCACATTGGTTAAAATGTCAAGAATACTAACTGAGAAATCTACAATTCAATCTCAACGCATCTTTGGCGTGATCAGTGTTTTTTTCCAAAAATATCCAAGCCTGAATAATGCACAGAGAACAAGAAATTGGTGTTGAAGCGCGTTCTCTTCCGCTAACGCTTGCTCCAACAAAATGAAAGTCAGGAAATATTACTAGACGCGTCCTGACATAGTGAAAGTGTAACTCTAGCCCTTTCTAGTGTTCTCAAAGCCTCTCTCTCAGCGATAACATCGATACTACTAATTCAGCCTTGGTTTTGTTACACCTCAGAGCAAGAACCAAAAAAACCCCACAACGATCGCACCATCACAAAGGTCTAAAGAGCAAGGGCCTTGTTGATTTATAGGGCCTTGTTTTACAACAGAGGCTATTCAACAAAAATTTCAGTGTAACTGCGTCACGAAGTGCTGAAAACATCAACCTCTGGTAAACTCGTTCAGATTTTCAGAGGAACTTAAATCACCTCTGCAGAAAATGTCCAGCAATGTTTCATTTCATTGGAGCAAGTCACATTTGTCGACAACGAGTAAGCACCTACATGCAACCCTTGTGATAGTGGTAGTTGCTACTTTCGAATGCAAGCAGCCAATCGGTAGGCAACACTGCTAAACAACTGGTAGGTAAACGGATCGCCTGGAAGTGATCTAGTACCCTGACCGTTACTCAATGAATGGACATGCACAGAAAATGCACCTGACCAAAAAAGCACATCGGCCAAATCATGCAGAGTTTCTAATTACACGCCACAGGAATCGGAACTCTAAAGATTGGAAAAGATCAACATGGGGGTTAAGGTTAGGTCCTCGGTTTTGTTTTCTCCACTTTTAAAAAGGAATACCTTACACATATAAACAAAAAAACTATTAAAAAGAAAACTTAAAACAGGTAGAAACTACAACTATCTTTTCAGGAAATACATGTAGGCGTAACATTTTTGATAACTCTTGTACTCTTTTAAAGTAATTTGAAGAAACCCATCCCAGAAGATTCCATGCCACTTTTTAAAGGTGAGGACTGAAACAAAATATTCAAGATGTTCACCAGAGGAACTGTATAGCTGCTCTTGGATACTTTTTTGAAAAATATACAGACGTCTGATGCATATTCATATCTATGTATGCATATTCATCTCAAGCTATGCAAATTTTGAGTTGAGTTCTGGTTGCATGGAAAGAAAACAAAAAACCCTACTAGAATACAGGAACTGCAAACCAAGTTCATCCGAGCAAACACCTATTGTCTGATGTTCTGCTGGCAAAAAAACACAATGCAGGAATCTACTGTATGTATCACGTCAGAGAACCAGCTTTTGTGGTGGTTATATTTGATGAGGGAGTGGTCACCGTGCTGACTTGGGTTGGCGTAACATTCATATAGTTTAGGTGATTCTGACCAGCAGAACTGACCACGGCCGAGTTGTTTGAGTTGAACACGACCCCCAGGGTTTTGGCCAGCACAGGATCACTGGTACCCAGTGGGAAGCCAAGCTTCTGGGGAAACGTCATGGGTGGAAACAACGACGGGGTGTGAACTGGGGTGTGGCTCGGGGTGTGGCTCGGGGTGGAATCTGGACTGCTCTGATTCATCATACTAAGCAAATTGCTATTGTTGAGGATGAGAGCTGTGGGCGAGGGCGCTACACTCCACGTCTGTCGGAAGCTGGGGAGCGCCATATGTTGACTGTTGGCAGAGGTTAGAGTGATGACTGGACTGTGCATCGGGCTGGGTTGCCCGCTATAGTTCTCGGCTGCTGCAGCACAGTGCTGCTGATTTGTGGACTGTGCTGGGCGAGTACGTGATGTGGGGACATCGGGTTGCTGTGGGGCGACTGCTGTGGTGAATTAGCCATATGTCTCTGTAGATTCAACATTGCACTATTCATCGGGACCATTCCATTCCCCATCAAGACTGGTGTTTGCATTCTCATCGACTCTAATGACTGGCCGTGCAGCTGGGGCACTGGCAAAGCATTCTGCCCCATGAGACCCGCCACTGCGCTAAAATGTCCACCGTTATCATGAAACGCAGTCTGTCCCGCTACGCTGGTCATCACATGCAGTGGTCCGGATGGTTGCGTTACGGACAAGTTACTGGTGGAAACACTGTTGGCAAGGTTTGCGGTGTGGTGCAGCGACCCACTCATCGCGTCCACCGTGTTCTGTCTCATGGTATCCTGCAACAGCCGGTTTGCGGCAGACTGCAGGTCCCGGGGTAGACCGTCGGCGCCATCTTGATCTCCGGAATCTCCGCTGTTGTTCTGCTCATCGAACATGGAGTTGTTGGGAGACAAGTGCTGGTCCATGGACTGTTTGGACAACTGGTCAAGGGATTCTTGGACTGAGTTGGACACCTCCAAAAATGCTCTTTCAAGAGCTTCCTGCTCTTCTCTGGTGGGCATAGGGATGGGCATATAGTCACTGTCTCCGTTCTTGCCAGCTAGAGAATAAAGAAAACAAAAGTATTGAACATTACCTGTGCTTCAACAAAACAACTTCTTTTGCTTTATAAATGGTTTGAAATAACAACTTGGAAAGATGTACCACCCAACCCTCAAAATCTGTCCCAAAAAACTTCACGGTTGGTGACATAGTTTCTGATGTTAGATCTTTCAACTTCCAAATATTGTTAGTGGCCTGATATTTCGTTCCTAGCAGAGTCTTTCTCGAAGGCTTTATTTTAGCCTTCGAAAAAAAGACTCTGCTAGGGTCAAAATGTCAGGCCACTAACTATTTTTTGCATTTATACCACAGGTCCTTTCGGTTGGTAAGCAGTTTGCAACAGCTAAATTTATTTTCTCATCTTTCAACTCCATGTACATTTGAATCTTCCAGTTGGAAATTCCATACTTAATTAAGTCTGGTTCACTTCAGGTGAAAGCAAAGGCAAAACAAATTTACTGTTTTCCAATTGCGAAACAAGAATATTTGATTCGCTTTAGCAACTGGCGTGAAGTATGAAAAGGGCATTACTTGAGAGCAATCATAGTCCACAATTATTTAGTTTGAATCACTATTCATACAGGCAGAAGGGTGAATTGTTTACCAAAAAGGACACTTTATATCAAGATATCCATCAAAATAAATATACAATGGAAATTCCGTTCATAGTTAAGAAAGCAATGACTTCACTTTGTTAAAAACTGAGTAAAAGCATCCACTTTATGTTTGGATCTTGCCACTGCAGTTGATATCAAAACCGTAGCTAACTAACTATCATACATCCAAAGTTTTTGACAATGGGTTTGCAACAAAAAAAATATTCAACAGACTACTGAATATTGAACCGATGAAACGATAGACTGTTTAATTGGTTCAACAAAAATCCTGACTCAAACAGGACTCTGCATCTTAAAGTCAGACAAGGGCTATCCTCTTACCTTCTTCATGTTCTTTGACAAACTTAGTGAAGTCGTCCGACTCAAACAGGGATAGCTCGGGCATATCCATTTGTAACTTTGGAAGAATCTCCGACAGGTCGCTGCCGTTGCCCTCCGAGTTCAAATCGGAATTATCTGCGTCGGAGTTCATGCGGAGGTCAGAGGTGTCTATGCCAAGGTCAAGGTTTATGTCGCCAGGATCCATGTCGTCTGCTGGAAGGCTAAGGCGGGGCATGTCTAAACTGAATGATGGTGGCATACCGCTGTTCCTCTGCGGGACTGATATTCAAAATAAATTAGATGAAAAAATCCATTAAAAAAAACAGTGATTACTATATCTAATCAATACCATTTTAAAACCATTATATGAGAAAAGGTGAAAGCCCATTCGACTTTGAACTGGAGAAAATCAAAACTTTTCTCTTCAATGAATCAATCCCTTAGACTTAAAATCCATGTGTCTGTCATGCCTTGTTTGTAATGCGTAATCCTTAAAAATAAAGATACACACGAAGCAATGCATATCTTTTACAAATTGTTGTCATGGCAACAGGACCAAGGTGGTATACTCACAGGCTGGAGGTATCGGCTTCTGAGGTCTGACATTCCTCCTAGTTTTCTTCTTCTTGTTGGGTCTTGTCAGCGCCGAGGGTTTCGTCTTTTTGCGGGGCTTTTTCTGCTTGGGCTGTAATCTCTGCAGGAAAAGAAACAAATAATCCAAGGAAACATTGAAAGTATGCCCAACGAGTGGAGATATAAAGCTCAAAAGGGCCTCAATGATAACACAAAATCAAACCTGATACTTTGTCTCCAAAGATGCAAGGCAGTTTTGCCAGCCTTTTTGCACAAAATCAGGGCACCAACGCAATTTCTTCAAATTTTCAAAGGGTACTAATACATTCATAAAAAGTTGCAAAGGGCATCAATGTAATTTTGAAGAAAAAACCCACCTACTTTACAATACAAACAAACAAATAACACATTCTTCAATAGCAAGTGTCACTACCATGCACAAAGAGGACCTCTTGGCAATTTTTCATGGAGCCCTAACATCTCACAACAAAACTGGCAATGTTATTTGCATGAAATGACACATGCATATGTATGCAATACGAGTACGTGGTTAAAGAGATTTGTCAATTGCCATTGTAGACTGGTCCCCTGTCTTTATCAATAAGGGTTCAAGCAGGGTCAGGTGCACAGTTTACAAAGAGTAAAAAGCCGGTATCTGGCCCAATTTCATAGAGCTGCTAAGCACAAAAATTTGCCTAACATGAAATTTCTTCCTTGATAAAAACAGGATTACCAACCAAAATTCCATGTGTTGCATATTGCTTGCTACTGGTATTCAGCTGTTGTTTGCTTATCCTGAAAATCACGTGGAAATTTGGTTGGTAATCCTGTTTTTATCAATGAAGAAATTTCATGCCAAGCAAATTGTTGTGCTTAGCAGCTCTATGAAATTGGGACCTGGTGTTTTACACGCACCTCAAAGGGTGGTGTCAGATGTTTTAGGCTTTTGCCTTTGTTGCCAGCATGAAGAATTAGGCCAGTATTCTACAACATTTCATTTTCATTTGTTAATTCTGGTTGTGAAGCCAAGGACTCTCAGAAACACCAACTTAATCACTACTACTAGCCAAGAACCCCCATTAAGAAAAGACAAAGAAGGAAGTAGATGTGGGAGAAAAAACCCCAGAGAATGATTCCAGGGAAAACCCACATAATCAGGTAGGGACTGAAAACCCAATCCACACAGTGCCCCCGCTGGGATTAGAACCAGGGTCCTAGAGAAAGAAGGCGAGGAAAGATACCACGGTGCCAACCTGACCGCCACCGACATAATCGTGTTGATGAAAATTGATGAGAGATCTTGAAAACCCTCTTCGGAATGGAGGAGAGCTCACGAAAGAGTAAGGATGAAATAGATATAGAGAGAGGAGGGGTAGGGGGAAGGGGAAGGGGTGGGAAGAGGGGTACCCACCATTCTCTTGCAATGCTCAAGACATAATGGGTCATCATTCTGCATATCGAAGGCAGGCTCAATGCAGCGGAATCCCCCTGGGAACTCTGCCGAGCATTGATGGAAGAGTTCTTGGTGCTCATCTTCAAGGATGTCTGTAAGATTCCACTGTTAAGGAAAAATCTCATGAAACGAAGCAAACAAAATAACAAAAAATGATAATAACACCACAGCGTTTGCAAGGCGCACTTTCCTGCAAAAACATTCAAAGGTGCCAGTCTTTAAGAACTTAAGTATTTTCAAATTGTTGGGAAAGTAACCGTGAACAAGTGCATTTTTCAGTTTCTGCTGGAAGAGCGTAATATTGTGCATCTGTCTGAGGTCTTCAGGAAGTGAATTCCAAAGTCTTGGTGCTATGTGGAAAAGGCCCTGTCCCCCAGAACTGGCCAAGAGAGCTCGGGGAACATAAACTGCATTGCTGACATATCTTAGACCCTGAACTTGTTTTATGGGGCGTCAACAGGTTTTCAATGTCGGGTGGAGCTGAACCATGGATGGTAAAACATCAGTTTGTTGGAAGATTACATTCACTCCTCTAGCTTTCAAGAAATAAAAAATAAAACCAACTGGTGAACAAAATGCCACCAATGGGATAATCATGGGGATAACCTAGAATTACATAACTTATTATGCTCCACACCTAACAAACCACTTGTTTGATTAGGTGTATTCAGTCATTTCTTTCTCAAAGAGGGGTGCACCAACAATATTTCTCAGGGTGACTGTTATTAATTCCAATTAACTTTCAAACACTAACTGAAATTATTTTTCTTGTCTGTGTTTTTAAGTGCCAATGAAATGTAAAAAGGATACGTCTATAGCAGCGACTTGAGTAAGGCACTGCCTCCTCCTGGCACGCCTCTCCACTTTCCTCCTTGCTGACACAAGTCCTGTCTGGCGGAAGCTCCACCTTGGGTCTGAGAAGAATGGCAGAGAAGAAAAACCAGAATTTATTCATTGATAACGAATTGACTTTTATCACTTGGCCACAGAGGTTGTGCAATCACGCACAGATTTTGAGGTCAAAGATTCGGGGTCGACTAACCACGCATTCGTGTTGTCTGTGTGGGTGGTTGACGTGGCAACCGGCTCTGAATGTTCTGTGTGTTGTGTGCAGGGCCCAATTTCATAGAGCTGCTTAAGCAAAAGATACTGCTTAATCAATTTCTGCTTAGCAAAAATAAGCAGGGTACCAGCCACATATAGTGCAGGTGAGATGGTATTTTGGCTGGTAACCTCATTCTGGAAAGCACAATTTTGTTGTGCTTAGCTACTTTTTGTGCTGAAGCGGCTCTATGAAATTGGGCCCACATGACATGTACATGTACTCACTCGCAAGGTTTATTGAGTAGTGTGCACTATGCTTACTCTGTTAATTTTTTTTCATGAAATTGTGAATATCCCTTTTTTAAATTTAGTATCGCTCTGTCTTATTGTAAATTTTGTATCACAATGTCTCATTACACCTCTACTTAAAAGTTATGCAAATTCTGTTATGACAAAGTGTTCAACTCTACTTGAGGACCTACCTTGTCAAGGGTTGCCTATGTAACCCAAGTATTGACACCACAGCACCAAACGAATGCTCCCTGGCCGCCTTGATGAGTGCAAGACAGAGCCTCTTGGACTTGAGCCTCTTTGTCCGTTGACAGCGGTCGGATTGCAGCACGCAGGCACAGTGACTCCTCAAACGAGAACTCAGCTCATCCAGACGATGTTTCCTCGTCGGTCCCGATGAACTGACATGGCACAAACACAAAGAAGCCATCAACAAAATATTAGCCAAACCATAATTACTGCAGACAAGGTTTTAGACTTAGGGTGTCAAAATTAGCTGGAAATTTAAAAACCGGGTGTCTAAATTGTTCACTTACAATAAATTTGTGCACAGCCACAATCACGGGTACACATTTTGTGTGTGTCCATATTATGAGCAACAGTTAAAAAACCAGTGATGTAACAGTTATTTCAATGTTGTTTGTAAATTTATTAACCAGCGCTGTGTGAATGAAGAGTAGAAAGTACTTGAGTTTGTCGAATACATGATCTGCAAAGAGTTACTCAATATTTATGTGTTGTTTAATTGGTGTCTATGTAACAAAAAGTGTACCCATGATTGTGGCTGTACACATTTACATGTGTATATGTAAATCAGGGTTCTGCCCACAGTGGTCGGTGCCGGAAAACCCGCCCGCCACTCAGGATTCCCCAACCACCACTGGCAGAATTGTCTCCGTTTCCGACCACTGTGCACATTTTCCACATTGTTAAATCAACCTTGCAGTTTCCTCGGAAAGGGAACAAACTTTATCTACCAGTTTAAGAAAAATGGTATCCAATGCCATTAATTCTAAGTAGTTATTTGGTTTGAGTCTATTTATATGATCTACCGTGTCACTGATCCATCTCGTAATGGTTTCCTGGGAAACATTTTTCCGCCAATCAAGAAATCCTAGGCAGAACCCTGGTAAATGATGACAGATAAAACAGGACGTCCAAAGGAAACCCAGACACCCCTCTGGCTATCACTATGACTGCACATGATAACTTTATCCCTTGTCAGTATTATTTTGTCACGAATCATGACTATTAGAAATAAAAAAGAAAACGTCTTTCCTCACATTTGGCACACAATACAGTTTACATTGACATCACAGACGGTTGAAACTCCTACATGTACCCGTTTAATATTTCAGTCTTACCCACCCTCCACCCATCATAACCCAATTGCACATGTATGTTTCATGCTGTTGGGACTGAGGACTGCGTTGGTAACCTAATTGTACCTTAGGCGGTGTCCAAATTGCAGGGTTCGAAATTTATACGGGACCACAGTCCCGAGGCCAGTGATTTTAGCATCTGGCGGAGTACACTCTGGCAGTCTTGTGTTTTTTTATTCAAATGTTGACAATCAGTCTGATCTCTGTCACTTCTGTTGAGTATTGAAGTATTCTTACCCATAACACAAATGAGATAAACCTTCTCCTAGTGCATTGTTCAAATTATAACAGTTCAAATGTTAAACTGTGTAGGCATTTTTTCCCCCTCATTTCAATACAGGGCCCAATTTCATAGAGCTGCTTTAAGCAGAAAATATTCCTTGAACATTTTCTGCTAAGCAGAAATGAGCAGGATACCATCACAAATTGTACATGTAACATAGTAGTTTGGCTGATATTTTTTATTCTGGTAAGCATAATTTGGTTGTGCTTAGCTATTTTTTGTGCTTAAGCAGCTCTATGAAATTAGGCCCTGGTCTAGTAAACATAATTCTGGTCCACTGGTCCAGTCAATCTTTTGAAATACAAACCCTGGGGTGGATTTTCTCCCCTAAATTTGAGCCATGAATTGGTGGCTACAGCTGCGACTGTTACTAAGGATGTTGCTATGGGCATATACCATGCTTCAACCCTTATTCATGAGCAATCAAGCCAAAGCTGTAGCCGCTAAATTGCACACGGCCCTAAATGGGATCAGGTATACCTCATAGTCAAGAGTCCAACAGTTTGGGTGTTCAAATAACACATGGTGTTGGATTTTGTTCGAGTGAGGAAGGTTTCTGATAGCTGTAGGGAAGTCTACGCCAGGGAATCTGTTGAACTCGGGGGTTTTCACAGCATAAAAAAACAGCCCAGGGCTTTTTAGAATGAACACATACCTGCTACTGCTACTACAATAATCAGTGAATCTGGGAGTGTATCTATGGGGAGACTGCCTTTCATCTTCATCTTCATCTTCATCAGAAGAATATTCTAAGCCTGCAGGAAAGAAAAAAAGAGATAACAAAAGCTTCATTAAAGGAACATTACAGAATTGGTTTTTGCTAACAAAAAAGTTGCTGGCAGTGTAAGCACTTGATGTAATCCACCATATACATAAACTGACAAACCTGTAGAAGTTTGAGATCGATCAGCCATCTGGGTCACGAGAAAATAGTGAAAAACCGATTATACATTTGCATGAAATCATATAGGTTCAACAAACGAATAAAACGCTCACTAAGCGATAAACTCCAATCGGAAAATTAGTTTATTCATTTCTCATCAAATATGGCATTTCAGACAGAAATATTTCAAGGGATGTTTTCTACTATCATCATCATTAGACCGTGTAAGTTTAAATGTAAATCTGTGATCAAAAGTATATTTTACAAAAAATTACCAATTCTGTAATGTTCCTTTAACTTTGCACAGTTTTCAGAATGAGTTTAAGCGCCAATATAGACATATTGATTGAAAGGTTACCAAGTTGTAATATCATTAAGTCAAACCATTTTGGGCCACTCATGGTTGTTTACTCATGGTTGTCCCTGATGCCCCCCCCCACCACCTCCAATAATATACGAATAATAAATGTTTATGAGCGCAATGGTGAAAATATTTTCATGAGTTTGAATGATGGAACAACCGGCCAACGCGTGCACAATGCGTGGTGGTCTAGCGTGCAATAGTACAAAACGGATGGAATGAAAACGCACGCTGAATAGTACCAAAATGCCATTGGCGTTGGCCATGAAATGGTGTGAATAATGAATGCCGTGTGACCTCCAATCCTCCAATCAAATGGCAAGGATCTACTGGGGTGTTATATAAAACAAAATAATACATTAACAAATGAATTAGAAAATAATACATTAACTCTAGGCCTGGAAGGAAGGCCATTTTCATTGTTGCAAAGGGCACCTCCGTTGGAATTCTTATGAGAAAAGGGGCATCCAGGCCAGACCAGGGCCTTTTGTGTTATTCTAGGCCTGAAAAATTATCCTTAATAATAAATAAATAATACTAATACGGTGAAGATTTGCAACAGGACAGAGGCATTTAAAACATAAATTTGTGCAAATTAATGCACACAGATATCTAAAAAAAAACACCCCAAACCACCCAAACAAACAAACCAACATGCCTTAAACCCCCAAACCAAAACGATGTAAACAAAACCAAAAATAAACAATCTATTCCATCCGACACAAAAACATTAGGAAGGACGACAAAATTAAATTTCTGAGAGAAATAGAGGAAAGGTTAAGCAAGAATGCAAGCAATTTGTAAATGTAAACGCTTATTTGAATTACGAAGAAAGCGCATTAATTTCCATCTGCCAAGCTTTTGACATAAGAAATATGAATTCAACCGAAGAATAAATTTGGCAAATCATTCAAGTTTACTGAATGGTATAGGCCATTATACCAGTTTATACCCTGCTTACAAATAGAGTGGTGACCTTATACATACACTCCAGGGCCCAATTTCATAGAGCTGCTAAGCACAACAATTTGCTTAGCATGAAATTTCTTCATTGATAAAAACAGGATTACCAACCAAATTTCCACCGATTTTCAGGATAAGCAAACAACAGCTGAATATCAGTAACAAGCAATATGCAACACATGGAAATTTGGTTGGTAACCCTGTTTTTATCACGAAAGAAATTTCGGGCAAGATACTACACTGGTCATATTGGAAACTTTACATTTTTTGTCATAATTTCCATAAATAAAAGAGTTAAAAAATAACAGCTGAACAAAGTTTGAAATGTGCCGCCTTTCTTCATATTAGAAAGTTATTAAATCAGACAGTGCAATCTCCATAAGATTTGGCGTAATCTTCCATTGGGCCAGGCTGTGTACAAATTGTGCCTGCAGGAAGTCCAGGCTCTGTGGCTCTTTTGTAAACATGTGATGTCACAGGTTACATGATCTATACTGAGAAGAATGTGCTACACTTTTGGTAATTGTAAAAGACTAGTACATGTATCCGCACTTGGTGTATATCCCAACATATATGCATAAAATAACAAACCTGTGAAAATTTGGGCTCAATTGGTCATTGAAGATGCAAGAAAATAATGACAGAAAAAACACCCTTGTTGCAAAGAATTGTGTGCTTTCAAATGCCTGAGAAAGGTTTCAAGCCTTTCTCAGATTCAAATACTTTAGTGAGAAATGACACCTTCTCAAAAACTACATTACTTCAGAGGGAGTCATTTCTCACAATGTTGTATACTATCAGCAGCTCTTAGGTGCTCCTTACCAAGTAAGTTTTCATTGTAATGTATTTCTTGAGTAGTTACCAAAGGTTTCCAACTGCCTTTGAAGCATGGTGGCAACAGGTGAGTGAAACGAGACCTTTAGACCAATGCAAACTGACCTCCATGATCCCTAACATGCTCCGACTCTCCCATGATTGCTACTTGGGGGGAGTTCAATTACATGGAAAACAGGATGTGGGGGCAAATTAGGTTGGTGATCAGTTCATAGAGTGTGTCCTTTCTCTATGATCAGTTTTATTACTATGTGTGTGCGTGCGGGTGAGTGAGAGCATGTCCACAAAAATGCCTCGATTCGAGGACGAGGATGTTCTTGTAGGGTGTCGTGGCTGAGTGGTTTAGAGCATCGGATTCAAGTTGTGGTAATCAAGTCATCGGGGTGTGGGTTCGAATCCTGGTCATGACACTTGTGTCTTTGAGCAAGATGCTCTACTATAATTGCTTATCTTCACCCAGGGGTATAAAGGATAATTGATATTGTGTATGAAAAAGCCACAGCACTACAGGGCTGTATACTCCCCAGGGAGCTGAGAAAGATTACAGGAATGCTATTGGCCCAATGACCAGGGCACTAATTATGTAAAGCGCATTGATAAGTTAATGTTCAATGCGCTACATACATTGTAAGAACTAGTTATTATTGTTATTATTATTGATTCCATTTTGTGTACAAAATCAGCAAAGATGTCCCTGAACATAAAATGTCCAAACTACGGGAGACAAAATACTTAACATGAGCTATTTTCATTTTTGAGAAGTTGACTTACATACGTAATAACGAGAGAGAAAGCTGAAGAGAAAGACTTTGCTAGGGTCCAAAACCAAACGTCAAGCCATACCACTTTTTGCATTTGTACCACAGATAATTTTGGACGGTAGGGAAGTGTTTACAACAGCTACAATGTACATTGTACATACTGAGCATTTCTTTCTTTTTGTTTCTTAATAACAGGTATAAAAATCACTACTTGCAACCTGCAAAGGTACAAAAAATGTAAAAACCATGTAATGGGTTCTAGATACACTTGTTGTTTTCTCAACATACGTACATGATGTATTTAGCACACGAAGGGATGCAACATTCATAGAGTTATCATTGTTTTATTTAAAAAAAGAAGAAGCTATACTACCTAATTAAACCTAGAATTTAGAGGCCACAGAGGCCATGACCTCTGATCTTGGCTTTGGTGACCCTTATATTCCCAATTTCTGACCTATCGCACATTTTCCATTTGGAAGTCAATGTCCCTGTGTTATAAAGTGCAAAGTAAAAGGGACGCAGCGTTTACACGCTTACCTGTTGACTCCCAAAATGGTAAGCATGGTACAGTTGTCTCCCAGAATGGTAAGCGTGGTACAGTCGCCGCGTGTGAAGTGCGTGCAACGGTTCAATAGGTGTAACTTTACTTGAAATCTGGAATATTACATTCCTGTTTGCGAGGGCAAGGCCATTTTCATTTTGCTAAGGAAAAAAACCATAAAATCTATTGGACTCTTTTGAAGGGGTTATCAAGGCCAAGACCAGGGCAACAGAGGACATGACCTCTGTTTTATTACAGGCGGGACAATACTTCTACAACAGAGTTTGACAAACTTCCACAATTAACTGGCATAAAAAATATAAAAAAGTAAAAACACATGAAAGTCAAATAAGGAAGAACTGCAAGTTGTTCGAATGAAAAACAGAAAAGAAAAAGAAAACACTGGCAAAATTGACCAGACCTTGCGCTTAAGATTTTCATAGTAAACTGTGCATTTTACTTGCCCCCAGGAAGTTTTAGTGGCCCAGATTTTAAGACATGTACTGTATTTTTCTGAGATATTAGTGGTGTAGTGATCACCCCAGTTTAATGGTCGAATGAAGTTACATTCACACACTCACAAAAAGTCAACACGTCTGAAAAGGCAGAAATATGAGCATTTTAAAGGTTGGATAGTTTTTAGTGTCACACA
The DNA here is from genome assembly GCA_032158295.1 of Pycnopodia helianthoides. Taxonomy (NCBI): domain Eukaryota; kingdom Metazoa; phylum Echinodermata; class Asteroidea; order Forcipulatida; family Asteriidae; genus Pycnopodia; species Pycnopodia helianthoides. The sequence continues at coordinate 7,211,323 of CM063251.1, forward strand.
GGGCAAGTTGAGAATGGTGTGTACTAGACCGTATCAGTTTTCGCTAGACAATGTATGGCGGGCAAATGTTAAGGGTGAGCGCCGGTGACACATAATAAACAAAATGACCCAAACCTTTAACCTAGGAATCATAAACTAGGTTCACAAACATCTATTGTCTGGCACTTTGAGCCCAATAACTTGGCTCATTTAGGATGTTGTATTTGAAGAAATAATTTTTATTTGTTTAAGCATGATTTGCGTGGCTTATTGGACACACGTCAAGTCGCCATTGTATTTACAAACTAAGTCCATTTCACCGCTTAACTCCATTTCAGTATGTAATAATGTGCAACAAGTTCTGTACAGTTTTTTAGCAGAACTCAAATTCAGAAATGTAGGCTGAATGGACTACACCCCCACCCCCCGGATAAAACTAAAAAAAACAAAATAAAAACCAAACAAAAGAACCAAAAACACACTTTACAAGGAAGACCGTGAAGCAAAATACTTTTTAGATTTTTGCAAACAGATCATGCACCTTTCGAAAATTGTTTATCGTCACTCAATTTCATTTACCTCACGGGTTTAAAATGGCCCACATTGTCCAGCATTCCCAGCATTGTACCACGACCAATAAGTACGTTTCAATGAAACAGGCATGCACTGTATGCATGCTGAATAGTGTGACATTTGCACAGATCTGAGGCTCCCTTTATTATGAATGCACATGAATGAAACTTCTATTAAATTGAATCCCAAAACCAGCCAAACACACATCTGGAACAACCTGACCTATGATTATGAACCATAAATGCATTCACACAGGTACAAGTAAGCTGCAAATGTCAATAGAACTTCAAAATCGAATTTATTTTAATCAATGCTCATTAAGTCGTGACAATGGCTAGGTCTGTTGTCCTTTCCTTAATGGTGAACCAGTTATTTTGATGCTATTTCTACGCATGTTATTTGAATGAAAGTATATATTTTTTTCAGAGGTCAAGCTTGAATTGAGCAAAGAACTAAAGGTACACAGAATAATTCAATCTGCCACTTGATTAAAAACAGGGCTCACCCCATGATTTTTTCAAAACTGTGGGGCATGCTTGAACAAAATTTTGGAAGTTTGGCCTAAGCAAGCTGAGTTGAAACCAGAATGTTTTGAACTGTTTTCAAATCAGGAATGTTTTATGAACTGTTGTTTATCTTGGTTTTAAAAGACTGTGCAATCTGGGGCATTCTTGGTTTCTTTGGTTTTTGTGAATTTGATCTGAAGTGTCCAGCCCCCCCCCCTCCCACAATCGGCGTTGGCACAATTTGCGCATTTTAGGCGCGTGATTTGTGCATATTGACCTGATACACTAGCTCGTGCGTGCATGAGGAGAACACTGATTAAAAACAACCCAAAATACCTTCTTGAAACTGCAACATGCTTGATTGTTACAAGGTATGTTTGGGGTTTGTGTACTGTGCTGGAGAAATTTCACATTGTTGCTTAAATTTAAACCAATAGTTTGATGTTATGGTTGACCGAAATTCTCTGATAGTGTAGATGGGAATTCAACAGGTAAGCAAAATGAAATTGGCTAATGCACTATTTTAAAGTATTTTGCGCAACTAAGGAATCCTGTGTACACAATAACAATGGCGGCCTCGTTTTTCAGTTCAACAAATTTTACTTAAAATTACTTGTTCAAATGTTGACTCTGCGTCTGATAAATATCTTTCAATTCGGTGGCAAACATGTATGAAAATTTACTTTGACCCATAAGACAAACATGGCAAATCTTCTCTTTGTGCTTGTTCAAATAAAACCAAAATTATATGTTTAAACTTTATTTTCATTTTGATTCTGGTCTTTTTTCTTTATGTTCCCATTTCGATTCTGGTTCAGAAAAAAATTCTGTGCTACAAGCCCTGCAGTGGATCAATGCCACAAATTCAAGCCAGTACACGTATACTAGAGAACAGCAAAGTATTTGTAATTTTGTTATTATGTGTTCAGCACACTATTCTTACACAGCTTTGCTACAGTACCTGTCTGCTTGATTACAAAATGTAAAGAAAGTTTGGTGTGGAATTAAAATTTACGGGGAATTATTTGTTTATTTACTAATTCACCGATGCGTGTTCTTTAAAGGGCCATTGCAGTCGTGACCACAGTGAGTCTGTGGCCAGACATTAAATTCTGAACTCTCACCCAGTTACCGCACACGCTGGCGCAATAATAATGACAGCGTCCTTTAAAACTTTTACTTTTGATGTGATAGTCAGCGTGCGCCCCTGTATAACTGGGTGAAAGTTCATGTCTACATGTCAAGCCACAAGCAGACTATGATCACAACGACAGTGCCCCTTTAAGCACTGTATACTCTACTTTTCCCGAGTCCTGTGAAAACAGTTCACATATTACTGGGGGAAAAGGTCAAATCCCACCCGAGTAATATACCTGTGGATTTTTTTCACAGAACTCAGACAAATACTGAGTATACAGTGCTTAACACGTTGACTGCTGCCTACGAGTATATTCGTAGTAAAAGGTTAGACAGATTCTGCTACTACTAGTATACTCGTAGAGAATGAAAGGGCTTGTATTGTTATTTATATACACTGGCATCACTGAGCACGCAACACATACGCTTCGTGGCAGTGGTGAGGACATCGACCTAAGAATGAGCATGTTAATTTTTTTGTTTTTATAGTACCTATTTGGTATGCGCGCATGCGCATCGCACTTATGCGCACTGCACTTGGCAAATGGGAACGCACTACAAATGTAATGACCGGCAGTCAACGTGTTAATACACATTGGTGTACGAGTAAAAAACATTTTTTTTCCCCTGATGCAAATTGAACATCTTTTAAAATATTACATGGGGGAGATTTGTTCAGTAAAAAATGACTCACCTAATGAGAACAGGTCCAGTTTCTTTTCTTCTTCCACCTGGTAAATGTCACGGAGTCTGTCCAATGATTTAAGTCCTAGCTTCTTTGTGAATAACGTCCTTGGTTTCTTAGTTTGGGCTTGAACTACAGAGGCACTTAATGGTGGGAGGTTGGTCACGGCAAAGGGCAAGTTGGCACTGTCCGCCTTGGCTTTGGAATGTGTTACATGCGGCGGCATCGTTGGGAGGTGGTCACTTAAGTCTGTGAACAGTGGCGGCTGGGAAAGACTCGAGGACGGTGCACCTAGGGATGATGCTGGCGAGGTAGTGCGTTGATCGGGCGACTGCGACGACTTGGTCTGCTGCAACCTTGCCTGCAGCTCTTGATCTCGCTGCAGTTTTAAGCGCACCTTGTTCATTTCCCGCTTGTCCCGCATCCGATCCTGTAGCGACGACTGCCTTGATCGCGATTTCTTCCTGGGTTTCTCCGCAACAGAATCATTGTCCACGCCAGCATGCGCGGAGGCAGCGTGGGGTACTATCGTGGATTCTAACGACCCACTGTGTGAGGCCCGTAAAAGGAGCTCCAATGAGTTTATACTCAACGCATGACTGCCCACCGCTGAGTGGTTCTGAACATCGGATTTCTTGGATTTGTTCCTGTGCTTCTCATGCTTACGTTTGTGTTTGTCTTTCTTCTTTTTTTCCTTGGGGGGTTTGAGTTTGTCAACGTGTGACTCAATCGTGTGTTCTACTGCAGCTACATTTTGTTCACTGGAGGGGTCTCCTGGTTTGCACCTCTTCTCTTTTCTTGGGACGAGACCCAGGACTTGTAAGTGGCTGAGACAGAATCTTCAGACAGGGAAACAACAAAATCATAACATTACCAGCTCTTCCAAGATCTTTTGGCCGTTCAATTCTCCCAAGTAAAGTGCATTAATTACATGAAGTGCAGTGTCCTTAATAGATGGATTGCAATACGCGTCATTGACCGCCATATTTGATGTAAAACGATGGAAAAGTGCACGCGTGTACGCGCTACGCACGACTCTCAGCAATGATCGCTCTTCACGCGTGCACAATTCGACGATGGCGGCCAATGACGCGTATTGCAATCCATCTATTCTCTCATCCACCATAGAAAACGTAAAGCCTCATATGTTGCAACAGTTTGCACAATACACAATTTCAAACTGACAACACAAATGAATGTTTGTGATAATGATAGCTGTCAAATTACTTTTTAGATGCTACAATTGTTTTTGTTTCAAAAACCATGGGTATGCAAAACCAAAAAAGACTACTAATCATGTTAAAATAAAAAATATTCCTCAGTTTAATTGGATTGATTTAAATGAAAAAATAAAATAAAAAAAATAGCTGCACCATGAAAGTAGAAGATCTGTGAGTAAATACGTAAGTTCCAATATTTAATTTTTAGAAGTGATTTCCACAAAGATAAATAACAAATGAGATTATCTTCTAATAAATACAACCAAAGCACAGAACTGGGGCACATACTTGCGGTCTTTACTAGCTTGGATGGGGTTCGTGCAGCGTTGTCGGTTATACTTTGCCACAAATTCACACTGTCGGAAGGGGGCAGTCTTGTCCTCCAGAACGTGACGGATGCAGAAAGCATAGCCATTGAGGCGTCGCTGTTTGCAGACTTTGGCACTGTACGAGCACAGTGGTTTGTGATCAATCTCTGAGAAGTGAATATGCTTGCCCTCATACATTACTTGACGGTCAACATTGGCTATGTAGCATCCAGGGTGAAGAAAAAAGAAAGAAAAAACCAGAAGTTAATGTTGTTGTTATTATTTCTTTTTCTCAACCCAAATCCCCTGAAAAAGAAATGCTAAATGGCTGTTTAACCATCAGATGAAACCACACGTATTATAATAATAATTATTATTTATTTCTGGTTATGAAACCAACGATGCCTCAAAAGTGAACTAAATCACTAGGACATCGAGGTACACCCCTACTTTTCTGCGGTAAGTGTTTTTTTTATTTTTTTATACACGCACTAAGTATTCTAGTCCACGGGACCTACGGCTCAATGTCCCATCCGATGGACAAAGCAATTATGATAAAGTATCTTGCTAAAGGATACAAGCATTGTGACCAGCAAGGCCGGGATTTGAACCCACACTCTGTAAATGACAGAACTTGAATATGGAGCACTAGACTGCTCAGCCACGTAGCTCCACAATATGCATTCAAACAGTGCAGAGGATATTAAACTTGTATTGACTGATCCTTTTGTGAGGAAAACAACGTCAACAAATATTTCTCATGATTTCAATTTTGGTTATTTTACACATTGCATACTGTTTTTACTTGGATACAGGTCAAAGGGTTGGGCTTGGTTAATGTGAGGTCTCAGTCTGCGTACATGCTGGTGTTACTGGTATGCTGACTAATACATAGTGCTTCACAGAGCAATAACAGCGGCAAATGCCTCCACCACTGTCTGCCTTGGTGCCCCATGAAATGTTTCCAGTACCAGTAGAATTCATTTAGGTTTCTCTCATAGAGGTTCCCTATACTTCAGAAAAACTTCCTCGTCCAATCATGATTATTCCATTTTAAATGCATAAATGTACACTATCCGTTCCCTTTTGAAAAACTCAATCATTATCATTTCAACTGAAATGAAAGAGATTATTGACCACGAAGTACAGTGTACTGTCTTTCATACTTCGAATAACTACGATTTTCACTTCATATATTTTTTGTAAAATTGTAAACCTTTGATGTTCAGTGGTATTATTAATCGTATTATTAATCAAATTTACTAGAAATTTCTGCCGTGACTGGTGTCTTATGTTGAGATAATTTACATTTGTCAATTTTGTGTTGCTGGATAGCGGATGCAGTTGACAATGTATTTACAAAAAGGCATATTTAATTAAAATTGTTAAATTTGTACAAAATTCTTTGTACGGGGCAATTATTGGGATTACTTAATTTTTTTAATTTAGAGTGTTTTACCAGGTACTTATTCTTTTTGCTAATTGTCAGGACAGATTTGCTCGCATTAGCATGGTCATCGGAGGAAGACTGCTCTGTAGTGTTTAGCTAACCGCATCGCACTGTGGCTACTCAGTGTGCCGTCTTTAATATTACGGATAATTACGCTCTTGAGTCTTACTCTAGTCTTAGTATAATATTTTTTTATTGTAAATATTTGATGTTCAGTGGTCTTAGAAACTACTGGTGAATGATAATTTTAAACTTTGTGTAGGAGTTATTGCTCCATGACCATGTTGAATGATAGGAATACAGTTGACAATATTTTTCAAAAATGATTTTTTTTTTTTAATTATGATTTTTTTTACAAAATTTTTTGAGAATTATTTAGGGCAATTATTGGAAATGCATTTTATTCTTTTATTTCTGGTATTTTACCAGTTTTGTAGTCTTCATTTTTCCCCTTAATTGTCACTGGTGAAATTTGTCCTCATCAGCATGGTCGTCGGAGGCGGTCTGTCCTGTATTAGCTAACCGCATCGCACTCTTGTGTTCACATTCATTCATTATCTTGCGCGCGGAAGCTGCGACCTGCCTGCCTGCCACCACACACACATCCTACACATTCATTGCTCTCCGGACAGCCAATGGACGCAAATGCTGCCGACATAATGTACAAAATCATTCGTCATTGCGAACTTCTTAAGATCCAGTAACAATCTACAGAGAAAACTGACTATTTAAGTCAAAATTAAGCTTTGAAATCCCGTTGAAAAGTGTTTGTATTCACACCGAAACGCTCTGAACCACACTAATGGAAAAATACGGGCGTGGACACGGGAATTTCCACGAAAAACAAGCCTATTTAATCGTATTTTTCTTACAAATAACCGATTTTTTTAAACATTCCGACGGACATAATCTCCCAATAATTAGCTGTACTTGTAAATAAATAATTGCTTAATCACTTACCGTAAGGATTGTTTTAAATTTTTGGGCGATATGGTGAAGAATTTTGACGGGAAATTCGGCACATTCAAGTCTTTCAAAATGGCTGCCGTGTATGCGTGCTGCGTTTGTGCATAATTTGCTTGGCGCATGCAATGACATCAAACAATGCAATGGGCGATCACGACAACGCAAGACTACCCCGCCGTCTTGACATGTGGTGGCCTAGGCTTAACATGTACAGCTATATTCCACTTCCTTCGTGTTTCAAGTTATTTTACTCCACGAAAAACACGATATTGAGCTAAAAGCACTTTGTTTGCCTTTCGAGAAGTGTTTAATGAAGGTCATTTTAAGTTTTGTAAGGGTTTTCAGGGCTCTAAGTGGCTTGGTCATGGTAAAAAAGTTGGCATAAATAGGATGTACCCTTGTGGTGACCCTGCTGCAATAAGGCAGTGTTCTGCCCACTGGGGATCGCAACTTTGATGAACCTTTTGAAAACAATACCTACATCACGGTAATTTATTTGAGTTTGTTCATTAGATCATGAAGTAGTGTTTAGTTTTACTGGTTGTATGTCTACAGCATGGGAACCCCTAAGTCCATTTTTAATAATATAGCACATAGTCTAGATGAAGGCTTGCCCTTTAAATTTTGATTAAAGTAACGTCATATTCCTATTACTCAGTATTGTTGCCAAGAGATCATTACAAGAACAAAAAAGAAATCTCACTTTTTTATGGATATTTATAATATGGATATAATTTATACAGAGTGATTTTTTGATTTATTTACATTCAAGAGATTATAGGTCAAAGATCTAGAGAGTGACAATGATTATGTTGCATATCCATGCATGGTTGCACTGCATTCTGGCTCTCGCATAATCACATCAATATTCAAATGAAGTTCTACTATACTAACACATGGTTGGTTGTTGTTGTCCTCCATAAAAAATAGAAATATTCTATTGGTTGAACTCTCTTTATAATTTGCATATGTAATGAGTTCACGCAGCAGCTCAGACGGGCAAAGGCTTAGACTTGTCTATGTCTTGCCTTCTCATATTTTTATGTGCTTGGTTGGAGGGAGGGTCGTCTGGCGCATAAGATCTCCTTTTTATAAAGTTCAAAATTAAACACAATCTCAAGTATTAAGTAAAACAAAATAAGTCAGTATGTAGTGTTCACTTACATTCTTGAATTGAATTGAAAAGCTGGTAAAAACATGAAATACACTAATTTACCCCCACTGAAGCCGCACCCCTGTAATCTAAGAATTTGGCATAGTCGGGTGCCATAGGGTGACGTCGTTTTAAGTACGCTCAAGCTGCATTAAAAGTAAAATGAAGTTTGGCATTCAGGCATTGAAAATAATGATGTTTTTTGTAAAGTCTGGTGCTGTTGTTTTTCTATACCATATCGCCAGACTGCATTACCAATCGGGAGTTCAGACCATATCTAAAGCTCTTGACAGCAAATTGATTTCCTCAACAACTGGATAAAAGTAAAACTGCTTGTGCCTAAAAAATAATTATTTGTTAAAAATCGAATCAATCGGAAGCCGATTTTAGCACAAGAGTGATTGTTTAATCCTTTACTTTCATGACTCTCGGTGAGTAAATACTGACTCTGATTGATTTGATTGAATACTTTAATTACACATGCATGGAGGTAGAATTATGCGCCTGTTTTATGTTATGCATGCAGTGTGCGCTGAGTGGCAGTGCTGACTTCTCTAACTCTAGCCCACCTTGTTGGGCTGTAGTGTTATGGCTCTCTTTTAACACCGGTCTTATAACACTCACCATTTAGTGTTATAAGACTAAGAGCGATGTTAAAAGAGAGCCATAACAGCCCAACAAGGTGGGCTAGCTCTAACTCATAAACTAAGTTGTGTATATCTTAACTTGTTCTGAATGATTGAAATGTTTTTAACTTTTGTGAATTGAGTCATCATGATTCATGATCAATTCTCAAGACTAATTTACCACATCATTTAAAGAGATGAAGTATATTATTCATTGTATTTAAACTAGTACTACTGTCTAACTCTATTAATGTAATTTATTATAATTTTAATGTATTTATTTTATTTTAATCTAAATAATGCTTTTGATTTTTAGTGGACTCGTTTAGTTAGTAGTAGTAGTAGTAGTATTACTTTGTAGCTGCGATAATTGTAACCCTCCATCCTCCCGATGATCGCAGATGAAGGGTTACGATTATCGCAACTATGAATACTCCCACTGTACTACTACTGAGTCCTCCGAGAGTAGAAGATCTATGACCCTTCATCCATGCTATGACTGAGTATGAGATTGAGGTTCTTTCCGCTATCATCTCCACGAACCTCATTCATAGATCATCATGTACAAAATCCTGTTTGAAACTTTTTCCCCTTCACGCTTTGTATGCACTTGCAGTTCTTTTTTGAAACTGGATCTTGCCAAAATAAGGCTTTACTTATGTCATGTGTTCTTTGTTTTTTCACAGTGAGCTCGGCAGGTATGAAAGGTGTTAAAATGAGGATAAAACTGTAGATTTTATTTCATCTTGACTTTGATTTTTCACCCAGACCCTGGTCTAAGAAGGTCTAGACATGCCAACAGACCAAGCAAGTGTCAAGAAGGCCAACAAGCAGCGTCTGTCCATCCAGCGTATGCGTGACAATGAGGCAGCAGGAAGACAGAGAGGGTCTGATACAGGCGACAGTATCCTCCCACAGGCACACCACACTCGCCTCTTCAAGCTGTTTGGGCAGATAGAGCATGAATTCGAGGGAATGTATGCAGAAAATCTCCAGTGTAAGACATCTTAGTTGTCAGTGGGGTTGTCGTTGTTGACTTTTACCAAAAGGATTTTATTTGCAACTAGGGTTGTGCATCTACGCTTATTTTCCTAAACGGTTAAACGGAACGGTTGAACGAAACTTCCGGTTAACCGGTTAACCATTTTTACATAGTTATTTCAATTCGAGCTATGAGCCGATCTGTAAAAGAAGCAAAATGTCAACACACTTTCCAGGATCGACCAGGATTAAAAAATAGAACACTATAGCCAGTCTTCACAGTCACAGAACCACAAGGTGGGGCTTCATACAAAGCAAAATGTACAACAAATGTAGGGGATTGAAAATAGTGTGTTTCAATTTGGGGATTAAGTTGAGACAATTCCACCAACAAAGGGATGTCAAGTATTCTCCCTGGATAGGGTGTGGAGCTAACATTTTCGTTCCTTTTTTACTGCAATCTTCATGTTATATTTTTTAATTGTCAGCTTCGTTCAACCATCAAGGCAATTTGGAAATGATTCTTTTTTTACATTTTTTATGATGAAACGATTAAACATCCAACCCCTATTTACAACTATTTACAAATACCATTTACTTGAAATCTTTCAGTGCAGGATAAAGTGGAGAGGTTAACAGAGAAGTTGGAGGCGTTCCAAACTGGGAAAACCCCAGTTGTTGAGGGTGCTGATGGTATCGACGGGACTGCTCGACTAAGCGTCAAAAGCAAAGGTAAAGACACTGATAATCTGGCCTACTTCAAATACTCTTTATAAAAAGTAGCGGGCACCAAGGTTTTTTCTCTCGAGAAGCTAAGCAGAATTTAACCTTGGCTAATCCAACCAGGGGCCAGTTTTATAGAGCTGATTAAGCGGAAAATATTGTTTAACAGTTTTCTGCTTAGCAAAAATAAGCAGGATACCAGTCACAGATTGTACACGTGACATTGTATTTTGGCTGGTAACCTTACTCTGGTAAGCATAATTTTTATTGTGCTTTGCTACTTTTTTTGCTTAAACAGCTCTATGAAATTGGGCCCTGATTATTGTCAGCCAGGTAGTGATGAACCCACACCCTGATCATTACGATGATTGCTTTGGAGTGAGTTGTTTTTTTTTACTTTTAAATCGTTTGTAATTCCAGCATCCACCCAGCTATCCAATCTGATCTTGAAGCCAAAGTACAAACCCACAACAGGCAAGGTGAGTTTTAAACAAGATTGCCAGCTGAGACAATTGCCCACTTTCTTACACTGACTAAGCACCACGGTCCGTACACTTTTCTGCAAAGAATTTTCAGTTCATTGATGAATTGTGATGTTAATCAATCAAAATAGCATTGAATTTGACATTTTGACCGGCGCAAAAATTCCTCTCTGGAATGTACGGTCCTATTTGTTTTTGTTGTCCGATGACATCGTGTTTTCAAATTTTGCTCTGAAAGAGTATCAAACAAAATGACACCATTTTAACGTGAGGTTAGAGACTTGTAATCTTTTTTCCCAAACTTCTATCTATTGAAAACTGAACTTGACCTCAGAGCCCCTCTTTACAAACCCACAGAATGTCTTTAGCTTCAAGGGAGCGAGTACCTCTGGATGTCAGCTCATGCGCCACTTCAGAGGTCATCGAGACGGAGTATGGGAGGTCAGCGTGTCCAGAGGGGAAATGCCATTACTTGGAACAGCTGGGGCAGGTATAATTTGCATACTTATTAACGGGGTGGATTAAATCAGTCTCGCGTGTAATTCATTGGATTGGTCGATACAAACTAGTTTAGTTATTGTTCCTTCCTTGTGATCTCATCTCTCCATGGGGGTTCTTGGCTGGTATAGATAGGTTGCAGTATGGCGTAAGTCGGCCATCTTTACGGGCAGTTTAGAACAAACAGTCGTGCGTTTCGTGTGAGAACGGCGTGCAACACGCGCGCATTTGACGCACCTGCAAGCCAAAATGCAATTTGCCCGTAAAGATGGCGTCTACTGGGAACTATCTATAGTGATTAAGTTCGCTTTTCTGAGAAATCCTTGGCTTCACAACCAGAATAAGCCACTTGCGAGTTGGATTTGAGTAATGTCTGGTCCGATGGCTCGCTTGGTCACAACTTACAGCTTGATTTTCAACTCCTCAGACTATAAGAGAGACAGTTGCTATGTCACATGGTTCGGGGCAAGCTTTTGCCTAGTTAAATAATAGACAGCAAACACCCATACACAGTTTTGAATGAATGTGCACGGCATATTCGTAACAGGGTTTGCTCATCTGGAGGTTGCTTTGTCAACACAGCTGTTTCAGTGCCTGTGTTTGTATTTTTGAATTCTGATTTATTTGTAAGGCCTGTAGGTGTGAGAGTGGTTTTTTTTTTGTGTCTTCATTTTACAGATCGCACTGCCAGACTTTGGTGTATCGAAACTGGGGCATGTGTCTTGGAGTATGTCGGCCATCTTGGTTCAGTTAACTCGATTCGGTTTCATCCAACAGAATCATTGGTTCTTACAAGTAAGTTCTTTACAATGACGTACATTTTTGGTTCTTGGTAGCTTATAGCCATCCCATAGTCAAACTTGATCCCTTTTTAAAAATAAATTTTTGTAAATTTGAGAAAGCAGCGACCAAAGCTTTTGTACCTGTTCAGTCCACAATCCTTCTATATCCAGCTGCCAAAATGAAGGGTTCAGAAGGACTGAGAGCCAGTAGTCCCAAATAACAATTGCTTATCACAGGGTCAGGCATTCCAATCTTATCAACGAATTGATATGTAAACAACTTTCAAAAGCTATGTTAATTATAAGTTATGACACTTTAAACTGCTTGACTTCTAGGTTCTGGTGATAGCACAGCCCACATATGGAAATCCACTGTTACAGTGCCACCACCCATACACCAAGTTACTGATGTCAGTGTAAGTCAAATCTAGGATCAGCGAGAAAGTGTGTGATTTTCTTGAAGTTCATTTTGGCGGAATTACAATCTTGACCTCCGTCTCCGTCTACTTGTAAAGATTAAACAGTTTTGCCCAACTGACGTTCATGCTGTCATCAAACCTATGTGATGGACCCACAATCGGGCGTGATTGGCAAATGGGGTTTCTAAAAAATAAGAATCCTCGTCCCAAGTTTTAATTTTGTTTCAATGTTAATTTGAACAAATTATTTGTATTATATACAGATCAAGTTTTTATTTATAACATTTTGCTATGGGTATTTTGATTTTTCTCGAATTTTGTATAAATATAATTTTTAAAATAAGATTTGATTTCATAGAAAAACATGATCTTCGTTTGAGCCGTGTTCCCCTTTTTATGATAATGTGTGAGACTTGCACAGTCTATGCCAACCATCCCAACTGAAGGGGCCAGGTCGCTGTTGCATTTAACACATTGATTAACGTATGGTTTTTTGGATCATCAGAAATCATGTCCGTCGTCAGGCGATGATGTCGATGGGTCAGACAAAGAAGAACCAGACGGTAAGACAAACTGACTTTCTTTAAAAAAATTATACTTAGAATTTAAAACCAGAACACTCTTTTCGTTCTGTCCTTTAAATTAACATTTGTGTGAAGCCATTATTAGCAACCCTGTCTAGGAAATACATTATCATTGTATTGATTTTGCAAATTTTTTATTCACATTATCAAAATGTCTTTTTGGCGGAAGGAGTGGCTTTGAAGCCAGTAGATTATTCCCACCATTTCGACTGGCTTGCTCTAGCCATTGGATGTAGTCAGTTTGGCTTTCCCTGTACGACCCCAGGTCTAACGCCAGTGCGCTTGAGTAGCTTCGAAGTAATTGTCGTGGCTCACTTGGTTCAGACCAAAGTACATAAAACCACTGGCCTCGGGCCTGAGGTGTCCAGCGTAGAATTTGAGCCCTACTTTTATGCATGTAACCTACTTTTCCATCCACTTATGTTTGATTTCAGTTGGTGTTGAGAATGAGAACATTGTCTACGTGAAGTCCCCCCAGTCACAGCTTGAGGGTCACTCTGGTGCAGTCATCTCTGCTGATTGGCTGGCTGGCGGCAAACAGCTGGTGACGGCATCGTGGGATAGGACGGCCAACCTGTACGATGTGGACACCCGTGCTATTGTCCACACACTCACAGGTGAGTGTCTTATCGACCAACCATCTTGGGTCATATGTCCTGTATCCAGTCATTCTAGTGAATTTTGATACAGATCCCACAAGAATGGAGCCAGACTAATTTCGGGTCATATGTCCTGTATCCAGTAATTCTATTGAATCCTGATACAGATCCCACAATAATGGAGCCAGACTAATTTTGGGTCATATGTCCTGGCTGGCTGCAGTCTGCGTCGCATCACCTTGTAAACCCTTACAAGGTGCTGTATATTTGAGTGGTTTAGAGCATTGGATTCAAGTTCTGGTGGTCAAGTTATCGGGGTGTGGGTTCAAATCCCGGTCATGACACTTGTGTCTTTGAGCAAGATGCTTTACTATAATCACTTCTCTTAAATGGGTACCTGCGAGGGTAGAGGTTGATATTGTGTATGACAAAGATTTTGGAGCGCCACGGCAGCACAGGGCTGTATACTCCCCAGGGAGCTGAGTAAGCGCATTGATACGTTATTGTGAAATGCGCTATATAAGAACTAGTTATTATTATTATTATATAAATGGGTCTCATAAATTACACACTCATTACCTGCCGTAAAAAAATGAGCACTTTTATACAACCGTTGGGGTGTGATAAAGCGCTATGTAAGACCCAAGTATTCTTACTTTTATTACTAAATACCTAAACCAGGACTGAGTACACTATTTTCTGCTTTCTTCTTTTGCGATGTAGGTCATGACCAGCAGTTGACTCATTGTTGTGCCCATCCTTCTCAGAAGCTGGTTGTGACATCCTCGGCCGATACCACTTTCAGATTGTGGGATTTCAGAGATCCCAGTATCCACTCCGTAAACGTCTTCCAGGGACACACAGAGTAAGGATGTAATCGGAATACTGATTGCTTGTCAATGTGGCTAGAGATTGAAGTCATTGTGGCTAGAGACTGAAGGCATTGTGGCTACAGAATGAAGTCATTGTGGCTACATATTAAAGTCATTGTGGCTACAGATTTAAAAGCCATTTCTGAAGTAACGGCTTAGGCTTTGGTTGGCTGATTTAAGTCCCTCTCCCAAAGTGCATGGTTTTGTTGTAATATTGTATGCAGACGTATGAAAAGATTGTTAACATGACCACCAATTTCTGCACTAATTCTTCAACACAAGGTTTAGGTCCTTAGACACATGCAGCATCCAAGTTGCAGGCATTTGATTTCTAAAACATTTAAAGTTAATAAAGCTAGTACCCTTTGGTTAAAACGGAGGTTAAAATGGAGGAATTGAAACAATCCCATGTAGGACTTGAAATACCTACTGGCCTACCAATCAACTTAAGTCTACGCATTTTCGAGACCAGCTAATCCATGCATGAACATAAAGCTGTCCATTTTGAAGCCTTCACAAAGTTAAGAAAAAAATTGAAAAAATTAAGAAATGGTAGTCATCTTCTGAAGAATTGATTCTGGTCCAGTTACAGTTCTGAGCTACAAGGGCCTGTGGTCTGGTGAATATTTTCTTGAAAGTCAAGCCGTGGCGTGCTCCTACATTAAAACTCTACTTTCCCTTCAATTTGTATCTAACAAGCGTAACCATGACTAAAACTTTGCATGTTTTCGTTCAATGACAGCTCTGTCACCTCGGCTGCATTCGCATCCGGTGACAAAATTGTGAGTGGATCTGACGATCGATCCGCCAAAGTATGGGACCTGAAAAATATGAGGACCCCGGTCGCAATGATTAGGTCTGACTCGGGGATCAATAGGTGAGTATGTGTGAAATGAGTCTGTCACTTTATCAATGTTTGAGTCGTAGGAAACTACTCACAAAATGCCTATTTTTAGTGAGTTATTGGATCAGCAAGTGGGGTTTGTTTCCCCCTTAACTCTAGCCCAGCGTACAATTGCCTAGTAAGAACTGCTATGTGCTAGTAAGCACCACATCTCAACTTGCCCTGTGGGCTACCCAAAACTGTGCAACCTACTTGTTTATAAGTGATGTTTGAAGCTTTGTACGGTGTGGAAGACGAGCAGAGTATACTGTTTGAAACGTCGAGAACCACACCGGCTCTTTTCAGAACCAACACTACTCCCTACAGAGATTTACACATGGTTGTACATGCAAGTTTACTAGTTATAGTTATTTCCTACTTGTTCATGTAATGTTCATATTTCTTCCCTTTCAAATGTAACTTATAAATTTTATAAACGGTTAATATATATAGGAGTTAGTGCATGTAGTTTCATTTGACCAACAAACCGGTTGTGGGCGCTACCATTAACACATCAGAGAGAAAAAGTTTTGAAAATGATAGTACATAATTGAAATTTAAGTTTAATGAAACTTTCGAAGGTCAAGTAAAATGCACAGTTTA
This sequence comes from Pycnopodia helianthoides, assembly GCA_032158295.1. Lineage (NCBI taxonomy): Eukaryota > Metazoa > Echinodermata > Asteroidea > Forcipulatida > Asteriidae > Pycnopodia > Pycnopodia helianthoides. The sequence continues at coordinate 7,227,352 of CM063251.1, forward strand.
CTAGACCAGTAGGCCACTTAAAAAAAAAATTAAAGGCCTAATTATTCCGTGTGTTGGTCAATGTTTTGTTGTCTGCTCATAACACTAAACTATGCTGGTATCCATTTTTGTATTGCATTTAAAAAAAAAAAAATGTTTTCTTGTAGGCTGTCAGTGTCCTTGACTAATAATGTGATAGCTATTCCACATGACAATCGTCATGTACGTGTGTATGATCTGAACGGAGTACGACTTGCAAGGATGCCCAGAAACAATAGAATGGTAAGCAGAACAACAACAAATACCTTTGTGTTGTTAATAATACAAGAGCAATTCTTTAACCCTCCTACTGTCAGTGACTCTTGGCAACATTTTCCAGTGAGTTGACCAACCATTTGAAACCATTCGACTGCCAAGGTTGTGTACGGTGGCACAACTGTGCACAGAACTAACTGTGTACTGTGTACATGCATTCCCTCATGGTATCATATTGCAGGCTGGCATATAGTTTATCTATCATTCAAAACCACAGTGAATGGTATTGAATGGTCAGACAGCAAGCCGGTTAAGAAGGCTGTTAATATCATAAAAGTAACACTTCTTCTCCTACTGGTGTTTTTCCTCATTGTTTAAGTCCAGGCTGGTTAGGTTATTTCAGCAGGGCCCAATTTCACAAGAGCTGCTTAAGCACAAAAAAGTAGCCAAGCACAACAAAATGATGCTTACTAGGTTACCAAAATGATGCTTACTAAGGTTACCAGCCAAAATACCCTGTCACATGCACCATTTCTGACTGGTATCCTGCTAATTTTTTGCTAAGCACAAAATTTTTAAGCAAAATTGTCTGCTTAAGCAGCTCTATGAAAATGGGCCCAGGAGTTACAAAAAAGGTGGAAATGCCATCATTTTAACATGCCGCCTAAAATCTGGATCCTAGTTTCAGAGGTTTTTGGTTAGCAATGAGTCTCCCCCCCCCCCCTGATATTATCACATGGTGTTACTGCAAGCTGCATAACTGTCATCCCGCCTGGACGCTCAAGCCTTCGCTCAGCTTCTGACACTACTCGCCTCATGGAACCAAACTCTGGCAAGCTTCTCAAGTCTGCATCAAGTCGCACCTTTTCTCATTTTGCTCCCCAAACCTGGAACGCACTGACTATCTCCTCCAGAGAATCCGACTCTTTATGCAAATTCAAGAAGTGTATCAAAAATTATTTGAACCCAATCTAATGCGCTGCCTTCTTGACGTAGTGGCGCTTTACTAATGCCTTTATGTATGTTTGTATGTATCCTTAGCTAGTTTTACAATTTTTCAAACCTGTGATAAATATTTGATCTTTTTGAAAATACAAAATCCAGGGCCATCATCGTATGGTGTGTTGTACTGCTTGGAACGACGAGTCCACCTCATGCAATCTCTTCAGCTGTGGTTTTGACCGGCAGGTGATTGGCTGGAAGGTCGGTATCCTAGCAACCTAGTTACGAGTGACCAACGAAGAAGCCAACATTTTGCTGGTATGTGATTGGTTGACACATTGATGTTCTAGCCAAGTTGTTGTAATCGACCAATGAGCACGCGGCTCTTATTGATTTTGCTGGGTGCAATAACGGTGTCTGAGGAAAGTAATTATAATTGACCAATCAAAGTTCAGCTCTGTCTACTGGCAAGTTGATTTAGGGTAATATTATGTATAATATCAATTAACAAACAAAGAACAACATTAACTGAAATGTTCTACAACATTTACTGAAATGTTATACAACGAGCTAGTTGCAAGTTAAATTTGAATAGTAATTGTTACAAACTTGTGTGGTCACAAGTGAATGCTTAACATTGACCAAACTTGTGACCAAAACAAGTCGCTGTACCAGACATTGTTCAAAGTTATAGGGCAAATGGCGTAATACTGCTCTCGTTTCTTTCATTTTAAGGTTTGTAGTTTCTGTGAGGAACAATTTTGAACAAAAAAATCCAAAGCGTTTGATGGTTCTGCAACGTTTGTTCCTTGCACATTGTTAGAGAACCCTTTCAAGTGTGCCTTGTAGATATTAGATATAAACTGTATGTCATTTTGGGAGGTCAGATTGCAAAAAAGTGTTTAATTCTCAGCAGATTTCTGTGAAATGAGGCCATGGGGCCGATTTCACAAAGAGATAAGACTAGTCGTATCTGAAGTTATGACCAGTAACTGGTCTTAACTTAAGACTAGTCCTATCTCTTAGCATTGCCTAGGACTAGTCATAAGTTAGGAAGAGTTTTGTGAAGTCGACCCCCGGTCCTGCAGCCGATTCCAAGAAACTTTACGCAACTGCGTAAGTCTGCTTGTGCAAGATTGAGTGTGTTAGTGTTGCACAACTTACGCAATAAATGTTGCGCAAGTTGACTTACGTAGTTGCATAAAGTTTCGTGAAATTGGCGCCTGGACTTGATGGCCCTTCAAAATGTTCCACAAATGTACAGTGCACTTTTCACAGGAAAGTCACCTAACACCAAAGAGACGAAAATTCTAGTCCACGTGTGGGTGTTTATTTATGTTCTAAATAACTGATACTTATTGATTTTATGAACTAAAGGGATTGAAAGGTTATTTGTGAAAAAGGTTGACGTTTGTTTTCTTGCCATATATTTAGTTATTAAGGGGCATTGTTTACAGAGCTAGTCCTAAAAAGTCCAGTGGTTTTATTATAAACGATAAATACACAACGCTTTACTTGTGGTAGTTCAATTTTGCTATGATGTTAATTGGAATGTGCAATGGATAAAGCTGTACAAAAATAAGTGGTGTTGTGTTATTTTTTTTCCCATCATCTTTGTTTACTTGTAATTTTTTTGTTAAGGATTGGGGGGTTTGGGGTTGTGTGTGTGCGGCACCAGCTACTGAATCACCATTTAGGATGTGTGGAGAGCAAGAGATTAAAAAAACTTTGTGTAATGATAGTTGAAACATTCTAATTTAGATACGATAGATTCAAAACGTCGGTGCATGTGGGAATACAGTCTAGTGAGGTTTGCCGAGACAATATGTATATATATTCGGTTTGCGGTAACACCATGTGTAGAATATCTACTTTGCTGTGTGATTTGTTCTTAGAGAACTTGTCTTGCTATTTATTCTACTACTGCGGAGTAGATTTTCTGAATTCGGGAGACTTCTCTGGGTTTTGAGGCATTGCATGGTGAGGTATCAATATATATTTGGTTTGCGGTAACACCATGTGTATAAATATCTACTTTGCTGTGTAGATTTTGTTTTTTAGAGAACTTGTCTTGCTATTTATTCTACTACCGCGGAGTAGATTTTCGGAATTCAGGAGACTTCTCAGTTCTGAAAAGAACTGTCCTGCTTATTAACTACTACCTGGGCGGGAGGTAGGAGACTGACGATATCTCCAGTCTCCTGACGATGACTAGAGCAAGCTAGTCAAAACCTTGAGACCAAAAAGAACTCACTCCGCGACAGTGCAGTTAATTACGAGAAGTCCCCCCGATCCACAAAGCTAAGGTAGTAGTCCAGGCCGATTTCCTACCTCCGCCCAGGTTGTAGTTAATAAGCAGGACAGTTTTTTTCAGAACTGAGAAGTCTCCTGAATTCCGAAAATCTACTCCGCGGTAGTAGAATAAATAGCAAGACAAGTTCTCTAAAAAACAAAATCTACACAGCAAAGTAGATATTTATACACATGGTGTTACCGCAAACCAAATATATATTGATACCTCACCATGCAATGCCTCAAAACCCAGAGACAATATGTACATAAAACTCTCTCTACGAGTTGTGTTTCCGACTGAGGAGAACCGGTGGTTTAAAGCACATGTACAACATTGGTAATTGTCGAAGACCAGTATCTGCACTGTATGTGAACCAAAGTATACATGAAATAACAAACATGTGAAAGTTTAAGCTCAATCGGTCAGCGCAGTTAAGAGAAAGTAGTGAAAAAAAAACCTCTTTTATGGTTTCACTGTTTTCAAACATCGGATTTTATCACCGTGATAAAGACTAATTGTTTTACTCATTTCCTAAAAACTATAGCATTTCAAGCAAAACTATTTCATGGGAAGTTTACCACCACAACCATCTTTATACCATGTAAGTTATGTGCAAATCTGTGAACAATTATATTTTCAATCTTACCAATGTTGTACACACACTTTAACAACTCAATGTTTCGATCAGTATGCTCTGACCGTCTTTAGGAGAAGAAGACGGTCAGAGCATGCTGATCAAAGCATCAATTTGCTCTTCTCAAAACGACCACAACTCAAAAGAAAGGGTTGTAAGTACATGGTGTCTCCGCAAACCTCAGTAGATTCTAATAACAATTTGTTTTCAACTATCCAGCTCTTTGGTATTAATAATAGTAATAATAACGTAATTCTTTTATGGCATCAAAGTCCACCTCAAGGCGCTTCAAATTAGACTTTCAAAAAAAAGGGGAAAGGGCTGATTCTGTATTCTATGTCGCTCTGTTTGTGATGCATGAATGCAAATTCTCAGCCCCTTACTGGTGTCCTCTCTAAAATTTTGCGTTTCTTCTTCTTGCAAATGTGCATTTGTATGTCAGATAAGGGTGTCTTTGTGACAGAAAGTGCAACCATGGTGGGAGCTGTGTATAAAATGTTGACATACATCAAGTTTATGTATTACATGGTTAAAAGTGTTTGCTTTGTAATAATGGGAAGTACTTATTATTCTTCTCCCTGAGATAAACTGTATACTTGTAAATCGTCCATGAAAAAAAGGACATTTGGATGCGATTGATTTTTGGTGATTATTTTGTGGAGTATAACTCCTTAGACGTGAACCCTGATCCACCCAAACTCTTCTTTATCCCTTTTGCCAAAATAAGTATTCAGAAGGACTGAGGGCCTTGGGCCCAAACACAATTACTTATCCCTGGGTCAGGCATTCCAATCTTATCTAAGTCTAGACAGTTTGGTGTGGAGTGACATAGGAGAGGAGGATGATGGAGGATTGAGGTTACCTGTAGGCAAAAAGGCCCAGGGAGTAAGGGTTATGGGATGTGTGCCATAATGCCTTGACCATTATGCCATGTCAAATTTTATTGTCGATAAATAATACACCAACTGAAAGTTGACCTGTTGCGACCTCTTTATATAATTGTCCAGTTTGTTTCAGTTTAAATAGTGCTCTCTGGGAGTGCCCACAAAACAAGGCTGGCATGATGTATTACATGTGACTGATGTCACTGGTGGAGCGAGAAATGTTAAGAGATGTTTGTGCCACCGCAACAGAACATGTTCTACCACTTCTACTTCTTCCTGTCATGGCTAGCTAGAATGGCCAGGTTGAGGGGCCCGAGTACGTGCCTGAATGGGAGCCATGAAACTCTAAAGCCGTTTTGGTTGCGCTTCTTGCTCCCCCAGTGACGTCACATCAACACGCAAGACCTGTTTTTGTGGGCGTTCCTGGAGTGCACTATTTCAAATGAAATAAATTTGTAAAAATATATAGAGGGGATAGATGTAACAGATATATTTTCAGGTGTTTAATTAAATTGCAAATTTTGACACGGCTACTTCGCAAATACTTTTTATGCGCGCGTTAGCCATGAAATAAGAAGTATGATGTCTTGATATCTAGACCAGCATGCACCACTTAACTCCCTGGTTAACGCGCACGTAAAAAGTATTTACAAAGGTAGTCCGTTGACAAGGTGGTACAAGACACATCCTCCAGATACCCGAATAATAGTGTTTAAGCAATCATATCCGTCCAGGTGATCAAAGGTTATGAAAAATTCCGAAGGTTGATTTGTTGTATTGAATTTTGATCTACATCGAATTTGTAGTGCAAACGTAAATGTATTTGTTTACTTATAATTCTGTGTGGTTTTTGGAGGAGGGCGGTGTGCAGTTTGACGCAAAATAGACATGTATAGACATTCATGTTTATTCTGAGGAAACCAGTATTTGTTTTGTTTGTTGTTTTGCTTCTCATGCAACATCTAAATTAATGACATTAGAAGATTATTTAAGAAAAACTAGCAAAAGTGTTCTCTGTTGATCACAAATTGTAAGATAAGCTCAGTGTAAAAAATTGTAAAAACCTCATGTATTCCCCATATGCTTTCTTTGAAAAAAAAACAAAATTATTGCAATTGATTTTCCTGAAACTGAAGCAGTAGCCCTTTATCGTGTTGAAGCCATCTCTGTCTTATAACCTCTATGTAGTAACACAAATGAATACAAGTTTTCATTTTACAAAATTGGGCCCTGACTATTTTCCCCTTTTGAGATTTCACTGATTGAATTGAAGCCAAATTGACGAGTGTGCACAGGTTGACTTTTTGATAAACCCTGTTTCTGTTTTGGAAGTTTCAGCGTATTTAACAGAATGCATTTCACCAGTTCTGGCCATTTTACATTTACGCAAATAAACATAGTTACGAGCCAAGATAATGTGGTTGTAAAAAATGCTATGTGTACAGTGTACATAAAAGTGAAAGACGTTTTATTAGAAAGTTACTTATAATATGACCAATAAAACAAAGTATTAGCTTCAAATCTCGAGTCTTTGTGTAATGATTACATTTTGTTTTGGGTTGAACAAAGAAAAATTGACTAGAGCGGGATTTGAACCAACGACCTCCGGATTACATTTTGTGTTCATTTTATTTTACTGGAGCATACGGTTTTTAATCCATATTGCTATTTCTGCTCATGTTTTTATCCTGCATTTTTAATGTTTTTTGACTGTACAGCCTTTGAAACAGTGTTAAAGCGCTTTATAAATGCAATTAAGTTAAGTTCATAGGATTTCAAACTTATACTAATGACCCAATAGCCCATAGTATGCACATGTATACAAGTGCCATTTAAAAAATATACTGCAATGCATCTTGGGTAACCAAGTTCAGTTAGAAAGTAAATAAAGCTGTGGACACTGTTCCTAGAAGCTCTGCGAAATCTATACCCCAAGGGTTTACCAAAAGGTGGAAATGCAATCATTTTTAAAATACCCTCCTAAAATTTGGATCCTAGTTTCAGACTTTTTTGTCAGCAAAATATCTCTCACCCCGATCTAGACGATGTGACCTGTGACATCACATGTCACAAAAGAGCCACAGAGCCTGGACTTCCGGCGGGCACATTTGTACACAGCTCAATGAAAGAATACAACAAATCTTATGTTTTATGGAGATCGCACTGTCTGATTTTCCTCAACTTTTGATATGAAGAAAGGGGGGGACATCTTAACAGCTGTACAGCTGTTGCTTTTGTAAATTTTGAATTTATGTGAAAATTAAGACACAAAATATAAATTTTCCCATTGAGCCTGTGTAGCATCTTGCCCGTCAGGAATAGCATTATAATGTACGAGGTCACCACTTTGTAAACAAATGTAACATGGTCCATACAGTATGACTGTATGCCCGTACCACAATTTGACTCCCAAAAGCACAGATCATAGGCAGACTGTAACCTTATGCTACATCAGTACAAGAGGTCTGACTTGAATTGTTGTGCAAGTGGTTCACATGTACACGCTTACTGAACACGATACAAATAAATGCATTAAATAGTTTTTTTCTTCAAATGATCGGTGATTATACGTGACTGTGATTTACTTCACAGCATTGTCAATGAGTGTTCTTTTGGAACAGTCACTCGGGTGAATCCCATTTATAACAATGTGTACAGGTACATTGTACATGCTGGTGACGTTGAAAAACAACATCATAATAACAATATAAAACATTTATAATGCACCATCGAACTAGTTCAGTATTTCGAGGCCTATAGTTCAAGACAGGTATGCCAAGTCATAGGCGTATGACCTAGGGGGGCAGGCGGGTGGCAACGGCCCTCCCAAATTTGGGCAAAAACAGTGGGAACGATTCGGGCACAGCAAGAAGAAAACAAAAGTGGGCCGAGAATGCAAAAGCTTACTGTGACACTTACATCTTTATTAACTAAACTCACAGAAAATAGACACAATGGTAAGCCCATCAAATGATACAACCAAGGGATTAGCTTGGTTGTTAATTTACCAAGAACTAAACTTCGATGAAAAAAACAAAACAACAACAAATCATGACAAAATCATAATAAAGCTCTCATATTGTACAATGTTGTAGGACGATGAAAAACACTTTTAAGGTTACTAAATAATGCTGAAGAAAATCATAGAAAAGGAAAGTCAAATTCACGTTGAGTGAGCAGCAAGTTTACTGCCAATTTGGCCGAGCAAATATTTACAATCATGTACAGGCATACATGTACAATGCTTCTTCTGACGGACAAACCAAAATTGGGTCTATTTTTTTAAAATAACAGTTAGGCTGTTTGATTTCTTTAAAGTCGTTTAGGATCTTTCCTTTTCAATTTCTGTAGATTGAGAGAGAGGTTACAACCCCCCCCCGCCTTCCAAATCAGTCGATATTTGACCCCTTGCCAGTGCTGAACACAACTCCGCACAGTGCGCATCCCATCTACCATTTGTGAGTCAAATCCTTTGTGTACATTTTGACTCCCAAAATGGCGGACAGGATAGGCGCGTGTAAGTGCGCAGCGCGTTGCGCAAGGGGGTGAATTAAACGCATTGACTGCACTCACCATGCATGTAGCGCCCATGAAAACAGGCAGGCACCCAGACTACCACAACAGAAAGAAAAGGGTAGTCTGGTGCCTAGGCCATGTGTGAATCAAGCGGTTTCGGCTACGACTTTGGCTGCAGCTACGGCCGTTGATAGCAGTGACCAACTGACCACGTTAGCCATAGCCACTGCCGAAGTCCTCCATTCCGACACGGCCATACCAACTGGCAGCAATGCCAAGAGCACCATGCTACTTGCTATAGACCTTTCCATTGTTGATAAACAAAACGGGCTGGTTGGCATGGAAGGCCGAATGTTAGCAAAACACTCGATCGTGCAGATGTTTCAACAAAACTCAACATTTTCTTCAAACTTTCAATTAAGTAAAGTACCTCTCATGATTGGTTGCTGCTTTGTTTCCAACAAATTCAACACTATTTTTGAATATTTGTGTAGCATTGTTAAAAAACTGAGGCTATCTGTTTTTGTTTTGCATTTATGGCTTTCCATAGTTTTCCAACCTTGGTTGGCAAAAACTTGGGCTGTGACGTTGCAATGGAAAGGTCTATAGTCTTGGCTGCAAGTCTTCATTGTGGGTCAGCTTCTATTACACTAAACACCATTTGAAATGTAAGTGCTCAATTTACACTTCACACTGCACTGACAAGTGTTTTTGGATTTTGTTTACAGTAAGAAGAAAAAAACAACCAAAATACAAACAATAGGTTGGGGCATTATTTTTTTGTACATAGCCTTAAGCTAGTGTTATAAGCTTCATTCATTTTTAATTAGATTATTCCTTCAGCAGTGTACTGGAGTTGCTCTGTGCCTGCAGTTCAAAATAACTGCACTCATTTATAAGTTATCAGTCATAAAATTTTAAAGATATTTCCTAGTTTCTCTCAGCCATAAGTATCTTAACGATTGTATTACAAATTTAAACATGATAGATCTTGAAGTGCCTTCGTGGCGAAAAAGATATTACTTTTAAAATCACAAAACAGTAGCTGAAAGTAATGAACGGTGCAGTACAATGACCCAGCTTATAAAAGTGTGAACTTGTCCGGGCATCTCCTGGCACGAACAAAAAATAAAAAAAATATTTCATAGGGGGCTTCAAGGTCAAATTCAGTTTTACGATGCACTTATTTCAAGTCCTTATGGAAGTGGGGAAAAAATATATACTTAAGTCTCTAACTGCAGGTAAGAAAGGTGTGAAATGCCACTGCTTTTGACCCCCCCTGGTGATGCCACTGGTTTAATGATGTCACATTTTTTGATGCGATTCAAATTCAAAATGGCACGAAACCATTCCTCTCTGGAATGTACGGACCCATTTGTGTTTGATGTCCGATGACGTCATGTTTCAAATTTCGCTCTAAAGAGTATCTGAAAAAATGTCATTCTACACCGTTTCAACGGAGGTTAGAAACTTAGTTTTCCCCACTTTCATGAGGACTCTAGCTTTTGGAAAGTGAGTGCATCACAAAACACGATTTGACCTTGGAGCCCCCCCCCCTTACACAATAAAAAATTAAAAGTTCATTGATGTCCAATTTTTGATATCTGCTTGAATGAAACTACCCTTTGAGTGATTTTAATGGTAAAAAATTTCTATCGAGAACAACCCAAACCAATCACTCTCTAAAATAAGATAACCAAGGTAAAAAATAAAAAAAACTTAACTAAAAATAACTCTGTCATCACAAAATGCACCAAATAAACTGTGAGCTTGTAGAAATATTTACAAAACGCACCAAAACAACAAATTAAACATACATTGCTGGAATCCTAAATTTTCCCATGGACTAAATCATTACTTTATACCATGACAATAGAGTAGAAATGTAGTCTACTCACCATGGACTTCCAACAAAGTTGAACAGGGATAAGATCTTAATGAAGAAAAAAATCCTGAAATTGAAGACAATTTCCTCTGCGGAAGTGAAGCTCCCTGAATGAACAGAGTGTTACATTGCAAAGGCTTACAGACTGTCTACATCATTTCAAATAGATATCCAAAGGTCTGGGCCAAATTTCATAGACCGCTTAAGCACAACAAAATGATGGTCACCAGAATAAGGTTACCAGCCAAACTACTGTGTCACACGTACAATTTGTGACTGGTATCCTGCCCATTTCTGCTTAGCAGACAAATTTTAAGCAATATTTTCTGCTTAAGCAGCTCTATGAAAGTGGGCCCTGGTCATAACAAAGGCAAGTCTTTTCATCTCTGTGATGGCAAGTTTGTATCTTTCAAGAAAATCTGAAGGTGCAGGGAGATCAGTGAAAAATCCTGAAATCAGGCAAAATCCTCACAAATCCTAAGCTTGGTTCAGATGAAAAGATATAAAATGAAAAAGTGTTTCATTCTCGGAAAGGATGACATTTTTACAATCAAATCAGACAAAAAGTTACTTACAAACTTCTATAAAGAGTTCTGAAATTCATTTTCACTTTTCATTCACATGACATTTCCTTAGCTTGTGTGCTGAGATAAAGGAAGTATGTCATTATTGACAAGATTGCTTTTGTGTGTTTTACTGGACATAGAAAAGTTCAAATACCAGAACAAAATTCTTGTTGGTCTAGTTGAACTAAACGTAACTGACACATTCTTAAAAAACAAATTCAATTGGAAATATCGTTTAGTCAAAGTATTGCTACAGCCCTGACAATATTGGACATTAAAAACATTGATATTCATTATTCCACATCTACTGTACAATTATTTGTTTTCATTCTCTTCCTTCTGAGAAACACTTTCGAAACTGCCCCACCCCCCCTAAAAAAAAACCAACAAAACAAAACAAATTATCATGTGTTCTCAAAGCCTAGAATTAAAAAATACACGGAGGACATGGCCTCTGTTGCCCTAGTCTTGTTGCCCTGTAGTCGATTTCACAGAACTCTTCCGAACTTAAGACTAGTCCTAGGCAATGCTAAGAGTTAGGACTAGTCCTAAGTACTGGTCCTAACTTAGGACTAGTCCTAGGCAATGCTAAGAGATAGGACTAGTCTTAAGTTAAGACCAGTTACTGGTCCTAACTTCAGATAAGACTAGTCTTATCTCTTTGTGAAATCGGCCCCGGGTCTTGGTTCCCCTTCAAGGAGATTCCCATAGACTCTCAAGATTTTTGAATGGAAGTGCCCTGGACGGGAATTGAAAAGTTGCTTGAACGAACGCTTAGCTACTTACTGCAAGTTGTTAAACTTGGATGCCGCTACAGGGTCCAATATACACATTTATAATGCTGTGCATTGTAACCATTAAATACAATGCTGTTTAATCAACATGTTAACATGGAATTTGCTTTTACTTTTAATTTATGTAGTGAGGAAAGGATGAACAATCAATCACTATTAATTTGATAAATTTCAACCTTGAATTATCAAGAATTATACCATAAACTTGAATGTGTCCTTCCACGTTTTAATACGTGAATTTGACCATTTAAAATATTTCAAGGTTCGCTCTTTTCATTTGACGTTCTGCCCATACTTCTAATTAAAGAAGCTTCTAATCAATGACTGGCACTTTATATTGTTAAGAATGTTATAGTTTTGTTGGCAAACAATTTTGACACAAAATGATTATAAAATTGCAACAATTTTAAAGGGGTCAGGGGGTCTCCAAGGTCAAATTCAGTTTTAAGCTCCACTCATTTTCCAATAGATAGAGTCTATGAAAATGGAGAAAAAATTCTCTAATTTCAAGTAAAAATGGTGTAAAATGCCGCTGTGTTTGATACCCTTCAAGTGATATTTTTGTAAAAAAATCAAAAACGTTTGATGACGTCACATTTCAATTATATATATATATATATATACACAGTCTGTACATTTTTGTACAGATAATTTTTAAGTTCATTCCTGAATTTGAATGTTGAATCAAAAAACGAATTGAATTTGACCTTTTGACTGGCGCAAAAAGTCCTCCTGCACAGACCCGTTTGCTTTTGCTGTTCGATGACGTCACGTTTTAAGTGTCACTCTGAAAGAGTGGTCAAACAAAATGACAATGTACACCGTTTGAACCTGCGACTGGAAACTTGTACTTTTTCCCCCACTTTCATGGTGACTCCATCTATCAGCTGACGTCACTGGCCCCGCCTACCGCAACGGCAGCCATCTCGCCGATCATGGTTACGGTCATGAACTGTGATCTTGCCGCTGGTCATTGACCGGCAATATGGCGTCTCAAACACACAGTCACGTGATAGCATTACATGACTGTAAAACCTCTATAGGAAATTAGTGACTCACAACACTGAATTTGACCTTGGAGCCCCTCTTTAAAAGAAACAAACGTGACACAAAAATGAGTAAAAAATTGCGACGATTTTAAACCAGCCGTGGTCTTCAAAAGTCAAAGGCTTAACACATTTTTGATTTTAAAAGTGTAAGTGTACATTTAAGCCTATATATACTCTAAAGACTTAATTGACTTACGTATACAATGAACGTAGATATGTGACGTGAACCACTGATTAAAATAATCTTTTGTATGTGCTAATATGGATTTGGCAATATATAAGTAAGAAGTAAGAGTTACTGGAAAAGTTACGGGAAAAAAAGATTTCTCACAGGAGACTGTATTCCCGACAGAATTATTCCAAAGGAAAATTGGTACTGATATTAAGTACGCATTCAGAGTATTTTCCCCCGAGTTTACAGCCAAGTATTGTACTTTTTGGGTGGGATGGTGACTGTTTTAACATTTATGCCAATGCCAGCCAATTCAATTGGTCCCAAACTGCCAGCGTGCTGGTAAGTTGCGACTGCGATAATTTCTTACATTAAGTAGACCATTTAGGAGTAAACTGTAGAGGGTGCACTATATTGTGTATCACCCATATTGATCACATGACTTTCTGGGCAAGCCAAGAAATTCCTTTACAAATGCCCCAAACAGTGGCTAATTTGTACACGTACACGTAACTTGACTATTTTCTGTGGTTGGTTTGAATAATGTACCGTACATGGCACAGATGACATGCATATGAGGCAAGGCACTATTGGCAGAGTGCCATGGCTATACAATCTGATAAGACTGTGGTTGAACCAGAGGGACTTGGCAAGTTTAGTTTTCTGGGTTTATTCCAAGGCCTTGTTTGGCTGCAGTCTCGATTTCATTCCTCGGGAGACAAACGACCTGAAACAAATTACCTCCAGACAGTACTGGAGGAACAACCTAAGAACATGTACAGCACACATTATTTCTAAATACGACAAGGGGCTGGCTTGAATCCAGCAGTTATCAGCAGGTGCCGCAACGATTTAAATAGATGTGGGTTCCAATCCCGACCGAATACAATGCCTGTGGATATTTTTCCTGCAGGACTAGGGAAAGCACCGAGTGCACAGTGCTTATTACCAACCTTTTGTCACAGATCTTGCCATTATCATCCATAAGATCATCCTCATCATTCCACGAGGTGACTGATCTTGCAATCGCCATTTTTCCCCCCAGCAGGCACTGTTCGCTAACCCCTGGTGTTGGTTAGTTACTATGTGCCAGTATAATGGCACATTTTAACAATCCAGTCTACTTACGCGCTCAAGTATGGTAGCCCACAAAAAGAGCCATCAAGTCAAAGAGCAACTGGTCCCCTCTCATTCTTCTTTCATCTGGTGACATGTCTTAACAGTATGCAGTTTAGGGTGACCGTGTAAAAAACATGATACATTTTTAAGGGAATCGCGTCAAATACTTGCATCTTGACACACACGTACAACACGCGCGTACCACACGCGCGTAGTACACATGCGTACTATGCATCCTACAAGCACCATATAAGTGCTTGAAAGTTTTTAACTAGTGTGCACGCAAAGTAGACACTTTTGGAAACCAATCAGCGTTGTTGTTCGGCACATCCTTACCAGGGGTTAGTGTCAAGAGGTATCGATACGGCAAGCTACCAATGGCAGCGAGGCTCTGCCATAAGACACATGTCTTCTTATGTTAGTCTCTTCACAATGGCTAGAGTAATTGAACTCTCAAGTAAGAACAAACTGGTTCGTTTCAATGCCACCACATATTCTAAAAGACATCATTACATGTTATAGACATCGTGTTGCAACGATTCATCATAAAATTTCCTTCATAAAATTACTTGACAATTAAAACATAAAACTTAAACTCTATAATAAGCAGCTTTACATTGCAAATTGTGCAGCGTTAGTTTCATGTACCGGGCCTGGAATTACACCGAGGCCACGGCCTCTGTTGCCCCTAGTCGTGGCCTTGGTGACCCCTTCAAAAGTTTCCCATATACTCTACGATTTTACAATAGAAGTACCCTTACCAAAATGAAAATGGCATTGCCCTCTCAAAGACGAAATTCCAGGCCTGCATGCTACATTTTCCCCAAAAATTTTGCTCCAAAAAATGTTTTCCCCTTTTAACTTGGATTCAATTTACTTATTTTCATGAACCATTTCATGTAAGCAAATTAATCTTTTTTTTTTTTTTAAACAACTACTGTCTTTCATGTGTTCATTATAAATCGCTGTAGTTGGAAGCGTTTCAAGGGATAATAGAAACCTGTTGAAAGACAAGGATCGTGTGCAGGTGGAAGATGTTTGGCCCATATAATTTAAACAATGGCGAATAAAGTAAAAGGAAAAACAAAAACACTTTGGAAAAGTCAATGCCTGCTTGCAAATATTGCGACCGAAAAAGTGAATGACCCTAAAAAAAAAATTTAAAAAAAAAACCTATGAAGATATCAGTTGCAAATTAATCACTGACAACGGTGCGATCGTACTTTTACTCAAATTGATCTTGCTCCAGCGGTTTCTTGATCCAAGCCCCAAGTCCTGCCTTCTCGAATCCCTGGACCATGACTGCCTTGGCTTGGTTGTACTCCACGGCGAGAGCCTTGGCGTCTGCGTACGTCCTCGGGGGCTCGGGCTGAGGCTCCGTCGTCATTGACAGCTTCCCGTACAAGCTCTTGAACGTCTCGAACAGCGACGATTTGCAAACGCGCGACGGCTGCCCCACCTCTTGCTTTCCCGTCGTCGCATTGATCACCTCTAGCTCGGCGTCTCTTTCAGTCCAGTTGACGCTGAAGTTGGGCGCCTTGCCCGGCTGGCGACTCTGAGTGTTACTCACCCCGCTGAGCATGGGGTGGTTGTGGTGAAACGAGGCGGGTAGGTTCTCCAGGGCACCCAGTCGGGCGTACAGGGCCCTGGAAAGATGATCGGAATGGTAAGGGAGCCCAGAATGACGCTGTTCAGGTAGACTGGCTCGATGAAATTACTTAGTAAGGACCCTTGCATACCCAGAACATTCCAACTGTAAAAAAGAATTGAAAAGTAAAACAACCGTTATTATCTTTTCTTATATCTTCTGAAGATGATATTCAACATGACTTAGCGTTTCAGTGTTACTGTACACTGGCACATCACACTCAAACTTAGTTAGGTATTAATATTTACATACATACACAAACACCAAGTTTAGACCTTTTAACTGTGCCCTTGATAAAATACCAGTTAAATAAATCCTTTGCCAGGTAGGCTGGTAATCTATAGTCAAAATATCAAATCAAGCCAACGGTATAAACATTATTTAAAGGCTAGGTAAGCATCGTTAAGAAATACATAATTTCTATCCATAATACACGTTTTCTTTAATCTTTCAAAAAATACAAACCAAAGAACATTAACAGTTCACATCTATCTGAAGCAATAACCAAAATAGGGTGTATGGAAACCAATTTGCCAACTTGTAGGTTACCAATATTCTTCACTGTTTGAAGAAAGACAAACATGGTCATCACAGAAACCAACTACATTCAAAGAAACAACCTTTTGGTTGTTTTTGCACACGAGCACGCTAAAGGGAAAGAAAACACAATTTTGGACGGCAAATGTTAGTCTGGATGCCTCGTTCCAGTTAAAGACACTGGACACCTTTGGTAATTGTCAAAGACCAGTCTTCTCACTTGGTGTATCTCAACATATGCACAAAATAACAAACCTGTGAAAATTTGAACTCAATTGGTTGTCGAAGTTGTGAGATAATAATGGAAGAAAAAACACCCTTGTCACACGAAGTTGTGTGCTTTCAGATGCTCACGCGTGAGGCCTCAAAATCAATTCAAATAAATTACTTCTTTCTCAAAAACTACGTTACTTCAGAGAGAGCCGTTTCTCACAATGTTATTTACTATCAATAGCTCTCCATTGCTCGTTACCAAGTAAGTTTTTATGCTAACAATTATTTTGAGTAATTACCAATAGTGTCCAGTGCCTTTAATTCAGTGCTTCATATGTCAACTGAGTCTCAAATTGTGGACCGGGTAAAATTGTTGAGGGGGAAGTCACACCCCCACACCAAGCCTTGGTCTTACCGCAATCTCAACACACAGTTTTCCTGTCACCTAAAAAAAGTTCTGTGTCTTTCACCTTCTTAAAAGGTTGGGTCTTAAATTGGTTTTCGTCAACGTAAAGCTAATTTACAGGCAAAATTACAAAGATACAATAAAGGTCTTTTGTGAAAAGCTTCAGCTGAATACAGTGTCTACTTGCTGAGAAAACAGCAACAACAAAAAAATCACTGGTATTTTCACAAGAACGTCGAATCCATCCATGTTGAGCGAGGTGACAGCCGTTACCAACCGCATCTCTGGCTGCAGCATTCACAAAATCAGAAATCTGAAAAAACGATTCATGCATGAATCGGTGCTCTGTCTCAATTGTATTTTTGGGGAAAATAATCTAAACCATATTACTTCAAAGGGAATCCTTTCTCAAAATAGTTTATACTTTCAACAGCTGCAGTACTCATCACCAAAAGGTTTCATGGTCATTCATTTTTGGTTTTGGAGCATTTACCAATCTAAGACCCTACCTTTAAAACTGTTTTTTTTCCCCCTTTTTTTTTTGGAGGGGGGGGGGGGTCTCATACATATGTAACTGTTGGTGTCAATGCTCCGTATTTTTGAATGCGTCTGGGCGCTCTCAAAAACATTTGTATCACTTCCGGGGGTATAACTTAACCGATTATCGTCTGCTCAGCTAGCTGTGTACAGTTTTAACATCGGCGTTCTGTCACTTCTGTGCGCGAGTTTCTACTTGCTTCTAGAATCTAAGGTGGATTAATAACAGCTCCTTTAAAGGTATTATTGTCCGTGATGGATATGTTGTCTGGTAGTAATGTGTTTCAGTCCTTTACTGTCTGGAGGAAGTATTTGAAGCAGTTTTTGTTTGCGGAGAACAGTTGTTTAAAGAGGAAAGGAAGAGCCACGCTTAATTGCCAGTTCTGATATTGTAAGATAAGATGCAGGGCTTTTTATTTCTTTAACCCTCTTGCTGTCTGACCATTCAATACCATTCAAGTGGTTTTGAATGATAGATAAACTATGCCAGCCTGAAATATGATACCATGAGGGAATGCATGTAACAGTACACAGTTAGTTCTGTGCACAGTTGTGCTAACGTACACAACCTTGACAGTCTGAATGGTTTCAAATGGTTGGTCAACTCACTGGAAAATGTTGCCAAGAGTCACGACAGTAGGAGGGTTAAAGGAGCTGTTATTAATCCACCTTAGATTCTAGAAGCAACTAGAAACTCGCACACAGAAGTGACAGAATGCTGATTTTAAAACTGTACACAGCTAGCTGAGCAGACGATAATCGCGGTTATACCCCCGGAAGTGATACAAATGTTTTTGAGAGCGCCTTCACACGGTCAAAAATATGGTACATTCAAAGTTGTTGTTGTATGGTGTAACAAGCTGCTTGGATTTGGATGGATGGGTCACTCATATCTGACCAGCCCAACTTTAGGGCAGGGTAGTGAAACAAAACTGATATCATGATTTCAAACCTGTGGATTGAATGTCAATTGCTGATCTGTCATGAAAGGGTCAGGACAGTCTCCATTCCACAGCATGAAAAGGGACTACAGCTGGGTGTATGACATGGGTGGAGAAAAAAAAAAACAAAAAAAAAAAACACCCTTTCAAATGCCTGATCAGTCGGCAGCTGCTTAACTCAAGTGGGCTATTTAGACATCAATCTGTCACGTATGCCACCATCATCCACACATTACACACCATGGGTATCATGGCATTGAACTGTGACAGCCAGTGTTTATTGGCGAGGTATTTTGTTGGCAAAGCACCGGGGGACTGATATGTGGGCCGAGTATGCACAGAATGAGAACGCTCAACGCCGTGCATCTATCAAGAAGTTCCAGCCACCTTGATTTTTTGTCCAACTACATTATACCAGGGCCCAATTTCATAGAGCTGCTTAAGCACAAACAGTTGCCAGGCACAACAAAATTATGCTTACCAGAATATGGTTACCAGCCAAACTACCATGTCACGTGTACAATTTGTGACTGGTATCCTGCTCATTTCTGCTCAGCAGACATTTGATAAGCAATGTTTTCTGCTTAAGCAGCTCTATGGAAGTGGGCCCCTGATCAAGAAATACAACAAGGTTTTCGTCTGGTCTTGCTTTCCTCCCATTTATACTGGTAATGTTGTACCCGTTCAAGGTATCTTGTAAGAAATGGAAGACGTGAGGATGGATCTCAGAAATTGCCCGCCACTGAAAGTGTGAAGTACCATGTGGGTCCCAGCTGGATCCAGACCCAAGATGTTTTTCTAAGATTACTGATGCGGTTAGTCGCAACATGATGCTCTTCTTCCGCCGGTAGCTTATTTTTAAGTACACGAACATGACCATATACATGCAGAGAGTATATTTATGGCCCAGTTTACACTAGATCCTGAAAGGTGGAACAAACCCGGATCTGATCCGGCAATGTGGATTAACAGCTAGTGTAAACGCAAAAAAAAAACCATCAGGAAACCCAGTTCAAGATCCTGCAATTTTAATCCACCTTTTGAGGGGGGGGGGGGGTTGAACCCTGCAATTGGTGGATCAGATCCGGCAAAGTGGATTCCAGAAACAAGCGTAAACGCAAAGGTGGATCAGACACCGCAATTCATTGTGGTCATTTCCGGTTTTGCAAGCAATGGCGGGCTTTTTCGCTTGTGTTTTTGTTTGACAGCTGTGATCAAAAGTGGGATCAGAGCTGGATCAGGCTCTGGTGTAAACGCAACACCAGATCTTGATCTGTGTTCGTGGCAAAAATGCTGGATCTCAAGCCACCTTTCTGGATTGAGTGTAATTGCGGTGTATGTACCTTTCATGGGGCTCGACATGTTATTTGGTCTTTGGAACAAGTGTAAAACTCCACATACTTCTATAGTGTGTTATTGGAAGTCACTTACTTTTTTTCCACAGAGTTTACCATTGTGTGCACAACACATATTGTAAACTCCGGTATACAGTCGAATCTTGTTTAAAACAAGATCGCTAGAACTGACAAACTTACCTCTTTATAACAGGAACATTGTTATACAGTAAGAGGAAAGCAAAACAAAGCAACACTGAGCAGAAATGAGATTTGGGATTTCAGAACGTACTCTTCATATGAGCAGAACCTCTTTATAACAGGGCTCTTTATAATGAGGGTTGACTAGGTACATTCATATTCAAGACGTCTGGCACACTACTTTGCTATGCACAGATTAATATTGCCTGGTATCAGGTTATCAGTCACATTGTTTGTGACTGTTCCCAGTTTATTTGCGGCCACTGTATCCCCCCCCCTTCTTGGGTCAGATTGGTTACATGCAGGCCTGGAATTACACAGAGGCCACATAGGCCATGACCCAAGTTGCCCCTGGTCTTGGCCTTGGTGCCCCTTCAAAAATTGTCCAAAATGGCCTTTCCCTCTCAAAGATGAAATTCCTGGCCTGTACATGATGTACATTGATTTGGATAATTGCCCGAAAAAAAGACACCCCGTCCCATACATTGTCAGGCCTGATAATTCAAGGAGAAAACAAAGGCAATTGCCTCTGTTGCACCTGGTCGTTACCTTGTCGCCCCCATGACAACATTCCAATAGAAACTTACAACTTCCTCACAGTAAGTGCCCTTTAACCAAGGAGAAAATGCCTTGGTGCCCTTGCCCCTTCAACAAACGAAGCATCAGGGCAGCATTGAACATGTACACAGAACCAAGCATCACATCATGCAAATACTCTATAATTAATTCCAACGAGCAAAGACTATTTCAAGGTCCTGCTCTCAGATTAGTTACATTAATTTGAATAAATGAATTTCAAAAATACTACACACTGCATACTTAAAGGTATTATACAGGATTGGTAGAGCTGACAAAACAGTCGCAAACAAAGTTCATGTTTTGTGTGATTTGAAATAACAGACCTGTGAAAATTTGAGCTCAATTGGTCATCGAGGTCACGAGAAAATAGTGAAAAGAGACCTTTCTGTTTTCCAAACATCGAGTTTATTATCGCGC